>CM051828.1:120259802-121459802 GCA_028451465.1 Erethizon dorsatum | reverse complement strand
CCTCCCCCAGCAGCGAGATGGTCACCTTGGAGGAGTTCCTGGAGGAGAGTAACCGCAGCTCCCCAACCCATGTGAGTGGCTGGCCATGGAAGGACACCGTGGGCCTCCTGTCTCCTGACTCAAGACTGGAGTCAGAAAGGGATGGGGCGGTGTGGTAAGGCCTTGGTGCAGGGCTGGCTTGGCTGTGGCAGGGTATCAAGACCCACGGGCCAGGGGCCGGTGAGATGGCTCAGCGGCATAAGTGCCTGCCTGGCAAGCACGAGGTCCTGAGTTCGACTCCTGGAAGCCACATACAAAAAAAGGGCCGGTGATATCACTCAGCAGCACAGGTGCCTGCTGGCGCACAAGGTCCTGAGGTCGACCCCCGGTACCCACAAAAAAAAAAAAAAAAAAGACCCACGGGCCAGCAAATCACCACCAGCCCCCAAACCACAGGGGCTGCATTGTGAGCTGGCAGAACGGAAGCCCACACCAAAGGAAGGGTGTGACTGGAGGTCCACGTGCAGGTCAGGATCTCACACTAGGTTTTGTGGCAGAGCTCTGACTGCCTCGCACCCTGCGTCTTCTCGAGCAGGGGTTGGCAAACTTGGAAGGACCTCTGGAGGTCCAGAGAGCAAACGTTCTAGACTTTCTGGACCCTGTAGTTCTGTTGCAGCTACTCAACTCCACCACCGTAGAGAAAGCAGATACCCCACTCCCTAAGTGAACGGACTGGCTGCTGTCCACTAAAACGAGTTATGGACACCGATATTTGAATTTCATGTGATTTTCATGTCATGAAATAACCATTCTTTTTTTTTTTTTTTTTTTTTTTTAAGTGGTACTGGGAATCCATCCTAGGGTCCTATGCATGCTGGGCAAGGGCTCTGTCACTGAACTACACTACTATTTTATTTTATTTTTGTTAAGTTATGTTATGTTATGACAAGATTTCACTGTATTTTATGCTGGTCCTAAATTCACTATATAGCCCATGATGGCCTCAAACTCATTGCGGTCCTCTCGCTTCAACCTCCTGAGTGCTAGGTTTACAGGCATGCGCCACCATGCCCAATTTGACACTACTTTTTGTTGAGCGATTTGGGAATAAAAAAACTCTTAGTTCACAGGCTGTGAGAGAACAGGCGGCAAGCCAGGCCGAGCCTCCATGGTGCTGACCTCTGCTGTGCGCCCCACACCCCAATGCCCACCCACCGACAGACCCTCCTCGCCACCTCTGTGCAGTTCAGCGTCACCTTTGTGTGTTCCTCTGCTTCTCAACGCGCTCTGTCTGAATTCAGTAAGATGAGCTGTTGGGTTATTGCGTGAATGGAGTATACTGTCTTCGCATTGTTTGAACGACAATGACAAGTTTTAATACTTCCATCTTTGCATCTCACTCTCCTTAAGTAAACACACCTGGACTTTATCTGGTCATATAGTAAACTGTGACCTGTGCAGATAGGTCATGATGACACAGGGATTATAAGATAACTGTTCAGTAGATATTTATTGAACACCTGCTGTGTACAGGCAGTGTGCATGGTGCCTGCTATTGAAAAACAAAGCAAGTCAGGTCTTCAGCAGGTTGGCATTGCCTGTAAAACCTCATAGTTGCCACAAAGGAAACATACAATATGGTACTTGTCCCCCCTTCACTCCCTAGGACATTGGTCCCTGCTAGCCTCATGCACCTCGTGCACCTGACACACCCTACTGCCCTCCCCGAGCAGGCTCCTGAGGCAGACAGCACCTCTCAACCCGGAGAAGTGACGGCAGAGCCCCCACATGTCCCTGCTCCCTGAGTGTTAATGATGCTGGGGCTCCCTTGGTGGCCAGAGAGGGTGGCCTGATGGTCAGACAGTTGAGAGTGTGCTGACCCAAATGCTGCTTGGTCTCACTTGTCTGTAGAAACCAAAAAAGTCGGTGTTGTGTTGTAGGAGAAGCGAGTAGACCAGCTAATGACCAGGAAGGGGAGTGGGAGGAGAATAGAGGGCAGTTGATAAAGGACACCAAATTCAGCTAGATGGGGATAAGTTCTGGTGTCCCATAGCACAGAAGGGTGACGAGGCTTTACAAGTATCACCTTTCTCATGAAGAACTAGAAGATGTGAAGGCTCCAAACAAACAAAAGGCTGAGGTATAAGGAGATAGAAATGCCAGTCAGCAGGCACGAGCATGACGTGTTGTATACACATACTGAACTATCACACCGTGCCCCATAAATGCTCGCAATTCTTATGAGTAAATTAAAAAGAAAAAGGTGTGCAAAGAGATGCTGTTTAGTGTAGAGAACGGGCCTGGAGTCACACAGCCCTGGTTTTAACCCCAGATCTGTTACTCTAGATTCCTGGCCCATTTAACCTGTAGGCCCTAAATTTGCGGCGTCACAGGTGGTTTTGTACAAGCTGCAGCGTGCTGCCAGGCTGCACTGAGACGAAGTCGGTGCTTTGGCGCGTGCACACACGGCTGCTAGCACAGCTCCTGACGCCCTGGGATATTCACAGTGACGGTGTCAGGCTTCAGGTCTCCCTGGACGCCCCCAGGGGTCTACAGTAACGGCAGAGTACAACGCTGTCAGGCCTCGTGTCAGATGTGTCCATGGGGCAAGCTGTTGGCAGGTTCAGACGGCTCCGCAGTGACACCCCAACAGGTCACAGCAGGCCAGGATCTGACTCCATCAGGGGGCGGCCTCTGACCTCACATCCTGCTTGCGTGATCTTCCCTCGCTCCCTCCCTCTGTGCCCATCAGCCTCGGGAGGCTGCTCTGCTTGGCCTCTCCTCTGCCACTCTGGGAGGGGCTGAGCGGAGTCAGAGACCTTGGCTTCCAGGGTGGTGGCAGAGGACCCCTGCTCCTTGGGCAGGGGAAGCAGAGCCTGAGGCAGCAGCCTAACAGAACCAGTCTGTCACCTGGTCTGTCCTGGTGCACTTTCCTTCCTGTGCAGCCTCACGTCCCTGCTTCTGAACCCTCTGCCTCTTTGGCTTCCAGCCCACCCCTCCCCCTCTACACGTCTCTTCCCTTTCTCAGCATGAGGAAGGTCAGGGTGGCAGCGAGGATTCTGGCTTGCCAGGCACAGGTCTTCCCTTGTCCTCGTGCTGCTGCTGAGCCTGCTGCAGTCCGGGTCACAGCAGTAGCTTTCGAGCTGCTGCTCTGTGTGGTGCAAAAAAGAGAAACAGACTGAAACAGTAGTCAAGTCCTTCCCTCTCTGAATCTTTTTCCTTATTTATAATGTTAGCAGGCTGCCTGGGTGGCTCCTAGGGTTCTTTCCCCTCCCCATCCTGACCCTTTCTGGGGCCTTGCCCTGGAGAACTGGGCAGGGGTGGGAAACTTTGGTCCTTGCTGTGGGGGCCCCGTGCACCCTAGGGGAGGAGGCTCTCAGGACCTGCAGGCCCTCACTTCCCGCTCTCCGTTCTTCCTCTCTTCTCTGTAGGACGCTCCTAGCTGTCGGGATAACCTGCTATGTGACTACTTCCAAAAGGCCAATGACCCCCCAGCCATTGGAGGCCCACCAGGACCTCCTGCCAGGAAAGAGGGAGCCAAGATGCCCACCAGCTTTGTGGGCCCCACCATCAAGATGGCCATCAACACCTCCGAGGGGAGGCAGCTGAAGCCCGGGCATTACGTAAAGCCGAACTTCAGACCAGCTGAAGCAGAGGTCCCGGCAGGAGCCTCCCCAAGACAGGTCCAGCCTCCCCAGAGCTTGTCTCTGGGCAGACCCCGGCAAGCCACAATGTCCCCTGCTTCCTACCTCCCCGCCAGCCGGAGTGCATCCCTGAGCCGCACCTACAGCCTGGCCTCTGCCGACCTTCTCCGGGCCAGCGGGCCAGAGGCCTGCAGACAAGAATCCCCTCAGAAACCGGGGGGTCCTGAGGCCTCAGGGGGCAGAGAGACAGGCAGCCACAGCCTGCAGAGCCCTGCACCTCCCAGCTCCCACAGCCTGGTGCGGGAGCGGACTCCACTGGCAGGCAAGGCTAATGGCTCCTGCCAAGGCCCAGGGCCCCACAGCCGGCCACCAGACACCAGGCGCTTCTCACTGGCTCCCCCAAAGGAGGAGAGGCTGGCACCCCTGCAGCAGTCTGCTACAGTCCCAGCCATTGCCACCACTGCAGGTGGCAGTGGCAGCAGCTCCCAGCTCCAGCACTTCTCACCTGCTGCAGCCGCTGCCTCCAGGACCAAGCTCAAAATGCCACCACACTCAGGGGAGGTAGCCACCCTTGCCCCTGTCCGGGCAGTGCTCAGCATGTCAGAGGGAGACAAGAACCTGGGGCAGGGCCACACCGAGGGGCTCCTGGCCAAGAGCCCTGGTAGGTCACCTGACTCAGCTCCCCAGGCCAGCCGGGGTCCTGAGGACTTCAGCCATGGAGGCAGCTCAAAGAGCACCCCAGCGTCCCCAGAGCCAGGCGGGGACCAGCAGACAGTGTGGTACGAGTACGGCTGTGTGTGACTGTCTCGTGGATCAGCAGCTCCTGAACCTTTAACTACTGATGCGCCTTCTGATCCCAACGGCCTTTCCTCCTGTTTGTCCGTGGTGCTGGTAAAGGGTTTAGAATGGAGAATGGGTTCCCACGCAACTGTCCTGTTTGTCTTGTAGATGAAAACACTGTGCCAAGTCCTAAGAGGAACACTCTCCCAGGTGTGTGTCACATCTTCTTTGCCTACAGCTTCCAGCAGCTGGTGTCTTTTGAACAAATCTGCTTAGCATGGGGACCACTTAGAATGCAGTAATAAAACCCACTTACCCCAAAGCAGACACTATTTGAGTGGGCCCTGGTAGAACACTTGTTTGCAACCTGTTGACCTCCATTAAGACATGCATGTGCACACACACACACCAGGCTCACAATGTGGGCTCACCTGGTGGCTCTGGAAACCCCACTCCCTCTCAGAAGCCATTAGATCCCAGGGGAAGCCCAGACTTGCCAAACTACCAAGGTCTGGAGGGCCATGAGCAGAGCTTATCATTAGCTGACTTAAAAACCAGGAGTATTACCATCCTGTCCCTGGGGTTCAAACTCCCCTTCACCCCAGGGCCAAGTTAGCCTTCAAGGCCCATTGTGGGCACTTGCCTCCCTCCTCCAGCTGGCTCCTGGCCTCTCCATGGTGGCCTCCAGGGACCAGACTCCCTAGCCTTCTCTGTGTCACTTTTCTACAAACACTGGATCTGCCGGGCCTGGGCATGAGGCAGAGGGACGCCCCAGCTCTGCCCCGGCAAGTGTGGCGCTCAGAGGGGAGGCCTGTCCACAAGCAAGGTGCACACTTGGTTTGTGACGTGACTGCAGCGCCCAGCTTCCCCCGTCTCAGATGGGATGTTGATTTATTTCTGAATAACTCTGGAGTAGAAACCAAATTTCTTTTTAATATATTACTTATGTATGTATACACGTAAAATATATATACTTGGGAGGATCTATTTATGTTCCATTTAGAGTCATTCTTTTCTATCAGGAATCTTACCTGCTGCTCTGTATTTGGTCAGATTCCTGACACATTTAGTTTCCTATCGTAAAGGTGCTTTTCCTGGGATGGACTAAACCTATTGACTTTTTCTTAAAGATTGTTTTTCCCTCTTGATTTAATGGGCTGAGGAAGAAGTGAGACTTGAATGTTAACAAGATCCACTGTAGGAGTATTTCGGGTTGTGTGTTAAATAGCCATTTGTTGTGGAACACAAGGGCAGGGTTGTAATAAAATGGAATAGAAGTGAGTCCTGGCTTTCCTCACTGCACATTATTGGCAGCATTGAACAGGCTGCAGAGAGCTTAGGCTCCATGCTTGGGCACCCGGGTCTCCTCCTCAGCCTCGGAATCCATGGCTGGCTTTGCCAGTAGGTACTTGGAGCTGCCCTGCAACTGACCATGACAAATGTGAAGAGCAGTGTTTCTTATACAAATCCCCACCTCCACCCTGTCCACCCCATGTTGCATTTAAGTCAGCATAAACCAAATCTTTCCCCCTCCCATACTGAGAATTGAAGCCAGGGCCTCTCACGTTCAAGGCAAGCCAGGCAAGGGCTGTACCACTGAGCTACACTCCCAGCCCAACTGAATCCCTTTTGAACATGGAGTTTCCCTCCTGTTGGGACAGCTCAGCTTGATTTTCCAAAGGTCGCTCAGGACCTTGGGGCCCTCCAGCAAGAGAGCTTCTGCTGAAGTCCCTCATGTCACCAATCCAGCGCAATTTACCCGTTGTGGTCACTCACTGGTGCAGTCACCTAAGTGACCTTCCTTTTTGGAAGCACCCTCCTTGGGCCTCCACAGTAGCCACACCCAGCCCCCACAGGGCTCACCTTGAGACACACCCAGCCCTCATCACCCCTCACCTGGACAAGCTCATGCACATTGACAACTCTTAATTACTGACTTCCCAGAAGGCTCCAGACCACCATCTCCAGTCCCAGCCTCTTTGGAACTCTACATCTGTGTGTGTGTGTGTGTGTGTGTGTGTGTGTGTGTCCAGCTCGGATATCCCAAAGTCACCTCCAACTCAAAACATCCAACACTTGGCTCACGCCCTCCGAAAGCTGGGCGTCCATCTCCTATCTCACCACCCCTACCCTGATACTCAGTGGACGTTTGACATCTCCCTCACTCTTCCCAGTATCCTGTCCATGACTCCATCAGCTGCTTTCAACTCAGACCACAGTCAATCCCAGGTGATGACAGCACCATGGGTCACTGGCCTGAGGCCCCAGATCACAGCCCCTCTTGAGTCTCAGACCTCACCCTCTGCATTGGGATGATGTATGGGTGTCTGTTAAGTGCCCAAGTGTAAAATCTGGCTGCTGAAAGACTTGAGATCATCTAGACCAGATCATCCTTGTCCCTTGGTGAGTACATTAGAAAACTGGGAAGAGCAGGGCATGCACCTTAGCATCCTGGCTCTTGTGGGGGTGTATATAAATCCTATTGATATAAGGGATGTGTAACAATGCACATTGTACAATAATACATTTCATTGTAAAATCAATACCATCAATTGATTCTCACAAGTCCATTGATTTCTGCCACCCTTTTGTGTCTGTAGCTGATCTATCCATGCAACCTATGCATTCACAGCCCCAGTGTGAATGTTGGGTAGTTTTCTGTGTTACCAAGAAAGATAAAGGGGACGACTGACTTTGCTGAATCAAGTAGTTTCTGAATGCTGGACAAATGTTCCCTCGGTTTTTATGTGCTTTTCACACTGTAATGCCCTCAGATATAGCATGTTTTATTTAAAATTGAGATATAACTCATATTCCATAATATTTGTCCAACCCACTTTTAAATTTATGATATTAATGTTTTCTCTATCGCTGTCTTAAATCTAGAGACTTAAAAGCATAAATCAAGCCCTGAATGTAATATTTGACCATTTCTGTGGTGTAAATGCCCCGCACAGCTGGCTTCAAGCTGCCAGAGTGAAGTCACTTAGCTCCGGGTGGGGAGAACCACATAACGTCCCCACCATCCAGACGTGATGGTGTAAATAACCCCAAGGCATAGATACTAGTAAAATAGAAGTGTTGAGTATTTCAGTATGACCTTTGCTTTTATTAAAGTTATTTGCTTGTAAGTTTACATAAGTTCCTAATAATGGTCCTGTAAATAACTGGCTTGCAAAAATTCCTGGAAATTCACCCGTCTGCTCTCACAAGTCAGAGCCCCCCATGTGTGTGGGGGGGAGCAGAAGACAGAAGTAATGGCCAAGGTGAGAGGAAGATGAGGGAAGCAAGGCCTGCATTGGCACTTTACCAAGCAGCCGCCCTAACCTGAGTTGGGATGGGGAGATGTGGGGATGCAGCTGTGCCTTGGTTTTCCTCTTACTTCTGCCCTCCCAGAGTGGCCAGGAGAGGGGTGGGACAAAGGGACCAGATCCTAAGTGTCTGATAATGCAGGCTGGGGGCCTCACGGGTAGAACATCCCACCTCCTCCAAGCTCAGCTGCCCTCAGCTCCTGCCCTGGAAGAGCGTGGATTGGAGGGCCATGCTTCTCTGCCACACCGGGCACACGGTGACTTTGCCACCTGGGCTGTCTGGAGGCCGGGAAACTGTCTCCAGCTTCTCTCCCCACTTAGCCTTCTCCAGGGAGCGGGGCCAAAAGTGTAGTAGGGCAACGGGCTCCACCTAGGAGTGAGCAGCCCGAGATCAGCCAGAGCCCAAGGGCGGGGGTCCCTGCAGGCCCGGGGCGACGCCTCGGGAGGGAGGGGGTCGCAGCTCGGCCTTTTGGCTCAGCCCAGAGATTAAGTTCATCTGTCGTACCTCAGTCTGAGCTGCAGAGGTAAAACCAGCCACCTGCTCTCCACCTTCCGCCCCACGAAGAGAGGGCGAAGGGGCGGGAAGGGATGCCCCAGCCTTGGGACCCTCCGGGCGCCTGCGAGCTCCTGGCGCCGGGGGAAGAGTCAGGGCAGCCCTTTCCGAGGCCGCGCCCTCCCCGGGCCACTGCGGGACGGAGGTGGGGTGGGGGTGGCCCGCACCTCCCGGATGACCTGCTCTCCCTTACGTCTGCGCACCGGCGGGCGATCGCGCCTCCGTCTCCTGCAGCTCGGGCGGGCCGCCGGGAGCCCAGCGGGCGCCGGCCCTGGCACCACGCCCCTGCGACCGCGGAGAGCGGCGGCGTCGGGCACCGGAGCCAGGTGAGTGCACAGCCCGCAGCCCGGCGGGGAGCGCGGGAGGGGAGGGGACGCCTGACCTTCAGCAAGGCCTCGGCCCCGGCCGTCCCGCGGTGGAAAATTCAAACCCAGTCCCGAGATAAAAGGCCTTTGGGGAAGTTGGAGGAAGGGGCCAGCAGGTCCCTGCATTCTAGGATCCAAGTGGATCGGACCAGCCACCCAGAGGTGTATCGCGTTACCTGAGTGGCGTTTCAGAGTACAGCAGGCCGGGGGTGGGGCAGGTCTCAGAAGTCCAACACTATCCCTTGGGGGAGGTGGCCACGGACCCCTCAGGGACATCCAGTGAGGGAGGGGCATGGGCGGTTTGCTATCAGAATCAAACTAAGGGGCACTGGGCCTGCTCAGTATAGCATGGGCCAAGGAGCAATCCCTCGGGCCCCACCAGCAGCACAAGGGCACCTGCTGTGTGAACCGCACTCCCCAGCACAGCTCCCAGTCTCCTGGCAGGTTTCAGGCTGGAATGGCCTCTTCCAGGGAGGCCACCCTGACCACCCCCTGCAGATCCTCCAGATTGGCGCTTTTGTATTCTGGGCCCTGTCCCTTCCCTGCCCATTACCCACCAGTCCTAGTGAGTATATTGTCACTGCTGTCTGCATGTGGTTTTTCCTTCTAAGTCAGTTTCAAAAACCTCAGCCTCTCAAGTTCCATTTCTTTGAGGTGCACAATGTTTTTCTTTGAATATTGTACTTTGGAAACTGGATTGTTGCAGAACCTCGATCCAGGGAATAGAAACTTTTAACTCACCCCTGGCCATTAGCCTTGAGAGCTGCAGCCTGGCAGGTGTTAAGGGACAGAGGAGTAAATGCGGAACAAATAACTCAGTGAACGTGCTTGACTTTGATCTCATTGGCCCCCTTCCAGTTAAGTGTTTCCTCCTTCTCCCTGCCCTCCTCCTTCCTTTATCCAAACTCCATGCGGTTAATCCTCCACGGCCCTATGGAGGCTCCAGCTTCTCCAGGAGGCTTTTTCAAGCCAGCTGGCTCACCCTGAGCTCTCCTGCCTCCAATCTTCCATCCCTGGCAATGCCCACACCCAGGGAACATTTAGTCCCATGGTCTGGGGTCCCTGCATCTCCAGTGGGAAAGAACAACAGGTAAACCACTGGTGCTCAATAATTGCTGTGGAGTGACTCTCCTTGGTTCACTTGAGTTAGCCCTCAAGGATGCTGCCCTTTTGGGGTTCAGCAGCTGTGTTATTTTCCTGTTGCTTTTGTAACAAACAACCAGAGTTGGGAGCCACTCTGCTGCCTATGACAGCTGTCCTCAGTAGCACTCAGCTGCAGGAATATTAACAATAGCTGACATTCACTGACCACTTACCTGGGCTACAAATGGTTCCATGAGAGTTCCCAACTCCCCGGAGGCTGGTTGCCATCGCACACACAAGGCAAGAGGCAGAGCTGGGGTTTGAACCCAGGCCTTCTGGCTGCAGGATGCCCCTTCCTACCTTTAGGTTACACTGCCTCTCCGGGATCATTATTGCCCCCAAGATCTCAGCCACCAGCTCTGGCACAGGCCAAGCAAGGTCTGAAGCCCAACTCAGAGGATTTTCCAAGATCATGTCCCTGTCTAGGACACAAATTCTTTGCCAGTTCTCTCCATTTCCACTCTTTCCCAGCTTCCTGGCCCCCACACCCTACGGACACCTGAGCCATTATCCCATCAGGCTAGAGGGCACTTATGGCAAAGCTGGGAAAGTTCCTGTCTGCCACATATCTCCCAAATCCATCCACATCCTCCTCCAGCCTCCATACACCAGCGTCTTAGGAGCCCCAGAGGAGGCAAATATTATACCGCAAAACAAGTTCAATCAGTCGCCCTGGACCCAGCTCACTGTTACTAAGAAGCCTTCACACTTGAAGAGCACAAGACATAAGCCTTCCGTAGGCACTGGGCGAAGGGGGTAAGGCTTGATGTTTATGGAGCGCTTACTAGGGGCAGGCACAGTTCTAAGAGTTTTAGGCTTATTAACTCAGTACTGCAGCGCTGTGAGGTACTGTTATTACCCTCATTTTACACATAAGGAAACAGGCACAGAAAGGTCGTGTAACTCACCCAAGGTCACACAGCCATTACGTGGAAGAGCCAAGATTTGATCCATTCTCCATAAACACAGAATAAAGGCAGAGGCTGGCCACAGCTGCTCAGACAGGCCCAGTGTGGCCCACTCTGCTCCAGTCAGCAAAGGCCATTTGCGCCTTCCCAGCGTGACCCTCTCTCACCACATCTGCAAGGCTGGGCTCCTGAGTTCTAAGTCAACCAGATTTCATGAGTGTACCTTTAGATTTTTCTCTTATATTGATCTTCATATTAACCCCAAATTAAGGTAGAAACTAAAATTGAGAGGAAATTGGATAGCTTTGACAGCCAGAAAGAAAGCAAAAACTTTGGGATTCGAACCCACATGTTCAGCTGTGCAATTTCCCTGCACTTCCCCCATCCCAAACCGATACCCTGAGCAGCCTGAAGGAGGCCAGGAGTCCCAAGTCCATTCCAGAATGTGACACAGGCTCCCCAGTCCTCCAGATGTGTATGCTTGGCCATTGGCTGACAGCCTCACAGTTTCCTGCCTTCGGGTGTCCTCATTACTCACAGCTGGTCTGAGAGCCCTCGGATTATGTGAGTGGGAACAGAAACAACTTTGCGGTGTTCTTCAGGTTGTTTGATTCAGGCCTGAGCCTGCTGGAGTGTGGTTGATGCCAGAAATGACCATTCTGAGAACGACCAGCCTCCTACTGCCTGGCCCCGTCCTGGGATGGACTTGACTCAGCAAGGGTGAGTACTTCTCCGAAGGAAAGTTGTCCACCTGCATGAGCAGTGGGTGCTCTGCCCCAGGACACTCACGGTGACAGGAAGTCCAGGGCAGGGACAGTCAGCAAGAGGAGGCTTGGGGCTAAGCAGGGGCAGAGATGAGCTGGCACTGCAGCCCAGCCTGGGGAGGAAGCAGCTTGGGGCTTCGTTCTATTGTTTACAGGATAAAGAAGGATTTCCTCTGAGGCTGGCTGGCCGAGCTAATTGGAAGAGTGAACTGGGAAAACAGTAATTTTTTAAAGTAGATAATCCGGGCACGTTCTTCAATCCTCACTGCTTCTCCATCGGTGTGAGTGTGCAGTGGGCTGGCTGCGAAGCTTCTGCATCAATCAGAGTCTCAGCAGGAAGTGAGGACTTGAGGGGGGTCCCACACAAAGGTGGGGATGACAGAGATGGTGCTGCACCCTGGGGGCTGTGGTTGTCCCTAGCCCCACAGGAGGAAGGGAGAGAGGCAAGCAGGAAAGGGACTTCAACTGGAGAGGGTGCCTGCCGCAAAGGGTGACAGCCAACTGTGGCAGAGGGGATAAACCCTCTGATGTCCCTGCTCTCTTCCTGTCCTCTCGTCTCCAGGGAGATCTTCCCACTGGCCAAATACAACACAAATCAGAAGCCAGGAGCTGGGGACACAGCCCTCCACAGTAGAGGGGAGGCCTGGGCCAAGGGGGTCTTTTTCACATAGACTTTTGGCTTCGTTTTTCTGGACTTTTGAAGGGTGTCTCTCCAAGTCTGACACCAGAGAATGCAGTGGACAAGCTGTCCTCAGCTCCGCGTAAAGACTCTGCCTTTAGGCAAAATGCCGGGACAAAAACCCGCAGAGGCCTAGAGAAGAAGAAAAGGATCAAACGTCACTCACGCCCAGAGTGGTGAATTTCTGACCGTGTCTCTGGAGCCCAACGTGGGAGAGGAATTCTGTGGGCATGAAAGACAGTTATTAGTGCAGTATTTCAAATCAGCATTCTAAGAGCATGGGCCATAATTTACCAATCTCTAGGCTCAGGAAGTTTCTGGAAGACAGGGCATGCTTCATTTTAACTTAAGGGAAGCTGTTTAGTTGAAGCTAATTCATCTTAGCTGTTTGTTGTTTTATAAGGCTGATGCCACGTTTCATTTACAAAACAACAAATTCTGTTGCCCCTGCCAAGGACTGGACATCTTAACACCAAGAACCACAGCGAAACAAGGCCAGAAGACGACAGAGCAGGCAGGGCAATGAGTTTCTTTGCTTTTCCAATCCTAGCATTTTCTTAGGGTCGGAAATGACAAACCTGTAATCCACCCGTCAGTTCCACATCTTTAAGTAACTAGAATAAGTGTTCTGTTTCCAAAAAGTGAAACATGAATGAAAAGAGAACTTATTTCAAGAGTATTTAGGCAGTAAAAGGTACTATACACATGTATGTTTGGGCATCTGTAAACAGACATTGTGGGATAGAAAAAGAGGCAGGGAGACGGGGCCACCAAGTCCTGCCATGCTGAGTGTCTTGGTTACTTTTCTCTTGTTGCTGAGACAAAATACCCAACACCCAAAATTAAGGAAGGAAAGGTTTATTTAGCTCAGTTTGTGGAGGTTTCAGTTCATAATCACCTGGCTCCAAGGCAGGGTGGCGTGGCAGAGGGGCAACAGTTCATGGTGGAGGAAAACAGCAAAAGCAACAAGAGCAAAAAGGGAGGAGAGAGAGAGCAAGCCTCTTTCCCTTATATTGTAAGCCTTATATTGTATGGCCTTATATTGTATGCAGGCTACCCGCCCCAGGGTGGGTGTAGCACTCACACCCATAATCCCAGCATTGGACCATGAATCAATCACAAACTCTAGAAGCCCACCCCCCATGACTGCATGAAGCTTAGGGGGGGACATCTAGACACAAACCATGCATTCGGCTCCTGGACCCCCAAAGACTCATGCATATCCTTTTATGCAAAAGGCATTTAGTCCATCTCTAAGAGTTGCCAAAGTCCTAACAGTTTCAGCATTGCTGAAAAATCCAAATCCCAAGTCTCCTCTGAGATATAAGGCAAACTCCTAGTGAGTCCCTGTACAAACAAAAAGAAAGTTAAACACTTCCAACATTCAATGGCACAAGATAGACATTTCCATTCCAAAAGGTACAAATGGGGGAATACAAAGGAATGGGACCAAAGCAAGTCCAAAATCCAGCAGGGCAAACATTAAATCCTATAGTTCCGTGTCCAGTGTCTGAAGCAATCTGTGGTAAGTTATGAGTTCCAAAGGGTTAGCGTGACTCCGCCCCTACGGCACTTCCGGTGGCTGTAGCTCCCATGGCTTCTCTCTTGGGCCTGCTCTGCTCCCTCCTTGCAGCTTTCCTCAGATGATCCACATACCTGGCTTTTCTAACCTTCTGGGGTCTCCACTGCACCTTTGGCTTCACACTCACAGCTTCACACACTGCCCTCTCAGGGGCACACTTTCTGGCCTCCCAGGCCTTCTTCTGAAATCTGGGTGGAAGCCTTTTTAACCTCAGAACTCTTGCACTCTGCATGCACCTAAAACCAGTGCCACATGGATGATGCCAAGGTCCACTGCCAGCTGGAGCAGCAACCAGGCTTTCTTCTCTCTTCGCTGTAGGGGTTGAGTGCCTGGATTGATGAGCACTCTGAACTTGATTCTGAGGAACAAATTCTCTGTGCCTCTGCCATTCTGGAACCTGGTGCAGCCGCCACCATTTTGGAACGTGGTGCAGCCACAGCCATCATTCTGGGACATAGTGTGGCTGCCACCATTCTGGAACATGGTGCTCTGCGGCTTTCTCCTCAAAGCAAGGTCTTTCACTTTTGCAGTTTTGAGGCTGCAAAGGGTGGAGACTTGTTGCTTCCTGCGATGCCCTCAGGCCGTCTTTTCTGTTCTCCTCTTCCTTCTCTGCAATCAAGATCTCCTCAGCTCTATCTTTGCAGTCCACAGCTTTACTGGAGCTTTTTTTCTGGCTTTTTTCACAACATTTTAAATCATCCTGCTGGGTTTTTTGCTCTTGATTCTCAACATAAATCTGACTAAAAGCCCCCAACCATAGCCATGCCACTGCCTCAACATTCGACTGTCTTGAAATTTTTTCTGCCAGTTTAATTAGTCCACTGCCCTTAATCTTGGTCTCAGGCAAAGTCTCTGGACATGAGCAAAATGCAGACAAACTTTTTGCCAACCCATAACACACATCGTCTGGACTCCAACAGCCAATGCAGTTCTTCTTCCCAGCAGAAACCTCCCAAGCCTGTACTTTACCGGCAGGATTTCTATCAGCCTTCTGGTCTTCTGAGCTCTTACCAGGATCTCCCATACAGAACAGCCTAAGGCTTTCCAGCTCTACTCTTCCATCTCCAAACCTTTCCAAACTCTTCCCACAAGCCATTCCCAAAGGCTCTTGAACCACGTGGTCAGGTATGGTCACAGCAGCGACCCCACTTCACTGGTACCAAATTCTGTCTTGGTTACTTTTCTCTCATTGCCAAGATAAAATACCCAACACCCAAAATTAAGGAAGGAAAGGTTTATTTAGCTCACAGTTTGTGGAGGTTTCACACCATAATCAGCTGGCTCGAAGGCAGGGTGGCATGGCAGAGGGGCAACAGTTCATGGCAGCGGAAGACAGGAAAAACAACAAGAGCAAAAAGGGAGGAGAGAGTGCGAGGTCAAGACTATTTCCCCTCCTTATATTGTATGCAGGCTACCTACCCTCGGGTGGGTGTAGCACTCACACCCATAATCCCAGCATTGGACCATGAATCAATCACAAACTCTAGAAGCCTGCCCCCCATGACTGCATGAGGCTTTGGGGGGACATCTAGACACAAACCACAATACTGAGCCAGCACCAGCAATCAGCTACTGCATGCGCAGCAGCCCAGGAATTGTGCAGCATGGGGGCCCTGTGTTATTCACTGTGAAATAAACTTCCCACTCAGCCTGCACCAGACTCCTGAGAGGCAGAATCCTGGATCTGGCAAGTGACCACGGGCTTAATCAAATGCCGCTCTTCTTTCCTGGAGGGCTAAGGGTCAGGCAGAACATAATTACTTCAAGAAGCAGCTTCAGGGTCCCAACTCCTGGCTCAGTTCCTTGGGAATCAAGGGGCCTTGGACACTTTATGGAACCTCAGTTTCCTGATCTGTGAAGCAGACAGAATAAAACTACTTGTGTTGGGATGAAAGGAGGCCATGCAGGGCCGGTGAGATGGCTCAGTGGTGTAAGCGCCTGCCTTGCAAGCGCGAGGGCCCGAGTTCGACTCCCGGAACCCACATACGAAAGAGGGGCCGGTGATATCGCTCAGCGGCACGGGCGCCTGCTGGCGCGCGAGGTCCTGAGGTCGACCCCCACGGTACCCACAAAAAAAAAAAAAAGGAGGCCATGCATAAGCACTAAACACAGCAGGCATTCAAAAAACAAGAAGATATTTCGAGTATATATTAACAACAACAGCAACAATAATAACAGCTAAATCTATTGAACCCTAGTATGTGCTGAGTGTTGAGCTGGCCGCACTAATTGGAAGAATGAACTGGGAAAACAGTTACTTGATTTAACTCATGTAATCATTTTAGTCCCCTTTTTGAGTAACGTCCCCATTTCACAGGCTAGGAGATGGGCACACAGAGGGTAAGAGACTTGTCCAAGGTCATGTTGCCAGTAAGCAGCAGAGCTGTGATTCACATTCAGACACTCTGGCTTTCAAAGCCAAGCTCTTAACTACATTCAGTGTGGCAGTGTTTTAAAAGAAAGATATGCATTTTCTGCAGTTTGTGAAGATTTTGCAAGGAGGAAGGATTTCAAAATGGAGACCAGCAGAGGAAGCTGATCCAGCCCCTGAAAGTGCCTGTTGGCAGGCTGCTGGGCTGGTGTCAGCAGGTAAGCAAAACCCTTTTCCTCCCCTTGCTGTTCTGCTTCCCTTGCCAGAGTACCTTCTGTGCTCCTACGCAGGGTCCATCCTCACCCAGGCTCTCCAGAGGCCAAGTCACAGCTCTGAGCCACCAACTGGGTTGGCAGGGGGAGACGGTTGTGTCCATCCCTCCCCAGCCTGCACGTCTACCCTCACCCCCAGCCACCTGTCCTCAGACCAAGCACCCAAGCTTCTGCTGACTCCCGCAGTGACCAGTTCTAGACATTCACCTCACAACCAGGAATGGGGGCGCCCCGCTCTGAGCAGGGCACTGGGCCCAGAGCAAGGGCCCTGCAGATCTGATCCTGGCAGGCAGCACGAAGAATGCTGGGAGGGGTGTCAAGGGAGGACAGTGGGGACTCAGCTCACATTGCCCAAGACAACCAAGAAGCCTCCCTAGGAGAGGTGGCTTTTGAGTCTTAGAACCGGGACAAGAGCTTGGGAGACGGAGACAGGAGGTGTTCTGAAGGGAGAGAGCTGCAGGAGCCAAGGCGTGTGGCTGCAAAAAAGCAGAGTGCAGAGGGAACAGGAAAGGGTGGCATGGGACAGGGTAACAGTGGACGAGGTCTGTGGACCCAACTGCCTGGGTTTCAGCCCCAACATCTCCATTTAATAATTGTGTGACCTTGGCGAGTGATTTGGCCTCTCTGTGCCTCGTTCCTCCACACGTAAACCACTGTGTTGGGATGCAGTAATAGCGGTGTGTATCTCTTAGAGTCTGAGGATCAAATCATCTTTCTTTTTTTTTTTGGCACCGGGAATCAAACTCATGACCTCGCGCTTGCCAGGCGGGTACTGTGCTGCTGAGCTATATCCCTGGCCCATGAGGATCAAATCAGTTAATGCATTTAGGTGCTTAGAACAGTGCCAGACACAAAGTAAGTGCTCAATAAATGCAAGCGGTAACTATTGTTGTTTACTATTATTTATGAGCATGTGGGGCAGAGGGCACTAAGGCCTCCTATTGTCAACATAAGCAGGTCGTTGCGTGGCCCCTGGAACCCCTGCTGCAGACACACAGGCTGTGGGGTCCAGGAGGCAGGGTAAGGGCAGAACCCCAGACCCTGCTGGCCTGGCACTGAGCTCAGGGCAGGTGCAGAGGGGCCCAGAGCGGCAACACCAGCCAATTTACTGAGTGGCTTGTGATGGGCCCTGAGCTGGGGACACTGCGAACACAGAAAGGCCCCTCTGCAGCATCCACTCTTCTCCCGCGGGCCTTGCCAAGAGCCTGTGCCAACAGCCCGGGGCTCTGGGAGTGCACGTGGCCAGAGAAGGATCCTTATCCTTTTGGAGCCAGGTCCACTCTGAGCCCCACGCAGCTTCTGGAGCCCGTCCCAGGGTCGGGATGCTAGGGGGAGGGGACTGTACCTCTGGGACAGGCGTGCGTGCGCCTCAGCCACCTGGGCCTCCCTGGTAGGCGCCTAGTCTGTGGCCTGCGGTCGGTGTGAGAGGCAGGGTGTGGACAGGCAGGTCCAGATGTGCCTGACTGGGGGTGGGAACGGGAGGAATCGGGCACAATGTGGCCCCTGCTTCTGGAGGAGGAAGGGAGCTGGTGACATCCTCAGGCCACTTGTGCTTGCCGCGTGCGCCCTGGCAGGAAGCGGGGACGCACGCGCCGAGCGGGGTAACAGCGGCCGGGTCCTAACACTGTCGCCGCGCAGGTACGTGACCCCGCGAACTAAGCTCTTGCTCTCGTGGGTCTCCGGCACGACAGGCCCGGGACTCCGGGTGGGCGCCGCTGCCGGGTTCTAGGCTCAGGCTGCCAGCTCTGCGCCTCCCCGGGAGCGCGCGCCGAGGGTTCGTGTGCGCGCGTGGTGGCAGCGCAGGTGCAGGGTGGGAGCGCAGGTGTGGGGCGGGCGCGCAGGCGCGGGGCAGACGTGGGCGCGCCCCGAGCTGGCACCCAGCAGACGCGGCAGTGGCTAGGAACCCCGGGTGTCTGTCCCTAGCGCCAGGGTGTCTCTTCTGGGTGGGGAGTCTCCGCCTGCGGTCGCCGCTAGGTTTAGCAGCCACCCTCTCGGCTGGCGGCATAGCCACCTGGTAATTACTTCCCCGCAAAGAAGTGTAAGATCGCTAACCCTTCATTTCCCGGAGCTCGGCGCGACGGGCGACCCAAAGATTTCATGTGGGACTTTCCTTTCCTTCCCCCAGATCGGCCCGGCCCCTCTTCTGCAAAAGACACTTGTCACACCCAGGGGCACTGAGACTGAGCAGGCAGCCCCTGCCACCGAGGTGATGCCAGGCCCCCTCTGTGGTAATGAAATGGTCCCGCTGAGAAGGCAGTGGCCCAGGGTCCCCAAGCCCGAGAGCAGTGACTGCGGTGTCCAGATCCTCTGTCAAGGACGCAAGGGAAGCGAGGTCTCCGGGATTCGCAGTGGGCAGGACAGAGCTCTGACTTGGAACTGGAGGCTGCGTGGCTCTGGCAGGTGACTGGCAGTGACCGTAGAATGGAGATAAGCAACACTAGCCATGGCCACCTCACAGAGGGGTTGTGAGGAGAAAAGAGGTGCAAGAGTGGTTTGAGGGCCGGTGAGATGGCTCAGCGGCATAAGCGCCTGCCTTGCAAGCGTGAGGGCCCGAGTTCGACTCCCGGATCCCACATATGAAAAAGGGGCCGGTGATATCGCTCAGCGGCACGGGTGCCTGTTGGCGCGCGAGGTCCTGAGGTCGTCCCCCCGGTACCCACAAAAAAAAAAAAAAAAAAAAAAAAAAAAAAAAAAAAAGAGTGGTTTGAAACCCTACAGATCTGAGCTATTGATAGGGTATATTTTGCTTCACTCCTCCCGCCTCCTTCTTCCTCTCCCAAGGGTAGACTTCCTAGAGGGAGGAGGGGAGAATTCCTGGGCTCCGCGGAGGACGACAGTGTGACCCTGTGGACTATGTGGATTTAAGTATTTTCTGTGGAGATCCCTCTTCCTGCGTTCACATCCCGTCCCTTTTATTAGAGCTGTTACCTTGGGCAAATCACCTCTTTCCTTTCCTTTCCTTTCCTTTCCTTTCCTTTCCTTTCCTTTCCTTTCCTTTCCTTTCCTTTCCTTTCCTTTCCTTTCCTTCTTTCCTTTCCATTCCTCCCCTCCCTCCTCCCTTCCTTCTCCTCCCCTCTTCTCTCTCCCCTCCCTTCGCCTCTCCTCCCTTTCTTATGTTGGGGATTAACCCAAGGCCTCAAATCTGCTAAGCACACACTCTACCACTGAGCTACACCCCAGCCTAAATCACTTGTGTTTACGCCTTGGTGTCTCTTTCTGAGAAATGGGTGTAACCGCTGAACTTACTTCCTAGTGTGTTATAAAATCACACAGGTGACGCTCTTAGCTGGAAAGCCTTGCATTGCCCCTAAATGTCAGCTCTGAGATTCAGTGGTTTTGTTCTTCTGGGAAAAGCACACACTGTGGGGAAGAGAAGACTCATCTAGCAGGAAGCAGAGTGGAAGGAATGAACCCTCCGTGTCAGCAGTAGTGCAGGTGAGGATGGCGGTGGTGGAGCTTAGCAGCAGAATTCCTGTTTCAGCCTTCCCAGCTGGCCAGCCTCAACTGAGAGGCTTTACCTTTCTAAGCCTTTGTATCTCACGGGGAGAATGGTGACAGTAATATCTACCTCATAGAGTTGTTACAAAAATTAAAATCAACTGTACAGATGAATCCAGCATATGATAGCCCTAAAGCAATTTGGGGAAAAACTAATATTGTGTTCCAGTTACCCTAGGCTGCATAACAAACCACTTTAAATGATACCAGCTTAAGAGAACGGAACGCTCGTGTGTTTTGCCCACAGTGTGTGATTTGGACTGGGATTGGTGGGTAACGTGCATCTCTGCTCCTTGCAGCATCAGCTGAGAAGACCCCTGGTCTGGAGGACCCTTTTCCAGGTGTCTGGGGGAGGCTGTCCCTGGCTGTCACGAGGTTGCTCAGCTGGGGCCGTCAGCCAGGGCCTTCGCTTCTCCTGGGCTTCTCCACAGTATGGCATTTAGGTTTTGTTATTGTTGTTATGTTTTTGTTTTTTAATATCAGTAAGTCTTAGCTGTTTTTATTTTTGTTGTTATTTCCAGTTTTTACTAAAGCTTTTTAAAATTGGTTCACGTTAGTGATGCAGAATAAAGAGATTCAGTCTGGTACATTGGCACACACATAACATATTTTGATTATTTTCATCCCCTCTCTTTCCTTCTTCTTCCTCCTGATGCCTTTCCCCATCTCTAATGGTCTACCTTCTAGTTTTCTGTCATCTCGCCTCAATTAGTTTGTTTTTAAAAACTATTTTTGATTGCTTATATAAAAAAAAAACATATGAGAGTTAACTTTCTGAGACTGGCTTATTTCACCTAACCTGATGGTCTCTGGTTTGATCCATTTTCCTGCAAAAGATGTGATTTTCTTCTTCTTTATGGCTGAATAATACTCTGTTGGGTATATGTACCACCTCCTCTTTATCCACTCATCTATGATGGGCACCTACAGTTTCCACCGCTTAGCCGTTATGAATTGTGCTGCTGTAAATGTGGGCATGCAGGTTTCACTGTAATATGCTGTCTCTACTTCTTTTGGGAATATACCAAAGGGTAGTACAGCTTTAAAACAAAGTAAAATACCTAAGATTCAATCTCACCAACAAGATGAAAGACCTCTAAATGAAAATTATAGAACACTGAAGAAAGAAATTGAAGAAGACATTAGAAAATGGAAAGACCTATCTTGTTCATGAATTGGCAAAACTCATACTGTTTAAATGGCCCTATAACCCAAAGTGATCTACAGATTTAATGCAGTTCCTATTGAAATACCAAAAACACTCTTCACAGAACTAGAAAAAAATAATCCTAAAATTCATACGGAATTCAAAAGACCCAGAGTAGCCAAAGCAGCTGGAGGCATCACAATACCCAACTTCAAATTCTACTACAAAGCCATAGTAACAAAAAAGCCATGGTACTGGCACAAAAATAGATGCAGACCAATGGAACAGAATAGGGGACACAGAAACGACCCCGTGTACCGACAGTCATCTGATTTTTGACGAAGGGCCACCGAGGTTTCAAGAGCAGTTATTCCCCAGAAACAGGAAGTGGGAGCTGCCTGCTTCTTCAGGCCTGGACTCAATCTGGTCCGGAGTGGCTGCACTGGTCAGATCATCACAGATGCCACCAGTGCTCAAGAGCAGGGGACTTAGACTCACACCCAGTAACAAATAGTTCGCAGCCATCTTGAAGCCACCACAACTTAAAAATCCTCCCATCTGCATTTTCACTTTTTACCCTGAGTGCCATGAATGAATTTACCTTTTGTAAAGACTCAAGGTTTCACTCAGGAGAGGACTAGCAAGGCACAGATGTCTATGTCAGGGGCCTTATCGCGGAATCAGTGTCCCTGGTCCTGATTCAGGGCCAAAAAAGCAGGCAACCCACACGGTGGCTTCCCTAGCGTCTGTTTCCCTGGGAATCTTCAGTCCCCATCTCTGCCAGCCCCATGCCTTTAAAACGAGAGGGAGAAGCCAGAGAGAGTAATTGAGATTCAGGAAAATAGATTTTAGCAGGTGACCTGGGGTCTAGTGTAATGAGCATCTTTGTGGCTTTCAATTCCCTGGAGAAGTCTGTTTGTTTTCAAGAGGGCTTCTGCTGGGAGTTGGCAGTGACTGTTGTCATACATTATTAGGTTATTAATTGATGGGGTGGAGCACTCTGGATGGAGAGGCAGGAGGTGGTGGGGGCTGCAGGCCCAGGGTTGCCATGGCAACCCCAAGGCCTGTGGTCTCTGCTGCAGCCCGAAGCAGGAAGGATCCCCAGCCACTCTGAGTTTTCTCAGCCCACAGCCTCTCCTGGCTGCGAGTGTCTCGTTGGGCCGGCAGTATCCGTGGTCATGCAGTTTCACACAGGGCCAGCCACACAAACCCTGCGGGTCAAAACCCACCCTCTTCCTGTTGCTTCTCCGTATCCTGTCTTTCTCCCCTAGTTCGTTAGCTTCTAACGTTGTTGTAGGTTTCAGCCACGCTTGCCTTCCAGGCAGGCTGCAGGAAGAAATGGGCTGTAGAGTCACTTACTCTGACACTGGCCATAGTGGGTGTGCATTGTCCTTGGTAAAGGACAGGATGACCCAGTTCCTCCTTCCTCACGCAGCTCACTCTCTAGAGGGGGAGACAGTCACTCACAGATCATCCATACCTGTACCTCCTATGAGTTATATGATGATTATTAAAATGCAGCGAACGCAGACTCCACTCAAGTCCAGTGCTGCCACTTGCCAGCCACATGGCCTTCCGTCTCTGCCAAGTGGTAAAGCTGTGATGATAATGTGTGCCTGGCAGGGCTGCAGTGAGCATTTCAAGGGCCCGTGGAAAGCACCGTGCCTTGCACATGGTGCTAACTCAAGGCACGAAAGGACCCACCCTGCATCCCCAGCTGTCATTTGAAGCTTCCCAAGCATTCTCTTTCTGTGTGAAGAGCCCTGGCCCAGCTCTCATGGTCACAAAGCAATAAAGCATCTGAGTGTCACCTTTCAGAAGTCACAAGCCAGCCAGGGAAGGATGAAAAGGACCCAGAGAAGGATGGAGGCCATGCTGCTGAGTGGAGGGGGATAGGTTCACCTGCTGGTGTCAGCCAGCACTGCGTAGAGGGGTGGTGTTGGAGCTGGGCCTTAAAGATGGCTCTTAAGGCCATCAGAACCCCCCAGGGGAAGTGTTAAAAATGCAGCCTCTTGACTTCATCCCTAAAAGATTCTGAGGCAGTGAGTCCCAGGCAGGACCCAGGGACCTGCATGTAACAGGCATTGAAGAGACACTGAGGTGGTGTCCTGAGGTTCTCCTGGGAAACTCTGCTTTGAAGAATTTGGAGGTAAGGGCAGGATTTGGCCTTGAAGACTGGGAAGCAGAATATGAAAATGATGGATGAGGGACATTTGGGGAAGAGGAGCCGAGACCAGGAAGAGGGTAGACTGTAAATCGGGCCACAGTTCAGGGTGTAAAGAGGTGAAGGACCTCCTCCTTCCTTCACTCTTCAGCCTGCTGCTGCCCTTGGCACACCTTGCAGATTGGTCCAAGTGGCTTTGCTTTCATTGCTCTGGACTTTGTCCTGGTTCAGGTGGGGAGCAGTATTCAGACACCCGTCCTCCTTCCTTCTTTCCTTCCTATCCATCCCCTTTCTTTCAGTGATCGTGCATACAGTGGGCAAACGTCAGCATCATTCTAATCACTGGGCATAAGGAGATAAAGGTGGGTTTCAGCTTGTTAGAAATGCCTACATCAGACCTAATGAAAGAGAAACTACTTCGAGAAGGTTCCTGGAGATTTCTGCCCACACTGACATTTGAGCAGTGCTACTGTAGGGGCTTTTAAATCTGTATAGTACGGCCAGTGTGGGAGGCAGAGTGATTCTCCAACCTCAGATGTCTTGTTCCTAATCCTGGAACCAGTGACTGTTGTATATGGCAAAGGGGAACTAAGGTCACAGATGGAATTAAGGTTGTTAATCAGCTGATCTTAGGAGATGCATTACCTGGACAGGCCCAGTGGTATCACAGGGGTCCTTGGATGTGGAAGAGGGAGGCAGGAGAATCAGAGAAGGAGACATGCTGGTGGGAGAGCAGGCCTGATGCCCTGTGACAGGCTCAGTCCACACCATTTTGAAGATGGAAGGGTGTCCCCACGAAGGAGTGCTGCAAGCCACCAGAAGCTGCAAAGACAGGGACATGGACTGTCACCTAGACACCCCCACCCCCAGAAGGAATGCAGCCCTGCCAACTCTTTGATTTTAGCCCAGTAAGACCTGTGTCAGCATTTGGAGCTCCAGAACTGTAAGATGAGAAAACTGTGTGGGTTTTTTTTTTTTTTTTTTTTTTTTTGTGGGTACCGGGGGGTCGACCTCAGGACCTTGTGCACCAGCAGGCGCCCGTGCCGCTGAGCGATATCACTGGCCCTTTTTTCGTATGTGGGTTCCAGGAGTCGAACTCGGGCCCTCGTGCTTGCCAGGCAGGCGCTTAAGCCACTGAGCAATCTCACCGGCCCAACTGTGTTGTTTTGAGCCACTAAGTTGGCAGCAGTTTTTTTATAGCAGCAATAGTACATAAATGCAGTGGTAAAGAGCCTTTGTCTTTGTGAGTCAAACAGCCCTGGGTTCAAATCACAGCTCTGCTGTCTGCCCCTGGGCTAGTTGCTTGTAGTCTCTGAGTCTCATTTGCCTCATCCTTGAGACAGAGATGACCCTGTGGCCCAGCGCTGATGTGAGGATTAAAACGGAGAGTATTCAGAAGGCGCTCAGCATAGCACCTGGTTCACAGCACAGGCTCAGGAAGGGGCAGTGGCTGCTCTGCACGTTGAGTAGCTCCAGGCTCTCCTCCTAACCCCAAGAAGGCCTTGGTGCCGGGCACTTCGGGACATTCTCTGTTCTTCCCCTCTTGGACCTTAACACTTGCAGCAAAGCCACCTTGAGGTCAGACCTGGCCCCTGTCCAGCCTGCAGCAGTGCAACACCGCCGGGTGTGCAGGTGACCAAGTGTGCGCTGAAGTGCAAGGCCACCCTCCGGGGGTCTAAGTCAGTAAAGGGCCTGCTGCCATGCTGCAGACGGCTAACTTGAAGCTTCACTTATATTTGTCCGAGCCCCCAGGCACCTCTTAGGCCTTCGCCCTGACTGCCTCACATCAGTAGTGATGTGAGCACCTCCAGACCCCAGCGGGGAATAAAGTGGTGTCCATAATCAACCCTACCAAGCTGGCTGCCATCCTCCACTCTCTCTAGGGGAGTCAGATGATGGAGCAGTGCCATCGTCATCGTCAGCGCCACCACGGTGGTCATGGCGTCTTTCCTACTCTCTCTGAGGACCTACTAAGTGCAGACACTTACTGAACTCTCACAGAAATCCTTTGGTCAGCAGGGTATGTCACCCTCAAGGTCATGGAGCCAGGAAGTGGGTTTGCTGCCATGTGCTGGGGGCCCTGCATGGTGCCATCAGCCTGGGGCAGACTGCAGGTTCCTCTCTATGCTGAGTCTCAGACTACCTAGGCCTCTGGAGGGCCAGAGGGTACCCACAGGCTTCGTGGCCTCAGACTGTGTGGCCCTCAAAGCAGCTCCCAGAGCAGCTGAGAAAAGCCCACAGCCCTTCAGAGCCAGGTCTTAGGAGCAGACATTTATGCTGGGGCAGGAGAGGGACATCCAGTCTTCTGGGGCCACCACCCAAGTAGGGGTCCATGGTGCTTCCTGACTGCCATAACTGGGGGAGGGGTGAGAAAATAAGGCCAGTGGCATGCCCGGCCCAGTTCAGGTGCAGTCTTCTGGGATGGGAGGGGCCACAGAGGTGGGGGCAGGGTGCTGAGCTCAGGCTTCTCCCCCTTCAGCAAAGGCCTCTGGTGGTGGCCACTCCCCCACTTCTGCACTGTGGGCTGGACGGCAGGGCTTCTCTAGCAGGTTTTATGACAGGCTCACTACTTTACTTAGTTGTAGGTTTTCTCAGAGAAGTTGGAGGGTTGGAGGTTAAGGGGCCTTTAGGACTCTGAGCTGCTTCACAGCGTCACTTCTACTTTTAGACTTCTCTTCTTGCTTTTGATTAAAAATCAATCCTTGCACCAAAGAACACAGCATGGACTCTGGGCTCTGTGAGCTCTGCGAACGGGCTCCACCGACTCAGTAAGGCTGAAGTAAGGGGCAGCCTTCCCTCTGCACCCCCAAGGCTCTGGTCTGGGGGGGGCTCCTACCCTTGGTGGGAATGGGTGCATCTGCCAGCTGGGGGCCTGGGGTACCTGTGGTCCCTGGGGGGGGATACCTGCCAGGGGAAGGAGGGGACATGGTGCCATCACTGGTACCTGCAGGTGTAGATGGTGATGATATTGACAACCCACATCTGTGTGTCCTGTTAGGCTGGGCTGCCCTGTGGAGGGGACCATAGGTACTCTATTTGTTGGGTGTGACTTGGGAGTAGCCAGACAGTCACCATTGGTCCTGTACTCCTAACCCCCAAGTCCTCCCATGTGACAACAGAGAAGACCAGTCGTGCCTCTCCAACTCAGGAATCAGATCTGTGTCTAAGTGCAGATGACTGCACCAGGACAAGTGGCAGCCTGGCTTGTGACTTAAGGCCTACAAGAAGCAACTGATGTAGTGACAGCTGAAAAAGGCCTCCTGCATGGTAACATTTGCTACTCATACAGGACAGAACTATAGCAATTGTCCCCTTGACTATAGTCCCCCTGACAGGACTACAGCAATTTGCTGCTCAGAGAAGATGAGTCCTCCAGATCATGGGATGGGGTAGGGAGAAACTCCGTCTCCCCAGGGCCCCATACAGGATGTATACTGGCTCCCTGGCTCCTAAAGGAATCAGCTTCTAAGGAGCCTGCCTTGGAGGGAGGTAGTTGCGGCAAAAGAGCCAGGTGCCTGAAGTCAACAGCAGGCTTGAATCACAGCTCTGTCATCCTTTAACAGCCAGGCCCTGACCAGGAGCCTCTGCCCCTAGGGGCCTGAGTTTCCCCACCTGTCAAAAGGGAGCCAAGCTAGGTAACCTCCAGTGGTCCTTTGTGCCTTCCTGTGCATGGAGGGGAGGAGGAGCATTGAGTGCGTTCTCCTGAGAGCCAGAAGAGCCCGCCGGGCCAAGCCCTGTGCTTGCTCCCTGCTCTGGGCTGCTTGGTTTCAAACACTGATGTTCGCTTCTTCCTGCCCAGAGCCTTTCCCCCCGCCCGTTGACCCCATCCATCTTCACCACAGCAGTGGTTCCCCACCCCGGCAGCACTTTAGCTACCTAGGGAGGCTTGAAAAACCCAAGACGCTGCATGATTTAATTAGCCTGGGGTGGGGCCTGAGCACTTGTATTTTTCATAGGCTCCTGGGTGTTTTCTAAAGCACGTGGCCAGGGCTGAGACCCACTGACCCAGATGTTGGTTTTCCTGGGGAAGGGTAACAGCTTGAGGACAGGAGTGAAAACAGCTTCCTCTGCCCCTGCTTCTTCTCCTTGTCCTTGCCATGTTCACACTATAGCAGCGACCCCAGTATACTGCAGTCATCCGGTACAGACCTGAGGGGCACCATGAGGACCTTGTGGGGGCTCACTGTCCTGTCCCCCCTGGTTTGATGGATAGAATTAGCACGGCCTGTTCCTCCTGTGTACCCCCAGTGCCCGAGGGCTCCTGCCCCCCAGTTGAGGTCTTAGCGTGGCTGCGGGGCTGCTCACCCACCTGGGCGTGCGGTGAGCCTGGAGGATGCAGGATGCGAGGAGGGAGCATTTCCGCCGCCCTCATCCTCCTGTTGGCGTGTGGTTCCTCGGCAACCACCCAGCCTGACACCAGATTGGAGTTCACATGATTCTGCCTCAGCTCGGGAATGGGCAGTCTCTGGCTGGGGATTTTCTGGTCGGCACTGGGAGGTTCGGTCTGTGGGAAATCGCGGGAGGGAGAGCTTGTCATCCTGGCTGCAGGACCACCCAGGCTCTGCGGAGCCGCTGCAGGATCCTGGCTGCTGGAGGGTGCAGGGCAGAGCCAAGCTGGGCAGGCAGGGGCAAAGTGGTCTTGTCCCAGATTCCCCCCCCCCAGAGGACTTCCTCCGTCCTGGTTCCCGGAGCTGCCAAGCCTGGGACTTTGCTGCCCTCTTCCTGCCTGCTCCCCGCCCGGCTGTAGAGGCCACGCTGCTTTCCTGGGACTTGGAGGCTCTGGGAGAAGCCAGGCAACATAGACAGGGGATCATCCTGCTGTTTTTAAACTGAGCCATTTGTGGGTCAGAAAATTCATTTAGTAGCGCATGAGCTGCATCTAAGAAATGAAATAGAACAGAAAATAAGGTAAGTGTTGCTCGGGGGAAGTTTGTTTCTCTGTGCATGTACATGGGTGTGGATGTGCCTGTGTGGGCTGGGTCCCAGTGAAATTGTATTTCTTGCTATGGTTTGTGGTAAGAAAATCTTCAAGGTGGCAGGTCGGTGCCTGAGTTCCTGGGTTCTGGATTCAGATCCACCCTGACTTTCTTTGTGGGTCAAGCAACTGGTTTAGCCTCTCTGGGCTTTAGGTTCTGTGAAATGGGTTGGCGATGCCGGCCCCACCGGTCTCTGGGACTGTGTGGGCTCAGATGGGACTGACCTTTGAAACTATTCCAAGGTCTTTAGAAATGAGACTCTAATGTCCCTTTGTGGTGGGAATGGGACCGTTTGAGGGAAAGGTGGGAACTGAGGAAAATGCAGTCTGATTTCTACACCTTCCTCAGAGGGAAATAGCCTCTTTTAGGGAAGGAAATGGCTTGTGTGAAGTGTGGAGGGTTGGCCAGCTCCATGGACGGAAAACCAGGCTGGCAGGCAACTCTGCCGCTCTGTGGGCTGGGCCCCCACCAGCAGCACCTGGCACCATGAGTAACTGTCTGTGTGTGCCTGAGTGCCCCACATGGAAGAAGGGTGACGAATGAGATTACTGTTTATGTGCCCGCTGAAAGCCAGCATGAAAGCTTCTCCACCCCCTGACTTGGAACCTCTAAGAGACCACTCGCTCCTGTCAAAGAGGTGTTACCTTCTTTCTGGGGGCTTAGTTTCCCTTGGTCATTAGAATCCATGAAGTCCCCTACGCTGATTAGCATTTGTCTAAAGATGTGCTTTCTAGGTGTTGAGTCACTTTGTGTGTAATATCTTTTCAATTTCTTAGCTGGGTGATAAAATTGACATTGCAGTTCCTTCCTGCAGTGCCCTCCACCTTGGGAGACCAGGGACTGGGCACACAGTAGGCTTTTTTTCCTCAGTGGGTGTTGAAGGAGTAGTTGACCTGGTAAAGCATCCTCTGGGTGCAGGGGACCAGCCAGGACACAGCCTGCAGACCTCTGAAGTGGCTTCTCTGAGACTTGGAGCTTAGCTGAGCCTGGAGGTTGAGGGCAGTTGCTCAGAGGTGACCCTGATAACAGCGAAAGTGAGGCATAAAGGAAAGAGTGTGCCAGTTGGAGTTCAAAACCTGGCCTGCCTCATCCCAGCTGTAGGATCTCGTACCGGTTGCTTCATCTCTCAGAGCTCAGGTTTTTCATCTGTAAAGTGGAGGCTGCTGAGTCTGGTGTTGAAAGAGAGAATGAATGTTCAGCAATGTGTCTGGCGAATGGAGGACTCATGAGAGATGTGGCGTGGTTTTTCCATCCTATGTTTCCCATTTGCAGAACACTTCTGCACCTAATGTGGTCTTTGCTCTTCGAAGATCAAGGCTTTCTGGAGGAGGGGTAGAAAAGGGACACTCCTGGAAAGGTGTAGTTTCCGTCTGGGGGCACCTGTCCTCAGGCAATGGCAGAAGCAAGGGCTGACTGTGATCAGGCCTGTGTGAAAAAGCAGGAGCCTCTGTCCAGCTCAGGCAGCCAGAGCAGAGAGGCTATGAGATCCTCTTTTTGCCTTTCCTGTTTCTAGTCATGACATCACTGCTCCAGAAACCAGCCTCAAAATCCCCTACCCATCTACCTACTTACCACCCGCTCCCCATCTGTCCACCCACTCATTCATTCATCTGTCTGCCTATTCACGCCTCCATCTATCCATCTACCTCTTACTCATCAGCCCTTCCATCAGTCTTTCCCCCATTCATCCACACCCACCCATCTATCCACTCATTCATCCATTCATCTATCTACCTATTCATTCTTCATCCTACAAATCAACGCACCCACCATCTATCCACCCACCTATCCACCCACTTATCCAATCATTTGCCTACACTCCCATCCATTCATCCGTCTACCCACTCACTCATCCATCCATCTACATTTCAGTTAGCCTCCCACTCACTCTCTACCCACCCACCTTCCCATCCATCCATCCATATAAGAAATAGTTTTTGAAAGCCTTAAGGACTAGAAACTGAGGAACCTCTTACAGTTGCCCATGATCTACTTCCCTTCTAATTAGTTGTCACTTCTACAGCTTCGTGCTGTTTCTTCTCTGGCTATGCCCACCTTATACCTAGATCCTGTCATGCCAAGTTACTTGCAGTTCCCCAGGTGCACTCTTCTCCCTCTTACATTTGCTGGGTTGCACACATTTTTCCACAGGGAGATGCTCCCTTCTGCTTGAGCAGCCTTTCCTCCTTCTAAGCTTAGCCCTGTCACTGCTCAGGACAGGCTTTCCTGACTAGGTTAGGTCATCTCCAATAACTCCATAAAATTCTGTGCTTTTTGTATGAGCTTGTTTCTTCTGTCTTCTCCCCTCCCTCAGAAGTCTAAAGTAACTTGACTCTAGGGGTCAGTATTGAGTGTAGTGCCTTCTGTGTAATAGACATTCACTGAGTATTGTCTAAATGGAAATCTGGATGAATGGATGGACAGATGGATGGGTAGATGGATGGCTGGCTGGATGGGTGGATGGATAAATGAGTGAGCTGATAAGTGGGTAGGTGGATGATTGGAGAGCCATGGGAGCAGGATATGAATGATGTGGTTAGATTTGTGTTTTAAAGACAGTTTGAGGTGGTAAGATGGAGACAGGAAGCCCAACAGGATGCTGTCGTGCCTCTCTGGTTGGGCAGGGAGGAACATCTTGACTAAACCAAACTAGGGTGCTCATGAGAAAGCCAAAGAGGAGATGGATGAGTGAATACTTAGGGGTTGAAAATGGTACAAGTTAATGCTGTGGATGAAGATGAAGGAAGAAACTGAAGGCCAGGCACCCAATATGAATGATTGGACAGGTGGAGTAATCCTTCCAAGGACAAGTAGGAGGAGAAAATGACACTGGACATGTCCCATGAGGCAGCAGGAGCAGCTTATGCAGTATCAGGCTGGGGAGAGGTCTGGGAATCATCAGAGTGTAATGGGATTGGGACACTGGAGGAGATGGAATGCACGCAGAGTGAGCATAGAGTGAAAAGAACAAACCAACACTCAATGTGCGTGGGAGAGATGCCCACGGCACCCACCAGACGCTGCCACATGTGGCAGTGCCATCCCTATCTTCTGAACTTGGAGGTTCCTTGAGGTTGCAACCCCTGTCTTGTTTGTCGCTCAGTCACCCATGCCTAGCCTGGTGCTGGGGACACCGTACGTGCTCCACAAACACTTGTCCCATGCAACCCTGAAACTCAGGACTTTTGGGCAAGCTACTTCATTTCTCCGAATGTCAGTATCCTCATCTAAAATGTGGACAATAACAGGGTTGTCATGAAGATGAGACAAGATGGCAGAAGTAAAATGTTCTGTAAATAGAAAAGTATTTTGCAAATAAAGGATTATAGGCACTTGGACAGGTTCAGTCACTATTTCTTGAGACCTAGGATCTGTCTGGAGATGCCCGCTGGGTGCGTTTCAGTTCTGCCCACAGCTCTGCTGGGTCTTCAGTTCCCCCTTGCAGCTGCCTCTGCTCCCCTGCCTTGGGAACTTGTGTAGGACACGTGTGTAGAAGCTGATCCCAAGACCTCGACTCTCCCAGTGCTTTGCCACTCAAAGTGTGGTCCATGGTCCGGCAGTTCAGCAGCATCCATGTCACCTAGGAGCTTCTCCCAAATGTAAATTCTTGAGCCCTCCACCCCTACCTAGACCCACCAAGTCCAGAAACTGGAGAGTGGGGCTTTGTAATCTGTCTTAACAAAGCTCCAGGGAATTCCTGTGCTCCCAGATTTAAGATCTACTGTTCTTTTTGCTCCAAAATGACCATAGGACATGCTTTAATCTAAATGGAGCAAATGTTTCTTCTTGGCTCTGCAGACTCCAATATTTCTGACTTGGGTTGCCAGATTTAGCTTACTGCCGGCCTAGGAAAGAGGAAGCTACAAACCATCGCCCCACCCCACTCCACACAGCCATACACTGACCACTCGTAAACAACAGACTTGAGGCCTGGTGACTCTCAGGGAATTTCCAAGACATGACAGGACGTGTTTTCATGGTGGCTTCGTTTGCCCTGTTTTGTTGGAACCTGTGAGCCTGTGCTAATGAATGGATTGTATCTTCCTGCCAGTGAATTTTACCTGGCCTAGAGAACGCCAGGCGAACATGAACAGTTCTGAGTGGGTGCCCTCTGGGGACCATGCAGGAACCTGTGCTGCTCTTGACATCCTCATAAGTGAGCCTGGTGAGTGATTGGTCCCACAGTGTGGGTCCAATTGTGACTTAGCCAGCTGTGTGCAATTGGGGGGGGTCCCAGCCCTTAATTGTTCCTTCTTCCCTTCCTCTCATCACCAAAACATGTAGATGAAAGCAGATAAACAATGCCCATGTACACTGCTGATGCAAAATGGTGTATCCACTATGGAAAACAATATGGCGGTTCCTCAGAAATTCAACACAGAACTACCATATGATGTAGCCATTCCAGTTCTGGCTACATACCCTAAAGAATTGAAATTGGGAACTTGAACAGGTCTTTGCACATCCATATTCACAGCAGTATTATTGCAAATACCCAAAAGGTGAAAACAACCCAAAATATCTGTTGACAAATGAATAAACAAAAGTTGGCATATGCCTATGGTAGCATTTTATTCAGCCTTAAAAAGCAGGACATTCAGACATATGCTACAACATGGATGGATCTTGAAAATATTATACTAAAAATTTTTTTTTTATGTGGGTACCGGAAATCAAACTCAGGACCTTGCGCTTGCCAGGCAAGCACTTATGCCACTGAGCTATATCACCAGCCCATATACTAAATTTTAAAAGGCAGATGTAATAGGACAAATACTGTATGATTACAACAAAACATTTTATTCTATCTTGTTAAAACTTACTTTGTGTCTGGCATCTTCTTTGTTAAATTCTCAACAATGTGAAACTTTCCCTAATTCAAATTAAGATTACTGTCTTTGACTCCCCTTTTTGCTTTGGGAAAAAAAAATTTGCTGCTCATCTTCACATCTGTCATTCGATGTGGCCCTGATACTGATCCCCAGGGACAAGTGTCCTTATCTCCATTTTCCAGATGAGGAATCTGAGGCTCCAGAAAGGTAAGTGACTTGCACAGCCCCATAGAGGCTGGCCTGGCTGGGCCTGGTGCTCAGGTCTTTCAGTACCTGATCCAAAATCTTTCCCAGGCTCCACAAAAGAGAGGAGAGATAGCGCTTGCTAAGGAGCAACCAGGAATCTGGATTGGGCCCTGCAGGGAACTTTTGTTTCTTGCCAGAGCACAGTAGGATGTGGACAAGGCCGCAGCTCCTCCGAGACTGTCTGGAGAGGCTTCCAGGAGGAGCTGTGGACTCGGAGTTAATGGACCTAATCAATGCAGTCCCATGAGCAAGTGGGAAAAATGTGAGTGATGCTACTGCTGTGGCCAGGAGTGGTGGGGCCTCAGTGTTGTGTGTGGGTCAGAATGGATGTTTGCCTTGAGCCTCCGTCGGAGAGCTGGACTCAGGCTGGGCTCACGGTCCTAAACTCTCCTGGACTTACTTGCTGCAAATAGGGACCAGGAAAATAAATAAAGGATAGGGAACAATATAAGGAAAGCCAGAGAAAGAATGGGGAACCTTAAGCCACATTCCAGGGTCTTTGTATGTGACCCATTTAGATATTCTATTTGCATTGTAGTTGGTTGGTTGGTAGAATCTATAAGAGGTGATTAGAAAATACGGTGAATGTTTAAATAAAATATTTATTACAGTAAAAGAGACATTGCCAATAATCCCCTTCAAAATATTCCCCCTCACTTGCAACACACTCATCCCATTGTTCTTGACACTTTCTGAAGCAGTTCTGGAAAGTCCTCCTTCGTGAGTTCCTTTACAAAGTGTGATCAAAAGTATAGTGAATGCTGTTACCCAATGCCATCCAATGGAAAAGGCTGGCTCATAAAAACATTACGGTGTGTCCTCATTCATCGTATTCACTGGATTTGGCACCATGCATCTTCTGGCTCTTCCCCAAAGTCAAAATGATCATGCAAGGTAAACATTTCGAATCAATTCAGCACACTGAGGCAGCCACAGTGATGCAACTAAAGGCACTCTTGAAAGAGGGCTTCCAGAACTGCTTCAGAAAATGGAAAGAACAGTGGAATAATGTGTTCCAAGCAAGGAGGAGTGTTTTAAGGGGGACTAAAGGCAATATGCCTTTTACTATAATAGTTTGTTTAAAAAAATTTTGAACATTTGCCATAGTTCTCAATCATACCTCATAAATGAAAGGAGTACAACATATAGAAGCATGCCTTACATGCAGTAGGTGCTGTATAAGTGCCAGCTGTGATTATTCTAAGACTTTCCCACCTTTGACTTGCAGGGGCTTGCCCACCACCAGTGATGCCCTGCCCTTGCTATAGCCACCTTCTGTAAACAAGATGGCGGTGGGGAGTCCCTGAGCCCATGAAGGGTGAGGCCCCTTCCAGCCCAAAGATGGGGAACATCACTGCAGACAATGCCTCGCTGAGCTGTAACATTGACCACACCATCCACCAGACGCTGGCCCCAGTGGTCTATGTCACGGTGCTGGTGGTGGGCTTCCCAGCCAACTGTCTATCCCTCTACTTCGGCTACCTGCAGATCAAGGCCCGGAACGAGCTGGGCGTATACCTGTGCAACCTGACCATGGCAGACCTCTTCTATATCTGCTCGCTCCCCTTCTGGCTGCAGTATGTGCTGCAGCATGACCACTGGTCCCATGGCGACCTGTCCTGCCAGGTGTGTGGCATCCTGCTCTACGAGAACATCTACATCAGTGTGGGCTTCCTCTGCTGCATCTCCATCGACCGCTATCTGGCCGTGGCACATCCCTTCCGCTTCCACCAGTTTCGTACCCTGAAGGCAGCTGTGGGTGTTAGTGTGGTCATCTGGGCTAAGGAGCTACTGAGCAGCATCTTCTTCCTCATGCACCAGGAGGTCATCGAGGACAAAGACCGACACCGTGTCTGCTTTGAGCACTACCCCATCAAGGCCTGGCAGCGCAGCATCAACTACTACCGCTTCCTGGTGGGCTTCCTCTTCCCCCTGTGCCTGCTGCTGGCCTCCTACCGGGGCATCCTGCAGGCCGTGCGCCGGAGCCACGGCACCCAGAAGAGCCGCAAGGACCAGATCCAGCGGCTGGTGCTCAGCACTGTGGTCATCTTCCTGGCCTGCTTCCTGCCCTACCACGTGCTACTGTTGGTGCGCAGTGTCTGGGAGGCCAGCTGTGAGTTTGCCAAGAGCATCTTCAACGCCTATCACTTCTCCCTGCTCCTCACCAGCTTCAACTGTGTCGCCGACCCTGTGCTGTACTGCTTCGTCAGCGAGACCACACACAGGGACCTGGCACGACTCCGCGGGGCCTGCCTGGCCTTCCTCACCTGTCCCAGGACCAGCCGGGCTCGGGAAGCCTACCCACTGGGTGCCCCCGAGGCCTCTGGGAAAAGTGGGGTCCAGGGCGAGGAGCCTGAGTTGCTAACTAAGCTCCATTCGGCTTTCCAGACCCCTAGCTCACCTGGAGCAGGAGGGTCCCCCATGGCCTAGCTGGGATCACCCACATGTGGGGATAGGTGAGGCCTGAGCCTTCAGCCCACTGGTCTTGTGGTCCTGAGCTTGCACCTGGCTGCCTCCTGCTTTGACCTGGCAGGTACCTCTTCCACTGGAGGGATGGATGGACTGGCTGCAGCCAGGCCTCTCTGGTCCCTGGAGGCCTGCTCCAGCTTGCTGAGGCTGGTGGCACTGTTCAGGATAGAATGAACCCTGTCAGTTCCTGGGCATCCTCTGCCGCCAACTGGGGCTGCTGGTGGGAGGGAGGCAGTGACCTGTCACTTCCAGGAAGTCTGTGAAGAGCAGCTGGGGCTGGGAGTGTAGAGTTTGAGGACACAGAGACTGAAGAGTTGGGAGGTGAGGGCAGGGACCTGGGTGTTCACCTGCCACTGCCTTCTAGTGTCACTGTTGTCATAGATGATGCCTGTGCAAATGTATGGCTGTTACCTGATGCTGTGACACATGAAGCTGCATTATTGCTGTTAACACTCAAAAGCCACTCCACAATGGGGTGGGCAGGGAAGATTGGATGGGGAGAAGGAAGGTGGAGGAATTTCCGGCACTGGGGTGGAAACAGAAACCCCATCTCCAGCCATACCATGCTGTACAGGGAGAGGTGAGAAGATCCCCCAATTCTGAAGGCTGATGGCAGACAAAGTCCAGGGCTCCCGGGGAGATGCCTGGGCTCCTTCCAACAGTCAGTTGGCCCTTAACCAAGTTCTTGACACATTTCTGCTACTTAGCTTTCTGTTTCCATCTGCCCAAAAGTGCCAGGCCAGGAGTCTGGGGTGTGGACACACACACACACACACACATGGGGTGGGGAGAGAAAGAGAGGGAGAGAGAGAGAGAAAGGGTGAGAAGAGAGAGATTAAAGATGCCAGGCTCTCCATGACAGCTGTTTGCCAAGACACTGAGACTAGGGTCATGTCTCTTCCCCAGCCCCTGCCACACACCATGGAGTGTGTAGCATCTCAGAGGGGACCACAGCATTATCCCAGGGTTCTCAGATACACCCAGACACCCAGACCAACAAAGCCCATGTATGCATCCTGGCATCTTTCAGCCCACAGGCCTGGACTTAAGCTCCACTTTGGCTTAAATAGCTCCTGTGACCAAGAGGAGAGGTGGCCTACAATTTACCCTGCCTGTTTCTCACCCAGGCTCCTCTGCCTGATGTCCTACCTCACCTACCTGGAGATGACAGTGGATCCGTGGACGTATGAAGCCCAGGACTCAGACCACTAACTTTGTCCTGTTCTGGAAGGCTAGGTACAGGGCTCATCTCTTGCAGCCACATTGAGTTATCCTTCCCACCCTCAGCACATGCACAGGTTTCTCCTGTTCTGTTTTGCAGTAAAGCTTCCTGCTCCCAGAGTGCCACCCTCTCAGAGTTCTCTGGAGAGCAGCAGAGAAGGTGCATGGGATTCTTAAGCCTCATGTGACTTGTTCAAACTAGGGACTTGGATTTTGTACTGTGCCAAGCACGGCCCTGGCCTGGTGAACACCCCAAGGGCCAGAGGAGCCACTTGCTGCCCCAGAAGGCCACCTTCACAGAAATGCTAGTGTTTTAGACTTTCTGTATAGGGGCTGCAGCCAGCACTGGCTTCGCAGGGCATGCCCTCAAAGACCTGGGGTTTGAGTCCCTGCACACCGAGAGCTAGGGAGGCTGAATGGTGGCGAGGGATCAGGGCAGGGAATAGGTAGTGTTGGCATCAGTAGAACATTTCTGAAATCTGCTAAGGGTGGGGGTTGGGAAGGCAGGCAGAATTTCATCTTCAATCTTCCTTCCCTCTTCTCACCAACCTCCAAGAGGCTCATCCTTTAGCTATGTCCCTTAACCCTTATATCAGAGAAGTGCAGAGGCAGATAACCCAAGCTAGATATGCCCTAGGAAGGTGTATATTGTGGTCCCAGGCCTATACTTGGCTATGAAGCCCACTCCAAATCCTTGTGGAATGGAGCCTCAAATGACCTGGGAGGTTCTCTTCTTTCTCCTGGAAGAAGAACCACTATCTCGCTGGGGCAATAGCATTGGCTGAGCCCTTGAGCCTCTTCGTTCCACATTTTTCTTCCCTAATTTTGACCTTAAACACAGGCATTCCTGCTGGCATGGACTGGGATGAGTTGAGAGTGGTCCTGTTTACTATGGAGAAGTGTACGTTTTATATTGTCCTATCTTTTACACCATGCATACATGAGAAGCATACATGTGTTGGACTGTGCAGTGGATTTATGTAGCAAACTTCAGAATGCAAATAAAGAAAAGTAACCAGCCACAGTGGAGAGTGCTGCAGTGTTTCTACAGGAGGGGGTCTTCCAATACCATGGACATCTAGAGGGTCCTTGAAACTCTCAAAGCAATCATAAAAATCCTGGAAATGACCTCAGAGAAAGCTCAGAGCAATTGGAGTATTTGCCCTTGACCATCCAAAAAGTGGTCAAGGACAGGACCCTCCGGTGAAGCAGGGTTTTCTCTGTGATAAGTGTCACCTTGTTCAGTACGTTATTGCAAATCCACACTGGGATTTAACTTTTGAGGACAGAGCCCAACCCTGTGGTTTGGAGAATGCTACTCCCTCTGTCTTTGGCCGCTTGACCCTTTGTACCTGCTGTGTAGCTCCTTCCAGAGCAAAGGGGGCTCCGTCAGACGATCCCCTCCTTACCAGAGGCGAGTTCCACCGCAGAAAGACCCACTGCACTCATCTCTCTGGGGATTTCCTCAATGGTGGGGTGCTGTCTGAGAGGCCCACACTGGTTGACCAGCCTCTTCAGGCTGGAGGATCTTCTCAGTGGTGGAAGACAACATGTTTATCTCTAAAGATTAACTGCATCCTGTTGAAATGTAAATTTGATTTTGGTCACTTAATCCCCCCGGTTCAGGCTCCTGGAGTCCTGGAGTGTTCTGCAAGAGTAGATGCTTATTCTGAGGCTTAAGTAAGGACATTACTGGGGATTAAGGCTCCTTTCTTTCCTGAGAGGAGTGGGTGGGAGAAAAAGTCCATCTGGTTTGGACTGAAGGTGGCAGAAACCATTAAGATTCCTTTCTTGTTTGCCAATGTTGCTTAGTAAGGCGAGGGCTCATCTTCCTGTCTATATACACTGGTCTGCAGTTTGGCCAGAGAAGAGTGGGAGAAGTCTTCAACACAACTACATCTCCATCTGCTGTTTTCCTCCAGCTGATACAATGAAGAGAGAGCCAGAAGCTCACCATCTTGGATCCATGCTTTTTTTTTTGGAAAACCCACTTCTTGTAGCTGGTGATTCTGCAGCCTCCATTCTTGGAATCCATCTGGCAAGATAGTGGTCTTTGATGACATCTATCCTGGGGTCACAGTGGTGCTAGTGCTCTGAGGAAATACTGGGATTTCAATCCCATTTATTTTAATTCAACAATTACCAGGGAATACTGCTGGGTTAGACATTAAATATTTGTGCTGGAATGTACCAGAGGTCATGCTATCTAACTCCCTCACTTTAAAGTAGTCCCTCTACATCCTCAAAAATGATGGCCCAGTTTCTCCACAAACACCACCAATGACAGAGGACTCACTAGTATCCAAGACAAGTCATTCCAGGTCTGGGCAGAAAATCTTAACTATTAATGAGCCAAAGTAGAACCACTTTACCCACTGGCCTTAACTGTGGCTACTGGAGCCATGTGACCCTTCAAGTACTGTTGTTTGAAGACAACTCTCATATCCCACTTTTCAGCGTTAAACCTTCCAAGCAGTAGTGGGCAAAGGCGGATTATACTGCAGCTACAAATAAACCTTGCCCAAAGCACAGAGTCTTAAAACAAGCAGATCTGCGCTGTAGCTCAGTGGTAGAGTATACTTAGCATGAATATGACTATGAATTCAATCCTAGAACAAAAAGCAAAACCAAATCAAACCAAACTCAGTAAAAGTTTCTTATTCATTAGAGGCTGTTTTCTGGCAAGTCTTTCCCTAAGCAATGGCAGTGATCCAGGATCCTTCCATGAAGAGCTTCCATGATCATGGGCTCTTCCCAACCCATTGGTCAGATCACAGCAACATGGACCCAACCTAACTGCAAGGGAGGCTGGGAAATGCAGTTTTTTTTTTTTTTTTTTTTTTTTTTGTGGGTACCGGGGGGTCGACCTCAGGACCTTGCGCACCAACAGGCGCCCGTGCCGCTGAGCGATATCACCGGCCCCTTTTTCGTATGTGGGATCCGGGAGTCGAACTCGGGCCCTCGCGCTTGCAAGGCAGGAGCTTACGCCGCTGAGCCATCTCATGGGCCCTGGAAATGTAGTTTTGCTATACATGAAGGAAGAAGATGCACAATTGTTAAGCATCTGGCCTGTCTCTGACAGACGCCTCCACTTAACAGCTTTCACTTTCCCATACCTTCATTCGAACAAAATCTTCTTCCAATGTGCTACCTGGCTCTGAAGTGAGACTAAGTCTGTCTGGCCTGCTCAGAGGAAAAATGGGCCATTTTCCTCTCTCTTTACTCCTGGCAAGCTGATCATACAGCTGATGTATATTGAGTTTTGGCAAATTGCTGGTAAGCTACATCTTCATCCTGCTACAGAGCAGTGAACTTCATTACAGAGCCAGTGGAAGCCATGGGTAATGGGGAGGAAGTAGCGGATGCAATGGGCTGGACAAAGTTGGGGTTGGGGGTGAAAAGGGCCCATGCAATGAGAGGTAAGAAGTGACCTCAAAGGAATGATTTTTCCAGCTGAGCACTGGGGTATCCCTTAGCTAGGGGAACTTGGGGCCTAGCTGGCTCCCTTGGCTTCAAGTCCCACTTTCTGCAGGCTCTGTATGGAATGCACTACCTTAATGCGCCCAAGAGCCCCTGCTTGCTCTTAAATTGCCACAGACCATTCTGCATACTATTTACCAGGACTCCTTCCCCAACATTTTTGCAAATGCCCAGGGATGCTCATATGTTCTACAAATCCATCCTGATCAGCACCAGGCTCATCTCTCACCCTGGGTGAGCACACCATTCCTTGTAAATCACCTTGTGCTTCTCCAGGCTATGGCCAGGCTCACCATCCCATCACAAACATGGACACAAGCCCTTCCCCGATGCACAGGCACAGCTAGGAGAAATTTGAGCAAAGGCAAGCAAAACTTTACTAGGGGTCTGAGCAGAAGTCATTTTGTGGAATGGAAAAGCTTTAAAACTGGATCCTGGAAAGCAGAGCTCCAGTGGTCCTTGGGCTGGACCTTGCTCAGAGGTCTTCTCCTGATCCTCCTTGCACCTCAGCCCCTGCTGCAGGGCCCCAGGCCTGCCTCTCCCTGCAGGGAGTCTTCAGATGCCCCACTGAGTCTAGCATCCCTATCCCCTATTCCCAGCCTTCTCTGGACTCAGCCGGATTTCAGCCTCTTTTCCAAACAGTTTGCTCATCTCTCCATGCAATTCTGCCCCCAGTGAGGATAACTGTTACATGGTTATGCCTCAGGGAGCTCTACAGAATTCTGCTATCACTATTTTTTTTCCCCTGGGCACAGGGAATCAAACTCAAGACATCGTGCTCACCAGGCAGGTGCTGTGCCACTGAGCTGCATCCCCCACAATCACTATTTGTTATGGTTTGTGTCTCATCCCGCCTCCCCCCGCCAAAGCCTCATGCTGAACTGGGGGGTGGGCTTTTTGGAGGTGGCTGAATCTAGAGTTTGTGATTGGTTCATTGTCTATTGCTGCGATTAGAGACAGGAGTGCTACACCTGCCCTAGGGTGGTAACCTGCATACAGTATGCGTATGAAGGGAGGAAAAGAAGCTTGCTCTGCCCTTTTCGCATTTGTTGCTCTTGTATCTTCCACCAACATGAACAGTTGCCCCTCTGCCATGCCACTGTGCCTTGGAGCCAGATGATTACGGACTACAACCTCTACAAACTGTGAGCTAAATAAACTTTTCACTCTTTAACTTTGGGTATCAGGCATTTTGTCCCAGCAATGAGAAAAATAACTGAGACAGAATTTGGTACCAGAGAAGGGGGGTCGTTGCTGTGACTGTACCTGACCATGTGGTTCAGGAGCCTTGGGAATTAACTTGGAAAGGTTTTTGAGAGAGTGGCCAAAGAGACAGCCCCCCCACCCACAAGCTGTAAACTGTATGGGAGACTGGGCAGAGCCCAGAAAATCAGAGTACTGATTGAAATGCTGCCATTTAGGATAACGCTTAGGAGCTTTCTTTTGAGAAGGACGGCATTGGCTGCTGGATCCCAGGTGGGGTGTGTTGTGCTTTGGCAGGAAGTTGGTCTGCATTTTGCCTGTGTTAGAGATATTGCCTGGGTGGCAGAAAAACTTCAATGTAATGTACTGTTGAGAGCTTTTGGCCAGATCTATGTTCAAAATTAAGAGCAAAGAACCAGCAAGGTGATTTGAAGCGTTTGGCCAGAGGGGAGGCTCCAGTGGAGCTGTGGGCTGCAAGGATGAAACAGAGGAGAACATGGTTGTTGAGAAGAACAGGACAATGAAAAAATGACCTAAGACCTTTCACCAGAAAAGAAGAGTGTATTTGAAATGCAGGAGATCCCTGTTTTTTAGTGTTGCCATGCCCTGTTGTTAAAAGTTAATGGGAAGCAAGGATTGTGATCGTAACAGCTCTCTTAACATGATTTTAATGTAGTTTTTAGATATGTTAGTTATAAGGTTAATTAGTCAAAGTATTGTGGTTTTAACCTTGACTTTTGATCACCCTTTGAATATTTTGCTTTTGGCACTGAAATGAGTGCAATAAGAATTGTATATATGTAATTGTTATATTAATGTAAATATGAATAGACCAAGACATGTTAACTTTTCAGAACTCTGTCACTGGAGACTATGGTTTAAGGAAATGTGGCTGGTTATCAAGTTGACCAAGGGTGGATTGTAGTAGGTTAACTAATGGTCAACTTATAACACCCAGCTGAACTGAGTCAATATGGTGCTGGATGTAGAAAGCCCACCTGAGGATTGTTGCTAACAGCATAAAAAGAGAACTGGAGGGGAGGGTGGTGTGCTGTTGATTCTCCTGGAGAAGCTTGTTGTGCTGGTTTTCCTCATATGAACTCAGCTGTTCTCATCATTAGATGAGGTCAAGTCCTTGCTGTTGCTGAGGATGGCTGTGGTTCTTTTCAGGGGAGCTCTGGTCCTTTAAGCATTGCTTCTTGGCTCCAGGGCGGATCCCTCAGCCTGCTGGCACAGACCCTTCATCCTGCTGGTGCAGACTTTCTAGCTTCCACCATTGACCTTTGGGCCTTCCCAGCGCAGCTCCTTGAAACAAACTTGCATGAGACATTGTCATGGGCTCTAGGCCTCCATTTGGACCCGTGGGGGACATTGCCATGGGCTCTAAGTCTGCAACTGGACTTGTGCAGGACATTGTGATGGGATCCAGGCCCTCAGCTGGATTCTTTGGGTCTCTAGTGTGTGGACAGATCTCCTGCACTCTTGCATTTGACTCTTTGGGTGAGTATTATCAAATAATCCTATAAATTATGTGTTTTTTATGACTTGTTTCCCATGTAAACCCTCACTACAACAAAATTTTAGTGGGGTCATTGCTGTGACATTGCCTGGCCATGTGGTTTAAGAGCCTTGGGAATTAATTTGGAAAGGTTTTGAGGGACTAGGCAAAGAGACAGCACTCCTGTACACTGTAAACTATATGGGAGACTCTCATCAGAGCCTGGAAAATCAGGGTACTGATGGAAATGCTGCCAATTAGGATGAAGCTCAGGACGCTTCTATTGAGAACTGCATTGGCATCTGGATCCCAGGCAGTGTGTGTTGTGCTTTGGCAGGGAGTTGGTCTGCATTTTGCTTGTGTTTAGAGATATTGCCTGGGTGGCAGAAAAATTTCAATGTAGTCTACTGTTGGGACAGTTGCATGGTTACTGTTGAGAGCTTTTAGCCAGATCTATGTTGAGAATCAAGAGCAGAGATCCCAACAGAATGATTTAAAATGTGAGTTTGGCCAGAAGGGAAGCTCCAGTAAAGCTGTGGACTGCAAAGATACAGCAGAGGAGATCTCAATTGCTGAGAAGGAACAGGAGTATAAAAAATATGGCCCTGAGGGCATCACAAGAAGCAGAAAGTCTCCATCCTTTGCTGCTTCAAAACTGCAAAAGTGAAAGACTTTGCTTTAAGAAGAAAGCCCTAGAGCACCAGGTTCCAAAATGGCAGTGGCCTAGAGAATTTGTTCCTCAGAGTTGGATTCAGAGTGCTCAGTGATCCAGGTGCTCAACCCCTACAGCCAAGAGGGAGGGAAACCTGGCTACTGCTCCAGCTGGCAGCAGACCTTGGCATCATCCATGGTGCTGGTTTTAGGTGCATGCAGAATGCAAGAGTTGTGGGGTTAAGAAGGCTTCCACTGCAATTTCAGAAGAAGGCCTGGGAGGCCAGGCAGTGTGGTCCTGAGAGGGCAATATGTGAAGCTATGAGGGTGAAGCAAAAGGTGCAGTGGAGAGTCCAGAAGTTTGAAGAAGCCAGGAACATGGATTGTCTGAAGAAAACTGCAAGGATTGAGCAGAGCAGACCCAAGAGAGAAGCCAAGGGAGCTACAACCACCAGCAGCGCCATAGGGGCAGAGCCACCCAAGCTCTTTGGAGCTCACATCTTGCCACAGATTGCCTCAGATGCTGCACATGGAACTACAGGACTTACTGTTTGCCCTGCTGGATTTTGGACTTGTTTTGGTCCCATTCCTTTGTATTCCTCTGTTTGTAACTTTTGGAATGGAAATGTTTATCTTGTGACATTGAATGTTGGAAGTGTTTAACTTTTCATTTTTACAGGGGCTCACAGCTAAAAGTTTGCCTTATCTCTTGGAGGAGACTTAGGACTTGGACTTTTCAGCAGTGCTGAAACTGTTAGGACTTTGGCAACTCTTAGAGATGGACTAAATGCCTTTTGCATAAAAGGATGTGCATGAGTCTTTGGGGGTCCAGGGTGGAATGTTATGGTTTGTGTCTGGATGTCCTCCCAAAGCTTCATGCGGTTGGTGGGGGGGGTTGGAGGTGGCTGAATCTAGAGTTTGTGATTGGTTCATTGTCTGTTGCTGGGATTAGTGATGCGAGTGCTACACCTGCCCTAGGGCAGGTAGCCTGCATACAACATAAGGGAGGGAAAGAGGCTTGCTCTGTCCTTTTTGTTCTTGTTGCTTTTGTAACTTCTGCCGCCATGAACTGTTGCCCCTCTGCCACACCACCCTGCCTTGGAGCCAGCTGATTATGGACTGAAACCTCTACAAACTGTAAGCTAAATGAAACCTTCCCTCTTTAATTTCGGGCATCAGGTAAAACCAAAGGTGCAGTCCTGTCTTCCCCCTTAAACATGAATCAGAAGAATGCTGGCATCTTTTCTATAGTAATGGCTTCTTTCTTTCTTTTTTTTTTTTTTGTGGGTACCGGGGGTCGACCTCAGGACCTCGCGCGCTGAGCGATATCACCAGCCCTTTTTTCATATGTGGGTACCGGGAGTTGAACCCAGGACCTCGCGCTTGCCAGACAGGTGCTTACACCGCTGAGCTCACCGGCCCAATGGTTTCTTTCTTGTGGCCATCAAGATTTCAAAAATGTCAGTATACCATCTTCATCAAAGGCCCTTGTGTCATGGAACTCTTGAGTCCCAAATCAGGGACCAAAAATTATAATTGGAGGAGACCTGGTAAGGCTGTCGGTGGGTTTAATGAGCTGTGAGGTCACAGATGGAGGACCAGGTGCTCATTTGGGGAGTAAAGCCTGATGTCACCAATACACGCACATGCTCTGCAGGTGGGGAGCACTGCCAGAGTGATAAGGGAGAGGCCCCACCTCAACTATTGTACTTCAACCCTGGGTCTTCACCACACCCCTGTGAAGGAAGAATTGGACATTAACGCCAGAACCACTTGACTGTACTTATGCTTTATTAGAGTGTAAAATGTTACAGTTAGTTTTTATACCATGTGTTCATTCTTCAAACTCAATGCCCCTTAAAAAATCAAACTAAATTGGGCATAGTGACCCACACCTGTAATCCAAGCTACTCTGGAGGCTGAGGCAGGAGGATTGCAAGTTAAAGGTCAGCTTTGGCAATTTAGCAAGGCCTTATCTCAAAATAAAAATGGTTAGGAGGGCAGCTCAGTGGTAGAGGGCTTGCCTAGCATGCTTGCAACACCCAGTACTGCCAAAAAAAAAGAAAAAAAATCAAATTAGACACTTTTAAGGAACTGAAATAAAGTAAGTCTGACAAACAGTAGGGCCCTAGCTGGGTCCACCCCATCCAGATGGGTCAGCTGTCACTCAGCAGGGTACCACACAAGATGCTGTTCCGGTACGAGACGTAAGAGTGGAATAGGACATGGGCAATGCTCGGTTTCTGATTCTGTTGGAAAATGCGCAGTGGGAGTTTGTGAACGAGACCAGGACATTTTGACTAGGAGGACTCTGTGACCAGCCCAAGCCTTGGTCAGCTTCATCCACCATTGGACTCCAGGGCTGCAGCTGCCCTCCTACGCTGGGAGGTCAAAGCATCCAGCTTGGGCTTGGGGTGAGTGGATGGGGTGGGGGTGGAAGGAGTCTGGGGTGTGGTGAAGGGACACGAAGGCAGGAAGGGAGGCAACAGCTGGGGAGATCATTTGCCTAAGTAAACAAAATGCAGTTTGAGAAAAAAGGCCTTTCAAGGGTATATTTTGGTGGTGCTGAGTAAACCTTCCACAAATCCCAAATGCTTTGTAAATACACATTCAACATCTGTGCATTTTACCCTTTCTTAGTTAGCCTAGGGGATTATTCCTGGCCTTGGTGACACCTATTCTCCTTCTCTGCCTAGTGGTTAATTGTTCACTGGTGTCCCTGTAAGTGATAGGCAAGTAGGTTCTCAGGGTGGACACATGGGTGGCCTGAATGAGCCAATTTGAAGAGGGTTGAATGCCCGTGCAGTATCAGGTACAGAGCAAAAATTTGAAGCCACGGAGAAATGTCCCTGGTCCACACCATCAGCCCTATGTGGTCTGTTTCCTCCCAGGAAGAGCGCGTGCAGTTTCCCAAGCCCGTGAGTGAATTGCTCCCCCAGGGGGGGTGTTAATTTGTGAGGCTGCTGTGAGAAGAAGCCGGGGCTCTGCGGGAACTCCTGCCTAGATGTAGGCCTGACTGTCACGTAGGAACCTCGCACGTGCCTCGCACGTGCGTAACACAGTCGGTCACGTGTGCCCCTTGGTGATGTCCCTTAACTTCTGGATCATCTCAGCATGGACGCCAGGGAAGGGCAGCCCATCCACCTCCATGCCCACGATGCCTGAGACTCCACTTCGGACCTTGTGCTGCACTAGGATGCCCAACATTTTTTCTTCCTGGAAAAATCAAATGAGGCAGAAGTAGAAGTTGTGGAGGAGGAAGGAAAAGCAAGAAATGCATACATCTGCAGTAAGAGAAAGAGCCTTTGACTTGATGTGTCTCTTTGAAAAGTAAAGTTTTCTTGTCATCCCAGTTACTCAGGAGGCTGAAGTAGGAGGATCACAAGTTCAAGGCCAGACTGGACAACTTAGCAAGACACAGTTTCAAGAGAAAATTTAGGAAAAGGGGGCAGGATGTAGCTCAGCATTTGCTTAGCATGTAGAAGGCCCTGAGTTCAACCCCCAATATTAAATTTTTAAAATTAAAAATACTCATGTCACTGGAAGGTTTATGATGAAAAATAAACCAGTATCGTGACTCATTGGCTCCAAACCCACTCTCCAGAAGTGGGTTTGACTCACACAGGTCAGGCTGTTCCTTCAGGTGGTCACCTTCCGGGCGCTGTGGGCCACGCCAACCCAGCTCTGCCCAGCCCTGGATGATCCACCAGCAGCCTGAGTGCCCCGGAGGCTCCCATCCCCCCAGACCCTGCCCTGAGCCTCCTGCATGGGCCAAATCCTGCCGCTATCACTGTCTAGGTTTTGCCCAGTGTGAATGAGAGAGCAGCTGGAAGGAGCAGAGCTGTGGAGAAAACACAGTCCAGAGCCCAGAAGAAGAGTGGCTTTGGGACCAGGCAGGTGTTTGGAGAGAGAGCTGTGTCTTGGGATCCTCACTTATAAAAATGGGGATGTTGCCAATAATCATAGCAATGCCCTCTTCAGAGGCGGTTGGAAGGATTAAATGAGATAATGGAAGTAAAGCATCTAGCATGGCCCTTGGCACACAGTAGGTGCTCACAAAATGATTATTAAAGGTAGGGCTCAGGGCCTTTCTTCCTTTGACTCACTTGGTGGTTGAGGGGAAAAAGGTTTTGATACTTGATCTCCTTCTTTCCTGTTCTCTCCCAAAAAAAGGTCCCCAAAAATTAGCTGTCTAAGCCACTAATGTGTCTGTCCTTGGTGGAACAGCTTAGGTCCCTCTGAGGAAGGTGGCTCTCAGAAGGCATCAGGCAGGAGGAGCAGAGGTCAAACACATCCTCCCTCCTCCACCAGCAGAGGCGGAGGTGAGACGGGAGACCAGAGGACATTGGGGCTGGAGTGAGAGGCTCTCACCTTCCGACTCAGGCATCTTCTCATCTATCCCATCGTCTATCCATTTTATTGAGCACCTGTAGGGCCAGGTCCTGACCTACAGATACAGGAGTGACTGTGACAGAGCCCTGTCCCCAGGGTTTCCCATCTAGATGAGTAACTAGGTAGTCACAGCATGTAGGGGTCACAGCACACAGCGGTGACACCCAGTGCAGCTTATTGTGAGCGGCCTAGGGAAAACTTTATGGAAGAGAAGTATTATGGACTGATGTTTGTGTTCTCCAAAATCAATATGTTGAATCCCTAATCCTCAAGGTGATAGTATTTGAAACTAGGGTCTTAGGGAGGAAATGAGGTTAAGATGAGGTCATGAAGATGGGGCCTTCGTGATGGGGTTAGTGCCCTTATAAGCAGAGGGACCAGAGCTGTCTCTATCTCCACTACACCAGCACACAGTGAGAAGGCAATCATCTGTAAGCCAGAAAGACAGCCCTTACCAAGAATTAAAGCTGCTGGGGTGAGTGAATGGGGAGGAGGTGGACAAAGTATCAGGGGTGAAGGGGCATGAAGGCCAGAGGGGAGGCAATGGTTGAAGCCAACCTTGATGTTGGACTTTCCAGACTCTAGAACTATGAGGACCAATGTCATTGAAGCCACAGCAGTCTACTGAATTTTGTTCTAGCTCCCTGAGATGACTAAGATGAGGGGCAAACAGGGTCAGAGGTAATTAAAGACCAGGAATGAGCCCAGTGCAGGGCCTTGAGGACACTCATGAAAACTCTAAAATAATGAGTAAAGAGTTGCCAAGTATTGGCAAATGTTACCTTGGAACACCTGGCCAGAAAGCCTGAGTTTCCATGTCTGTTCTGGGGGCCAGGGTGGATGTTCCCTTGTGGAGGGAGGCCCAAGGGCATTTCCACTTTCCCACATGAGCTCATTGTCCAGCAGCCCCCTCCCTGGGGCTGCCCAGCGCAGAATGGTATTTCCCACCCTTTATTTCCCCACTTCTCATTCCTGGTGGTCACATCCTCTCTTTGTAGGGAAATGCATCTCAGATTGTGGGACCATTTTCTTCAAGGCTGCTGCCTGCCTTCAACATCCTCAACCTTCTATGACCCAGGGAGGACCCAGGGAGAGCCTTGGGGTCCTCAGGGTACATGTGACCAGCCAACAGGTTAGGAACTAGTTGCCACCCAGCCTTTAAGGGTCCCAGGGACCAGCTGGGCTAACAGCTACTCCCTGCTCATTTCCAGGAATCGCTGAATGGCCACCCCATCTTCTAAGAAGCCATGTAAGGGTGATTGGGAAAGAGAGCTGAGGCAGGAGCAGCTGCCTGGTTCAGGCTAAGAGAAGCAGCGGGGCAGGAGAAGGGGACAGAGGACCACAGTAAGGCTGTGTGGACAGGAATTGGGGCCTGATTTGATGTGGATGGAGAAAGAGGCCCCAGGAAGACGTGGGCTTAGAGGCTGTGTGTAGGCACCTGCTATTGATTCTTACTGGGCTGGTATTTACAAGACATGATACTGTTCTAAAGTGTGGTGAAAAGCTGGGTGTGCACTTATAGTCCCAGCTACTTGGGAAGCTGAGGAGGGAGGATCGTTCAAACTTGGGGTTTTGGGTGTGACCTGATCATGGGTGTACGCTACTGGATTAGTCCACTGATTGGTTTAGCATAGGTCTGGGTGTGGATGATGGATTTATTGAGGAGGGAAGACCCACCATGGGTGTGGATGGCACCAGCCAATAGGCTTGGAGCATGGAAGGAATAAAAAGGGAAAGAACTCACACTGCTTCCTGCCTGCCCTGCCATGAATTGCTTCTCCTCTGTCATGCCTCTGTGCCATGGCACTCTGCCTTGGAGCCAGTCAGCTATGGACTGAAACCTCTACAAACGATGAGCTAAAATAAGCCATGCCTCCTTTAACTTGTGGGTGTTAGGTACTTTATCCCAGCAATGAGAAAGTAACTAAGACAAAAGTGGAGTGGGATAAGGGGCCTCCTGGAAAGTTGGGACAGTTTTGTATCTTGATCTTGGTGGTAGCTGCATGGGTATATATGTCTTAGTCATTTTCTCATTACAGACACCTACAACTTAAAGGAGGTTTATTTTGGCTCACATGTTTTAGAGGTGGCTGACTCCAGGGCAGAGGTGGCATGGAGGCAGGGTCTGCTGCAGAGGAGAGGTGTTCATATCTTGGTGGCCAGGAAGCAGAGAGAGATGGGAGGAGCCAGGGAGGGAGCTACACACTGCCAGGCCACGCCCCCAGTGACCCTCCTCTTCTGGCTAGGCCCCACCACCCAACACCAAGCCAGCCCTAATGCCTGAGAATCCAGTCGCCCTCCACAAGCTCCGCCTCTGAGCGCGTGAGACTTTGCGGGGGGAGGGGGAGGGAATCCAGACATAATCCTTCACAGCATTCATTTGCAAAAATTTATCAAACTAGTTAATTATACTTTAAACAAAGTTATAAGGAATAACAGGGTGGGATGAAAGTGCTGGGAGAGAATAGGAGCTCAAAATAAGACCAGAGGGGCTGGTGAGATGGCTCAGCAGCGTAAGCGCCTGCCCGGCAAGCATGAAGGCCTGAGTTCGACTCCCGGAACCCACATACGAAAAAGGGGCCGGTGATATCGCTCAGTGGCACAGGCGCCTGCTGGCGCACGAGGTCCTGAGGTCGACCCCCGGTACCCACAAAAAAAAAAAAAAAAAAGACCAGAGGCCATGTTCCTGCCTCTCTGCATCATTATTCACCTACTTGTCCAGCATTCATTCATTCATCCATCCACCAGCCCTTCCTTCCTACCTTCCTTCCTTCCTTCCTTCCTTCCTTCCTTTCATCCATTCATCCATCCATCCATCCAACATTTCCTGAGGGCCTTCCCTGTGCCAGGCCCTGAGGTAGCACAGTGACAAATAAGCCATCATTTGTTCCTGCAAGAACCCTCGCTGCCTCACTCTGCCAGGGCATGTGAATAAAGGGGTCCTCCTCTGTTTCTGCCTCTGAGCTGGTGGAATCTTGCAAATGGAGGGGATGAGGGGAGTGGCCAGTCTCTCGAAGTCTGCACACCTGTGCTCACGAGTGCACACTCACCATGGGTGACAGCAGAGGGGCTGGAGCCTGGCTAGAGCCCTTGGGGGCCCCTCTTCAAGGCAGAGCTGCTGTACACAGGCTCAGCACTGTGCAACAATTCCCTGCCTGCTGGGTTGAGGTGGGAAGTCCGTGAAACCTTTCCCGGTGTTTATACCACAAGCCCCACTTCCCTTCGGCTGCCTGTTGCTACCCAAGGCTGCTTCCTTTTCTTGGCTCACCCAGCCTTTGGTGAAGGCCCTGTGTTCAATTCTCAGAACTATAAGGAAAAAAATGCATCTGAACTAGGCATGGTAGTACACATGTGTAATCCCAGTACTTGAGAGGCTGAGGCAGTAGGATTAAGAATTCGAAGTCAGTCGGAGCCACGCACCAAGATATTATCTCAAAAAATTGCATCTCTGCCAGGCATGGTGGTACACGCCTGTAATTCCAACACTCTGGGAGGCTGAGGCAGGAGGTTCACGAGTTTGAGGCCAGCCTGAGCAACTTAGCAAGATCCTGTCTCAAAACAAAATTTTAAAAAGGGATAGGGATGTACCAGAATGATAGGTTGCCTAGCATGAGTGGGGCTCGGGGTTCAATCCCCAGAACATGCACATGCACACACATGCACACACACACGCACACACAATGCACACAGTTATTCCTGCACTGAACATTTACCAAATTTTCCTTCTCATTCTTCCCTAAATGAGACAGTGTAACAATCATTTGCACAGCATTCCCATTGTGCTAGGTATTCTGTGTCATCTGGAGATGATTTAAAATGCAGGAGAGGGTGTGGGGGGTCACATGGAAACACTACCCCATTTCATACAAGGGTCTTGAGCATGCACAGATTTTGGTATCTGAAAGGGGTCTTAGAACCAATTCCCTATGGATACTGAGGGACAAGTGGCGAGGAGAAAGAGGCCCTGACCTGGATGATGACCAGGCAGAGCTGGCCTGGCTGGCTCTGGCGGTGGCTCCTGTCTGGCTGAGGGAAGGGGGCTCCACTCTCATCCTTGGAGGCCCCCAGTTCCTTGCAGGCCATCTGTCCCTGCCCAGAGCTCCACTGCCTGCTGCCCACAGCACCTCGGCCCCCAAGCTGAGGAATATGTAGCTCTGCAGCCCCAGGTGCTGCTGACCTTGCAGAACCGCTGTAAGAAGGCATCCAATGGCTCTTGGCCTCTGCTGGCAGTCCCATCCCCTGTCCTCCCACCCTGTGCCTGCCAGCATTCACTCTCCACTCAAGATGAACCTGAGGCCACTGCCTGCCCTCACGGGGAGGAGCCCTTGGGCTGGGGGCCAGAGTGGGCAGGGTGTGCCCTGAATAGTGGTGGCCACTCCTGCCAGTCACCATCAGACCCCTGAGATCTCCCTTCTGCTTACAGGAAACTCCGAGCAGAGATGAGGTACATTTCTCCACCCAGGCAATCAAGCTTTGTCACCAGCTCAGGCCATGGCTCTACCCAGCACCTCTGATAACTCTGGGACCCCATGGAGTGACCTGCTGAACTCTAGTGTGACGATTCTTGTTACTTCCCCCCTGCACACGGCACTGCTTCTTGTCCCTGCACCTTTGCTTAGTGGGTCCTGCCGCCTGGAAGGCCCTCCCCACCCTTCCTTCCTGGGTCACCCCTCATCCTCCCAAGACCCAGCTCAGGGCCCCCTGCTCCAGGCAGCCTTCCCTGAATGAGCTCAGTGTGTTTGCTGTGCCCCCTCAGACACTGCAGGGCACACTCCATCCTGGTTCCTAAAGTGTCCTGCTCTGTGTCCCTCCCCAGTGGTCCCTGAGTTCCCTTCACTAGGGCCCTGTCTGACCCCTCACTGTCACCCAGAGCAGCCTGTGCCTGGCCCAGGGAGGGGTCAATACCATCCTTCTGCTTCTGCTTTAAAAACCTGCCCTTCTAATCGCCTCCTGAGGGTGCTCCATTGTTCATGTACTTTGGAAATACAAAAAGGAAAACTTTCCATCCCTGGAGGGTGCGTGTGGGGCTTTGTGGACTTGCTAGGGTGGGGCTCGTGCTTTTGTGCCCGTGTGAGTCAGGAATCATGTGGGAGGCAGCCCTGCGTGCTTTTTTCCAGTTCAGATTCAGGAAGTGTAAAGAAGGCACATGGGACCATTTCCCCCTGAAAATGTCACTGCTGCAGCTGCCTGACCAGGCACCTTCCCTCTCCCAGCCCCCTGGCATCCCCAGGAGCTGGGAAACTTCTGAGCCACATTGGAAAAGCCCAGAGTCTGGGGTCAGAGAGATTCAGGTCTCAGCTCTGCCTCTTTTCTGGGTGGTCCTGGCCCCAGCTCCTGCCTCTGTAGCATTAATGCGGGAAATGTCCAAATTAAATTAATCAGGGCGAGGCAAGAGGAAGGAAGAGACAGAACCAGGGAGGGAAAGACAGGCAGAAGCAAGAGAATGGGAAGGGTGGATGACAGCAGGAAAGAGAGACAGAGGAGAGGCAGCCAGGAACTCTGGATGGGGAGGCTTGTGAGAAATGAGAGGCGTGGGCCTATCACAGCCTCCTGTCCCATCTCGGCTTCCGTCTGCTGAGCTCAATGCCCGGGAAACCCCCTGCCTCCAGGAACGCTTCTCCACCTCCCCAGACCAAACCTCTTCCAGGCCTTGGAAACCACCCTCTAAGCCAGGGGGTCTCCAAGCATGTCCCGAGGGAGTGTCTGGGGGTGGGTTGGGAATGCAGACTCTGGCCACCTCCTGCAGCAGGAGGTGCTGAAATGACTCGCTGGCGTCTAGAATTTGAGAATCCCGGCTCTAATGAAGCCCTGCATTCGTTTTTGATTCAGCAAGGGTTTCCCAGCACCTGTCACTGGGTGTCCCTCGGCTCATCACTGGGAAAGCAGATACAGGACAAGAAGACCTGGCTGCCGATCTCCAGGAGTTTGTTTTTTCTTGTTTACCAATCTATGCCTTTTTGGGGAACAAGCCTGGGAAAGTGAAGCCATATGCAGGACACAGGTACCTGAGGCTGGCTCAGACTGGTTGGGAGTGGTGTAGGGATCAGCAGACCAGCCTAACCCGACTCAGGACCCTGTCCCCGATCCCTGACTGGGGACCCTGTGTCATAGGGCTTCCTCCTGGCAGGGCGCAGCTGGCCGAGGCCAACAAGCTCTTCCTTATTGAACCGGCATTGCTCCTGGGTCTGCTACCTTTTGGGCTGCTTTTGTCCCTCGGGTGGCTGAGGGGTTGTCTGTCACCTGCCCCCAGGAAGCTTTTTTGGGTGTGGTGCGTGAGGCCCCAGGCCCTCTGGACCTTTTCTCTTTCAGGTCAGACACATCAGTGCCTTTCACTGTGTTGCTGGCCCTCCCAGGTGAAGTCACAATCTGACCGAGACTTTGAAATAACATCAGGGCTTTGGCCCCAATTTCTTTTTTTTTTTTTTTTTTTTTTTTTTTTTGGTGGGTACCGGGGGTCGACCTCAGGACCTCGCGTGCCAACAGGCACCCGTGCCGCTGAGCGATATCACCGGCCCCTTTTTCGTATGTGGGATCCGGGAGTCGAACTCGGGCCCTCGCACTTGCAAGGCAGGCGCTTATGCCGCTGAGCCATCTCACCGGCCCCCAATTTCTTTTTAAAAAAAATTTACCATAACATTTGTGATACATAATGTTTCTATTCATTTTGGGGAATTGGTAGCCATGTATATTATATTGTGATCATTTTTGACCCCTTTTCCCCTCTTCCCTAGCTTCCCCCTCTTCCCTCCCCTAACTCCTTTCCCCACTCTAAAATATCTGTCTTCATTTCCTACCATCTTTCCTTTCTTTCACTTTTTATTTATATTTTGGGAAATATGTAATATTTAACTTTCTGTGCCTGACTTATTTCACTTAACATCATGGGCTCAAGATCCATTCATTTTCCTGCAAATGGAGTGAGTTCATTCTTCTTTATGACTGAATAATATTCTATTGTGTATATATGCCATATTTTCTTTATCTTTTTGTTTGTTGATTGGTATCTAAGCTGTCTCTAGACCTTAACTTTTGTGAATTGCATTGCTATAAACATGGGCATGCATATGTCACCAAAGTATGATGACTTTAACTCTTTTGATGTGATCCCATTTGTTGATTCTTGGTACTATTTCTTGTGCTACTAGAGTCCTGTTGGGTAAGTCCTTGCCTGTGCCTATGGATTCAAGTGTCTCTTAAGCTATATTGTAGTAGTTTCAGCATTTCTGGTTTTGTATCTAGGTCTTTGATCCATTTTTTTTTTTTTTTCAATTTTAGTGCAGGGTGAGAATATGGGTCTAGTTTCATTTTTCTGCATGTAGATAATCGGTTTTAGCAACACCACTTGTTAAAGAGGCTATCTTTCTCCAGTGTATGTTTTTTGGCCCCTTTGTCAGAGATCAGATGGCTGAAGATGCATGGAGTTATTTCTGTATCTTCTGTTTTATTCCATTGGTCTACAGGTCTATTTTTGTGCCAGCACCAAGCTGTTTTTGTTACTATTACTTGTAGTATAACCTTTTTTTTTTTTTTTTTTTTTTTTTTTTTGTACTGGGCATTGAACTTACGACCTTGTACTTGCCAGGCAGGTGCTATGCTGCTGAGCTATATCCCTGGCACTTGTAGCATAACTTGAACTCTGGTGTTGTGACGCTTCCTGTTTTGCTCTTTTTGCTCAGGATTGTTTTGGCTATTTGGGGTCTCTTCAGGTTCCATATAAATTTTAGGATTTTTTTTTCTAGCTCTGTGAAGAACGTTGTTGGTATTTTAATAGCAATTGATTATCTATCTATTATCTATTATCTATCTATCAATCTATCATCTATCTTTTGGTAATGTGGCCATTTTAATGATATCAGTTGTACCTATCCAGGCACAGGGGACATCTTTCCATTTTCTAATATCCTCTTCAATTTCTTTCTTCACAGCACTATCGTTTCCACTGTAGAGGTCTTTCACCTCCTTGGTTAGGCCGATTTCTAGGTTTTTTGTTTTTGTTTTTGTTTTTTAGGCCATTGTGAATGGGATTGTTTTCTTGATTCTTTTCTTGGTGGGCTCATTATTGGTGTGCAGGAATGCTATTGCTTTTTGTGTGTTGATTTCGTATCCTGCCACTTGGCTGAATTTGCTTATTAGTTCTAAGAGTGGAGTTTTTGGGTATTCTATGTAAAGGATCATATCATCCGCAAATAAAGACAGTCTGACTTCATTCTTTCCTATTCATATTCCTTTTCTTTCTTTCTCTTACCTGATTGCCCTAAAATTTCAAGTATTATATTGCAGAGGAGTGGTGAGAGTAGATGACGTACGTCTGGTACACATAAGCACACACTCACACGGGTTTCTTTGTGCAGTCTGCCAGTGTGTGTCTTTTGATTGGGGAGTTAGGACTATTTACATAGAGAGCTATCATTGAAAAGTATTTATTGATTCCTGTCATCATATTATTTGTCCTATGCTGATTTCTTTTAATTTTCCTTTTATTTACTCTCCCAGTGAGATTTATTCTTTCCTTTGGGCTCTTGGGTGTTGGTGGCCTCATTGTTTAGCATTCTCTTTTGTATTTTCTGCAATGCTGTTTGGTGGTCATGAATTTTTTTTTTTAAAGTTTGTCTTTGTCATGGAAGGTCTTTGTTTCTCCATCTATTCTGAAGTACAGTTTTGCCGGCCACAGTAATCTGAGCTGGCAGTTATTTTCTTTTAGGGCTGAAAGACTTCACTCCTGGCTTTTAAGTCTTGTGTTGAGAAATCTGCTGTTATATTGATGGGCTTGCCTGTATAACTTATTTGACATTTTTCTCTAACAGCTTTCAGTATTACCTTTTTGATCTGAAATTCTTAGACTTTGACTATGATGTATCATGGAGAAGTACTTTTCTGGTCGTGTCTATTTGGGGTTCTAAATGCCTCACTTAACTGGGTATCCAATTCATCACCTAGATTTGGAAAATTTTCTGCATTGATTTTGGTGAACACATTTTTATTCCATTAGATTCTAATTCTCACCCTTCCTTAATTCCAATAATCCTTAGGTTTGTTCTTTTTTTTTTTTTTTTTTTATTTTAAAGAGAAGAAAAAACAAAACAAATCAAAAGAAGAACAAATTTTCAAACAAACATAATAGGAGGGTAACAATGGTTAATACATTACGTATTACTATCTTTAAGTTAGTTATTCAGGACACCAGACATTAGCATTCAATTGTCCAAACATTATTGGCACAAACCTTACTCTTCAATGAACTAAGTAAAAATGGTAGTGTATCTATCTTAACCATCTTATATATATATATATATATACAATTTTTTTCCCTTTCCCTTCTTTCTTTTCCCTATTCCAGTCTCTCTTTCCTTTTGACCAGTTTCTTTTTGATTCACCATGTCTATTGTACATTTTGGATCTTATTTACTCTTTCAGTTTCTCATACTAGAGAGATAATACGATGCTTACACATGTGCTTCTGGTTTATTTCACTTATGAGTATTTTCTCGAGTTGCATCCATTTACCTATAAAAGTCTCCAGTTTATCCTTCTTTATGGCTGAATAGTACTCCATTGTATAAAAATACCACATCTTTCTTATCCATTCCTCAGTTGATGGGCATTTGGGTTGTTTCCAAGATCTGGCTATTACAAATTGTGCTGCTATAAACATGGGTGCACATATATCGCTGTGGTACGATGTTTTTAATTCTTCTGGGAAGATGCCCAGAAGGGGAATAGCTGGGTCAAATGGGACCTCCAACCCTAGTTTTCTGAGGAATCTCCACACTGACTTCCACAGTGGCTGTACCAGTCGACACTCCCACCAACAGTGAAGAAGGGTTCCTTTTTCCCCACAGCCCCTCCAGCATTTGTTATTAGTTGATTTCTTAATAGTAGCCATTCTTTCTGGGGTGAGATGGTATCTCAGTGTTGTTTTAATTTGCATCTCTCGAATGACTAGTGATGTTGCACATTTTTTTGTATATTTATTTGCCATTAGTATTTCTTCATCTGCGAAATGTGTATTCATCTCAGATGCCCATTTTTGGAGTGGGTCTTTAAATTTGGGAGGTCTGATTTTTTTGAGTTCTTTATATGTTCTCGATAGTAATCCTTTGTCTGAGGAACAGCTGGCAAACATTTTTTCCCACATTGTGGGTTGTCTCTTCACTCTGTTGGTGGTTTCTCTTGCTGTGCAAAAGCTTTTTAATAAGATGAGATCCCAGTTATTGATTCTTTGGGATAGTTCCCGTGCGGTTGAGTTTTTATTCATAAAGTCTTTGCCTACACCAATGTCTCCAAGGGTTTTACCTATCCTACCTTCCAGCAGATTTAATGTTTCTGTTTTAATATTTAGATCTCTGATCCATTTTGAATTTAGTTTAGTGCATGGTGAAAGATATGGATCTAGTTTTAATCTTCGGCATGTGTAGAGCCAGTTTTTCCAGCACCATTTATTAAAGAGGCTATCTTTCTTCCAGCGAATGTGTTTGGCACCTTTGTCAAAGATAAGGTGGCTTAGTATGTCTGGGGTTGTTTCAGCATCTTCTAATCTGTTCCATTGATCTTCAGGTCTGTTTTTTTGCCAGTACCACACTGTTTTTATCACAGTAGCTTTATAGTATAATTTCAAGTCGGGGATAGTGATGCCCCCTGCCTTGCCTTTGTTGCCCAGAATTGCCTTTGCTATTCTAGGTCTCTTCTGATTCCAAATGAATTTTAGGATTGTTTTCTCTAATTCTGTGAGATATGCTGTTGGAATTTTGATTGGAATTGCATTAAATCTGTATAACAATTTTGGAAGTATGGCCATTTTCACTATATTGGTTCTTCCTATCCAGGAGCAAGGGATATCTTTCCATTTTCTGATATCCTCTTCAATCTCCTTTTTCAGAGTACTGTAGTTTTCAGTATAGAGGTCTTTTACATCCTTCGTGAGGTTGATTCCTAGGTATTTCATTTTTTTGGATGTTATTGTGAAAGGTATTGTTTCCCTAATTTCTCTTTCAGTAAGTTTGTTATTTGTGTACAGGAAGGCTATTGACTTTTGAGTATTGACTTTGTATCCAGCTACACTACTGAATTTGCTTATTAAATCTAGCAGTTTTTTAGTGGAGTTTTTGGGGTCTTCTGTGTAGAGTATCATGTCATCTGCAAATAATGATAATTTAACTTCTTCCTTTCCAATCATTATTCCTTTTATTTCTTTCTCTTGTCTAATCGCTCTGGCTAAAGTTTCCAGAACTATGTTGAATAAGAGTGGGGACAGTGGACATCCTTGTCTTGTTCCTGATTTTAGAGGGAAGGCTTTCAGTTTTTGGCCATTTAGTATGATATTGGCTGTTGGTTTGTCATAGATAGCTTTTACCAGATTGAGATAAAGACCCTCTATTCCAATTTTCTGTAGGGTTTTTATCATGAAAAGGTGCTGGACTTTGTCAAAAGCTTTTTCTGCATCTATTGAGATGATCATGTGATTTTTGTCTTTGGTTCTGTTAATATGCTGTATTACATTTATTGATTTACGTATGTTGAACCATCCCTGCATCCCTGGGATGAATCCAACTTGGTCATGGTGTATAATCTTCTTGATGATTTGTTGGATTCTGTTTGCCAGTATCTTATTAAGGATTTTTGCATCTATGTTCATTAGGGAGATTGGCCTGTAGTTCTCTTTCTTAGTTGGGTCCTTCTCTGGTTTTGGTATCAGGGTAATGCTTGCTTCCAGGAATGAATTTGGGAGTATTGCTTCCCTTTCAATTTCATTGAAAAGTTTGAGAAGTAGGGGCGTTAGGTCTTCTCTAAATTTCTTGTAGAATTCGGCAGTGAATCCATCAGGGCCTGGGCTTTTCTTTGTTGGGAGGTTTTTAATTACATCTTCAATTTCATTGGCTGATATTGGTTTATTTAGGATTTTTAAATCTTCTTGATTCAGCTTTGGTAATTCATACGAATCTAGGAATCTGTCCATTTCTTCTGCATTTTCCATCTTAGTAGAATATAAATTTTCAAAATAGGTATAGATGATCTTCTGGATTTCTGCAGGGTCTGTCGTGATATCACCCTTTTCATTTTCAATTGCATGGATTTGAGTCTTTTCTTTTCTTTTTTTAATAAGGTTGGATAAGGGTTTGTCAATCTTATTTATTCTTTCAAAGAACCAACTTTTTGCTTCATTGATTCTTTGTATTGTTTTTTTATTCTCCAATACGTTAATTTCCGCTCTGATCTTTATAATTTCCTCCCTTGTACGGGCTTTTGGCTTAACCTGCTCTTCTTTTTCTAGAAGCTCGAGGTTCACCCTTAAGTTGTTTATTTGCGCTTGCTCTATTTTCCTGATATAAGTGTTTAATGCTATAAATTTCCCTCTTAGGACTGCTTTCATTGTATCCCATAAGTTCCGGTATGTTGTACTGTCATTATCATTCAGTTGTAGAAAGTGACTAATTTCTTCTTTAATTTCATCTGTGACCCATTGGTTGTTCAGGAGGATGCTGTTTAATTTCCATGTGTTTAGGGGGTTTTTGTGGGATCTTTTGCCATTGATTTCCAATTTCATTGCACTATGGTCTGATAATATGCATGGGATAATTTCAATTCCTTTGCATTTACTTAAGCAGGTTTTATGAGCTAGTATGTGGTCTATTTTGGAGAACGTCCCATGTGCAGCTGAGAAAAATGTGTATTCTGATGTTGTGGGATGGAACACTCTGTAGACATCTACTAAGTCCATTTGTTCAAAAGTTTGGTTCAGTTCTACTATTTCATTATTGATTTTCTGTCCAGTTGATCTATCTTTTTGTGACAGTGGAGTATTGAGATCTCCCAATATAATTGTATTAGTGCTTATTTGATTTTTCATGTCCTTTAGTACTTGTTTTATATAGCTGGGTGCATTGGTATTTGATGCATATATATTTATGATCGTTATCTCTTCCTCTTGGATTGTTACCTTTACAAGGATGTAATGACCGTCTTTATCTCTCTGAATCCTTCTTGGCTTGAAGTTCACTTTGTCTGCAAAAAGAATAGCTACCCCTGCTTTTTTCTGGGTTCCTGTGGCATGGAGTATTGTTTTCCATCCTTTGACTTTCAGTCTATGAATTTCTTTCTGAATTAAATGTGTTTCTTGTATACAGCATATTGTTGGATCTTGCTTCTTGATCCATTTCGCCAGTCTGTGCCTTTTGATTGGTGAATTGAGACCGTTAACATTGATGGTTAAAACTGATATGTTTTGACTTGTCATGATATTTTCCTGTTGTTGGTTCCCACTCTTTGTTTTTCCGCTTTCCGTCTATTTAATTATTTGCCCTGCCTGGTGGATTCCTTCTGTTGGGGTTCCTATCTCTTTCTAGAATGTCCTTCAGAACGTTTTGGAGTGCTGGTTTGGTGGTCATAAATTTTCTCAGATGTTCTTTGTCATGAAAGTATTTTATTTCTCCATCAATTTTGAAAGATAGTTTTGCAGGGTACATCAATCTGGGCTGAAAATTATTTTCCTTTAGAGCTTGCAATACATCATTCCAAGCTCTTCTTGAATTGAGGGTTTGTGCTGAAAAGTCAGCTGTGATTCTGATGGGTTTTCCTTCATAGGTGATTTGTCTCTTCTCCCTAACAGCTTTTAAGATTCTGCCCTTCTGTTGAATTTCTGGGATCTTGACTATAATATGTCTGGCTGAAGTTTTTTTTTGATCATGTCTAGTTGGTGTTCTAAAAGCTTCACTTATAGGGGTGTCAAATTCCTTTTCTCTTCCAGGAAAGTTCTCCCTGATTATGTCTTTGAACAAGGTTTTAATGTCGTTGATGCTATCTCCTGCTTTTTCATTTATTCCAATTATTCTTAAGTTGTTTATCTTTGAGTCATCTAGCAGCTGCTGAATTGATTTTTCATGGTCCCTTGCTATTTTTAAGAATTTTTCCATTTCATGATCACTGATTGCAAGCCTGTCTTCTATATCTGAGATCCTGTCCTCGCATTGGCTTATTCTGCTACAAATACTTTCAATGGAATTTTTTATCTCTTGGATATCTGCTTGAATCTGCCTTATAGATTCCATTTCTTTCCTATGCTGAGCATTCATGGTTTCTATAGTTTTCTTAAGTTCATCTATTTTTTTGTCTGTATCAGCTATAGTGTCCTTAAGCATGGTCTTCATTGTAGACATTATCTCTGCAGTTATCTGTGAGATTATTTCTGTTTTAATTTTTTCCAGAACCTCATTCAGTTGCTTTGTTGTTACCACTTCAGATAGGCCAGGTGGGTGGCTTTCGGATTGTCCCACCTCGTTGCTCCCTAGGTTTGCCTTTGGTGAATTGGATGTGTGTGGTTGCATCTTGTTTAAGTGTCGTCTCATTTTTTCTTTCTTTAATTCCTGGGGTGATGTTTGCAAATTACCTATAGTAGGTTACTTTATTGCTAGTGTTTAAGATCTTTAGAAGATGACTACTTCTCTGCAGTATCTTCCAAGTGGAGCTTGCTTTTAGGTTTTGAGCTTTCTGCCAGATCCTACCTCTTCAATTCGTTGGGTATGCGAAGTTGCTACCTGTTTGGCCCAGTCCTTGATTCTTTGGTAGTGTGCCACTGTATTTTCTGTGTCCCTTAGTCAATCTCAATCATGAAATATCAGGAAGGAAAGATGTTTAGAACAATTATTTCACATTTGGCTATAATGTTAACTAAAGCATCAAACACAGCCTAAAAAATGACAGACTGAGCTAACCAGTTATTTACCACTTTTAGCTGTATAGAGTTGCGGTTATATAACAAAATCTAAAACACACCAGAAAAATTATATGCAGTATACAAGTCCTATGTATGTCAATTTTTCCTTGAGGAGTTTAAATTTAAGATGAGTTAAGGAGGAAATAGAGTATTGGGAGAAGAGGAAGGAATTAGATGTAAGGTTAGAGGACCAAGAGGGATCCCACTAAAATTGGGACACTAGTGCAGAGGACAGGTGGTAGAAAGAGAAGGAAGGGATAAAAGGAAGAACAGATCACAACCACAATCACAAAGAAGTTAGAGGCGCTGTTTACACTCATATAAAAAACCAGAGAGAATAATGAAGGAAAGAGCAAATACACATACAGAAACAAAAACAAAGATAAAAACAATAAAACAGACAGATCAAAAATAAAACCCCACCAAAAAACAAAACAAAACAAAACAAAAACAAAAAAACCCTTCGCCAGAACAAAAAAACAAATCAGTGAGAAAAAAAATAAAAATAAAAATAAAAAATAAAAATAAAAATAAAAAATATAAAAAGAATCAGTTCCAGGTGTTGACTCTGTTGTAGGCAGGTACCTTGTGACAAAGTCCTGTTCTGTGCAGGTCCGTCCCAGTAAGCCAGGAGCGCCCTCTGGCGGGCGGTGAGCAGAGGCACGTACTTTCAGGCAGAGACCAGTCTAGCTCGCCTCCGCTCTCGCCGCCCTTTCACGATCCCTGGGCCTGAGAGGCTCAGCGCGCTGTCCGAGCGCAGATTTCCTGCACTGGTTCCCGCCGCTCTGGTTTTTCGCCACGCCCCCCACAATGGCGCCGGGCCAGTCGCTCTCTGGCGCGGGACAGGTGTGGCTGAGAGTCCAGTCTCGTTCGCCTGCTGACCTCAGCACACTTTCGTGGGCTCAATTGAGAGGCCCTGTGCTGCCCTGTCCGGAGCACAAGTTCCCAGAGCAGTTTCCGAGCCGCTCTGAGTTTCGCCACACCCCCCACAATGGCGCCCGGCCGGTCGCTCTCTGGCGCGGGGCAGCTGTGGCTGAGAGACACTCACCGCCGGTCAGCGCCGTTCTCCGCCGCTCCCCTGCCCCGCCGCTGTCTCAGGATCCTCCGTGGGGGCTCCCTGGGCGCCAGCTGCCACCGTGTGTCCGTAGAATTGAGCCTCCGCCGGCGCTCCAACTCCCGGGATATTAGAAGGTGCACGCGCGCGGTCTGCTCCTTCTTTCCTTCTTCTTTGTTGGAAGTCACCCGTCACTGGTGCCGGGGGTCCCAGATTGCGCTTCAGAACTTTTCTGGGTTTCGGGGAGGCATCTCCCCCCCTCCTGCGCTTTCTGGGTTGCTATATTCCCGTGTTCCAATGGTAACTTTTAGAGAGAGTTTTGCTGCCTGCTTCTTACTCATCCGCCATCTTGAGGTCCCCCCCTTAGGTTTGTTCTTTTAGAGTCATCTAGGACTTCTTGGGTGATCTTCTGATTGTCTTTTGGGTATCACTAAGTAAAGGATGTGCTACCTCAACCTTGTCCTCAAGTCCTGATATTCCGTCTCTGACCAACCATGCCTACTGCTAAATCTTTCAGTCGAGTTCTTCATTTCCATAATTTCTGCTTGATGCCTTTTCATATCCTCTAATTCTCTACTGAAGTCATCTTTCACATGCTGCACTGTCTTCCTTCGTTCGCCTTATTTGTTTCTCCTTTAAGTTCATTGATAATCCCAATGAATGCTTCATTTCACTGCTTACTTACATCTTCTTTAATTTCATTCATCATTTTACTAATCATTTTGGTCAGATGCTTATTTGTCTCTTCTTTGAACTTTTCAATCATTTTTACCTGTTTTGAGTTCTTTGTTTGGAAATTCATCCACTTCAGTGTCTGTGAATCCACTTTAGGGGAGTTATGAACTTTTGGAGGTGTCTTGTTGCCTTGTTTTCTCATGATTATTGTGTTTTTGTGTTGAAGGTTGGGATAGAACACTCTGATGGGATAGAACGCTCTGCCACTATGGTAGAGGTCTTTAGGAAGCAGATTTCTCCCTGTGATGGCTTTGTAATGATCCTACTCAGCTTCTTTGGAATACTAGGACCTATCCCTCGTATGCAACAATTACCAGTAATGGCAACATCCAAAGAGTCACTCATGTGTCAATGCATAATATCAAACTTGTTTAAACAGTTTTCTACTTTTTCAATAGCCCAGGAAGACTAGGGAATATTAATGATAGAGAATAGACTGGGAATTAGAAGAAGAAGGGAGAAAAAGGTGGTAGGTGGGGCTAGAGAAACAAAAGAGAACATAAGAAAGAAGAAAACATAGGTTTTGATGCCATTCCTTTTATGCCTGGAAATGAGGGGGAGAGAAGAGTTTTGAGAGGTTGTATGTGGAGGCAGAATGAAAGAAGAGCAGTAAATATAAGTTAAAAACCTAATCGTATATTACCAGATAATGAAAATTGCTACTCTTTTGCTATACATGGGAAGTCAAGGAAAGAGGGATAATACAGTAGGCTACGGAAAACTAAATAATAATGATATTCAGATGAATACCAATAGTGTATATTGAGATGAGCAGAAAGGACGTAAAGCAAAAGAAAAAATATGTAAGAGGGGGCAAGCAGAGAAAGAGAGAAGGTATGAAGAGAAAGTGCATCCAGAGATGAGAGAAGAGGTAAGGTGATTGCATCCAATTGTCAAACTGACTGTCCAAGAAAGAAAGTTAAATATGCTTGAAAAGTGACCTTCGGTATGGCCACAGCCTCGATGACAAGTTCTGTGCCTTCCTTCTCTGTCACTGGTGCATCGGTCTCTGTGGTTCAAGTTTCCCACAATGCCCAGTATAAAGCGACCCTCCCTCATGCAAATATCTCAGTCTCCTGTCCCTCATCCCAGAAGCACCATCTCTGGGATCCACCTGCCCTGTGTAGTGGTGGCTGGATGACAGCTAAGCTGTCTCCCACCTCCAGGGGTGTTTTACAAAGTGACACAGTCTCTAGACATGCACTGTGAGCAGGGCCAAGGCAGGGCGGCCCTCTTAGTTCTTACTCTAGCTTCCTCTCCTTCTCTCTTTCACCTGTTTGCTATCTTGCTACCTCCTTGTGCAACCGCAGACCCCTAACCTGGGTGAATGCCTTAGATGCAGTGTGCAACTTTCTCCAGATCACCATGATGGAATCTCAGCCCCAATTTCTCAGGCTCAGATGCCTCTGCACGTTCACCAAGGAGGTGCCCCACAGGGGACTGACATCATCTGTGCCCTGGCAAGTCGGGCCCGCCAGCTTCTCCTCCAGGTGCAGGAGGTCCTGCCCCCAGTTTGAGTGTGGAATCAATGTCAGGGGCAAGACCTGCTCCATAAAGGCTGTGGAAACTGAGGCCTGGGGAGAGGACAGCCAGTCCAGCTGCCCGCCTCGCCGCTCAGACCCCAGGATGGGGGGCAGCACTGCCAGCATCATTTTCAAAGTTGCCGCCTCTCTTGCGTTTGCCCGCCTGCCTATGTGGATTCACATGGGTGAGGCATGCGCGAGCTCATGCCCTGCCGCACCCTGGGCTACAGGACGCACCTGGAACTGCACACATGAGGAGCTCAGACAAAGCTGCACAGCAGATACCAATGCCCTTGCTCAAAGCCCTGCAGTGGCTCCCTATTACCTCACAGGTAGAACCCTCAGTGAAGAAGGCTGGCTCTCTTGAGTCCCTCTTACACAATCCAAGGCCCCAGCCTACTTGGAGAATTGAACAAAACCCTAGATCCTTGCCCAGAAAAAAGCATGTAAAGGAACAATTTAGAAAACTGTTTTGGGGGCTCATGCTCCCTCCTTGTGGGTCCTGGGCTCCCCCTCCTCTGACTCCCATCATATCTCCTGCCTCCAGCCCTGTACCTCAGGGGCTCTCCCTCCAGAACCAGCAGGAAGTCCGGCCTCAACTTCCAGCCTTGCTCCTGCCATTCTTCCCCGCCCTGCAGTGGCTCCCATCCTCTCCAGTGGGCTCCTTCCCACCCACAGGATTCGTTTCCCACCTTACCTGCCCCCACCTTACTACCTGTCTCACCCAAGGGGCCTTAGTGCCCTCATTGCGTTGTCAATCCTTGGAGGGGACAACAAGGACACCCACTGACCCCTGCCAGATGGTTTCTGTCCTGGGTCAGGCCTTCAGTTCTTCCAACAGTGCTCACTGCTCCCATTTTGCAGATGAAGAAACTGAAAGTGGTTAAGCAACTTGCCTGATGTCAAGCTAGAGAGGAAATGGTCACTCAAAGCAGGCCTTACATACGATCTCAGAAGCAGCTGGATGAAGGGGTGTCTGTCCCCCGCCCAACATCCAGTCCAGCAGGGACACCTAGCCTCAGGGCCAGTTCTACTTTGAGCTTTTGACAAACCACATGGTTCTTGCCCCTAGCTTATGGCTTGGAATATCAGGCCAAATGATTCCACCTTGTTGGCAAAAAGTTGCTTCGGTGCCAGCAGCCCGTGGGGTGTTACCTTCGTGACAGATGGCAGGGCCTGAGTCCAGCCCTGCTCCCCAGGTGCTCTGGAGGGTCCAACTGCCTTCCTCAGATAACGCCCATGGGCCTCACATGAGTTCAGATAAAGAGCGCGCAGGCCAAGGCGTAGCCACCCCAGTTAGAAACACCTAGGACAACAACAAAAATAGAATCCGTCACAGAACTGTAACGGTCCTGTGGTCCCTCTGCTTGCTTCAGGCAGCAGAACTCATCTGGAAACATGGTCCCAGACCAGAGGCACCAGGGTCACCTGGGAACTTGTTATGATAACAAATTTGTGGGCCTCCAGGCAGCCCAGCCAGATTAAGAAACTCAGCAGGGCAAGAGGGGAACAAGTGGGGTTTTAAAGAGCCCTCCAGCTGAGTCTGATGCAAGCTAACATTTGAGAACTGTTGCTGTGAGCCATTTGGTTTATATACTGTTAACTATCTTTGTCATTTTCCCATGTCTGGCACAAAATACCTGACACCTGCAACTCAAAGGAGGAGAGGTTCGTTTGGGCTCAGTTTCAGTGGAGTCAGTTCATGGTTGGCCCCCTCCAAGGCAGAATGACATGGCAGAGGAAAGCTGTTCACTAACAGCAGCCAGGAAGCGGAGAGAGAAGGGAGGAGCCTGGGACAAAAGTGCACCCTCCAGGCCTTGCTCCACCAGGTGCCAACTCCTAGAGCACAGTTAGCTACTGAACTCCTCACAGGATGAATCCTCTGATGACGATAGCACCCCAGTGATCCAGCTGGTTTCCAAGCACATGAGATTTGGGGGGCATTTTAGATCTAAACCATAACAACAACCATGAGAGAAAAAGACTCAAGCACTAACCCTAGGGACCCATCCCAAAACTCCATATAAAAACCCTCCCAGTACCTGGCCTGAACCCAGGGTACGGGGAAGCCCGGCCTCCCATTCCGCTTTATGTGCTTGGGGCTCACACCTAAGTCAGCCTCCGACTTCCTGTCCAGTCAGCCAGCCCCTTAGACCTAACCTCCCAGCCTGGGGGCCCACTCGTCATCTCCTCTCTGAAGCTGCCATGCGCGCTCCATTCCACTGAAGAAGGATGGACCAGGAGCCTGCTAAGCTCTGGTTGCTGGAGCAGCAAAAGAGAGAGGAGTGCCTAAGGGGGTCGGGGCACACAGCAGCCACTGGGAGGGAATCAAGGAGCTGTTTGCAGAGGCTCATGGGAGCCCTGGGGAGGGCTGACTGCTTCAGCAAAGATTGTCAGAAAAGGGGTCATTTGCCTTGTAGGCTGGGTACAATTCTGCCAGAGGAGGGGCTGGAGTGGTGCTTCAGGAAAGCAAACACACAAATAAAACTCCGTGAGCACAAAGGTGTGTGATGCGAGCATACAAGGCTTACAGCAAACTAAAGCAGGAACTGTGAGACAATCGTAACACGGTATTTCACGGTTTCTAAGACATCTTTTGGTTACATTTACATCCCGAAAAGGGCAATTGGTTGTATCTTACAGTTTTCATTGGCTATGTTTTCCTTCATTCCTTTATTTATTTATTATTTATTTATTTGGGATTGGACCCAGGTTCCTTGCACTAATCAGACTTTTTGCTTTTTTTTTTTTTTTTTTTTTTTTTAATTTGAGACAAGGTCTTGCTAAGTCATCAAGCTATCCAGGCTGGGTTCAAACTTGGGATCCTCCTGCTTTAGCCGCCCAGAGTGTGTGCTATCATGCCCTGCCTGTGTTTTCCTTTCTTAGTGCTCCTTAAAACAATGGAAATTCTTGTCCCTGATGGTGTCTTACACTTAATGGAAGAGAGTAACTTGCTTTAGTTGAATATTTACGATCTGTGGCGCTGTCGTAAATGTCTTACATGGATTAGTTCCTGGAATCCTGTGAGGTGTATAATTATTATTTTCATATGAATAACTGGAAAACAGACACAGAGGGGTTAAGTGACTTACCGAAGGTCACATAGCTAGTAAGTTGTAGACCTGGGATGTGACTCAGGCTGCTATCTCCAAAGCCCATATTTTTTTCATTTTTAAAAACTATTTTAAAAAATTTTAACTGTGGTAAAACACATAGCACAGATGTAGGGAAAACGAGTGTTTCTCCTCTGCTTACACACCACAGCCACTAACATGGGACACTTTTGTGAGCACAAAAGCTGTGGGGATCCCTCCCCAGCTAGCGAGCCAATAATCAATACTGCAGGAGCAGATGACCAGCGAGGCATCCTAGTCCAAGTCAGCTCTGACACTGTCCGCCGGAGACAGCATCAGACCCCATAGGCTGAGGGGTCTGTCCTACGTTGGATGCCAGTCACAAACCCTAAGTTCACCAGTTTCAACCAAGGCCCCCGGGACCGGCTCCCTGGATTCTATCAATTTCTCCAGTGGCTCCCAGAACTCCAGGACACACGTGTACTGGTTTGTCATATAACAATGTTACACAGGACACAGATGTGGAGATGCACAGGGCAGGCGTGTGGGGAGGGGTGCTCCGCCCTCCAGGAACCTCCACGTGTCCATGACCAGAAGCTCCCTGAACCCCGTTCTTCAGGGTATTATGGAAACTGACTGCTAACAGACTGGGTGGGGAAACCAGGTTATCTTCCAGCGTGAGGTGTCCGTTCAGGTCTGCTGCCCATGCATTAATTTGTTGTTTGTTTTCTTGTTCAGTTTTAAGAGTTCTTTATATATTTTAGATAACAGTCTTTTACCAGATATATCTTTTGCAAATATTTTCTGCCAGTCTACGGCTTGTCTTCTTATTCACTTGACATTGTCTTTTGCAAGTAGATGTTTTAGATTTTTTTTTTTTTTTTTTTTGTGGGTACCGGGGGTCGACCTCAGGACCTCGCGCGCCAGCAGGCGCCCGTGCCACTGAGCGATATCACCGGCCCCTTTTTCGTGTGTGGGTTCCGGGAGTCGAACTCGGGCCCTCGCGCTTGCAAGGCAGGCGCTTACGCCGCTGAGCCATCTCACCGGCCCGATGTTTTAGATTTTAATGAAGTCCAGCTTATCAATTGTTTCTTTCATGGCTCGTGGCTTTGGGATCATATCTTAAAAGTCATAATTACCCCCAAAGTCATCTAGATTTTCTTCTAAGTCAGGACTTTTTTAGTTTTATGTTTTACATAAAACCCATTTTGCATTTATTTTTGTGCATAATGCAAGGTCTGTGTCTAGATTCATGCTTTCATTTGTCAATGTCCAGTAGTTCCAACACTATCTTTATTTAAATGATTGATTTTAGATATTTTTTCTTTTCTAATTCCATGCTATAAATTTCCTTCTAGGCTCAGCTTTTGAATTTTGGTAAGCTGTATTTTCGTTTAGTTTGAAACATTTTTGATACACAATAGAAACTTATTTCTCACAGTTTTGAAGGCTGGGAAGTCCAAGATCAAGGTGCTGTCAGACTGTGGGGAGGACTGCTCCAAAATACCTCCAAGAGGGCGCCCTGCTGGTCGTCCTTTAGAGGGGATGAACGTTGTGTTCTCACGTGGAAGAACAAATGGCAGGAGAGTTCAAAGTAATTTTAAATTTCTCTCAAGATTTTTTTCTTTGATTCAGGTGTTATTTAGAAGTGTATTGTTTAATCTCCAAGTATTTTAGAATTTTTCCAGCTACCTTTCTGTTATTGATTTCTAATTTAATTCAGTTGTGGTCTGAAAACAGGCATAGTATGATTTCTATTCTTTTAAATTTGTTAAGGTGTTTTGGTGTCATTGTTTTGTTTGAGATGGGGTCCTACTAGGTTGTTCAGGGTAGTGTTAAATTCATGAGTTCAAGCAATCTTCCTGCCTCAGTCTCTTGAGTAGCTGGTATTACAGGCATGAGTCTCACTACATGTTAAGGCGCTTTTTTTTTTTTTTTCTTTTTTGTTACTCAGAATGTGGTGTTTTTTAATGAAAGTCCTACATTTGGAAAGAATGTGTGATCTGTTTGTGTTGGAAGTTGTCTACAGATGTCAATTATAATCAGTTGATTGATGGCATTGTTGAGTTCAACTATGTCCTTTCTGATATTCTGCCTGCTGGATCAGTCCTTTTTTTTTTTTTTGGTCTTTTTCAGGTTGACCTTGAACTCACTTTTGTAGCCCAGGCTGGCCTCGAACTCACAGCAATCCCCCTACCTCAGCCTCCTGAGTGCTGGGATTACAGGTGCGCGCCACCATGCCCGGCAGTCGGTCCATTTTTGATACACGGATGTTAAGAAGTCTTCAAGTAGAAAATACTGATCTATTTTCTTTGAAGATTGATCAGTTTTTGCCTAATGTATTCTGACATCCTGGCACTCTTGTTAGATGTGTACACATTAAGGACTATTATGTTTTCCTTAGGTATTGACCCCAGTATCATTACGGAAACCCTATTTATCCCAGATAACTTTCCTCATTTGGAAGTCTGCTCTGTCTGAAATTAATTAGTTCTGCTTTTTTGATTAGTGTTAATGTATTTTTTCTATCTCTTTACAGTTAATCTGTAGGTATCTATATATTAAAGTGGATTTCTTATAGACAACATACAGTTCAGTCTTACATTTTGATCCACTGTGACAATCTTTGTCTTTCTTTCTCTTTTTCTTTCTTTCTTTCTTTTTTCCTTCCTTCCTTCCTTCCTTCCTTCCTTCCTTCTTCCTTCCTTCCTTCCTTCCTTCCTTCCTTCCTTCCTTCCTTCCTTCCTTCCTCTCTCCCTTCCTCCCTCCCTCCTTCTCTCTTTCTTTCTGTCTTTCTTGCTTGCTTCCTTGCTTTCTTTCTTTCTAGACATGATGTCACTATGTTGCCCAGGCTGGTCTCAGCCACTGAATCAGCTTAGACCAGAGGTCTGTGCCACTGCACCCAGCTCGGTCTGTCTTCTGACTGGTGTGTTAGACCACTGACATTTACGGTGACTATTGATATACTTGGATTAATAGCTACCATAGTTGTTGCCTTTTTCTATTTGTTGCCTTTGTTCCATTTTTGCCTTCCATGCTTTTTCTACCTTCTGTGGTTTTAAATGAGTATTTTATGATTTTATTTTCTCTCTTTTCTTAGCCTATCAATTATACATTTTTCTCTTTTCTACTTTTTTTTTTTTTTTTTTTTTTTTTTTTGAGGCAGGGTCTTGCTATGTAAGATTAGCTTTGAACTCACTATGTAGCCCAAGCTGGACTTGAACTTGTGGTGATCCTCCTGGTTCAGCCTCCCGGGTGCTGGGATTATAGGTGTGCGCCAACATACCTGGCTCTTTTCTATTATTTCTAGTGGTTGCCTAGAGTTTGCAGCATATATTTACAATGAACCCAAGTCTACCTTCAAATAACACTATACCACTTCTTGGGTAGCAGAAAAACCTTTTACTAATAACAAATTGTTCCTAATTCCTCCTCCCATCTTTGAATCATTGCTGTCATTCATTTGAGTCATAAGCATGCATAAGGGTAATACATATATAATATATATCATGTCTATATATTATATCTATATATTAGATGATATATCTAATAGAATCACTGTTGCTTGTATTTTGAACAAACATTTACAGTTCTAGAATAAAAATTATTCTATCCACTGATGCTCTTCCTTTCTTTATGTAGATCCAAGTTTCCATCAAATTTTCCTTTCTTGAAGGACAGGGATATAGCTCAGCATCACGGTGCCTGCCTGGCAAGCGCAAGGTCCTAAGTTCGATTCCTGGTCCTCTCCCCTCAAAATTTTTTTTCCTTTCTCTAAAGAACTTCTTTTAACATTTTTTGCAAGGCAGGGCCACTTGCAACAAATTCCCTTAGCTCATCTGAGAAAGTCTTTATTTCTCCTTTGCTTTTGAAGAATATTTTGCAGGGTACAGAATTCTAGGTTGGGTTTTACCTCTCAACAGTTTAAATATTTAACTCTGTTCTCTTCTTGCTTGTATAGTTATTGAGAAGTTGGATGTTATTCTTATCTTTGTTTCTCTACAGGAAGGGTGGTTTTTTTTCTTTCAATTCAAGATCTTTCTTTTATCTTTGATTTTCTAAAGTCTTAATATGCTTAGGTTGTAGGGTTTATTTTGTTTTTATTTTGTTTTGCATTTATCCTGCTTAGGGCTTTTTGAGCTTCCTGGACCTATGGTTTGGTATTATTACTTCAAATGTTGCTTTTCTTTCTCTTTCTTCTCTTTCTGGTATTCACATTAACACAGGTTACAGCTTTTGTAGCTGCTGCACAGTTCTTGGATATACCATTCCATTTTTATTTTTTCAGCCCTTTTTTCTCCTTTGCTTTTTAGTTTTGGGAGTTTCTATTGTCGTCTCCTTAAGCTCAGATGTTCTTTCCTCAGCTGTGTCCAGCAAAGGCATTCTTCATTTCTAGTACTGTTATTGATCTTTAACATTTACTTTTGGTTTCTTTTTAGAATTTCCATCTTTCTTCTTACATTATCCAGCTGTTCTTGTAGTAGTCACCTTCCCATCACTGGGACAAAATATTGGCAAGTACAATTTAAAGGAGATGTTTATTTGGCTCACAGTTTTCAGTGGGTTCAGTCCATGGTCAGCTGGCTCCAAAGAAGAAACGGCACGATGGAAATGTGTGACAGTGACAAATGCTGCTCAAACCATAGCAGCCTGGAATCAGAGATAAGGGAGGAGTTGGGGAGAACAGACCTTTCCATGTCACACCCCCAATGATGGCCTCTAACCAGGCCCACTTCCTAACAGCAGTGGAACTAATCCACTAATGAGTATAGTACCTATGTAATGCAATCACCTTTCAAACACATGAGACTTGGAGACATTTTAGATTGAAACCATAACACATATGCTTTTCCCATCAAACATTTTATCATACGAAGCATAATTTTTTTTTTTTTTTTGTGTGGGTACCGGGGGGTCGACCTCAGGACCTCACGTGCCAGCAGGCGCCCGTGCCGCTGAGCGATATCACCGGCCCCTTTTTTTCATATGTGGGATCTGGGAGTAGAACTCTGGCCCTCACGCTTGCCGGGCAGGCTGAGCCATCTTACTGGCCCCACAAAGCATAATTTTTAAAAAAATTTCTGCTTATATCATTCAGTCATTCCTGATGTACTTTACTCTGGTTCTGCAGCTTGTTCAGACCCTTCAAACTGTTTTAGTGAATCTTGTAATTTTTTGTTGAAAGGTAGACAGGATGTACTTGGTAAAAAGAGCTGCAGTAAACAGGCCTTTAGTCTTTCAGTGAGGCTAACAGTCACTTTTCAGACTATAATAAAATACCTGAGGCAGGCTACTTTATAAAGAAAGATTTATTTTGGCTCATAGTTTTGGAGGCTGGAAGTCTAAACAAGATGGCTCTGTGAGTCCCTCCTCACCAACACAAAGCTGCATGACATCAGGGTGGGAGCTTGTGTATATCTCTGTTTACATCTGTGTGGTCTCTTTCTGCTTCCTTAAAAAGCCACCAGGATTCAGTCATGGGGCCTCCACCTAATGACTCAATCTAATCACTTACAGGCCCCACCTCTAAACACCATAGTTGAATTAAGTTTCTATTCTCTTAATGCCTTTAACATGAAAAGGTAAGAGTTTGGGGATTAATTTCTGTGTGAGTTTGGGGGAGGTAAGCATATTCAAACCATAGCAGTGATCCTGCGCCTCTGCACTGTGAACGTTACCCAGCGCTTCTCAGTTTTGCCCTCACACCCTTGGCTGGAACAGAGAAACCACAGAGGCTGGAGTTGGGCATTTCCCTTCTCCCAGGTAGTTTTGCTTTGATAAAACCCCAGCAGGTTGTGGTAAAATAGTTTCTTTGGAGGGCAGATCTTCAGAACAGAATGTCCTTGTGTATTTCAAAATAGTTCCTTTTCCTCTCCCCCTGCGGAAATCAAGAGGGGGTTGTCCGCTGATATCCACTGAGAGAACCTGGTTGATCTCCCAGGGGTAAAACTCACAAGAGCATGGGAGACCCCACCCCGTGTGCCCTGGAGTTTTTAGCTCCAAGGTTCGTCCACATGGATCCTCCAGCAATTCCTTAATTTTGGTTCAGGTGTTCCTACCCTGGCCGTGGTTTCCCAGGATGCTTTTGCTCTCCTCCAGGCGAATTTTGATCTTGCGGTGGGAGCGAGCCTTTCTCAGGTGTCTCGATTTTCCTGAAACTTGTGGTGAGGTCGAGGGAAGAAGGGCAGGCGTTAAAGGACCTGGACACGGGAAAGGCTGGTCCTCTTGGGGAAGGGCAGCAGCAGGGAAGGGCAGGGGAGCCTGAGGCAGAAGTTCATGGGAGGAGCCGTGGGAGGCCTCCTGCATCTCTAAACATTGACTGGATTGCGTGCCTGTCCACTATGGTGTAGGTACAGATGCAAGTGGTGAGAGGACTTCTGACTGCTGATCCTAATGGGCCTCCTGTCACTCTCTTTTATCTCCCTGTTCCATGTCCCCCATGTTCTTATCACAGCACACTCTGGTATCTGTATTCGCCAGAGCTCATTGTCTCCCAAGGGTAGAGCAGAAGTTCTGTGGAGCAGGGTCATCTCTGCTGTAACTCCAGTACCTAAAACAGTGCCTGGCACACAATAAATGTTTGTTGAATGACTGAATGAGTGAGTGGTCAGAGGCTGAGAACCGGGTCTGCTTTTGTGCCCTGGTGCCCTCTAGATCCTATTTCACACAAGAAGAGATTCTGACCTGGTCAGACTCCAATTCAGGTCCCCCATCCTGGGCAGTGGGGCCCAACCGGACAGTCCTCCAGGTACTCACCAGCAATGACAGCAAAGTCAGCCTCCACATCACAGGCGATGACATCCCCATTTCGTATGTGTCTCTTCACGGCCTCCTTCACTTTGCCCATCCCAAGCTCGTTGCCTCCATCACCGACTCCTGCAGGGAAGGGAAACTGAGTCAGGACACAAGGTTGGGGGTGGTTGTGGGGCAGGGTGGGTGCTGCACAAGTGTCTTGTGCCCTCTGGGCAGCTTAGTGGTTGGCTCTGAATATACTTTCTGAGAACCAGGAGATGTTACTTCCCCTCCAGGACTTCTAGAAATTTCTCAAGCTCAGAATGAATCCAAGTTTGGAATGCACCACAATGTGGGCAGATCCCCTATTGGGTTACCTTTCCCTGTCACAGGAGATGTGCCCTCTGCTAATGGTCCCAGGCACACAGGAGACGAGGGCATGGTGACATGCAGGGACTCCCCTCGAGTGGCTGTCGCTCACTGTGCTTTGCTAGAGTTGTCACCAGATTGAGGCAGGAGATTAGAGTGTGGCCAACTGGTTGAGCAAGTGAGTGTGACCAGTCAATCATGGAAATCCAGTGCACCTGCGTCCAAGCCCTGCACCTGGGACTAATCAGAGAATGCTGTGTTCACTTCTTTGGGAGTGAAATCAAGCAGGTTTTTGTCAGGATGGCCTAGATCTCACATCGGAACGGGGGATATGAAAGATGGCCACCATTAACCTCATTGCCACTGTGCTCTCTCTTTCCCAGGGGCCTGCTCTGCACTCTGTAGAGCGTACTTTCCTACCTTTCAAAAATGTAAAACCTCACTACATTTTGCATCTATCTTGTCCAATTCTTTGTTCAGAACAACAAGAACTTGGAAAGAGTCAAGAAGGAACCCATAGCACCCCAGAACCTTGGTAATAAGATGGGGTGTGAGGAGGCCCCCTAAAGAGGAGATGGGGCCTCAACTCACACTACCCATGGGTAGGTTATAAGTTCACTGATTTGTATCACAGGAAAGAATTGCAGGATGCAGCAGTGAGAGGCACAGATAGATTTATTAAGCAGAATTAAAGAAGTGCACACTGACAGAAAATAGAGTGTGGGACTCAAAAGAGAGGAGCATCGTGGCCTGGGGTTGGGCTTTTTATTTAGGTGGTCTTGAGGGTGTCCTCAAGATGACTGATCTAGGAGTGTGTCCCTGTGTCAGGCGTTCATTTGGTGGGCTAGGTTAGAACACAACCATTTGGAGGTGCTTGAAGTTTAGCGATCTGCTGCCCACTTAATAGTTCTGCTTCCTTGAGGATGGAGGTGTGGGACTTGTGGATCTATGGAGGAAAAGCACAGGCCCAGTTCTCAGGCTGATCGTATCTTTAAGGCCTTTAGGAATTTTTGGAGTGAGTTTCCTGGAAGGGAAAAGAGCATTATAACCTTGGGTAACTTCCATTGTGTGCTGAAGCTGCAGTTTTCTTGAAAGCACAATCCAAGAGTACACTTTTCCTTGTCCTTTTTTTTTTTTTTTTGTGGGTACCGGGGGGTTGACCTCAGGACCTTGCGCGCCCGTGCCACTGAGCGATATCACCGGCCCCTTTTTCGTATGTGGGTTCCGGGAGTCAAACTCGGGCCCTCGCGCTTGCCCGGCAGGCGCTTAAGCCGCTGAGCCATCTCACCGGCCCGTCCTTTTTCTACCTGTCTTCTTTGTTCTACCTCAGCGTACCTGGGCGATATTCCACTGGTAGGGGTGAACTGTGACCCACCAGAAGGGCTTCTGCCAGAGAAAGTGAAATGTGTATTTGTAGCTCTTTTTCCTCTACAGCGTGGTGGGCAGAGCTGGCTAACATCTGAGGTCCCTAATCAGGAGTATGCTCTCCAGGGGTGGCTGGTTAGCATTTGAAAGAGACCACAGCCCAGAGGCTCATCCAATCAGCAGCACCAGAGGATCTGTTAATTAGAATACTAAATGAATGCTTGAGTACAGAAATATTAGAAACCTTTTTATTCACTGGTGAAATGGATGGTGTTCAAGAGAGGAGGGTTGGCTAAAAATAATTCTCAAGCATTTCCCACCCTGGGTAACTTAGCAAGTCCCTGTCTCAAAATAAAAGGGCTGGGGGGTGTAGTTCAGTAGCAGTGTGCTCGCCTAGCATGTGTGAGATTCCAGGTTCAAGCCCAGTACCGTATATGTATATCCTGTGGGGCCTGTGCCCTCTGAGGTATTCTAGACCTACAAGCTGCTTTCCAGCCACGGTTGGAGCATTGCACACAACGTGTATACCTATAGTCCTGATCCCAGCTACTTGGGAGGCTGAGGCAGGATTACTTGAGCCCAGGAGTTTGGGACCAGCTTAGGCAATGTAGTGAGAGCTGTGTCAATAACCTTTCATGCAAGGTATGCGTCCCAGTGCCCCAAGGACAGAAGACCGACCTCTTGATCCTACAGAACAGGTGTATCATTGTGTCTTAGTCACTTTCCTGCTGAGACACAATATCTGACACCGCAACTTAAAGGAGGAGAGGTTTATTTTGGCTTATGGTTTCGGAGGTCTCAGTTTATGCATGGTTAGCTGGCACCAAGGCAGAAATGGCATGGTAGAAAGGACTGGTGAGGAAAGCTGCTCATGTCAAGGCAGCCAGGAAGCAGAGAGAGGAGGAGCAGGGGACAAGAAAAAACCCTTTCAGGTCATGCCCCAGTGACCAGGCCCTACCTTCCGACAGCACATTCAGCTATAGTGCCCCTATAATCCAGTCACCTTCCCAAAAAGCTCTGCCTCTGAGCGTCTGAGAGTTTCAAGGGTCATTCTTGATCTAAACCATAACACGCTGTATTCGAGTTTGCTTTTATGCGGGATGCTGGAGTGGGGAACCAGAGCCGACTCATCTCAAACATCAGAGACAAGATTTAGCCCAAAGAATGGGACAACAGTGAAAGACCTCATGCCTCCCTTCACACCCTGATGATTTTTCTCAGAACCGTTTTCCAGATTGATGCCAGCCCATTGAATGACAGAAAATAATACCACCAGGAAGTGTTCATGGGTCTGCTAAGGAGGTAGTTTGAGTCATGACCAGCCAGCTCCATCTTGTCCTCAGCATCTTGGGGTGCTAGAATAAAGATGGAGTCAATTCAGTGGGGGCTGAGGGCAAGGGTTCCTCCTCAGCTCCTTCCAACCCCGATTGCTGATGGCCCCTCTGGACTCTGAGATTCTCCACTCTGGGAATCCTCCCGAAAAGCCTTGGGTCCTCTCTCTGCCTGCCAGCCCAGAGTGACAGGAAGCTTGGTGTCAGCCAAGCCAGCCACATGGCGAGTGCCACACCCACAGCCTGTTCTGGGAAAGGCCCAGCGCTTTGCAGAAACTTTCTAATGACCGTCTCCTGAAAACCTCAAAAGCCAAAGGGGACTAATGTGTCTGGGAAACACTCCGAAGTGTTTGGATGGAGAAGAAAGGCGCAGCGGACAGACAGGTCTTAATTGCCCCAGGGCCTGAGACCTGCCCCAGAGGAGGAAATTTCTTTTAGTGATTCCTGGAGTCTGGACTCTGCTTCTACTTCTACCAGCAAGCATAATCAGCTAGGAAACCTTGAAATACTTCTCTGATTCCCAGTTTCGGACAGTATACTGCTCTTCTACCTGTCCTCCCTTGCCTCCGCTGCTCTTTTTCTTTTTATGGTACAGAGGGTTGGACCCAGGACCTTACCACTAAGCTACATCCCTGGCCTTTTTATTTTTTAATTTTGAGAGCAGGTCCTGCTAAGTTGCCCAGTCTGGCCTCAAACTTGCAATCCTCCTGCCTCAGCCTCCTGAGCAGCTGGGAACACAGGTGTGTGCCACCATGCCTGGCTGCTCACAGGGTTTTTAAAAGATGTGAACAACACAACGGATACAAAACCTCTCTCAGAACTATAAAGTTTTGCATAAATATCATCGCATTATTATATTGCTAACGATAAACCTATGGGAATCATACACTTGATATTTAAAAATTAGGATGTTTCATAAAATAATATGAAACAAATTTAATCCTATATGACCAAAATAATATGCTGTGCCTCGATTTTATTACTGTTATTGTTTCATCCTTAGTCTTACTACTTTAGATTCCAGCAACCAGAATATGCTCTGTAAGCATCACTTTCCTTTCTTGCTGTGGGAATGTCACATTTCTAAACAGCTGTGTCACTAGCGTCTAGGCGGACTAATAAACAAAGAGCATCTTTGGCATGGAAGACAGTAGTCCCCATGTAGCGCTCTCCCGCCCTCTCTTCGCGGTTGATAGGAAGACATTCAGCACCGGCACGCTTGTGTGCAGTTCTCCGGGACCCCCACTTACCCGTTGATGAGATTCCAGGAACCTTCTGCGCTGCGAGGAACAGATCGTCAATGGGGTCCACTAAGTGCCTCATGTTCCTCTTCCTGGCGGTGTAGTAATTGCCGTCGGCAGCTCTTCCGGCACGCTCTATGGCCACCAGGTGGTCAAATCTGCCAGGAAGCGAGGGCAATAGGTCCTTATGGCGAGTGTGGCTGCTTTGGCTTCGCCTTTGTGAGTCTGTGTGGAGGACCCTTGGTTCTTTCTTGGACCCCTTTATCCCTGGGCACTTGAGGAACACCCGGTCTGTGCCAGGCCTTCCTTGGGGGCGCAGCCATTGCATCACCTTAAGACACAGCACTGGGACTTTAGCAATATCTTTCCTAGGGTCAGAGGTCGCAGAGAGCAGGAGGCCAATGGTCAGGGTGGCTGGCATGGGGAAGGGGCGGGGGCATTGCTGGTGCCCCCCCAGGGGCCGCTTACCCAGCAGTGGGCAGCCCCAGACGTGGGGAGGCTTGGCTGCTGTTGGCCTACTGCTGCCCTCTCCCAGGATCTTGTTCGTTTTACAGACACGAGACAGAGAAGGATTTGAAACAGAGGACACAGCATGAACTTCTTTAGGGAGACAGAGATAGAGAAATAAGGGACACACATAGTGTAGCGGTCAGAATGTGACTGAAATTCTGTTGTCCTGGTCCCACCCACTCTAGTCCCGGCAGTTGCTAACCTTTCTAGCCTTCCTTTTCTGCATTTGCAGGGCCACATGTGACAGCATTGACCTCATTCAGCTCTGAGAGGGTTAAATGAGAAAACACACAAGAGGTGCCCATCACAGAGCCACCACCGCCTTAGGATTCAGTAAGTGTCAGCTGTGGTTGATGTTGGTATTATTATTGGCGGGGATATTGATCATCCAATTTAAGAACATGTGACATATGCTTCTGCATGTCTCTAAATCCCTTAATGATGGAGTTCTTCAGAGTCTTAACCCTGCTATGGAAAACAGTATATTCCTCAAAAACTTTAAATTAGAATTCCTATATGGTCCAGCAATTCCATTTCTGAGTATATACCCAAAAGAATTGAAATCAGGGACTCAAAGACATATTTGCACCTTCACGTTCCTAGCAGCATTATTTACAATAGGCATCCCATGTGTCCAGTGATGGATGAATAGATAAATGTACATTGGAATATTATACAGTCTTGAAAAGGCAGGGAATTCTGATACATGCTACAACATGTATGAATCTTGAAAACATTATGCTAAGAGACATAGCTTGTCACCAGAAGACAACACCGCATGACTCTACTTATATGGGTACCTAGAGGAGTCAAAATCACAGAGATAGGAAATAGAGTGGTAGTTGCTTGGGGCTGGGAGGAGTGGGGACTGGGCCATTGGTGTCTAATGTGGACAGAGTTTTAGTTTGAAATGATGGAAAAAATTCTGGAGATGGGTGGTGGTGACAATTGCAAAGCTTTCTTTCTTTTTTTCTTTTTTTTTTTTTTCATCTTTTTTGAGACAGGGTTTCACTATGCAGTTCAGGCCAACCTTGAACTCACTTCTGTAGCCCAGGCTGGCCTCAAACTAACAGCGATCCTCCTGCCTCAGCCTCCCGAGTGCTGGGATTACAGGCGTGCGCCACCACGCCTGGCTATAAATGTATTTAATATCACTGAACTGTACACTTAAAAGTGGTTGAAAATGGGGCTCAGTTGTAGAGTGCTGTGTACTTAGTATGTGAAAAGCCCTGGGTTCAATCTGCAGCACCCAAAGAAAAAAAGGTTAAAATGACAATAAATTTTAGGTTATGTGTATTTCACATCGATTTAAAAAAATCTTAAAGGTGAATGTTTTTTCTGGTAATTTTTAAAAAACAAAATCTCCATGCCTGTCCTTGTCCTGTGGTTGTGCTGAAACGAGAACATCACCTATGCCTTGAGGTGGGACCAAGTAGGTCTTAGAATGCGATCCCGGGGCTCCCTGCCAGCGCACAACCAAGCCGCCACTGGGAATAGAATTAGCAGGAGAAAGGTGCGTGGACCCCTGAGGTCCCCTCGGCCAACCTCAGCGGTGCTGGAAAGGCCGTTAGAACAGGCGTGCCAAGGACAGCAGTGCGACTTCAGTCACAGAAGGGGAGCTCTTTCTGAACGTGATGCAGGAGAAGGCAGCTGCAGGTGCTGTGGAGGGGTGCTGGACCCCAAGGACCCACTTAGTTTGGTGGGCAGTGTGCATACCTGGGAAGTGCTGGCCCATCTGCTCCCCTCTGCTCAGCACACAGAGTGAATTCTACAGTACCTGCCATCAGGGTCCCACCAGGAGGACTTCTGACTCCCACAGGAGCCACGGCTTTGCACATCGCCAACAGGGAAGACAGATAGCCCTCGATTAACGACTTACCTGCTTAATGGCTTTCAGACTTACACCCTGCTGCCCAGACTTAAGACCCGTCTTTTTTTTTTTTTCCTTGTATATTTCTGTACATCTTGGTTATAGAGTCTCAATATCTTTTTTTTTTTTTTTGGTACAGTACAACTTGTCTATATAATATTGTAATATTTTGCTGATGTACTGTACAGTACCGCAGTTTTATGTACAGTACCGCAGTTTTATGTTCAATTGTTGTCATACATTGTAGTACTGCATGTAAGAGTTATGCAAATGAAAGCGAAGTCATCAAGTTGGAGTTTCCTTTGACCACTTCTTTGTGCTGAATATTGTACTGTGCATACTGTATATAAGTTCTCGTGTAGCGACCAATGCATTTAAGGACCTAATTGCAGGAATGGAACTTGGGCATTAAAGGAGGAGTGTCTATATAAACCCTCCTAAATGCACTGGTAGCAGCTGTAAGCAGCACATCAGATCCTCAACCTCACTCTCCTTGGTGACTCGGGATCCTTGATTCTGCTATGAGCTGTGATATAGCTCTGCCCTCGAGGCCTATTAATGCAGTGTTTTAAAATTCTAAGTGGCATTTGTTAGTGAGTTATGAAATAAATTTGTTGGGTCTGATGGGTACCTTTTGAAATGTGGAATAGAACAGAGTAGCACAGAAAGCATCAGGGTACATCACACATAGATTCACGGTGAGTCTTGCAATAATGCAAGAGTCAAAATTGCTTTTTGAAATGTCTATTTCGGTTGTGTTTGTGTGTATTGTCCATCCTGATTTGCAACATAAAATGTGTTTCTGTGGATTACTGTGAAAAATGTATGCAAGGGCTGGTGAGATGGCTGAGCAGTGTAAGTGCCTGCCTGGCAAGCGCGAGGGCCCGAGTTCGACTCCTGGAACCCACATACGAAAAAAGGGCCGGTGATATCGCTCAGCAGCATGGGTGCCTGCTGGCATGCGAGGTCCTGAGGTCAACCCCCGGTACCCACAAAAAAAAAAAAAAAAGTATGCAAAACACAGTGTTACAAATTATAAGATCCGAAATGCATCCCTATATACAATAAACAGGTATTTTTCAAAATGTCTGACTATGACACACAGTAAGAAACACACAGTTTCATAAGAGTACTTATGGGTACTTCACAAGTATAAAACACGATTTACATGTCATTTTCCAAAGCTGCTGGTTACCCTAACGGAAATGATTTTACTACTCTCTAATAAGTCTTGACATAAAGTTGGAAAGACCGCTGGCCATTTTCTTATTAAAAGTAACCGTCATATCTCCTCCCTGTGTCGGGAACACTTGGCATCTCTCCCCGCTGGCACGGACTTGCTGTTTCTGGGGTGCTCTGTGAAGCCCCCTCTATACTGTGAGACCCACCCCGCCTTGCGTACCAGTGCGGCCCATCAGAACCTGTTTCCCAGGCTCGTGGCTTTGTTCTCTCTCCAGGCCTGGGGTCTGTAGAAACTTTGTTGATGAAGATAAGAGCACATGGGCTTTCCCACCATGTCATTAATGTGGGATGAGACGTACGTACCTGGGTGACTTGGGGTCCCCATTTTTGCATAGAAAGGCCTGAGCATCTCTCACCGATCTACCTTGGTAAGTTAATATCGGGATCCGTGTCATCAGAACACCTTGGAAATAAAGGCAAAGGGTGGACACCTTAGCTCTGGCATCGTGTTTAGGAAATGCACATTTGCTTTTCAAAAGCATTTTTGGATTGCATTGTGAGAGTTATTCTCTCTTTTTTTTTTTTTTTGTGGGTACCGGGGGTCGACCTCAGGACCTCGTGCTTGCCAGGCGGGCACTTACGCCGCTGAGCCATCTCACTGGCCCTTGTGAGAGTTATTGAATGGCAACTCTGAGTCAGATACTTTGTGAAGTAAGCTGGGCCTGTGACACAGAGGACAATAAATTTACTTTTGGTCCAGAGGAAACACTAGGGGCGGGATGGGCTGGAGGGTGGAATTGGGCCAGTGTGGATGAGCAAATACGCTGTGCTGAAGATGCCCACAACACCAGGTGAACCAAAGGCCTGTACTACCCCCGCCTGGTGCTCTCGAGAGTGCTGGGTACACATTTGTGTGCCTACGGTGAATGTGGGCCAGGCTTCTGCTAAGTGCCTCACATGCACACTCTAATTTTCCCAACAGTTCTGTTCAATAAAAACCATTATTATTCCCATTTTACAAAAGAGGAAAACTGAGGTTGAGAAACACTGAATAACATGGGCAAAGTCAAATATTTACGTCAGTACTGTGACTCCAGTTTTCACGCTAAATCCCTGCCCTGCTGCTTGGGAGTGATTTCCAAAGTAAATTTGGCTCTTACAAATGGCACCTTTTATTTCTTCATTTTTATTACTACTTGTTTGCAGTACATAATGTTTACATTCCTTGTGTGGACTCTGTACATGTACATAACACATCTTAATTCCTTTTTTCATTCCCTTTCTCTTCCCTCTCTCTACTTTTTGATCCCCTTCCTATTTGAGAAAGATCTATCTCCCTACTTCCTATTATCTATCTCTTATCTTACTCTTTATTTATAATTTGGGTTTCTCATGTAAGAGAAGCCGTGTAACATTTAAGCTCATGTGTCTGATTTATTTCACTTAACATTATGATCCCAAGGTGCATCCATTTTCCTACAAATGACTGCAGTTTATCTTTCTTTATGGCAGAGTAGTACTCCATGGTGCATAAATACCACATTTTAAAAAATCCATTTATCTACTGATGGACATATAGGCTACTTCCAAAATGTAGCTGTTATGAATTGTGCTGCTATATATATGGGTATGCATGTGTCACTGTAATATGATTTCTTTAATTCTAGGAAGATACCTAGAAGGGGAATAACTGGGTCAAATTTCTACTTTTAATTTTTTTTTTTTTGTGGGTACCGGGGGTCGACCTCAGGCCCTCACGCACCAGCAGGCGCCCGTGCCACTGAGCGATATCACTGGCCCCTTTTCCATATGTGGGTTCCAGGAATCGAACTCGGGCCCTCGCGCTTGCCAGGCAGGCACTTATGCCGCTGAGCCATCTCACCGGCCCCTACTTTTAATTTTTGAGGAATCTCCATACTGATTTTTATAGTGGCTGTATTAGTTTACATTCCCACAACACTGTGGAAGGGTTCTTTTTCCCATGCAGCCTTGCCAGCATTTGTTATTATTTGATTTCTTGATGATGGTCACTCCTTCTGGAGAAAGATGGAATGTCCGTGTTGTTTTGATTTGCATTTCTCTAATAGCCAGTGATATTTCTTCATATATTTATTGGCCTAAAATGGCACCTCTTCTAATGGTAAAAATAATACATAGTATTGTAGAATATATGGGAATAACAAAAATCCCCCCCAAAAAACAAAATTAATTTGGTTTTCCTTAACTAATCCATCTCCTAGGTACATGGGGTAGAATCCTGGCTCATTCACTGCCCCAGGACAGAGTCCTCATGCAGAACCAAAGACGGCAGGGTACGATGGATCCAATCTCCATCACTGGCCCTTCACACCCCCTCCAGAAAGCCAAGCTAAATAAACTCACATCTCTGTTGTTACCGTCTAGGTCAAAGCTGCAAGCTCGTGTTACAAATGGAGCTTCAGAGCAGCGGCGCCACCCCCACTTGCTCCACCAAGTCACTATCCCTGGGCTCTTAAGTGTCACTGCCACCCCAGTGGGCATATGGGGCACAGTGAGGCAAAAAGTCTGTCAGAGATCCTAAAGTACCCCTTCCTCACTGTGGCTTCTCCCCTCCTCCCTACCAGCGCCCCCACATCTTGGGGGGAAGGCAAGCAGATGGTGACGGGTCAGAAGGGGTGCTCCCTGAGCACATTCCACTGTGCGGTGGTGAGTGAGAAGCCAGGGAATTCGGGGTGGGGTCATGACAGGCTGAAAGCCCCAGCACCTCCCTGTGCTGGGAGGGGCAGCCCGGGAATCCAGAAAAGAGGCTGAACTTTCACCAACCACCCTGGGTGGGCATCTCCTGCCACTTCTAGGCCACCCGACCTTGGGCAAACCACATAAACTCCCTGAGCTTGGGTCTCCCCCTGTGCGAAGTAACGGGACCTACCAGGACAGCACCATTTCATGATACTTGACAGCTACCTGGCTGCACGACTGGTGCAAAATAGGTGCTAAGTAAAGGCTGCTCTTTCCCACTTCCTTGAAGCTGGTCAAAGACATAGCACACTAGTCAGAAGGGGTACCACAGAGCCAGACAGGGCGGGGAACACGACACATCTGGAGGGGGCGCGCGCATGGCAAAGGACACATGAGGCCCTTGAACAGTAGGGTCCAGGAGGACCTGCTTCTGTGCTTCGGAGATACTGGTGGGTTTATGCTCAAGACAGGAAAGGACCTCGCCTTTTCTTCTCGAAAACATCTAGGCCTCATTTATCAAAAGGACTGAACTAATGTTCATTAAAAGACCAAATTGCTTCTACTTTCTTCATCTAAATGTAGTAAGTTCTGCAGAAATCCAATAGAGCCACTCTCCCACCCAAGGGAGCGTGTGGGTGAGACCCAGCTCTCTGTGGAGTCCCTGGAGCTGGGCTCTCAGTCCAGCTTGGAGGGCACAGTGACTTCTGGAAAGGGAGCATCTAAAAATAGCGACAGGGCTGGGGATATAGCTCAGCAGCACAAGTGCCTGCCTGGCAAGCGCAAGGTCCTAAGTTCAACTCCTGGTACCAAAAAATAAAATAAAATAAGATTGCACCCTGAGTTGTTCCCCACTTGTTCCCACAGTGATCTCCCCAGCGTCTTCACTGGAGAGGCCAGCAGCCCCCTGACACATCCTTCCCACCAGAGGGCGTTCCCGCGAGCATCGCCTATGTCCCGCTGCCTTTCCGGACATGCTGAACTTGACGCATGCGAGGCTCCACTCTTTGTAAAAATTCTTAAATATGGCAAAATACACACAGCATAAAACTGACCATTTTAACTCTTTTAAGTGCACAGTTCAGTGGCATGACGTACATTCACACGGTTGCACAACTATCCCCACTTTCCACCTCCTGAACTTCATCTTCCCAGGAATTCCATCCCCGTTAAACACTAACTCCCCATTTTCCCTCAGCCAAACCCCCAGCAACCCTAATTCTGCCTTCTGTCTCTATGAATTTGACTACTCTAGGTACCTCGTATACTATTTGTCCTACAATATTGGTCCTTTTGTGACTGGCTTATTTTCCTAACATAATGTCCTCAGCGTTGATCTGTGTTGTGGCATGTGTCACTGCTTACCCGTCCATCTGCCTGAGGACACAGGGGTTGCTTCCATGCTTTTGCTACTGTGAACAGTGCTGCTAGGAGCATGGGTGGATAAATATCTCTTGAGCACTTTCTTTGACTTCTTTGGGAAGTGAATACCGAGAAATAGAATGTCTGGAGCAAGAGGTAATTTCATTTTTGATTCTTTGAGCAGCCATACTGTTTTCTATGCATCTGCACCATTGTACAGTCCCAGCAACACTGTCCAAATGTCAAACACAGACCCTGAATTTATACCTCCAACCTGCTCCACCCACGAACTTCCAGGCTAAGTTCACAGGGACTCCATCCTCTCGGTTATTCAGGCCAAAAGCTTAGCACAATCCCTGACTCCTCCCTCTTACACCCACATTCAGCCCACTGGAAGTCATGCTGGCCCCATCTGCAAAACACATACAGAATCTGGCTACTTCTCAGCTCCATATGCACCTGCGTCATTCCTCTGCTCTGCGCACCCTGGAACCAGAGCTGAGCCAGGAGTGCAGGTGGCTTCTTAGAAGACAGTGCCAGAAAGCTACTGGTGGGGAACAGGAAAAGCAAGGAGGGAAGGAGGGAAGGCCAAGAGGAGGGAATTTTGTTTTCAAGGTACTGCTGCAGGGATTGAGGCTCGGTTCCACCCAGGCCTGTGTATCACCAAAAGATGGGAGGCCAGGCATGCAACTCCTGTCCCCAGTAGGCTGAGTGCCCAGAAAGGATCAGCCCACAGTTCTGGGTGGATTGGTTGTGCCCAGCTTTGGAGAGCTCCTGCCAGGCACTGGCTTGTGGTGGGACCTGTGCCCTCTAGCTGCAATCAGAGGGGATGTGTCCCAGGGCACTTCCTACTCCAAGCCACCCTCATCACCACTTCCAGGAGTCTGACCAGTCTCCTGTGTCCACCCAGCGATCTCTCACAGCTAAGGCACAGCACGGCCTTCCTTCGCTCTGGGAGCTGCTGGACTCCCTGCCTCACCCAGAATAAAAGCCCAGGTGCCTACAGAGTCCCCAAGACCCTTCCCCATCTGACCCTGGTTACCTCTCTTGTCCACCTGTCTCCTTCTCTTCGCCTCGTTCACTCCAGGCTAGTCAGCTGGACTGTGCCCTTCTTGAGCCTGCCAGGCTCCTCAATCTAAGGGCCTCTGCCTGGGCCATCGGCACAGCCTGGGACACCTCCCGTCAACCTCGAGTCTGGGCTTAACTGTCACCTTCTCCCTGAGGTCCTCCCTCATTCTCCTGTCTACAGTAGCAGTCCCCTGCCCAGCCTCTCTGTCTCCATTTCCCTCCTCCTGCTCCATTTGTCCCCTAACACTTGTTTCCTAACACACGATGCACTTCTTACCTAGCTTATTACCTGTCACACATGCTCTGTGAGGGGATTGTCGGTTTTGCTCACAGATGGATCTCAAGAGTCTAAAACCATGCCTGGCACACAGTAGGCACCCAGTCCACATCTGTGGCATGAGAAGGAGTCACGCACAGATACGCAGATTTGAAAGTTCCAAATGGGTGCTTCAGGGTGAGCCATACTGAGTTCGAAGCCCTTTTGAAATGCTAGAGGGACAAAATACTTCTTTGAAGAATGCACTTTGAGGGACCCAGAAAGACAAGTGGTGGAAGCAGCTAGATTCACCAGGCTCCTGCTTGTGCCTGAGCAACCCTTCCTGCAGGATGGAGGAAGGAGAGGGGAGGAGCAGCCCAAGGCCATCTTGTCCACTGACTGGCGCTATGAGAACCCCAAGTCTCCCACACCTGCAGCCCTGATGGCCCCTGGGTGCGCCACCACATCCCTGACCATCTGGACCTGGCCGGACCCCTCTATACTACCCATCCCCACCTCTGGTGGCCTGGGGCCACTCCTCATCCCACAGGGAGGGCCGCTGGACCCAAGGTCAAATTCCAGTGCACCGTTCTTGCCTGGGTAAATCACCTGGCCCTCTTGGAGCCTCAGTTTTCTTCTCTATAAAATAGGAACAATGCTGCTTACAACAAAGTGTTTTTCTGAGCTGTTACCCAGTGCCTGGGTGACAGAGCCGCCATACACTGACTCCCTCCACCCTCTGCCGCAGAGGCCCGTTTGAGGGGACAGACTGAGTCTGTGTCACTGCTCACCTTGCTCGACAGCATCCTCAACAAGCTTTCTGTGCAAGATCAAGGCTCTCTGGTCAACGACCATGGAGACCTCCTTCCCCAGGGCCTGCAGGAAGGTGGCCAGAGCAATGGCTCCCGGGGGACCATCTGTCTCTTCCGGGGGCTCGTGATTGAAATGTGTGGGCAACCCAGTGGTGACCAGCACGGAGCGGGCATGGGACAGTGACTGAGAGGCCTTCAGCAGCTCATCTTTGCAGAGTAGGGACCCAATCCCGCGGTTGCCTAAAATTACAAAACAAAGTGAAGTATTAAAGTAATCGTGTTTAAAGTAGAAACATACGCTGAGTGGTTTGCATTTTTTGATCGTTTGCTTTGTTTTTCCAAGAAGTGGATTGGAGGAATACGGCAGGGACTGTGAATTATTCACCAGAACGCTTTCTTGTCCTCCCACCCCAGTAGTGAAGGGTTGAGGGCAAACAGGAGTGGACCTGACAGTGTCACCTCTGACCTCGCCCTACACTTCCAGTGCATTTCTCCAAGCTCTTTCTCTTTCCTTGGGACTGGAAAGCTGGTTCAGAGCCCCCGGGAGTCATCTGGTACAATGGCAGAGCTGCGGGTCCCTGAGTTGGTGGAGCCGAACTCCTTCCAGATGGCCCAGGACGCTGCCTGGACAACCTACCCTGGGTTGTGCCATGAGGAGCATAAGCTTTGTTTTATTTGAGCAGTGCATTTGGGTGTATTTGTCAAGGAAGTCTGACGAACACTAACTAATACAGCAATACATAAGGAAGAAGGGACATGGCACTGTATCATGGGGGAGTCCCCAACAGGAGACCCTAAAAGAGGACATGGAACAAGTATTTCAGTGGGAGGTGATCCCAAGAAAAGAAGACGGGAAAGGGAAAGAAAGGCCACTAAAGGACTGTGAGTGAACAAGTGAACTCTTAAGGCAAATGGGACTCAATTTGGCTTGAGATCCCCTAAGAAACTATGGGGTACACACCTCAGAATTGTTCTAGCAGGGGATAGGAGGACTGTGCATTTATCCACAGGTTCCTGCCCCCTCCCAGGGGAAGGCTGCCCACTGGCGTGCTGACACGCTCCCCGGGCTGTGCCTGCTGTGGTGGAGAAGGCCCTGGGGGACAGAGGCTGTGGTCCCCCCACCCCCAGGAGCAGAGACCAAGCCTAAGTGGGAAGCTGTTCAGATGGCAGTCACCCATTGCAGCTGCAGGCCAAACCCAGGCAGGCCCAGGGGACACAGGTAGGGCAGCAGCGGCATGTGCTAGGGATGCCCGCCAGAGGCAGCCAAGCTGGGCCCAGCTGGCAGTGCAGCCTCCTGACCTTTGTCACATACCATCATGTGTCTGTCCCCACTCAGGTCACCCCTGAGCAAGCAGTGCCATGTGGAGGCAGAGCGCGACTTAGGAGTTGTGGCTGTAGCTAAAATCAGAGGCAGGCACAGGGACATGAAGAGGCACTGACTTGCAGTGGAGGTGTGTGCAGAGCGTGAGGGATGCAGGGATCCTATTATGCAGGAATAGCTCCAGATTTAGGAGCTGGGAACTTGATTCCAGCTCAGCTGCCGGCACATCATGGCTGTGTGTCCTTGGCTGCATCCCTCAACCTTGCTGAGCCTCGGTTTTCCTAGGTGGAGAATGGGATGGTCCAGGTGTAGGAAGGCTGTGGAGACCTGGCCTCTTACCTACTGCTGGTGAAGTGCAAACTGACCAGTTCTGCCCGGAGGGTGACTTGTATCTTAGATCTGTGCATTTTGCGGGAGCCAGCAACTCACTTCTAGTATGTAGCATTCCCAATAAAGCAATCATGAGTATGTACAGATTTAGTGATAGGGATGCTTGCCCTGACATTGTTTATGATGTCAAAATAATAGGATACTAGTCACATGGTGATTCACTGGTATAAAGGAACTCTGCAAACATTAAAAAGGATGTTGTAGAAGACTGACATGGAAAGATGTTCATAACATATTAAAAAGTAAAAGCAAAGCAAGTACTAAAATTGCATGACAGCAAGACACTGGTATATCTATACATTCATACAGAGGTTTGAGATGGAAGGAAAAGACTTTAAAGGCAAGCACCAAACCTAGTATTGCTTAATTGCAGTGGGAGTCTGGTAATTTTTATTGCCTCCTTACTTTCATTTATTTTCTGATGCTTCTATAATGAACACGAAGTACTGTTGATAAGATGGGAGAAGAATAACAATTTTTTTTTCTTTTGGTACCGGGAATTAAACTCAGGACCTTGTGCTTGCTAGGCAAGTGCTTGTGCCACTGAGCTATAACCCCAGCCCAACAATATTTTTTAGAAATTGGGATGTAATCTATTTCATAAGGTGTGGTGGGCACCAATGGAGAGAAGGGTGAGAGAACTGTGTCAATTGAAAGCCATAAGTACATTTGTGATTTTATTATAAGAGCCAAGATTATTATATATACTATATATATTCTCCAGGCACCTCAAATACAAAGCAATGTCCTTTTACAATGTCTGAGTGGTTCTATTATTATGCCCGGTGAGTAATGCTCAATACACTCCACACTGTCATTGATCTTCTATGTCTTTATTTGAGTGGGAAACAAAATCATTTCTTGTTCTTGAGGATTAAAGATGGCCCTTAATAGATGAAACTGGTACATCCAGACAGTCGTAAATCTGCCTTCCCATGAACCTCATGCTTCAGCCTTGACTCCCCGACTGCAGGAACACGGAGAGGGAAACTGTGTTTGACTTCCCCCGTCATCCTTATTTAGTAATGGGTGCAGTAGTAATTTACTTCCCAGTTCTCTCTTTTTAAAGTTTAAGCTAATGGCAGAGTTAATAATTCATTTTCCCTCATGCCCCTGGGCCAAGTGGAAGAGCCATCACCTGGGTAAGACTATTTGTGAGGGAGAAAATATTGTGGAAAAAATTTAAAACAGGAGATCAACCCCCTAAGTGACTGTATGTATAGCTGCGGAGCACATTCTCCCAGGTATGTCTGTGGTGGGCCTAGGTCCCAAATTTACTGTGTGTTTGTCTGTAAAGGAAACCATGTTTTCCGCAGAATGAATGAACGAACCAGGCAAAGAGCTGTGCCCAGGGGTTTAGCACGAAGATCAGCAAATGCCAATCCCCTGGTCCCAGGAAAGAGAAGCACCCATTTCTAAGGCTGTTCTGCTAGGGTGGGTTCCTGGCTGTGATGTCGGCCCCTAGGAAACGGACTCCCAGGCTATCCACGCCAATGTTCTACAAGACATTGTTCTCACTCGACGGTCACTAGAAGCAGGTCTGTCTGGGGTCAAGTTCTGCCCCAATTATCTACTAGATTTGTGGACTTGGAAAAGTTTCTTAACCTTACTTGCCTCAGTTTCCTTATATGTTAAGTGAAGTAGTAAGAGCCATTTCAGTCATTGGGAGAACTAAAAATGAAACATGGAAGTGCTTTTAGCAGGATGTTTGACAGAGTGAAACTCCCCAGATGATAGCTATTGTTCTTATTACTTGTTATAACCCCGGTAGAGATGCACAATCGTTAGGAGCCTGATGAGGAAACTGAGGTAGAGTCGACACTAATTCTCTTCCGGGCATTTGCCAACAAGGAACTAACGTACCACGCGCTACAGTGGATGAAACAGCGCCCTCTGCTGGCGGCCTCGGTTAGGCACTGAGCTCCTAAATGTAGATGCAGCTAGAAGTTAAAAGCGCTCAACCAGGGTGGCTGAGATGGCTCAGTGGTGTAAGCGCCTGCCCGACAAGCACAATGACCCGAGTTCGACTCCTGGAACCCACACACGAAAAAAAGGGCCGGTGATATCGCTCAGCGGCACGGGCGCCTGCTGGCGCGTGAGGTCCTGAGGGTGATCCCTGGTACCCCCCCCAAAAAAAAAGCGCTGAACCAGCTTCCAGCAAACCTCTTCCTAACTGGGATCAGCAGACCTGCTGTGATCCCGCCAGCCCTGTCCCATGCGCAGGCTTGCAAAGTGCAGAAAAACTCTCCTTTTCCTGAGATGCGAAATACAATGTACAGGTTGGCTACAAACTGTTGTGAGGCTGTCGCTGTCCTGCTTGCTGTGATCCCCAAAGAAGCAATCAGCCCTCCACACCTACGCCTGCTTCCCAAATTAAACAGAATAAAACAAAATTATTTTATGCTCAATCTTAGAGAAATGGCACAAAAGGGGAAGATGGGGAGATTGTTAAATACATGGATTTTTTTTTTTTTTTTTGTGGTCCTGGGAGGGGAGCCCAGGGCCTTAGTGCATGCTGAGCAAGACGGCTACCGCTGAGCTGCACCCCCAGCCCCCAACGCCTGCCACTTCCACTAAACATTATAAGAATGATGAGTTTCCTCTGGCCATGAGGCGTAAATGCTTTGTTTCTTACCTGGGTCTATGGCAACTGTCAACTCCAGTTCTCTGATCTTCTGAACGGCTGACACTGACGCGATGCTGTAGTGCAAAGGGTCTCGGGAAATGAGATGGATTTCTGGAACTGTCTCAGGGGCGAGACACTGGGCTGGAGTCTTTGCATCTTTCAGATGGGTCATAACTGTGCAACCTGGCATGCTGGTGAAAGCCAGCGGAGCATCTGCAACACACAACAGGAGGGACTGAGGCCGGCCCTCCTCCTCCACGCCTGCGCATTCTCATCTTGCCCACTGTGGATTGGCACAATGGCGTCCAGACGTCAGCTCTGCTAACAGCACTTCCTACACTGTGTGCTAGCACCAAGTCAGAACAAGTTGGCTTACAGCTAAATCAAGTTCCGTTTAAACGGTTGCCTCCAACTTCCGGAAAAGTGATGATGAGTTTAGTATGGCAGAGTAAATGAGGTTCAGCCACAGCTAGAACTAGAAGTTGCAGAATATCCCATCAGTTGAAGCTGTGGAGAGCACAAAGCATTTACTGAGCTCTTACAATGTATGAAACCATCTGCTTTGTTTTCTAGCAAATGTTAGATTTGGTTCCCTCTGTGAACATAGCTTCTATTTTTTTCTCCTAGCACTTATAATCTTGCTTTGGTTTATGCTAGTTTTGTTCTTTAAGAACACTTTCCCCTACTAGATTACAGGCCACGTGAGGCGATCCAGTATAGTGATTAGGAGGTAGCTTTAGTGTGGCAATTGCAGTTTGAGATGCAACTTTATCCTTTCTACACCCATTTCTTCAATTATAAAATAACGATAATATCTCCTCTGGTTGTTGTCAGTTCTAAATTGGAAAATGCACATGAAAGTGTTCAGTAGGGTGCCCAATACAGAGTAAACCCTCAGTAAATGATGGCTTGCAATACGGAACCAGGCACCATGCCTTATCTTTTATCTTGGTGCCTGGATCCTGGTGCTTAATAGTTACTCTACTTAATTCACCCTTTCTGCCTTCTTATTATCTGTGAGTTCTCGAACTCTACTCCTTCCAAAGTAGAGTTATCCTTGAAGAACGCTCCTTGAGAAGAGGAACCATTGCTTATTCATCTTAAAATCCTACGTAGTGCTTTGCACCCAGTAGGCATTCAATCAATGGAGACTTGAGTAAATAACAATGTCTTGAATCTCACAAAAACAGTAAAGTTTCTTAGATTTCATAGAAAGCTGGAGTTAGCCAACGCTTCAAAAGATTAATCTAATGATGGATATATAACTTTTAGAAGTGATATATAAAGGAAAGAACTAATGGATCTGATGGATGCAAACATTTTCATAAAATCGGTCCCTCTAAAGCCAAGTCCACATCAGAGCAGTCAGTTCAGAGTGTGACCCCAGGCTCTCTGCCCATTAGTTGTACAGTGTGCAGCAATTAATCTGTTGTCAATGGAAGTTTAAATACTGAAGCCTGAGAATGATTCAAGGCTGTCCCTGACCAATGAGGTCATTTATTCTCATGTAAGATCAAATATGCTATCACCATCCTCACTAAAGAGCTGGGGTGTGTTGGGATGGCGACACTGGGGACAGCTATTTTTCAGAGCATCTCCCATGGCTGATGGAAAGACATTACATACGTGTGGGTGTATGTCTACACATGTTGCCCTCTATACACACTCAGAAGTGGCTGCACGTTCCCTGAAAACTCTATCTTATCTCATGCAGCTTTGAATTCCTGCGATGTAGGCTCAGGCCTGGCACACAGTATGTGCTCAATATATGTATGTTGCATAGATAAATGTATAGAATCCCGTGGACCTTGGCATACTTCACCAAGATTGTTAGAGAATCTTTCCCTATGGTGAGGACATTCTGATAGCTAAACTCTCATGACTTCCTTCAAAATAAACTGAACTACTGTAACCCTAAATTCTATTATTTCTAATGCAAATGTGGCTGAACTGGCCAGAATTTTCCAGCATCTATGACAGCTGGAAGAGTTATTATTTTTAATGTTTCTATCACATACCTATCTCCCTGTGAGTCAATGAGAGCATCCCTTTTCATTGTGATATCATTGTAGCCCTTTGTAAAAAAAAGGTATTGACTGTATTGCTTTACATCACATTGCAAATATGATCAGCCCTCTGTATCCATCAAATTATGAGTCATAAACATTTGAAAGAAAGAAATTATGTCTCTGTTGACATGTACACTTTTTTCTTGTCCTTATCCCCTAAACAATACAGTATAACAGCTATTTACATAGCTTTAGATTGTAATCGGTATAAGTAATTGAGAGATTATTTAAAATATACAGGAGAATGTATGTAAGTTATATGCAAATATTACTATTTCATGTAAGGGACTTGAACATTCATGGATTTTGGTATCCAAAGGGGGTCCAGGAACTAGTTGCCTGTGGATGCTGTGTGTGTTATATGAAATGGTTTGTCTAGTTGTATTTCTTGACTTCACACATTGTTTTCAAGGCCCTACCAATCTCTGAAATGTCTCAAAAAGTCAAGCTAAAGGTTGCTTCTTCTGTCACAGTGGGTTGTGATTCTTCAGGAAATGGAAGTATATTAAATCAAAACAAATTTAACTGTAAGACAAGCTGCTCTGGTGATAAGATCCAGCCCTGGGATTAAAAGAAAGAAGCTAGAGAGCTATTCGCAGAAGGCTCTAGACCTATGTTTGTGTCTTGTTCTCTGGTTTTATTTTTTTAAACTGGTGTCCTGTAAGCCTATGCTTTCAAGAACCCGAGACCCTCCAGCTCTCTCCTAGGTCAGAATACGGGTCCCCAAGTGCCCCAGCATACTGCAGCTGCTGACGGCTTCGAGACTGGTCAGCTGGGAAGGCCAGAACACTGGGACGTCCCCTGGCTGACACGCCACATGGTCCCCGTAGTCGGGTTCAGAAAGCTCTTTGATTCCCAATAGTTCTGCAGGTGGAAAAAGGAAATGTAACCCTCTGGCCAGCACCATCCAAGTGGGGGAAGGAGATGGAGAACAGGAATTGAGGCTGTAACCACCCAGGACACTCCTTAACTTACGGCCTGCATTTCCCAGTACGGTTTTGGAACATGGGATTTCAAACCTGGGTGATATAATTTCTGGAAGGAGACTTGGGTACATCTAGCCCAACTCTTTCATTTCACAGATTGCTAACGAAGCCAGCATTTGTGAGTTTATCTTGACACAGGCTAAGTCACATCACACAGACCTCCGTCACTTACCACTAACAGCACCCCTAACCCTGGCCACACTCAAAGTGCTGAAGAGGACAGTGAAGGTGGGCGTGTTGGGACAAGCCCATCCCCACTAAGGAGAAAACTATTCATCAGAAACCTCCCCAGGGGTGGTCCTGAGATCTCTGTATGATGGAGGGAGCAAATGCTGATCATCTTGTCATGGAACGCAAGGTGCTCTTTTTACACAGCTGATCAAATTCAGATGCAGGGGACGGGACTCTGGCTCTCACCCAGGGCCAATCCTAAACTCTCAGCCTGGGCACCTTCTAGAGCTTCACCCCTCCCCCTTGGATGGGTTCACTCACTCTCAGATTGAGTTAATACTCTAGGGATCAATGGATTTCAGTTTGAATGAAAGTTTTGAGTGAAGTCTTCTCTTGCCCACAAAAGCCACTGATAAGCAGCCCAGATCAGAGGTCACTTTGAGCTCACTTCCTGGGACAGATTCCTGCTGCCGTGTGCTGCTTCCCCCACCCCAGGACAGTTGAAGTTCACACAAACTTTGTGCTTATCAAAGATCACCAGTGGGTCCTTTATACCTGTGGGCTTCTGTACCCACAGTTCTGTTCCTACTTCTGGAACTTCCGGGCCCCATCGAGGACCTTCACCCTTGAAACCCCTGGGAACAGAGAGAGTTCCTGGCCACTTCTCAGTCCAAGAGACACTATCAGAATCATAAATGAGGGTGACACTGACCTGGGTGGCCAATGTGGATGGGTTGTCCTTGCTCACCCGCCATGGAACAAGTGACCTGCAACAGCCTTTCCAGTTTGTCCTTGGGAATGGGCCTCATTGTGACCACCAGGGGGCAGCAGAAACCAGCGACAGTGGCACAAGGTACTGTTGTCTGACAAAGCAAGCGAAAAATGTTAAAAATTGAAATTAGCCCAGATCCAAGCTGGGAGCACCCAGAGTTCAAGGCAGCTGCATGAGGGAGGAGGTCCCAGTAGCTGTTATAAAAATATACCTTCTACTTTTAGGTGACATAGAGGTGGGGAAGTTTGCTGCTAATTACTGGTTTACAACTGGGAATCTTAACTTTTCTTGTGCCATGACCACTTTGGTAGTCTGGTGTAGCTGTGGACAGACGCCTGTTCAAAGTAGTGTTGTTAATCACATAAAAGAAAATCATAGGATTCCTGAGGGATCCAATTACATTGTAAAAACAGTTATCAAATTCTGGGAAAATGGGATACAGCAATGTGCATGTTTTTCTTCAATAGCTTAAGGAACAAAGCAGCAAATCTACTACCATTGTGATTTTGAAGTGATGATGATGATCACTGTATAGGATATTTTTGTGATACCAGGAAAAACTGTAATATGATGTGTAGACATCTATGATTTCTTTGGACAGCCACAAAGTTACAGGGTCTGCTGCCATTCATAATGGGAAGAAATGTAAATTTTAGTTAGAAATTATAAATTAAAAAAAAATCCCTATCCAATTTCATGGACCCTCTGAATTTTCTCCATGGATCTCAAGGGGCTGGGACGGTCATAGGCAGAGGCACCTAAGGGTTGGAACCTCCTGGGAGGAGACAGAGTCTGTTTTTCCTCCAGTATCCACACAGGGAACACAGGCCTGTCCCCAGGCCACTGGGTTCTGCTGTGCTCCTGCCTCAGTAGAAGTTGCCCGGGATAACCTGAGTGACTCTCACTGGTGTTGCTCTTTTTCCCTCACTGTGAAGGTTTCTGGTGCCTGCACTGGGGCTTATGAAGGATTTAGAGTGTGCCCTGGACTATAGTTCAAGAAGGCTGTCTTGGCTGCTCTTAAAGGGCTTGCTGTTGCCACCCTGGCCACAGTAGGATGGAACCTGGGTGTGCCTGCCAGCTTGGTGTCTGCATAGCAGCACCCGGGAGGGGGAAAGGGCACATGACAGGGCCACTCGGAGCCAGACAGCGCTCCCGAGGCTGCAGCACCTCTGAATGGGGTGGCTTCACCCTGTCCAGGCCATCACTGGAATCCAAGATGGCTGCCTAGCCACCCCCCACCCCCCAGGAGCCATGAGGCAGAGGGTCAATGATGTCGGATCACAGCTATTTGGTAAGCATGGGGCAGTGAGCGAAGTGCTATGAAGAAGCAATATCGAGCAGCCATGTGGAGCTGGCCAGGGATGCTTCCTTGGTCTCCGCAAGCTTCCCCAACGGGCACCACCTCTTGTAGCCAGGCATTCTGGGGTCCAGTTGGCTGTGGCACTTGGGCAAGGCTCTCTTTCTAGGCCTCAGTTTCCTCATTTCAAATGAATGGCTTCGGGGTGAGCCAAGAGGCCTTCCCCTCCAGCTCTTGCTACACATGATGGTGTGGTCTTGGGCTGCCCAGCCAGCGGCCCTGGCTCGGCCTTGCTCCTCCCTAGTTTGAAGAAAACCCTTCAGGCACCCAGTTCGCTGTGAAAGGCAGTGGCAGACCGTGGGCGGCCTTGCTTCTGATCGGAGGCGACTCAGGCTTCTCTGGCAGGAGCCAAATCAGGACTGAATAAATGCCCCGGAGCTCAGGATGTAAGCTCCAATCTGAGTCCTCCATAAATAATGATGCCTGGAGCCTGGCTGTTTGCTGTGGCTGCCATTGATCTGGCAGAGTGAATTCTCAGGCTTTTCCAAAAAGCATGCAGGATGAGGCCAGTGAAGTGAGGGACTCTAGTTCTTGCCCCTTGTCAGGTGACAGCTAGAAAAAGCTTAGAGGCTCCGTGGGAAGGCAGCACCCAGTGGCAGGCACATCCCGGGAAAAGCCACCATGCTGCCTTTGTGACTACCAGCAGCCACCTCCAGGCAAGAACATGACCTATCTTTCCAGACACAGACAGTACATCGGCTAGCAGCCGGGCTGAGGCTCTGCCGCAAATCCCTGGGCATTTAAAGAGCCAGCCTCCGTCTCCCTGAGGCTTACATGCACCCAAAACGGGGAGGATTTTCCAAAATCTCTCTGAGGTGCCCTAAATTAAAAGAGCCAGACAAATTCCAAATGAGTTTAGTTGGTGTAGCTGTAATAAATTGCCAAGAAGTGCCACAGTTTAGGGTGAGGGTTAGTGTTGGCGATACCACAGTGGTATCAGAGGTGGGTAGGAGAGAGGCTAGCTCAGGGAGGATGACAGCTTTGCCTGGGTTGCACAGTTAGCAAGTGGCTGAGGGCTTAAGCTTAGATTTTTTGCCTCCTGTGCCAGTGCTATCCCCCTACAGGAAAATGCAAGCTGATTCACATTTTCAGGCCATTCTGCCCTGGTTGGTGGGTTGCGTTTCTACCTTGTATGCTGCTGCGTGGCTGTGACCTGCTGGGTCCCTTCTGGAGAGCTTGGCCTTCTCCAAGGCCTCTTCCAGAGAGAAGCTGCAGTCCAAGACAAAGGTCACCATGTCCTTCAGCTGCTCTGAGTACTCCTCCAGCGAGGACAGGCAGCCTGTGCAGGCACCAGACTCGTATTTCCGGAACTGGGGACAACCTGTCCTGGAGACACAACGGGAAGCTTGTAGGCTCTCAGACTCTCAATATGGCCCCTGATAATGCTTTTTTATTTTTCATTTTTGAAAAGAGTCATGATATGTAGCCTGGCCTGGAACTTGCAATCCTTCTACCTCCACCTCCTGAATGCTGGGATCACATGTGTGTGCTACCATGCCTACTGGACAATGCACTTTTTAAAAGGACTAGCAAGAGTGAAAGTGATGTCTAGTGTTGAAATTTCATGCATGGGTACCATGGTAGGTAGGGAATATGGATTTTGGCAGCGGGCTTTGCAGGCTTCCCGAAAATGTGGCCAGTTAGAAGCTATTTAATCAGTCTGTATGTAATGTAGCCACTGTCTCCCATGGCAGTGTAGTTTTTATAATTGCACCCTGAGACCAGCCATAACAGCAAGAAAAAAAAAATGGTGCCCTGTCTGCCATGGCCACAGGACCAACAGACTACAAGGAACAAAAGAACCCTCAGAGCTGGCAGGGGATGAAGTCTTTCTCTCTCCTTACAGAAACTCTCCTGCAGGGGGCCGGTGAGATGGCTCAGAGGCTTAAGCGCCTGCCTGGCAAGCGTGAGGGCCCGAGTTCGACTCCCGGAACCCACATACGAGAAAAGGGCCAGTGATATCGCTCAGCGGCACGGGCGCCTGCTGGCGCGCGAGGTCCTGAGGTCGACCCCCCGGTACCCACAAAAAAAAAAAAAAAGAAACTCTCCTGCAGGGTTGAAAGCCTATAGTTATAACCTTCAGTCACTCCAAAAGCATTTACTGAGCCATTTCTCCTTGCTGGGCACACATTTGGTGATGGGGCTCTGGAGATGGAAAGGAGCCCTTCCCAGACCTTAAACAACTGGTTATCCTACCTTGATAGGTGAGATGCTGTTGAAACCAGATAGTTGCAATATAGAGCAGTAAATGTTAGTAGTCTAAGTAGAGAAGTGACTCAGAGAATGGAGAAATCCATTTTCTGCTATTGTTATAGTTCAGATATTGAATATCCCCCCAAGGACTCCTGTGTTGAAGACTTCCCCACGCTGTGGTGAGATTGTGGAGCATTTAGAATGTGGGTCCTTGTATTAGTCAGCCTTCCCATTGCTGAGACACAGTACCTGACAACCATAACAAGAGGAAAGATTTAATATAGCTCATGGTTTCAGGAGGTTCAGTCCATGGCAAGCAGGCTCCAAGGTAGAACCCTCATGGGAGAAGGGTGTGATGGAGCAAAACTGTTTAGCTCATGGTGGCCGGGAAGCAGAGCAGAGAAACAGTGCCAGAGAGGAACGGGCAAAGGACCAGATATAGTACCTAAGGTCACACATCCATGACCCAATCAGATACACCTGAGAGTGTTATGAATCTGCTAGGTGTTTCTTAATCCAATGAAGTTGACGTATCAGAGCGAATGGTCACAGTCCTAGTGGAAGGAAATTAAGTCATTGGGAGCATCCTTTGAATGGTGTATCATGTCTCTGTCTCCTTCCCTTCTCCCTTTGTTGCCTGGCCACCATGAGGTGAGCATCATGCGCTCCCTCTCTGATATTCTTCCTCACCACAGGCCCACAGCAAAAGAGCTAACCATGGACTGAACCCTCTGAAACCTTAAGCCAAAATAAACCTTTCTTTCTTATAAGTTGTTTACCTCAGATATTTTGTTACAATAATGGAAAGCTGATTAACAAACTCATGATGGAGGAGATGCTGGGTCTTGAGGTATAAATAGGAGTTTACCAGTTGGAGAAAAGCATATCTAGGCAGCAGGAGCAAGGTAGGAAAAACATGAAGGTATCAAACACCACAGCCCTTTGGCAGGTCAGCTCTTAGGAGTCTCCAATTAGGCAGTGCAGGAGGCACCAGGGAAAAATGTAAAGGAGCAACCTTAGCCCCTGCTGGGGTCTCTGCAGAACCCTCCCATCCTTGGAGTCCACAAAATGATAATGACTGGATGTCACTGGGGAGCTTTCTGTCTGGGTGAGGGATAGGGCTGCCTGAAATGTCAGGGTTCAGGGAAAAGCTGAGCTGCGTCCAGGTCACCACAGGTCCTGAGAGGGGGCTTAAGGTGCCGGCCAAGGTGGGTACTGAATGGAGTTTAATAGGAGAGTCACATGATCAGCTTCAGACCTAGAAAATGCCACCCTGGTGGGGAGAATAGAAGATGGGGTAGGAGGAGAAGGCGAGACTAAGGCAAGGAGAGCAGTCAAGATGTTGGACAGTGTAGGCAAGGGAAAATGTGAGCAAGAGCTGGCCTAGTGGGAGAAATGAGGACTTACTGGAGGAGCATTAATTACAGAAGCAGAATCCTGGGGAAATTTATGAGCCATGTCATACAGTAGCCCCCTGTCCATGGATAAGAGCCCCCTGTGGGCGCTTGAAATTGTAGCGTGTACAAAGCCCTATATATGCTGTTTTCTCCTATATATACATACCTATGATGAAGTTTAACTTATAAATTAAGCATTATAAGAGATTAACAACAACTAATAATAACAGAATAATTATAACAATGTATAGCAAGAAAAGTTATTTAAATCTTTGACTTTTTCTATTTCTGGAATTTTTCATTTAATATTTTCAGATCTCAGCTAACGGATGGGTAACTGAAGCCATGGACGGGGGCGCTGCTGAGTCTAAGAGCCGGGTGGCGCACACGCCACAATACCGATGCCTTCTGTTAGTGACACACGTGTTCTTCTTCTGAATGTGCAGGCAGCTTTCTGGTTTGGGTGACGAAGTGACAGATGGCAGTGCTCATGGGATTTCTTCAGGCTGGACTTTCTTAGAAATCCCAAAGGTTTTACTGTGGGGTGGGGGCCAGGGATGGGGCAGGTGTGGGGATGAAGTGGGAATGGTGGGGAGGGTGTCTTGCTCCTGAGCAATAGTCATGAGTGGGGCTCCCTGGGGCTGGGCAGAGGTCCCTGGGGACTGAAACACCTGGCTGTAGTATCTGGCCACTGGCAGACTTTGACTCCCCCAGAGACCTAGGCTCTTTACCTGAGGTCAGGAACAGCATCCGGGGCGGGCAGTGTCCACTTCTCTGGCTTACTTTGGCCCAGCAGGGGCAGAGGACCTTGGTTGGCCTGGGAGAACCTTTCAAAAGCCGGTGCCAGGGACCTGTGCAGGACCACTATGCTGGCTCAGCAGAGCCCTGGGTAGCGTGGAGGAGGGACAAAATGCACACTCAACTGCTATTTAATTCCACGTTTGATTAAAGCATTACAGACACCCATAAAATTGTACCTAAGTGTACAGGTTGATGAATTTTCACAAAATGAACACACACACATAATCAACATTCATCAAGAGACAGAACATTATCCGCACCCCAGAAACATCCCCTCCTGCTCCTGCCAACCTCCACCCCCTTTAAGGGTGTCCAGTATCCTGACTTCAAAGACTACTTATTACCTTTGCCTGCTCTTGGGCTTCGCAGACTAGAATCACGTGCCATGTGTCTTATGGGTCTCCTGTTACTTCACAATATGTTTGGGAGACACACGCACCTTGTGCATTTTACAGTAGTTGTTCACTCTCACTGATGTGTGTAACCCAAGCCTACTGTGGATGGACACATCAGGAGTGTCCAGCTTGGGGTTATTACCAGAGTTGTGGCCATGAACATTTTAGAACATGCACATTGGGGTGCATACATGTGCATCCCTGTGTGGCTTACACCCGGGGTTGCAGGGCAGATACACAGTCAGCTTTAGTAGATACTGCAAGCAGTTTTCCAAAATGCCTGGACCAATTTGTGCTCCCACCAGTGGTGTGTCTCTAGTGCTTGGGATGTCTGTCTTTCCCACTCCAGCCATTCTGGCAGCCACGGGGTGGTATCATATTGTGGTTGCAATGTACATTGCTCCCATGACTAATGAGATCAAGATCCTTTTCATCTGTGTTACTGGCCACTTGGTTATCCTTTTTGGGAAAGAGGCTGTTGCTATCTTTTGTCTGGGCAGATTGACTGTTGACTGAGCAGGCATACAGAATCTTTGACTCTTTGACTGAGCAGGCTTAACAGAGCTGAGAGGAAGACCCTCACTTATAACATCATAACCTCCTCTGAGGCAGCCAGCCATCCTCTAGAGTGGGAAGTGTGCTGGTTCTGGAGGGAAACCAATCTGAGCTTGGATCTTGTTCTGCCTCTGACAGTGACCATGGGCAGTGGCTCTGCATCTTCAGCCTCACTTTTTCCATCTGCAAGATGGGTATAGTCATTTCTACCTCAAAGATGTCTCAGCAAGTTAAAGTATATAAATTACTTAACACATCAGTACACAGGAAGCAGGAGATGGGCTTATATTCATTCAATGGAACCCTATAAAGACATTTGAAATTATGGTACAGAAGAAATATGCATTGATTACATTAAACATGTTCATGATGTATTATTAAAGGAATAATATTAGGTAGCAAAACAGTGTGTTTAATATGTTCTTCTTTGTATAAAATTGATGAGGGGAAGAACTAGAAGCACATACACCTACATGTTGATCATGGTTGTCTCTAGGTAACAAGGCTGAAAGTGATTTTAATTTTCTTCTCTGTGTTTTTCTCAATATTCTAAAATTAAGATCGCATGATTGAGTGTTAGAACTTGGCTTCTCAGGTGGCGGTGTTGGGAGGTAGGGAATAATGGGTGCAAGATCCTCACGAATGGATTAATGCCTTCTTTTTTGGGTGGGTTTTTGCTCTCACGGTACTGGTTCAGTCCCCACGAGAGCAGGTCGTTGTATAGGAAATGCACCCCTACTGTTCACTGTCTTTGGCATGTACCTGCTTGCCTTTCTGCTTTCTGTCATGAGTTGAAGCAGCATGAGGTCTTTGCCAGATGCTGGCTCCAGCCTCTTGGCTTCCCCAGCCTCCAAAACTGTAGACCTGCATAAATTTTTCTCCTTTATAAATTACCCAGTATTAGATATTCTGTTCTAGCAATGTAATTATGCTCTATTGGAGAAATAACCTTGGAGACAATTCTCACTGTTTTTTTTTTTTTTTTTGTGTGGGTACCGGGGGTCGACCTCAGGACCTCATGTGCCAGCAGGCGCCCGTGCTGCTGAACGATATCACCGGCCCTTTTTTTGTATGTGGGTTCCGGGAGTCGAACTCGGGCCCTCGCGCTTGCCAGGCAGGCGCTTACGCCGCTGAGCCATCTCACTGGTCCCAATTCTCACTGTTGCTCTATCAACATCTGGATATTTCTTTTCTGCAATAATATTGTTAGCTAATATTTACTGAGTGCTTGTGATGTACCAGGGTCTCTGTGCTAAGTAATTTGCACATTTAATCATTCAGAGAAATAAGGTTCAGAGAGATCAAGTGATTTTCCCAGGGTTACACAGCCAGTGTAAGGCTCAGTCAGGATTTAAACCTGAGTTCCTCCCACTTTGTCACTGCACCATATCTACTTGGCCATGGTGTGGGGCCTCCATGGTGATGGAATGGCTCCGTAACCAGCCCCAGAACCTTCCTCTTCAGGGATTGTGAAATGAAACAGGTTCAACCATCTGCTGGGGAAAATCCAGGACCAGCTCCTGCTCTAACCAGTGGGGCCTGGAACTCATTTCTCTTAAACCCAATCACGCCTGCCGATGCTACTTCCCAAATGAGGACGCCCTGGCCACCCCAGCCAACAAAATCCCACAGTTGCTGCCTCATGTCTCATCCAAGCCCAGCATGGTTCTGAAAATGATCAGGAGGGAGATGGAGGGAAGACAGCAGCTCCGAGGCCTCCCCTTCCCTACCCACTGCTTCTTCCCTACAGATCCTATTGTGAGGACAAATTGGATTTTTAATACAATATTGGATTTGTGCATTCGATGCACAAAGCTTCTTTGTTGCCTTTCTAGTTAAATGTACTTCAGGGGCACTGTATTTAGGTTTTGCTTGTCTCCACCACTAGAGATGAATAGAAAAGTCCGTGTTGTCCCCATCAGCAACAGGACATGGAATAGAGGCCTCTGTGGTCCTGATTTGGAGAGGGATGAGGCCACAGGGCTTCCCTTAAAGGTCTGGTGGGCTTCACATACCCTGAAGTCTTGGGCTCCACTTACGCTCATGACACTTTCTCTTTGTGGAGAGAAATGGAACAATTCTTCTGAGCGTTTTCTTCAAAATCAATTTTTTGAAACTTAATAACAAGAACACAAAACATCCTTTTAGGCTCCTAATCTGATTTAAAGCCCCAGAAGACAGTGCTGAGCTGGAGTCTTCCAGCTGCTAGGTAAACGAGCTGCTGTCATCCTGAAACATTTCACAGCAGCAGGTGCCGAGAACCGAGCGTCTTTCCTCAGCTCAGGTGGCCTTCCTGACGGTCGCGGAGGGAAGAGTCGGAGGCTACTTTCATTTTGGAGATGAGGATTGAGAGGTCACACAGTTTACCCACGCCTCCGCAGCTAAGTGAGGAGCAAAGCTGGGTTTCACACCCAGGCTGTCCGGCTCCGGGGCCTAAGGTCCTGGCTACTCTGCTCTGTAGGCCCTTGATACACACTTGTACGCTAAGGCTTGTCTCCTGGAATGCTCTCTCTTGGGAATCCTGAGCTACCATGCAAAGAAGTTTGATTGCCACTGATGGAGAAGCTTCACAGAGAGTTAAAAAGAGAGCAAGAAATATTAAGCCTAACCATCCAATTGTCCCGGGGGTCACCAAAACTTAAGGGAGGGACCATTTTGGATGGTCCGGCCTGATGGCCACCACCTCGACAGAAGAACCACTCCACTGAGCCCAGCCATGGTATAGAGTTGTGAGAATTATGTTGTTAAGCCACTAAGTTTTGAAGTACCTTGTTATACAGATAACCGTTAATCCAAAAATGGCACCAGAAGCCAGGCCTGTCAATAAACTAAACGAAAATTGTCTTGTTCAAATACTTTAAACAGTGCTGCTGGTTTTCCCTTTTGTATTTACACTAGAAAAGTTTTTTTTTTTTTTTTTTTTGGTGAAGCTTGGCTGGGACCTAGGTCAGTGACAAATGTGATATGTGTTTTCTTCTCAGGACCCCTGGGTGTTCTCTGAGATACAGTGGGGAGATGAGTGCAACACACAGAATAAGGCCAGTCCAGGGTGGGAAGCCTTAGTCTGAATCAAAATCAGAGGAGAATGCAGCATAACCTGGGGGCACTTTTCCCTTAAGGAAAACCCCTCTCATCTGAGGCGATGGACACTTCTCTGTATGGAGCTGAGGTGACCAAGCAGGATTGGAGGGCCCTAAATCCCCCAATGAAGATCCACACCTGGAATCTGGCCGAAAATGCCAGATCATTCAGGGAAGTTAAGTAGTCACAGAGCTGATGGCATCCTTCTCTTGCTTTCTGTGCCATGTAGTAGCTGAAAGTCCTCAGAATTTCTGGCCCCAAACAGCTGGTATTTCCAGGATTCTTTTCTCCAGGGCTGGGGCCAGCCACCCTCTTCTTTTTGTTGTTGTTTTTTATTCTTTATTGGGACAGAGTCTGGCTAAGTTGCCCAGGCTGGGTTCAAAGTTGTGATCTTCTTGCTTCAGCCTCTCAGGATTACACTTATGTACCTCCCTGCTCATCCAGGCCTTTTTTTTAAGCATCTAGCACTACTTACCCCCAGCCATGCCAGATGTGTTTCTGATCATTGCTTTCTTTTGTAGAATCAAGCTCTTTATGGCAGAGGGAAGGCAGGCCTTCAGGCAGAGTGTGAAAGGTATCATGCTGTCCTTAAATGGGCTGCAAGGGATCTGGGGGATAGAAGAAGAGGACAGGTTAGAAGGCACAGCACCTTGCAAGGTGCAGGGTCAGAAGCAGATGTCACCTCTGGGGCTGTCTGGGATGGACTTGTTTGCAGCAAATTCTTCCGGGCAGGTCCAAGTTTCTAGTGGGAAATTCCTAATGCTGGTGACTGAGCCTCTGCCTTCCCCCGACCTGGAATGTCCAGGCTCCCTCTCTGAGGGAGGCCCTTCTGGTCCTCGAAAGCAGCTCAGAATCCACCTCTGTGAGCAGCCGAGCTGCTTCCGGGGCCCTGCCCATTCTTGGAACGTTCTTTGTACCACTCATTTGGCCCAGAGCCATAGTGACCTAATATTCTACTGGACCCTGAGCTCCTTTTTCTCCACAGTGCTCAAAGGCAGGGACACACACTGGACTTCTTCCCCAGGATCTGGAAATTGGATTGCAACCTAAGCATGTAGTATAATCCAGAAGCACTTTTTATTTATTTATTTATTTGGTACTGGGAATTGAACTCAGGACCTCATGCTTGCCAGGCAGGCGCTGCGCCACTGAGTTAAATCTCCAACCCCTAAAAGCACTTTTGAGGAGGGAGCAAAAGAATGAGTTTCATTTGTGATGGGAAACAAAGAGAACGGGCTGGTTGTCTGGGTGCGCGTGACTTCAGGTATTTACAGTTAGGCTCCTAGAAGGTACAAATTTTGTGTTTCTGTTTTAGGCTCCCTCCACGCCATTCTAGGCATGGTAATTTATACAGACATTTGGTAAGTATGTAGACTGTAAAAATTGAATGTGTTTTTAAAGTCATTGCTAAAAGTTTTAAAAATCATTTTTAAAAATAGAGATGGTCTCAAAGCTCAATTATGTCTAGAAAGGAATCCTGTAAGTTGACTTCTTATATGGTTCCAGTGTGTTAGCAAAATATGCACTACAAAGCCACATTGTGGTGGCCTCTAAGGCATAGTTTACGTCATTTTTATCCAAATAGACCCAGGGCCTTGCATAGGGCCTTACAAAAGTAAGATTCAAGTGTTTGTTGAATGACTGGCTGACTATAGAACAGACAAAAGCATGATTCTAGGGGCAGTTTTAATAGTGAGGGTTCGGGCAAGCCTCATTTTCCACAATCCTTTCTATCTAAAGAGAGGTAATTTATGTTTTCAACTGTAATCTCAGGGACAGAAAATGCTGTAAGCCCCAGGGCCATTTTAACAAAGAATTTGAGATTGCATAAAATCAATCAAAACAAAAAGAAGATTGCCCTAGAAGGGGGAGAGGTGTATTTAAAACTGTCATGAGTGCTTTAATAGCTGCAGGAACAAAGAAGACACAGAGGAGAGAACAGTCAGTCCTGCTGGCTGGGGCGGGGTGCCAGAGGGGCCGGGTGAGGTTGGATTCCCACCTCAGTGGCCTAAAGCAGCTGCTTTGGCAGGTCAAGCTGCGCCTATCTGCCAGTCTGCAAGAACCTAGGCCAACTCAGCACTGTTTCCATTCAGCACCAAGCGTGGTCCTGAGGCCTGAACATGCTCCATCGAATCTTGGTTTGATTTGACCCATGTCAAACTGTAGCTTTTGCTCTTTTAAATCCCAAGGAGTAGTGCCACTTTGAGCTGTACTCTAATAAATAAGCACTTTCCTCCCCTCCCCTCTACATCTGCCCTCTGCCCACAGTCCCCCCACCAACTCCTCAGGGTGGGTTCCTGACCCTCAGCACCCCACCCCACTAGCGACCCTCTCACTCCTTCCCTTTGTCTTCCTCACAGCCTCCACTTTGGCCTAACTCATCTGCTCATTGGCCTGCATACTTACCAAAACCCCCTTTCTGTCCCCTTCTCTGCACATAGGACACTCACTTTCTGCTATTTTCCCCATCACTTGCACTTTGTCTTTCTGCTTCTGTTTCCCTGCATTCTTGAGGGTCTCCTGGCCTCTGTCTGCCCTGAAGGCCCCCTTCTCTGGCCAGCTCCAGGCAACCAGGCTCACTCTGTTCTGCAGGAGAGGCCTGTCCACCCTTCTCTAAAAACTCCACAGACCATACAGATCCGGGCCTTGTCCCATGCTGTCTTCTTTTCCCTTCTGGTGGCTGAGCAAACCCCACTAATCTCTCAGGGAGGACACAGATCACTCCTCTCCACTTTGGTGCTAATTGCTGGGGTGCTGGGGTGCTAGGGCACTGAGGAAGGTAGTCAGAAGGTAGCCTTAGTATGTGCTCTGAAGTGGAGAGCAATGGGGGCTTGGATGATATATTTGGGGCCCAATCCTAAATTCCTTCTCATGAACCATTTATACATCTACCCTTACAAAATGACCAACCATAAAATTGACTAGTGTCTAGGCATAGTCCATCCATCCGTCCATCCATCCATCCTTCCACACACACACCAACTCATCCATTCATTCATCAGGCATCATGGTAGATAGCTCAGAGTCAGCCACACTGTCCCGACCCTGAACCCGGGTCTACACTTAGGAGGAGGTCTACTTTCTTATCTATAGAACAGGGCTGGTAATAGTATACACCTCACTGAGTTGTGGTCAGCGCTGATAAGTCGACACACTCGAGGTTCTTGGGACATTTCTTGGCCGGGTCCTCAGCGCTGGGGAAGTGTTGCTTGCGATTATTACTGTGCACAGCGTGTTGGAGACACAGTGGTGAATAAGGCAGCAACAGCCCAGGCTCACAAGGGTTTACCAGCCCAGGAGGCAGACATTAAACACATAGTTACCATCGTGTCTGTCTCTTGGGGAAAGACAGAAAGGTAAATATTTGACTATAACACCACGGGCTTAGCGCTCCTAGGCCTTGTGAAGTAGGGGTAGAAGAGAAGAAGGAGCTGAGTCTAAAGGGATGAGTGGGGCATCTGGTGTGCAAAAAGAAAAGACCCTCTCAGCCCAGGGTACAGCAGGAGCAGTTAGGGAGGCACAGGAGGCACCCAGCTTTCAGTGCTGCAAAAGTGTGTGATATAGGTAGAAGGCAGGAGCAGGACCTGGGGTGGGGCGTGCAGAGGGCAGCTCACCATGGCTCATGAGAGATGTGCATCTAGAAAGCCTCCCTCCCAGAAAATAAGCTGGCAAGGGACAGGCTACCTGAGTCCTTCGTTTGTCCTGCAAGACCAGTCAGCTCTGGGTACACTTGGGGGAGCAGCCGAGGTCGTAGAAAGCACCCATTTCATGTCTACTGTTGGGGGCAGGGGCAGAGCCAGCAGCCCACACTAAGGTCCGTGGGATGAGGCAGCCAGGGAGGCAGGAGAGAGGACAAGGGCCCCAGGAGCCAAGGGCAGTGAGTATTTCATGCAGGAATTAGTGGTTCACAGAGGTCAAGAAAGAGAGAGAGCACCAAACCTCCACAGGCTTTGTTACTCATATTCTTTCTCCCACACCACCATGATGGAGCCAACCAAAATGCACAGGGGATGCCTTATATTTTTATAGAATTGCATTTGGGACCTCATAAAAAATAGAAGATACAGCCACTATCTTGAAGCTTGCAGTGTAGCCAAGAAGAACACATTATTCACAAGAGCATACAATTCACAACGCTGTAAAACTCCATTTCTGGTTTCCATAGATGCTACCCGGATCACTTCCCCACAACCCTACAACTTGATAATGGAAGAGCAGAATGAGTAGGTGGACAGACCTTGTCTCTACTCATTAATTTTTGTGGTGGGAGTTGCTCAGTGTTTGCCAAGAGAGTTGCTGGTGGTAGCCTAAATACAACTGCAAATTTGCAAAATAAATGTTGCAGTAAAGAAGAAGGCATCCTAACCATACAAACATTTCATTAAAAAATGTCATTATAATAACAGAGACAAAAGATTGGGGAAATGCTGGCAGTCATAATTAGTATTTGTTTATTTAATAGGTCAGATACAATGCTCCCAGGATGCAAAAGATTGTTAACAAACAACAATCTTTAATCAAGGCAGTTGGTGGCTCCTTCTCCCTCTCTTGTAAACAATTCAGTCCCAGAGTCATTAGAGCAGAGGGAGGTAGGACAGAGGACAGGAAACCATAGTGAACCAAAGTAGGGTGTCAGAGCCCAAATGGGGTAAGGACAACCCAAGGAGGATGACTTGGCCATGACGTCCTGACCTAGTGAGAATGAGGAGTGAGGAGTGCCCATGCACATGGGGGATATTGGCCTGGCATAGCCCCAAGTGGAGAGAGGCCAAGCAGGGTGAAGGGCTGCTGAAGAAGTGGTGATGGAGATTGGTTATATTCATGATTAATCAAGCAAGATTACATACTGAGACTCAAGGAACCTGGGTTTCTCACTGTTGGAGGAAGGAATCGCAAATATGGGAAGGATGAAAATTAGAATAAACCCTGTGGTTTTGGATTAACTCTGGGTTTATCAGAATGAGCCAGTGGTTTTTAATAAGACATTCCTCATTTAATGACCAAGTCCTGTTCCCGTGACTAGGTCGCTAAGTGAATTGGTCGCTAAATGAGGAATTGTATACAGTAAGTCCCTGACTTACAAACATTGAAGTTGCGAGCTTTTACAGATACCAACAGACTTCACATTACAAACATTCATAGTGGGGCCGGTGAGATGGCTCAGCGGCATAAGCGCCTGCCTGGCAAGCACGAGGGCCCGAGTTCGACTCCCGGAACCCACATACGAAAAAAGGGCCGGTGATATCGCTCAGAGGCACGGGCACCTGCTGGCGCACGAGGTCCTGAGGTCCACCCCTGGTACCCCCCCCAAAAAGAAACCATTCGTAGATGCAAACAAATTGTGCATGTAGCTCACATGTCTGCCGGACATTGTCACAGTTGTGCTGTTGTGTGCTTGTTGTACAGTGTGATAGTGTACAGTAGTATAGTACAGTTGAGGACTTACAGTATTTGTGTGTGTTTGGTTTTTTTATGCTTTATGTTGTACATTTGTGTCAAAGTTATATAAGACTCTCTTTGTTGGACTTACAAATGAATCTGACTTACAAATGTTCTCCCAGAACGGAACTCATTTGTAAGTCGGGGACTTACTGTGTAGTATGTACATTACAATATTCAGAACAAATAAATGGTCAAAGGAAATTCCAACTTGATGACTTTACTTTCATTTGCATAACTCTTACATGCAGCACTGTAATGTATGAGAGAACATAAACTATAGCACAGTACAATCATCAAAAATTGCCGTGCTGTACTATAGAAGAAGCCACCATAAGGCCGCACTGCTGCTCACATTCCTGTGTATTAAGCCCAAATGTGGGTCGTAAGTCCCAGAGGTGGGTTGTAAGTCTGAACAATGAGCCTTGGTCTCGAGTCTATATAGTCATTAAACAAGTAGATTGTTAAAGGAGGAATGTCTGCACATAGAGCTCAATGTTTGAAACAGTAAAAGTACAGTCATGTGCAGTGTCACACACCTGTAATTCCAGCTACTTGGGAGGCTGAGGCAGGAGGATTGAGAGTTTAAGCCATCCTGGGTAACACAGTAAGACCTTGTCTCAAATAAAAAAATAGAAGTGTGTGTGTGTGTGTGTGTGTGTGTGTGTGTGTGTGTGTATGTATGTATGTAAACATCCCCTATTCCTGCCTGGGAGTAGCAACACCTCAATAGGAATGAGCACGTTACTGTTTGGATTTTGGATTCTAAGTACCATTTTCTATTAAAATAAATCAAGATTCCTTGAGGAAATTCAGGTTCCATGGCCAAGGCTAGGGAAATAATAAGATGAACCTAGAATATCTTTTCATGCCAGTAAGTGAAGATGTGCCGAAGAATCACAGGGGCACATAGAAGAGACGCAGATTGAAGAGGCTCTCACTGGTCAGGTTGGGGCATTTGGAGGTTTAAAATTAATAATGACAGGAACAGATTGTAACTTACTAATAGAGGAATACATAAGTCCATACAGAAATAATTAAAAATTGAGGAATAATGTGATAAAAATGTGGTTTGGAGTGCTGTTCTTGCAATTTTCCTCACTTTGTAATTGCTTCAAAAGTCTAATAAATGAGAAGAAATAAACTTTAGAATAATTAAATTGTAGGTAAGCAAAATGTGGAATACACATAAGTGGAATATTATTCAGCATTAAAAAGGAAAGAAATTCTGACTCATGCTACAATGTGGATGGACCTTGAGAGCATTTTGTTAACTGAAGCCAGGCTCAAAAAGACAAATATTGTATAATCCTACTTCTATGAAATACCCAGAGTATTTCTATGAAATTCCCTATAGACGGAAAGTAGAATGGTGATCAGTGGGTGCTGGGGAAGAAGAGAGAATGGAGAATTAGTGTTTAATGGATGCAGAGTTTCTGCCTGGGAAGAGGAAAATGTTTCAGAAATAGATAGCAGTGACAGTTGCACAACAAAGTCGATGTGCCATAGATCTGTCCACATAAAAGTGGCTAAAATGGTAAGCTTAATGTTATATGTACTTATCCTAATAAAAATTTGGAAATTAAAGATGCAAATTGTGATTTAAATGTTTAGCTTCACATCGCTGATGTGATTACTCACATCAGACCCAGATTGTGTCTTAAATATCAACTATTCCCCAGCGCCAGAGTTCCTGTCCCAGTTCATGGAAAAGAGCACATCACAGGAAGGAAGGTTTATGTGTGTATGCCTTACATGACTAAATATTAACTCTGTGTCTCTCAAAATCTGGTAAGAACTCTGCCCAACATGACTGTGAATATCCATTCTTAGAGAGTTATAGAATACTTGAGAGCCTCGTATCTCACAGTGAATCTGCTTTTAGTTGTTCAGCCAAGTAAAGCAACCCAACCAAGTGGCAAAACTCCAAGGTATGACTGCTGTGGGCAAGAAAGGCCAGGCCTTCTGTTTCATAGTTCTCTTGGCCTGTAAAACTAGAGCACACACATCTGCTGATTTAATGTGGAGTTTCTCAATGGCTCCATTGTGCCAAATTCCTGAAACCATGAAATATGACCCAGGAACCCACGTGGCATTTGAGTGTAGATGTTACCAACGGTAAATGCTGAGTCACATGGTTCCATGGGTGAATCCTGGTATAAACGAGGCAGTTGCTTTAATGATGCCTAGCTGTCCTTATACTACCTGGTTCAATGATTGTGACTTGCAAAGCTACTTCAACATCACCATGAACAACACTATCTTGTTGGAAAGGTCGGAGGCTCCATGTATCTCAATCACTGGGAAAAGACCTGGAGATATTGCCTACATCCATAGATGAAACGCTGAACTACCCAGCAAAGTACTTACTCTCAGTCTTTGGGCTTCTGTTCATGTCAAATGCCACATATGCCAGGATAGACATTTCATCAGCACCTTCCAGTTCTATGATATTCATAATCTGTAAGTACTTAAGCAATTTTTCATGAGTTGATAGTGTTATTGATTATTATGCTTCAGTATCTTTTTTTTGAGACAGGGTCTTGCTATGTAGTTTGGGCTGACCATGAACTCACTATGCATCCTAGACTGGCCTCCAACTTGCCTCAGTCTCCCAAGTGCTGGGATTAGAGGCATGTGCCACCACACTTGGCCCTATGCCTCAGTCTTTAAAAATTCTTTTTCAGGGATGTGTATATATTACTTTAATTGATAGTAAAATTAATTCCAATTGGTTAGTTCTTAAAACAACCAGTTTCAGAGCCATATATGAGTCTGGATATACATTTCCAGCCCTGAAGAACCATTGTCACCTGACAGCTTTAATGTATGGGAACAGATACAAAGTGTGATAGAAAACTACAGTGAATGTTTAAATTTTAAAAAATTTATTACAGTAAAAGACACATTGCCACTAATTTCCCTCCAAAATATTCCTCCAGTCTTCCAACACACCAATACCATTTTTCTTGGCACTTTCTGAAGCAGCTGTAAAAGACCTCTACCATGTGTTTAGCTGCACTGTTGGGCTGCCTTGATGCCCTGAATCGATTCAGTACATTTAATTTTCATGATCATTTTGACTTTGGGGAGGAGCCAGAAGGCACACAGTATAAGATCCAGTGAATAAGGTAGATGAGGACACACCATAATGTTTTTACAAGGCTTTCTGTTGGATGGCACACAGCAGCAGCATTTACCATATTTTCTATCACACCTTGTAAAGACACTCGTGAAAGAGACTTCCAGAACTGCTTCCAAAGGTGGCAAGAATGATAGGATAAGTATATTCAAAGGAGGGGGGTGGGGTGGTATTTTGAGAGGTATTAATGGCAGTGTACCTTTTATTGTAATAATTTAAAAAATTTAAGTGTGCACTATATTTTTTGATCACTCTGCATGTGTGTGTGTGTGTTTAAAATAAAGGCCACCTTTAACCTTAATCATCTCCTGCTTGGACTAATATGAGACCATTAGGTTTAAAGGGTGTATGTACGTATGGGTTATGTTTCAGAAGACATATGATAAAACCACATAAAAATGTGCTAAGCTCTGATCAAGTGCATTTATATACCTGTCAACAGCCTTGCAGAGGCATTTGTGTAGAGATTATGGGCCAGGCCCAAGGTATTGTTTCAGAAGTTCTGCTAAAATTGCATCCAAGAACAGTTAAGGCTGGGCCTCACTCTATACTTCCTGAGGTTTCACACACTCAAAACCACAGGACCAGGCAGGCTTATTCCCACCTCACTTGTCTTACTGACTTACAGCTTCTGAGATTTCACTTTATGAGTATTCCTGAGCACCAAATGTTCAGTACAGTCCCTGCCCTGTCAATTCCTTATTGCCATTGCATAAAACCAGGGACAGTTCCATAGTCAGGCAGGATGAAGACCACATGCTCCCCACTGTGTGGACAGAAAGCCTGGCAGGGTTAGTTTTAAGGTCACTGTTGGGTGAAAAGTTTGTTGCACTGGGCAAAAGTAAAGCAAGTTCCCTGGGAGGACTCGGAGAGAAGGTCCAAGGGTATCCTGGCAGGGAGGGTGTGCACTCAGGGACCTTGGACAATCCCAGAGAGGCAGCGAGAAGCCTCCACCTCCAGGAGCCATTCCCCAGGGGCCTTCTGCCCTGTGGGAAGCTGGCAGGCCTGGGAGCAGAGTCCCTGGTCTCTCCCTGGTGCATTTCCATGGGAACATGTGCCCCATCTATTTCTATGGCTCCTATCACCATGGCACTTACTTGCTCTGAAAAACATAGCTAAAAACAGAATCTAATGAAGAGGGGGGCATCCACTTCCCTGCAGTCACCTTTTCCTGTAGCAGTCGTTATACCTTGTGATTGTTCGCATGGGCCTTTGCTGTTCTGAGGTTCGGTGGTCTGTTGTCTATGACCTTAAAAAATAAGAGGCTTGTTATCTGCATCAGCATCATTGTGAGGGTGATGTGGCTGAGGTTCCAGAAAATTCTCACTCAACTTGCCCCAGGTAGACATTCCTCAGGGGAGCTCACACGGGAAGTGACTGGTTCAGACCCATGGCAGGTGTTCTGGGAAGGGGAAGAAGTAGGGAGTTGGGGAGAGGGGCTGTGAGATCAGTGTACACAGATAATCAGGAAAAGATCTGTGCTTATTCCAACAAAGGGGGTCACGAGCTTTCATGGGTACACACTGGAAATTCACTCCAGGCAGAGATCCACAAGGCCAAATCACTTCCCTGAAGGTTTTTCTTAACGATTGTGCTTCACAGCAAAGTGCTTATTAGCTCAGTCTCTACAGCCACACAGAGCTTGACCTGGAGTTCTGACGCAGCCACTTGCTAGCCTTATGTGAGGTCACTGGGCACCCTCTTGGAGGGATGACAGCGCATGCCTTGTGGGGACAAGCCACTTGCTGTGACCTCAGCCTGCATGTCCGTCCTTGGTGTTCTCATCTATAAAACATGGAGAATAACAGCACCAGCCTCAGAGGGGCTCCATGGTGGCTCCAGGAAAGAATATACGGAAGTGCCGAGAGAGCACCTGGTACATCACAAATATCAGTAACCGCTGCCAATAGGGTGGAGGAGGAGGACAGTATGACAGCTAGGACCACAGAGTTGCTCCGTGGCTGCCCATCTTGTCTTCTGAGACCTGACTTCCTATCTTCAGGCTCAGTGGTGCAGGTACAAACAAGGCCCCGTTTATGAGCAGTCCCCTGCCACCAGACTCCCATACTCATCTGTGTCCCCAGGTATAGCAAATACAGCTGAAGACAAGTTAGTGCTTTGAACCAGGTGACACCATGCATTGCACAAGGGTAATCAGCCCTAGTGCTTGATATGACACACAGGACAGAGGAATCCTCATCTCCTGGGCAAAATTCCAACATAGTTACCTGCTTGGAGGCTTTGACATCAATAGCTCTGAGGTCTTGAAAACCCCCCTTTGCTCAGTTATCAGCAGAGTGGCTCTGGAAAAGCCACTTAAACTTTCTTTCCTTCCTAATCTGTGAAATGAGGTGATGGCTTCTATCTCAGAGGGAGATTGAGAGCGTTAGAAGAGAAAGTGTAGAGGACGTCTGTAGCCCAGAGTCAGCATGTAGTAGACTCTCAGTAACTGTGGGCTCCTTTCTCTTCTAATCCCCACACTAAACAGTCTCGAGGCATAAGCCTGGGTCCATTAGACCCATCTCTTACTCTCTATTGTAAATTTGTACTTTAGCAGTATAGTAGCCTGCTGTGCTTCTCAGTACCTTTCCCTGAGCGATACAGGAAGCAATCTATGTGTTTACCCACTTGGTAGACTAACAGCAATGAGTGTGCATGTGTGCAAAAGTGTCAAGATGGGATTTAGAACCCCCCATTATGCTCCAGCTAACTGGTTTTGCATACACTTACCCAAGCATCACAGAGGGTCCAATAGACACACACCATTCCAGTATTTGTTTAAAAAAAGTTTTCTTGGGCCGGTGAGATGGCTCAGCGGCATAAGCGCCTGCCTGGCAAGAAGGAGGGCCCGAGTTCGACTCCCGGAACCCACATATGAAAAAAGGGCTCGTGATATCACTCAGCGGCACAGGTGCCTGCTGGCACATGAGGTCCTGAGGTCGACCCCTGGTACCCATAAAAAAAAAAAAAAAGTTTTCTTTTGATTTTTCTGGTAGAAGTAGCCCAATTCAGTACAATGGCACAAGAAAAACCAGATTTGCAAGTTTTGGAGGAGGTCAAAAGTGAATCATCAGATTACTCATGCACGGATGATGAAGATGATCCATTATGGTAAAATACATGCTTTCATAGCAGAAGAGTGGTGTGGGTGTGTGATGATGATGACTTCGACATTGCTCATGTGAACCAAAGTTCCTATGACAGTGAAATGGAATGAGAATCGATCGACTGATACAGACACAGGGGATGCAGACCTCCTGGATTCAAATGACAAAGAAAACAGCAATGTGAGTACATATTTGACTAGTCAAAATGTGAAATGGCCACACAACCAAATGGAACAATTCAGTGTTAGAACTAGGACCGAAAATATAGTGAAGGTCTTGGCAGGGATGAAACGTAGTACACGGAATGCCAGCACTGCCATTCAGTGCTGGAAATTGTAACAGATGAAATGCTACAAGATGCTGTGAAATACACAAAGGCTGAAATGCAAGTGACACGTTCTGTATGCGCCAATAGCCATATTAAATTTATTATGACACCTCACTAGCTGAACTGAAAGCATTCATAGGTTTGCTGTACTTAGCACAGATTTCTCACCGTGATCGCAGGAATGTAAAAGACTTATGGAAAAGCAATGTGTCAAAATATGGCATAAAAATTTATACCCTTGTAGATGTGAAGACTTATTATGCTTTCAATTTAGAGATTTATCCTGGAACCCAGCCATCAGGTCCTTATTTGTATAGTAATAAACCAAATGATGTGAACAGACTTGTTGCTCCCGTCTCCCAAATTAATTGGAATGTGACATTGGACAATTGGTTTTTCCAGTTTCTGATTGATGTTACATTTGCTAACAGAACACAAGTCGATCAGCACAGGAATTGTACATAAGAACAAAGCAGAAATTCCAAGTGAAATGCTGCAACTTCAAAACAAAGAATCGTATAATAGAAGAATTTCAGAAAGATGTAACACTTGCCTTGTATATGGCAAAGAAAAGCAAACTGGTAGTGCTGATATCAACATTTCATCATGATGGAAGTACTGATAAGGAAACCTCGACAAAACAAAAGCCTGAGATGGAAACTTTCAACAACAAAACCGAATGTGGATTACATGTTTTTGATGAGTTATGCACCAACTATGATGTCACTTGAAACACAAAGCATTGGCACAAAGCAATGGTTGTGTTTTATTCGATCCTAAACATGGGTGGCATAAATAGTTCAATAGTTTACAAAGAAAATAACAAGTGCAAAATATCATGGAGAAATTTTCTTAGATGATTGGGACTAGAGGTCATAAGAGATCATTTACAGCAGAGGAAAAACAAAATGTTTCTGCCCAGGGAACTACACAAAAAAACTGTGGCGCACACTGGTGAGCTGATAGGTGAACAGGCAGGTGCAGCATCACTAAGACCTACTATGACAACAGGAAAACAAAAAAGATGTCAACTGTGCCCTGTGAGAAAGTACAGGACACTGGTGACCCCTCCCTCCACCCAGAGGGCCTGAGTGGGCCTCCAAGATCCCTGGTGACCCCTCCCTCCAACCAGAGAACCCTGGCAGGCCTGCGAGATCACTGCTGACCCTTCCCTCCATCAGGGGGCCCTGGCAGGCCTGCGCAATCACTGGTGACCCCGCCCTCCACCCAGAGGGCCCCTATGGGACTGTGTTATTGCCGTTGACACAGTAGGGCCCTGGCTTGGGCACACACAATGGATAGGTGAGACTAGTGGCCTGGAAAAGTCTGAAGTAGCAGTAACAACACAAGCCAAGCGTTGGTTCACATCAATACTCCTAGGCTACTCAGCTGAAAAGAATCCAGGACTCAGCGACTGGCCTGCAGAAGGAATCCAGGTGACTGGTCCTTCCCCCTACACCATGGAACCAGCAACACGGGGGAACACCAGCCACACAGTAGGACCCTGACTAGGGTGCACACAATGGACAGGCAAGACTAGCGAGGTTGAAAAGACCGAAATACGAACCAACAGGTGGTAAGTTATGTGAACCAGCGTTGTGCTTAGGGACAAAGACACATGGAATAGAAGCAGCTGGGTGGGGCAGCCCTCTTTGTTTTTTCTTTCTTTCTTTTTTTAATTAATTTAATTTAATTTTATCTTGATTTATTTTTGTTTTTATCTTACTTTCTTTTCCTTTTCCTTTTTTCCTTTCTTCTCAATTTTTTTTGTTTTTCTTTCTTCTCCTTTCTTTGTTTTCTTTTTTACTCTCTTTTCTGAATGGCTGGGGAGAACTCCAGACACAGAAAACTGTGTCCCATCCCCCAAACCCAAAGACCAAGTTCAGATAATCCCTTGAATACTCCTTCGTTCTTTCTTTTCTACCCTCTTCTCTAGTTTTCCAAATCTTGCATGATCATCCTTTGCCCTCCAGTCTTGCTTCTACCTCCTTTCCAGTTATCTTTGTTTTATACAATATCCTCCCTAAGTTCCCCCACCACAGGGTAAAACTACTCTACCAAGGAGAAACACTTTGCACACAAACTCCTAATTTACAACCTGTTCTGTTATAGACTTTGCTTCTATGGTCTCAAGTACAAAATCAACAGTTACCAAAGTTTGTCAATTTCTAAATTGTGCTTGATGCTGTCGTTATTGCTAATTGTGCTATTTTAGCTAGGATGTCACATCTGTTGTAATCAGTTGTTCTCCCTTCTGTAAGAAGCTCTGGGGTAATAACCTCACCACAGCCTAACACCAAAGGACTGGGGATGGAGCCAAACAGATATCAACATCCCACTCTCAATTAATTATGAAGGTATGATCATGGGACAGACACAAACTAAGAACCTCCTACACACAGAAGAAACCCCTGAAGAACAGACTTTTCCTAGAGAGCCCTTGATACTAGTGATATAGCTACCTATTACAAAAACTCACAAGGATCATCACAGAAAACAAAATAAAAAATTTTTTTGAAATAGAAAATGACAAGAAGAAAAAGCAAAATGCAATCTCATACCTGCAGCCCACCCATAACAAGTACAGGAGACAACGACATAGAAGAAATTGGAAGACACACACCTGAAATTTCTGAAAAGATAGCAAATGAAGTAAAGAAACAAATCCATCAGGCTACAGAGAAAATCAGATCAGAAATAATCTCTCAGGTAAAAAAAAGAAATGACAACCATAAGGAAGGAATTGCTCAGCATAGCTAGAGAAGACATAAATAAAAAAAATAGAGGCACCTAGGAAAATGATAGAAACCTTGAAAGAACAACATAGTAAAGAAATAGAATGCATGAAACAGATTCAAAGAGATATCCAGGAAATTAAAAATTCCATTGAAAACTGGCAAAACTGCTTGAACGAAACTGAAGATAGAATTTCAGACCTTGAAGACAGGATCACGGCTACTGATCACAAAAGGAAAGATCTCATGAAAATAAAAAGGGACCAGGAAATAACAATTTAACAGCTCCAAGATGATGCAAAGAAAAACAATATAAGACTGATAGGTGTCAATGAAAACATCAGGAATCAACACAAATGACATAAAGAGACTATTTGCAGAAGTAATAGCAGAAAGTTTCCCAAGCATGGGAACAGAATCTTACATACAGATAAGTGAGGCATATAGAACTCCAAATAGCCATAACCAAAATAAATCTACACCCAGATATCTAATAATCAAGATCCCAGAAATTCAGCACAAGAACAGAATATGAAAAGCTGTTAGAGAAAAGAAACAGAAGACCTATAAAGGAAAGCCCATCAGAATCACAGCAGACTTCTTAACACAAACTCTCAAGTCAAGAAGAGCTTGGAGTGAAGTATTTCAAGTGCTGAAAGAAAACAACTTCCAACCCAGATTGATGTACCCTGAAAAACTGTCTTTCAAAATTAATGGAGAAAAAATTTAATGGAGAAATAAGATACTTCCACCACAAAGAACAACTGAAGAAATTCACGACCACCAAACCAACCCTACAAAAGGTACTGAAAGATATTCTAGACAGAGATAAAAATGACCACAATTTCAAGAACAACATCAGAAAGAAACCACCAAGCAGGGCAAGCAATTAAACAGAGGGGAAAAGTAGGGAACCAACAGCAGGAAAATAACATGACAAAGATAAGCCAATAGATATCAGTTATAACTATCAATGTGAATGGCCTCAATTCACCAATCAAAGAAACAGACTGGCAGAATGGATCAAGAAATGAGATCCAACAATATGCTGTATATAAGAAACACATTTAACTAAAAAAAAAAAATTCATAGACTAAAAGTCAAAGGATGGAAATCTAAGCTCTATGCGACAGGAACCCAGAAAAAAGCAGGGGTAGCTATTCTGTTTGCAGACAATGTAAACTTCAAACCAAAAATGATCAAAAGAGATAAAGAAGATACTTGTTAGAGGAAAAATTCAAGAGGAAGAGATAACAATCATAAATATATATGCACCAAATATGGAAGCACCCAACTATATAAGACAAATATTAATAGACATGAAAAATCAAATAAGCAGGGCCGGTGAGATGGCTCAGCGGCATAAGCGCCTGCCTTGCAAGCGTGAGGGCCCGAGTTCAACTCCTGGATCCCACATATGAAAAAGGGGCCGGTGATATCGCTCAGCAGTATGGGTGCCTGTTGGTGCGTGAGGTCCTGAGGTTGACCCCCCGGTACCCACAAAAAAAAAAAAAATCAAATAAGCAATAACACAATTGTAATGGGGGACCTTAATACCCCATTTTCACAAAGACATAGATCAACTAGACAAGAAATCAGCAAAGAAATAACAGAACTGAGTCAAACATGTGAACAAATAGACTTAGTAGATGTTTACAGAGTGTTCCACCCAACAACATCAGAATACACATTCTTCTCAGCTGCACATGGGATATTCTCTAAAATAGACCACATGCTAGTCCATAGAACATGCTTAAGTAAATGCAAAGGAATTGAAATTATCCCATGCATATTATCTGACAATAGTGCAATGAAATTGAAAATTAATGGCAAAAGAAACTGCAAAAACTCCATGAACACATGGAGATTAAATAACAACCTCCTAAACAACAAATAGGTCACAGATGAAATTAAAGAAGAAATTAAACAATATCTACAATCAAATGAAAATGCAAATACAACATACTGGAGCCTGTGGGATGCAATGAAAGCAGTCCTAAGAGGGAAATTTATAGTGGTGAATTCTTACATCAGGAAAATAGAATGAGCACAAATAAACAACCTAATGCTGCACCTCAAGCTTCTAGAAAAAGAAGAGCAAGTGAAGCCCAAAGCCCAGAGAAGGGAGGAAATTATAAAGATCGGAGCAGAAATTAACTCAATGGAGACGAAGAGAACAATACAAAGAATTAATGAATCCAAGAGTTGGTTCTTTGAAAGAATAAATAAAATTGATAAACCCCTAGCCAACCTTATCAAAAAAAGGAAAGAAAAAACTCAAATTCATGCAACAAGGAATGAAAAGGGAGAAATCACTACAGATACTGTGGAAATTGAGAAGATCGTCAATACCTACTTCAAAAATCTTTAATCTCATAGAATGGAAAACACAGAAAAAATGGACAGATTTCTAGAAATGTATGAATTACCAATCCTGAATCAAGAAGATGTAAAAATTCTGAATAACCCAATATCAGTTAATGAAATTGAAAATATAATGAAAAAATTACCAACAAAGAAAAGCCCAGGTCCTGATGGATTCACGGATGAATTCTACAAGAAATTTAGAGAAGATTTAATGCCAAAACTCCTCAAATGCTTTAATAAAATAGAAAAGGAAGCAATTCTCCCTAACTCATTCCTGGAGGCAAGTATTACAATGATACCAAAACCAGAGAAAGACCCAACCAAGAAAGAAAATACAGGCCAATCCCCCTAATGAACAGAGATGCGAAAATCCTCAATAAAATACTAGCAAAGAGAATGCAGCAAATCATCAAGAAGATTATACAACATGACCAAGTGGGATTTATCCCAGGAATGGAAGGATGGTTCAATGTACTCAAATCAATAAATGTAATACACCATATCAACAGAGCCAAAGACAAAAATCATATGATCATCTCAATAGATGCAGAAAAAGCTTTTGATAAAGTCCAACATTCATTCATGATAAAAACCCTGCAGAAAATAGAATAGATGGTCTCTACCTCAATCTGATAAAAGCCATCTATGACAAACCAACATCCAACACCATAATAAATGGATAAAAATCAAAAGCTTTCACTCTAAAATCAGGATCAAGAAAAGGATGTCCACTATCACCACTCCTATTCAATATAGTTCTGGAAACATTAGGCAGAGCAATTAGACAAGAGAGAGAAATAAAAGGACTAAGAATAGGAAAGGAAAAAGTTAAATTATCATTATTCTCAGATGACATGATACTCTACATAGAACACCCCAAAAACTCCACCAAAAGACTTCTAGATTTAATAACCAAATTCGGCAGCATAGCTGGATATAAAGTCAACACTTAAAAATCAATAGCATTGCTGTACACAAACAACAAACTCAGTGAGAGAGAAATTAGTGAAACAACACCTTTCACAATAGCATCCAAAAAATGAAATACTTAGGAAGTACTTCAGAGAATCAACAACTGTGATCTCATCTTATTAAAAAGTTTTTGCACATCAAAAGATTCACCATCAGAGTGAAAAGACAACCCACAGAATGGGAAGAAATTTTCACCAACTGTCCCTCAGACAAAAGACTTCTATCTAGAACAGATAAAGAATTGAAAAAAATCAGGTCCCCCAAATTCAAAGACCCCATCCAAAAATGGGCATCTGAGATGAACATACACTTCCCAGATGAAAAAATACAAATGGCAAATAAATATATGAAAAAATGCTCAACATCATTGATCATTCAAGAAATGCAAATTAAAACAACACTCAGATTCCATCTCACCCCAGAAAGAATGGCTATCATCAAGAAATCAAGCAATAACAAGTGCTGGAGGGGCTCTCAGGAAAAAGGAAACCTTCTCCACTGTTGGTGGGAGTGTAGACTGGTGCAACCACTGTGGAAATCAGTGTGGAGATTCCTTAAAAAACTAGGATTGGAGGTCCCATTCCACCCAGCTAGTCCCCTTCTGGGTATTTTCCCAGTAGAATTAAAAACATCATACCACAGCAGTATCTGTGCACCCATGTTTATAGCAGCACAATTTGTAATAGCTAAATCTTGGAAACAAATTGCCCATCAACCAAATGCCCATCAACCAAGGAATGGATAAAAAAGATGTGGTATTTTTATACAATGTTGTACTACTCAGCTATAAAGAGGGATAAACTTGAGACTTTTATAGGTAAATGGATGCAACTTGAGACCATACTCATAAGTGAAATAAACCAGACGCACATGTGTAAACACTGTATTGTCTCCCTAGTGTAAAAAATGAAAGTGTAAATAAGATCCAAAATGTACAATAGATATTGTGAAAGTGAAAGGGGAAAAAATTGCACAAAAGGTAAGAACAGCTGGGATGGGGGAAAGGAGAAAAGAAAGAAGGGAAAAGAATATATGTATATATATATATACACACACAAGATAGATAAGGTAATTATACTACTAATCTCTACTAGTTCATTGAAAAGAATGGTTTGTGTTTACATTGTTTGATCAATTTTTCATGCCTATATCTTGTAATCTGAGCAACTACTTTGAAGATAACATTATGCAATATATCAACCATTGTTAATCTCTTGTTATTTTGTTTTGAAATTCTGTATCATTGTTTTTATTGCCTTTTCTTTTTAAAATAAAATTTAAAAAAGGAAAGTACAGGAAAACAAAACATACATACTATCAGGGTAAATAATACTTGTGTATGGAACATGCAGTTGTCATGTGTGAAGACGGCTTTAGGTGTGACAGTTGAAGCAAAACTCATTTCTGTGGTAGGCTTTTGTTTGTGTTTACACTGTAGTTCACATAGATTTTAATTTTCAATGTTAAAAAATTTTTGATGTTATTGTTTAGGTTTTGTAAGCAAGTAAACAGCTGATGTGAAAATGTTGATGTCTATTCTAAGCACTCATTACGTATTTGATATTGTATTTATTGACATCTTATTTCCCTGCTAAGGGCACATTGTACACGATAGTAGGAAGCTCCTGACAAAACAGGAAGAGAAGAGAGGTGACAAGACTGCCACATAGGAAAGAAAAGCTAAGCACACGTGCTGTCAGTGTAAGCAAGACGTGTGCATGGAATATGCAGTTGTCATGTGTGAAGACGGCCTTGGGTGTGACAGTTGAAGCAAAGCTTATTTTCATGGTAGAGTTCTATTGGTATTTTCATTGTAGTTCACATAGGAATTTATTTCTGATGTTACCGTTTAGGTTTTGTAAGGAACTACACAGCTGATGTGAAAATGTTGTTTATTCTAAATGCACAATATATATTAAGAATTTAATAATTTATTTTATTGATATTTATATTCCTGTGAACTACACATTGTATAATATAATAAGAACCTCCTGACAAAACAGCAAGACCACTGAGATGTCAAGTATGTCCTACAAAAAGGCTAGGAAAGGAAAAGATGTGCTGTCAGTGTAAGCGATGTACGTGTATGGAACGTGCTGTTGTCTTGCGTGCAGACTGCCTGAGGTGTGATAATTGAAGTAAAGATTATTTTTTTGTAGAGTGTTCTCGGTATTTTCATTGTAGTTCATGTGGGAATTTATTTCTGATGTTCTTATTAGACTTTGTACACCAAAAACCAGTCAATGTTGAAAATTTTGATACTTTTTCATAAATGCTCAATAAATATTAAAAACTTAAAACTTTATTTTTGTGATTTTTTTTCTGTTAGGTGCTCATTGTTTAATAAAACTCATACAATTATAATTAATAATTCATCAATAGAAATATTCTAAAGAATAAAAGTGGGTCTGACAGACCCACATTTATGCGTCTTGACAACAATATTAATCTTATGCTCCAAGGGCTACTGGCAGAGTAAAGACGGCATTTAAGGAGTAAGGGATTAGCCTCTATAATAGGAGGAAACTGGCCCATTTCCTGAGTGTGCTAGTAATGCTGGTAAACACTGCACTAAAACAAGCCCAAGCCTGGGGCTAGGATGGCCCCTTCCAGTGCCCCCTCCCTACCCCACGCTCTGTTTCTCACAACTTGCTCTGAAAAACAAAACATTCTACACCAGCCAAACAACCTGTAGTCCACTCTCATATGCAACTCACTCCTTCCTGCCTTTTTATTTTATAAAAGCAACTTCCCTGTTATGATCCCTGTAGTCATCTCCCTGCCCAGCCCCAGTTCCTCCAGAACTCGGTTTCCATTTGGAAAACCCATGTGCTTCCAAAGAACTGGACTCTGCTCTAAGCTCCAGGGATGAAACATGTGACCAAAGCTAAGCCGATCGGTGAATTCCAGTGCCTTACATGCAGGGATTGGTTGATGTGATCCTAGTTGATCCAATCAGAATGATTCTCAAGGCTTTTCCTGATAATGGTGGACAAAAGGCGAGTGTGGGATTTGGATGTGAGGCCTGGGGCTGGCCCAGCCATTTTACCATGATAAGCAAAGCTGGCACCATAAATGGGCACACAGATGAGCACCAGCTGAAAGAACTACAGCCAGAGCCATGATGATGTTATGAATAACTAGACAGGACCCCGTCTAAGACTTACCCTCCCTCTGCATTTCTTAGTTCTGCAGGTCAACAAATTCCATTTATGTTTCAGGCAATTCAAGTTGGATTTTCTGTCATATCATGAAAGCAGCTTTCCGGAACATTGCTTCCTCTCTGCAGGTTTGGGATCTTCACCACATTAAAGCTCAATTCCAATGTCAGTCCTTGAAGGGACTTCCATTCCTTCACTTATTCTATTCCTCCATTACCCCAGGACCCCTATGTGCCATTTATTAAGTATCTACCAAGCACCAAATCTTAACAATAAAACACTTTGAGGCCAGTAACGTCTCCATTCCTCCAGTGAGGACCATGAGGCCACAAAAGATGTGAAATTATTTCCTCTAAGGCTACAGATTTAGCAGTTAGTACAGTCAGGTCTACAAACCAGGCCCTTGTGACATGTAGGTTATTAATAAGTTTGATGGCTTTTTCTAAGTATTGCGTTATTTAATTTCCCCAGTTGGCTTACAAGTTTCTTGAGCATAAGGCTATTTTTCCTTCCTAATTTGACCATCCTCTTACTTACTTGTGTTTGTTACCAAATGGTGGATGGACCCTCTTGCAACTACAAACACTCCATCCCAAAGGCCTGATGATGCCCAAAGGTCTGATGGGCCCTTGGAAAAATGCTAGGATTACTGAAACAATCCATTGTATTTGCATTATTCTTGGACCCAAGAGCCAGTGGCTTTTTTTTTTTTTTTTTCTTTTTTTGATGTGGTGCTAGGATTTGAACCTCGGGGTCCTGCACATGCTAGGCAAGTGCATTACCACTAAGGAACCCTGCAGGCCTGGGTTCAGTTTCTGACCACCCCTTAAGTGGATGGTCTTGGGCAGTTACAGTGGTGCCCCAGTTCACGAACTTAATTTGTTTTATGATTTGGGGGAAGATGGCTGTGTTTGTGTTTGTGTGAGGAAGATGGCCATGATCGTGTTTGTTACCCAATGTGGAGTTTGAGAATGGAAGCAAAATTTTGCTTAACCCTTTTACTTGCAAACCGAATTGTTTGCAAACAGAAGTGTTCGTGAGCTGAGGCATTACTGTACTTTGTGTATTTGTGCCTCAGATTTTTTATTTGTTAAATAAAAATATACTCCCAACACCTCCTTGGGTTGTGCAAAGACTAAATCATGTTAGCCAAACAACCCAGACTGACGCCCAGCATCATCTTGCTCTTTCCCCACTGTATTTCTCCTTCTCTAAACGCTGACAGTGGCTGGCCCTCGCAGGTATTTGTTCTCCCTGCTCTGTGGATGATGGCCAACCCTTCCCGGGAGCCAAAGAGAAACACCGAAGTTCAAGAAAACATTGGCCACCAGATGGGTAGAAGTTTCCATCCCATTCCTTGCCAAACACTGATTTGCTGCTGGGAGCTGGAGTGTGCCAAGAAATGATTGTAGCCCGGACTGCTCCGTTTCATTGCAGATTCATTGTGCTTAGATTATAACTAATCTTTTTTTCTTCTTGTGCCTGCTCAGCAAGCCCTGAACACTTCTAGATCTGACAGGCTGAGCATGGGTCTGACTTATTTAAAAAAGAGAAAGGGATTTGCCAAGCACTCAGGAAGCATTTTAAATTAAGATATGAAATTATTTCTCAGAACAGCTAAAACTTCCACTAGATTTTGAGCGTTATCAAATAACCAGTATATATTGGCTCAGGGGTCTGTCAGCAAAGGGGGGGATGTTATATCTCCTTAGGCAACTTCAACTGAGTTGTACTTCTCTGGGGCTTTGGTGGGGGTAGGGAGGTCTGAGGGACAGGAAGAGGTATCTTTGCATTTTGTCACTTTTTCTAATCACCTCTGTATTCAAAGGAGGGTGAGGCCAGCACTTTGCCCACCCTGCAGGATGAGGCTTCTGTCGCTGACTAATTTCACCCTTCTGTGGGAAACAACTCTGTTTCTATTTATGAGAAGCAGTGTTCTCAAAGTGTAGCTCTCTGGGATACTTGTGTCAGAATTCTGTTAAGGATGCTCATTTCTGGCTGCATCCCATTTCTGTTGAATTAGACTGGCAACCTTAGGTAGCAGTTTAAGAACACAAGTCTAGAATCCTAAGTATGGATTTAGCTCTAAGCTCCAGCTCTGCTACCTACACCTGGGGACCTTGGACAAGTCATTTAACCTCTCTGGGTCTCAACTTTATCGCCTGTGCAAGGGGAATGCCGAGCCGTCAAGGGATATCCCTATCCGTATCCACTTCAGCAGCTGTCATAAGAATGAACTCAACTATTACATGTTTAGCAGTGCTTGGCACCTAGGAAATATCCATTGTGCAAGGGAGAAGAAAACATTCCCTCTACCCTCTGAAAGTTCAATACAACTGACAATAGACAGATTAACAGGAGAAAAGATACACCAGTGTATTATGTGCACAGGGGTCCAACAAAATGAGAGACTGAAAGAAGAGCCGGATGGTTGAAGCTTATATAATATCCTGAGCTACAGAGGGGAACAGGAGCCTGGGGAATCCTGGGGCAAGTGGCAACAGGTTGTAGGAGGTGAGGGAAGAAAGTGCTCAAGTAATAAGCAGCCCTTAGAAGAGTAAGTACCAGCATGTGAGAAAGTCCACAGTGTCCTCCTTCACTTTCTTCTCCTGGCACTCTGTTCATCTCTCCTGGCCAGTAAGATTCCTGAGGAGGAGCCTAGCCACAGTTGGATTCCTTTCTGGAGGTTCTATCTTTAGGCAGGTAAGGGAGCTTCAGAGAAAGCCTCTTCCTGCACACCAAGGAAGAAAGAGGAGTGAGACAAGTTGGGTGTGGTGGTGCACGCCTGTAATCTCAGCACTTGGGAGGCTGAGGAAGGAGGATTGCTGCAAGTTGGAGGCCAACCTAGGATACATAATGAGTTCAAGGCCAGCCTAAACTACATAGTGTGACTTTGTCTAAAAAAAAAAAAAAAAAAGAGGAGTGAGAGATAGGATCTCAGGAAAAGATTGGAGAGACTTTGGCTCTTTTTGGTTTAAAGCACTCAGCACCAAAACACATGCTTTGAGGTCTCTCACTTTCTGAGCCCCAACAATCATGTGATACTTTTTTATTTTTTTTACGCTATACCTACACTCAAACATCTTAAGACCCTATAGGTAAACTTGGCCATGATAAGCAGCACTAAGATCTGTCCTAGTACTATGCAGTGGTATGGATTTTGACATGTCTGCAGACCAGCAACCAGAACTGAGCATTTCATGAACCGCATGAATTCCAGCAGGGTTCACATCTGATCCTCAACACAGACCAGCCAGAAGAGGGCAGCAAGAGAGAGCGAGTTTCACCGTAGCTACCATAATCACAATGCCCCGGTATGGGCACTTGCTTCAGAGTGCCAGGTTGGTACTCATTTCCAAAGGCACCCAGTCTGATGTGGACAGGAGGGATTCCTAGTGGGTGGTGGCTGTGTGTCAGACCCTTGATTTGCATGCATTATTTACTTAGCACACAGGCATCGCCGTATGGTAGGAAAAACAAACTGCATCGAGATGTAGCTATTGGGAGATTATCTAAATCAGTGATGGGCAAATACTTTTGTATGGCCAATGAACTAAGCATAAATTTACATTTTTAAAGAGTTGTGAAGAAGAAAAGGGAGGAGAAAGAGGAAAGGGGAAAGGAGGAGAAGGATATATATGTGATGGTTAATTTTTTTGTGTGTCAACGTGACTGGGTCACAAGGTGCCCAGATATTTGCTTAAACATCATTTCTGAGTGAGTCTGCAAGGTGTTTGGGGCTGAGATCAGCGTTTGAGTGAATAAACTGAGTAAAATCCATGGCCCTCCCCAGTGTGGGTGGGCAGCATCTAATCTGTTGAGGGCTTAAATAGAACAAAAAGACGGAGGTGGGGTTAGCACGTACAGGCCCTGGGTTCACTTTCTAGCACCAAAAATGAACAAAATGAAACAAACAAACAAAAAAACAAAAAAAAAGGAAGGAGAAATTTGTTCTTGGCCCAGCTGATTGAGCTGGACAGTGGTCTTTGGTGCTAGGCCTGGGATTTATATCACTGATACTCCTGGTTCTTGGGCCTTTGGACTCAGGCTGGAAGGCATGTCACCATCTTTCAAGTCTCTAGCTTGTGGATGACAGATCATGGAACTTCTCAGTCTCCATAAATATACCTATGTCTATCTATGTCTATATCTATATATCTATATCTGTATCTATATATCTATATCTATGTCTGTATCTACTGTTTGGTTCTGTTTCTCTGGAAAACATTGACTAATACAGAGACATACGTATCACACAAAACCTAAAATATCTCCCATCTCGTCCATTACATGAAAGTTTGTTCAGCCCTTGTCAACATATACAGGAACTGGGCCGGTGAGATAGCTCAGCGGCATGAGCGCCTGCCTGGCAAGCGCAAGGGCCCAAGTTCGACTCCCGGATCCCACATACGAGAAAAGGGCCGGTGATATCGCTCAGTGGCATGGGCGCCTGCTGGCGCGCGAGGTCCTGAGGTCGACCCCTGGTACCCACAAAAAAAAAAAAAAAAAGGATATACAGGAACTGACTGTTCATTTAACACATGGCCTCTAAGGTCAATATAATTCAAATCCATGCCCTATCAAACTGCAAATCCTCATTTAGAAGCCTTTCACGGAGTCATACGACTTGGGAGACTAAGGCAGGCAAATCACCTGAGCCAAGGAGTTTGAGAGAAACCTGGGCAACGCCGCAGGATTTCATCTCAAAAAAAAAAAAAAAAAATTCATTTGCTACCGGTGCATTATAAAGTTCACAAATGCCACAGATCCTTGATGCATAGCAGCAAATACTGCCCAAGTTCCAAGAAAGTTTGTCAAGATCAAAGTAAATCCTCAGTATCAAAACAAGACAAGGGCAGAACAAGATAGGAGAACCGACAGGCCAGTCACATGCTGTACATGGTCGTGAATGTAAAAATCCTAAGCAGAATATTAACAAATGGAATGCAACAATGTACTAGGTATGATAAAAGAATATGGTGAATGTTAAACATTTAAAAAAGTTTATTATAGTAAAAGACTCATTTCCATTAAGCTACCTCATACTCCCCCTTGCTTGGAATACATTTATCCCATGTTCTTGCACTTTTCTGAAGCAGTTATGGAAGTTCTCTTTTGTGAGTATCTTTACTTGCATTGTTGTGGTGGCCTTGATGTCCTGAATCAATTCAAAACATTTACCTTTCATGGTCATTTTGACTTTGGAGAAGAGCTACAAGTGGCACAGTGCCAGATTGGGTGAATAAAGTGGATGAGGACACTGTAATGCTCTTATGAGTCTGCCTTTCCATTGGACGGCACACAGCATCAGCATTCACCATATTTTTGATCACACTTTGTAAAGACACAAAAATGGACTTGCAGAACTGCTTCAGAAAGTGGCAAGAATGATGGAATAGGTGTGTTTGAATTGAGCAGGATTATTTTGAGATACATTAATGTGTCTTATATTGTAATAATTTTTTAAAAAATTTAAATACTATATATTTTGATCACCCCTTGTGTTGGAAAAAAGTTAACATATTAGAAACAAGGTACGATTATCTCAGAAATCAAAGATTAGTTCAATACTAGAAAAGTGATTCCTGTAATTTATCATACTACCAGATTAAAGTAAAAAAAAAACCTCAATAAATGAAGAAAAAAGATAGTATAATTTGAAATTTATTAACAAAAACTCAATTAATTTGAATTAAAATTTGATAAAGGACATCTATCAAGAAAAAACAAACAACCCCCCCAAAAAAACCTATACTATTCTTAATGGTGAAATGCTGAACATATTCTCCTTAAGGTTAAGAGCAAGGCCTGAGAAGTCCATTATTATATTATACCAACCTGTATAGTACACTAAGAAAAAGTGGCTCTGCAATTGTTTTATGTGTTTAATCTTTGCCTTACACTCTTGGCTAGTAAGCTCCTTTACTACATACTCAGTCATTGAATGAGGAGTGCCTGCATTTGAACACGAAAAAAAAAATTAGAAACTTTTAAAAGGTATCCGAAAAGGATATCTTTATGATCTCAGGTTGGGAAAGATTTTTAGATAAGATAAATTTGCAACATTAAGAACTTTCATTCAAAAGTTACTATAAATTAAATACAAAAGCAACCCTAAACTGAAAATAAACATCTGAACATATAAAGCTGACAGGATTATCATTCAGAATATATAAAGAGATCCTATGAATCAAAATGAAAATTGGGAGAAAGATATAAGCAGGCATTCCATAGTACAGAAAAACCAGGGAATCCATAAACATGGAAAGTTCTCCACTTCATTAGTAGTTAAATAAATGTAAATTATAACCATAATGATAGAGACACAGGCCACACCTACGGGGTTGACAAAAACTAAAGCTGACAACAATGGAATCAACTACGATGTATCATGGACCGCTGGTGGAAGAGTAGATTGCTTTGTTTCGTTTTTGGTTTTGGTTTTTTGAGATAGGGCCTCACTGTGGTTCTGGCTGGTTTGTGTATGTGCTGCCAAAAAGAGCACTCAGGCTGGGTTTGAACTCACTACGTAGCCCAGGCTAGCCTTGAACTCATAGTGATCCTCCTGCCTCAGCCTCCTGAGTGCTGAGATTACAGTCATGCACCACCACACCCGGCAAGGGTAGATTGGTATAATCACTTCAAGGTGTGCATAAATGTTATTAGCATTATCTCACAGACTGATTGGAATTGCTTTCATCTAGCAGTTCCATTCCCAGGTTTATACTCCGTAGAATAGAATGAATCCATGTAATGAGGAATAATTATACAACAGAATACCACATGGGAAAGAAAATGAAACTATAGCTACCTGTGTCAGCACAAATGAATCTCAAAAACATATTGTTGAATAAAAGAAGTCACAAAAGAATATATTGCTTGTTCTTAAATACAACATTAAAAATAGACTTCCGAGCTCTGCAAAACTGAACATACTACCTAGAGATTTAAGTGTCTGCGTGTGTGTGTGCGTGTGCGTGCGTGTGTGTGCGTGTGTGTGCATGTGTATCTTTCCCATAAAGAAAGGCATGGGATGATGAACACAGAATTCTGTGTCGTTTCCCTCAGCCAAAGAAAGAAGTAAACATGATTGGAGAAAAGCACACAGAAGCTTCTAAGAAATTGACTCCAATCTATTTCTTAACTTGGCTGGTTGGCACACAGATGTCTGTTTTACTTCACTTTAAGCTGAACACACGCCTTATATGTATTTGTGATATATTTCACAATTTTAAAAAAAATGAAAAGAAACAATGAAGAGCCTGTAGGTCAGTGGTGGTGAACCTACAGTACGTGTGTTATTGTGTTTTTCTTTTTTTTTTTTTTGTGTGGGTGCCGGGGGGTCGACCTCAGGACCTTGTGTGCCAGCAGGCGCCCGTGACGCTGAGCGATATCACCAGCCCCTTTTTCGTATGTGGGATCCGGGAGTCGAACTCGGGCCCTCGCGCTTGCAAGGCAGGTGCTTACGCCGCTGAGCCATCTCACCGGCCCTGTGTTTTTCTTTTTAAGACAAAAGATGTTAATGTAGAATTGTTTTTTCTAAACTAAAAGCTCAATAGTCAGGTTTAATTGCAGTGCTGGCACTTTGCGATGAATAAGTGGGATCTGGGTTGCAGTTTGGCACTGGTATCTGAAAGGTTCGCCTCACTGCCGTCAGGATGGTGAGGGGTGGAGAGAGAGGGCCAAGTGCCTTGAGAGCGCAGGCAAAGGTCAGGCAGATCGTGAGTGACCTGACACAGGGGGGCAAACAGGCAACTACACAGTGGCCCAGATGCTCAACACTTGTTTCTGTCTCCCTAGCATGCTTTTCCTTTCAGAAACTGTCTTTGCTCCAATGAAGGGGAACCATCGTTCCTGTGACACATGTCACATCAACAGTGGACCTGTGACTCTTGTTGGCTAATCCGGGCACTTCCGCCTATCTGGCCCCAGGGATAAATTAACATAGGAGTGAGCTGAGGACCCTGGTGAGCCCAATCCGAGCCATCCCTGGAGTGACTTGCTAGGCATCAGTGCAGCATAAGCACAGAACCCCTGAAAATCAACCTAGAAATGAAGCGAGCGTTGAGGGAAGTAGCAAGGAGGGGCTGGAGAGCCACAGGGGACAGAAGGATGGGGCAAGAAAGAGATGAAGTCATCCTCCTGTCTTTGAGTGTCTGGAACCACTCTTTCCGGATTCCCAGGTATGTGGGATAATATAATCCCATTTCTGGATCTTTCCTAACATCAGCTGTAATAAGAAGTGTCTGAGGTAACTTAGGGTTTTGTAGCAGGAACGGGGACTTGGCTGTGTTGTGACTTGGCAGGGAACTGTGGAGTCTCCCCTTGCTGACCAGGAAATAAGCAATACCTGTCCTCTCTTGTGGAATCCACTGAGTCAATTCACATGTCCAGAGAGGCAGAAAATGCAGAGGACTCCTTTAAAAAAGAAAAAGCAGCCAGATCTCAAAATGGTCTATAAGAAAAAAGTACAGTTCAGTCCCCCTGGCCCTTCCTGAAGCAGAGACGGGGAAAACAAAGCCACGAGCTCCTCTTTCTGCTTATGGCCAGTAGTTCAAGAGGAGAGCCAGAAAATCGTTGTTCAGAATTGCAAAAGTCTGATTCCCTGCCCCAAGATAGTGGGGCAAGTGAAGACTGAGAGAAGGACAACACAGTGGGACAGGACTGAAGCCCTGCGGGCTTCAGCCCCAGGGTCACCCTCCAGCAGCTACTGCCCGGCTTGCACACTGTCCACTGGTGAACAGCCTGGAGCCCTGGCCAGATCAGCCCCACCTCATCCTTTGGACCAGTGTGGCCAGGGCAGAGGCCAAATGGCTACAGTCCAAAAGAAGGGTGTGGGAGGGCAGGATGGTCAGGAGACGTGGCGAGGACAGGGTCCAGATTCCAGAGCGTGACTTGACTGGCATTTTGGCTCTAGGTGGCCGCCCATGGAGTTATCAGAAAACTAACCCTCCAGCAACTAAGAATTCTATCGAGTCATATTGCCAGAGATACCCCAGGCCAGCAAACCACAGTACGAGATTGCGCAACCACTTACTTCTGTCTGCAAATAGATGCCTGCTACATTATACAGTTTCCAGAAGGAACATTCGCTCTGATGTCCTTCACAGAGGGCAATGAACAAGGAAAAGCCTTCCAGTGGGCACTTTCAGGGCTCCCTGGCTGACAGAGGAACTCATATCCTTCAGTAGACACCACTGGCTCCTTGCCAAACCTCCTCAGTAGAATGTTGGGTGAATGACTGCGGTGTGCCTTTTCCTCTTCTCCACATTACTTTTTTTTTTTTTTCCTTTATGTGGGTACCAGGAGTCGAACTCAGGACCTTGCGCTTGCCAGGAAGGCACTTATGCCACTGAGCCATATCACGGGCCCCCCATTACTTTTAGTAATCATTTTTTAGCAACCATTTTTTATTGCAAGGTTTCATTTTTTCCCCTCCATGGTTAAATGCTTGGGGTGCTTCCCTTTATTGTTCAGCTATTGATTGACAGATTAAGAGTGACACCCAGATTCGACCAAGAATGCACACCAGTCACCTTCGTGTTTATGTGGGCAGCCTGTACCATGTTGGGTGGTGCATTTCTGAAACTGTTTATATGTGTGGGTGCTGGGCAGTCAAGGGAGGTAGGTAGGGGCTGTTTCTTTTTGTCCTATAGTGGGATGACTTGTGCACTCACACACACACACACACACGCGCGCACGCGCCCCAAAAAGAGATATATCCCAGACCTGGTATCTGTTAATGTAACATTATTTGGAAAAGATCTTTGCAGGCGTAATTACATGAAGGATCTTGAGATGAGCTCATTATAGTTTATTTGGGTGGGGCCTAAATCCAATGACAAGTGTCTGTATAGAAAGAGAAGACAAAGGAGAGAAACACAAAAAAGGCAGTCCTGTAAAGACCAAGATGGAGAAAGTAGGGAGGCAGCTGTAAGTTAGGGTTCATTAAGGATTGCCCGGGGCCACAGAAGCTGGGAGAGGCAGGATGGATTTCTCCCTGGAGCCTTCAGAGTGTGGTTTACAGAAACAGATTTAGAACTCCTGCCTTCCCGAACTGCAAGGTAACACAATGTGTGTGTGTGTGTGTGTTTGTGTGTGTGTTGATTCACTGTAGCAGCTACAAAACTATTACACACTCAGAAAATTTTAAGACTGTCCTTCCCTTACCTGAAGGGCACTGTCAGTCACTATCACAGACCTAGGTGACCACTCAAAATAGGCCATCTCATGAGCACCATGAGTTTGGCTTTGATTTTGTTTGTGTGCTGCTGGGAGTAGAACTCGGGGTCTCGTGCATGCTAGGCAAGTGTTCTAACACCGAGGTATGTCCTCATACCTCGAACACAGTGTTCGGCTGGGGGATGGTCACATGACCCAACTGGATAACAGTTCCTTTGAACTGGTATAGCTGTTGGGAAAGAAGTATTTCTTGCCTCTGAAATTGCTAGATGTAAAGAGAATGCAAGCAGGGGCTGCCAGTAAGCATTTCTGTCACTCCACAGAGACAGCTGGTGTAGAAAGAAGCCAATAACATAAGCAGAGCCAAGGGCTAAAAAGGGAGAGCCAGGTCTGCATGATGTCACCCCAGATCCTACGAACAACCATATCTAAACACACTTTTCAGCCAGTACATTTCCTTTTTTTTTTTTTTTTTTTGTGGGTACCGGGGGGTCGACCTCAGGACCTCGCGCGCCAACAGGCACCCGTGCCGCTGAGCGATATCACCAGCCCCTTTTCCGTATGTGGGATCCGGGAGTCGAACTCAGGCCCTTGTGCTTGCAAGGCAGGCACTTACGCCGCTGAGCGCTGAGCCATCTCACCGGCCCACATTTCCCTTTTTTTTGCTTAAGTTTGTTTGAGACAGAATCTTAACCATTCTAGAAAGCAGCAAGTCAATTTCAAGTATGTCAGGTTAAAAAAAAAAAAAATCTCATCATAACAACAAAGGCTTCCGTAAAACATGAAGATTTGTTTCTTTCAACCACACAATCAGAGCAAGTTATAGCATCCCAGCCCCTTTTTAACAATTACTTTTTTTACTTTAAGAAAGAGTCTCCCTAGGTTGCTAAGTTGCCCACTCTGGGCTAGAACCTATGATCCTTCTGCCTCAGCATACCGGTGTGCAATGCCACACCCATCTTGAGTTACTTCATTGTATAAGGCAATAGTCTGACCTGAGTTATTTCATTTTGAGTACAAGTGCCAAGGCCTAATGACTCCACACCTCATTTATATAAGTAAATAACCACCACCATCTGTCCAGCAGAACCACAAGGCAAGACTGACAAATAACTTACTCATGACAATAAAAAATTAACTTATCAAATTAAATCAGGAGCATATGGACATGGCAATATCAAGCCACATGGGAAAAACCAGACACATGCGTTTATCCAGTATACCAGATGCAACCCCCTCACCTGAGACCCATAGAAGGAAGAATCGTCCCCCAACTGGCATGGTTTGATACACAGGCTCTGTGAGTGAGATTTAAGTTTCTGGTGGCATCACTGGCCTTGTCATCTGGCCCCCTACTTACCACAAGGCTTGCTCAGGAAAATCACCAGACAGGCATAGAACCTCCGTCTGTCCCCAGGGTTTCAGCAAGGTGCAGTTTCTCCTGCTCATGATACACACAGCCAGCTTTATGCTGACACATTAGAAACTTCCAGACTTGTACCCAGACTTGAACTTACCCTGGGATCTGACAGCTCTGTGCCTCCTCTGCCTCCACAACTCTGCCACTGGTTTTGGTTTGTAAACCCCTTGTCTGTCATCCCTTTGGGACCCCTTACCATAGCCGTGTGAGAAACAAGGAAGAATTCCCAAAGGGAGGGGAATAAGAGGAAGGGGAGATTCAAGGAACTGGAAGAGGCAGGCTTACCAAGTATGATACCTGACTGCATGCAAAAGATGCGATGAGAAAGAGGAATCTTCTATAATTATTAGATTTATTTTTCCCTGGCACAGGTGGGTAGCTAACTGTGACACTCATGAAAACAAAAGCTACAACAAGAAGGGCAAGCCTTGGAAAAGACTGAGGAGTTTGCTAAGTGGGAGGAGCCCATGAGACAGCCACAAGCAGAGGCTCATAAACAGCTGGAGATTCAGCACCAGATGTAGGGGAGGTAGGGAGAAGACATCAGCTCTCATCATGTGGCTAAAGACACCAAGGCAGAGGGCAGAGGACAGGAGGAGGTGGGCGGGACACAGAGACCTGGGAGCTATTTAGGGAGTGAGGGAATAAAGGATGTAAAAATGATCAGCAAAACAGAGTGGGAACCTAGAAAGCAGTGGCACAGTCTGAGAGAGAGGCTCAAGGTGGGGACAAGGTACGTGACAGTTCCAAGGCCCAGGAAGACGAGGTCAGGCCAAGGAAGAAAGTATCAAGTGTCCTGGAGGGTGGCTGTCTTTAATGACTTTAGCCTCGGTAGTTTGGTCAGGATAATAAAAAGCAGAGGGCAATGGGTGGCAGAGGGCTGAGTAGGCAGCAAGGCGGTGTGGACAGCCAGGGTGGACAATTCTTTCAAGCAGCTTGGCTGTGAATGAAAGGAGAAAGAAAGGGAAATTGAAGAGAGATGTTAGAAACACAGGACAAGGGCGGGAAGGTTTTCAGATTAGAGAGACTATGTTAGATGCTGATGAGATGTTGGTTGGGAAGAGCCTGAAGATGTGAGGGGAGTGATGGATGGAGGAAGGTTCCAGAGGAGGTGGGAGGGCAACTGGAGCAAAGTGAGGACAGCCCTGGGCAGGAGTACTCCTCTCCCCTGGCTGGCGAGGGATGGAGAAGAGGAAGAGACAAACGAGGTGTTTTCCAGGGAGCCCTCAGGTTTCCTATCGACTGAGAGGTGTTCAGTTTTGTCAATAGACAGGATGGATTCTCTGTCGCTGACAGTGACAAAGAGAAATAATAAAACAGGGGTTTAAAAAAGAGTTAAGGATAGCATGGCATGGTGGCACAAGCCTGTAATCCCAGCACTGTGGGAGGCTGAGCCAGGAGGATCACACGTTTGAGCCCAGCCTGGGCAGCTTAGCAACTTAGCAGGACCCTGTCTCAAAATAAAAAAAAGAAAAAAAATTTTTAAAGGGCTGGGGAGCTAGCTCAGTGCAAAGGCCCTGGGCTCAGTCCCCTATACCCTAGTGGGAAGGAAGGAAAGAAGGAAGGAAGGAAGGAAGGAAGGAAGGAAGGAAGGAAGGAAGGAAGGAAGGAAGGAAGGAAGGAAGGAAGGAAAGAAGGAAAAAGAAAGAAAGAAAGAAAAAAGAAAAGAAAAGAGAAGAAAAGAGGGAAAGGAGTTAAGGAAAGAGGGACAGTCAGGAGGAGATGCCAATGGCAATGTGACAGGGAAGTACCTGGGGATATCTGGAAGGGTCTCCAGGCAGCCTTAGGGACCCAGGAATGTGAATGGTCAAAATAACACATGGTGGATCAACATCCTTCAGCACAGTCAGCGCCCCAGGAAGGGGCAGGACAGGGATGTTCCAGAAGTGGGGTCCAGATGAGTAGGTTCACACAGGAAGAAAAGTGGACAAGAGTGGTTACAGGGGGACAGAGGATAGAGAAAGAAACTGACCCCCACAGTCACCTCTTAGTTAACAGTAGTAACAGGTTCATGCGTTTAGTAGAAAGGTCAAGCTCATCCTTTGAATAACTAGGTTCCCTCCTCAACAAAGAAGTAACTGGAGGCAAATGGTATCATGATGGGAAGAGCTGGGATTTCAGAATCAGGCAAATATGGATTCAGATTCAGCCTCACCATTCTCCCCTCTGATCTCAACATTTTTATTTATGGCACTGGGGATAGAACCCAGGGCCCCACATATGCTAGGCAAATGTTCTACCACTGAGCCACATCCCTAGCAGATCTTAACATTTTTGTCTATAACATGTGAAAAACATGTTTTGTAGAACTTGAAAGCATTAAATGGGATGATTCATATATGTACTCTTGCTAGGTTGTAAAGTCCATTAGATTCTGGTCTTGTTATTTAATGCTTTAACTTCTGCCTCTAATAGGTGCCCAGCACACAGTAGTCACTCGATAAATTTCTACATTTGTTAGACAACATTCATGAAAGCACCTCTGGCCCTGGGGTAAGCTCTCTTGAGACAATTGCTATTCCTGTCCTTGACTTGTCTAAGCTCAATAATTTGCAATAATGAGACTAGAGCATTGATTTAGAGATATATGTTCATTGAAGCAGGCTCTAACTTAAATTAGAGGTTTTGGGAAACTGTGGAGGATGAACTCGAAGATTACAGCAGCTCAGGACCATGTTGTTCTCCATCTCATCACCAAGCAAGTGGCTTGGGCTCTTAGGCACAGCTGTGGGCTCTTTGAAAATCCCTGGTGATGGGAGAGAAGTTTCCCTCTTCAACACACGCAGAGGTGGATCCCAGAGCCATGGACCACCCAAGAGCAAAGATCCCAAAGGACAGTGCCTTTCTAGAGACTTGGGAGTATGCAATCTAAAATGCATGTTGAGGAAATGAAAAGATCCAGAAAAACAAGCCCCCGAAACAGAATCCAATACCACTCTTGCTAGGAGGATTGGCAGGGAAGGAATAGGCTGATCAACCTGTGAACCTGACCAACCTGTAAGAAATCATCATATGCCACCAGGGTGCTCATTAGAAACATGGAACCAAGAGCCACCCCTAGAGTTTGCTAAAGAGGAAACCCAAGGGTGAAGCAAGTATCTAGTAGACAAGAAGTAGAGCACAGGAGTGCTGAAAAACTGGCAGGAGACATTAGCAATTTCAAATTCAAGTTCAAAGCACATGTCCATGGTAACACGGGACAGAGACTGCTAACTGATACGATTCCTACTCTTCCTCTCTTCCTTCTAAATAAGGGAATCCCTAAGTTTTACACTGGTATGTTTCGTGGATGAGTGGGAGACTGTGTTTCCCAGTTTCCCTTGCAGCAAAGTGCACCCAGGTTCTGAGTGAAAGTGTAACTGGCAGTGAGAAATAAAACTTTAAAAGTTAGATTTTGTTTTCTTTTAGAGATAAGCAACTTCTCCAAACTTCCCCCTGCTGAGCACATAACCAACACTCCCACCTCTCCTCAGCCCCAAAGCAGTGGCAGGACAGGCAGATGCCACCCTGGGAAGTTGGACTCCAGTTTCCTTTCCACAAGGAAGGAGAAAAGGATCTGAAGATGGCTGAAAGTGGTAAAGCAAGTGTGGAAATCAGCGTTATCTGTCTGTGCTCCCCCTCCACTCTTCCTTACTACGAAAGACCCTTATCCCTCCGCCCCCATACATGGATAGATGGTGATTTGAGGTAAATGGGCTCCTCCATCTCCTCAGAGCTAGCTTTGAATAAAACCTTTTTCCTTCTTCCTACCAAAGTAAATGGACTCCTTTGATTTGAGAATCAGTGAGCAAACGAACTGTAGCATATGACCCTGGCTGGTCGGTAACAAAAACTCTAAATTACATCATTTAGAAGGGGGCATTCACCCTCCACTTCCTTTCTCCCTCTTCCTACAGGCAGGAACAGAGGGTGGAAGTGAGCCAGGTTGACTCAGCAGAATAAAGAGCAACAGGTGGATGGAACCTGGGTTCCCGAGTGACGATGTCAAGCAGAGTTGTTTCTCTTCCCTTCACTGAGCATCTACCTCTTAGCCATTAGGTGAAAGAGAAATCACCTTCTATTCTTTTCTGCAAATGTGTTTTGAGATCTTCTTGTTACAACTTAGCCTATGCCCTAATACAGTGCTTCCCCCAGGTACAAACACCATTAGAACTTAGAGTGGTATTTATTGAAAGCTTACTATATATGGCAAACATTGTCTGAACACTTTACATGTATGATCTCATTTAATCCACACAATACTTTGCAAGCCGTTATCCTCATTTTACAGAAAAGGAGGTGCAGGAAATTTGAGTACTTTGCCTGAAGACTTAGTACTATTATAGGGCAGCCGAACTGGCAGTCCAACCCAAGTATTCTGGAATGAGATCACATTCTCAATTGCCATGCTTTTCAAAACATCACTTTTTACAATTCCAAAAAGATATCGCTTAGTTTTTTTGTGTGCCTAAATGTCAATCTTGAAATCACTAGGGGACCAGGGCAAGTCATTTAGCTTCTCTACAAGTCAGTTTCCTCTAAGAAAGTTTGGAAAGGAGAGCCAAACTCTGACCTTCTGGAACTTCTGGAAGGATAAAATGAATTTATGAATGTTTAAGAAGTGCTTTGAAAGCTATAAAGTGTGGCATAAATGAAAGATTGTCTCAAGACAGGTTAGGAAATCCTTAAAACCAAAATAACAAAATGCACTCAATTTTTTTGTTTTTAATGTAAATACCATCTAGCAATTTGGCAGATCGCCTGGAAAGGCTGGAAAATCTGTCAAGGAGAGGGGTACATTTTTTTGTGCATTTGACACGCTCAACTGAAAAAGAAATATTAGTCGAAATTGATTGAAAGAGTGCACACTTGTGTACCTGGTATGGGCATGTACACACAGACACACACAGACACACACACACACACACACACCCCTTCTCAATAGAAGAGAATCCTTATTATCAAAACCAATCTGCAACCCCCATGGGAGCCAGGCAGTCACAGAAAGAAGGGGTGGGCTGAGGAGTGCAAAGGCTCACAGTGCAAGTGAGGCAGGGGCATTGGCAAACTGGCTCCTCTTCAACTTCTCTGCTGACACGTGAGCCCGGTGTTGCCAGAACTTTCCGATTTACATGTGAAATTTCCCAGTTTTCCAAGTGTGCTTGCACATATGAATAAAACATGTCAGGGGCCACCATTTGACCTCCTGGGATCGGGATCATGTCCTCCAGCCAGAAGTGACATCTGACTCCTTGCAATGGTTCATCATAATTGTGCACAAGCCCCCGTTCAGCTTTCTTTCAGCTAACTCCACACTGCCCTGCCTCACTCCATGCTGCCTTCCCCTTCCTTCTGCCTCAGCTTCACTCCACTGCCTGGTGAAGACTGTCTTCCTCTTGCTTCCTGCTCCTGGACTCAGCCTTACCTTCCCTTCCTTTTAGCTTGTCAGGTACCCAGCTACCTTGAAGGTGCAAAGCTCCTCCCCTGCCCATGTGAAAATCAGTGCTAAAATTCTTCTTCCTGCCAGCACAGTCTCAGCCTGCTGGTTTTGCATTCCAGCACACAGATGGTTTTGCATTCCTCTCACAAAGTAAGTTGGATCACAGGTAGCTGTCCTGCTGTAGAGGCAGCAGGGAGGCACAGATGATTTAGAGAGGAAACTCTCAGAGGTCACATGGCTCTGCCTTTAGCTCTGGGTGGCACACAGGTCAGAAGCTGGCTGCTGCAGTCTCCTCTTCCACCTTGGTGTTGGCACCCCAAACAGGGACTGAGACTGAGGCTGGAGAAAACTTGGAGAGATTTCCTGAGGGAAGCAGGACTTTTGAGCCCTACAGGTGTCCAGGAAACTCTGTCTGGCTGGCTGCCCTGTCTGCTGTGGCCTGCAGTTCCTTCCCTCCCACTGTCACCCCCACCCCCTACCCCCTTTTGACCATAAGCTAGAGCAGGCTGGGGACCAAAGCTGACAGATAACCCTGACAGTTTCAGTTTCCCTTTTTTTGCTTGCACATGTTTGGGGTTCTCAAGGGCAGTGACATGGACTGAAAGTCCCTCTCAGGAGGGAGAAGAGAGGAGGAGAAACATGGCCATACCTGACAGGTTACGTCAGTCATCAGGTACTACCTGTCATGAGCTGGGTCCTGACTTTTCAAGAACAGATGGGTCCCAGGGGAGAACTTCGGGGACTTTTCTGCCCTGGTGATTGGCTCTGCCCTGCAGCTCCCTTGGGGTGAGCTCTTGTCAGATCTGGGTCCTCAGGTGGGATGGGGTGTGTGCGATGGGGTGTGTGGGTGTCGCCTGGGTGTTCCTCTCCTCCTGACTTACTGTTTGTTTGAGACGTCTGGCCTAGAGCCTTACACAATTCCTCTCTGTTCCCACAGCCTTGCAGAGTGTGTGCTTACCTCCAAAAGGCATGAAGGTCCCCTTTCTTCGGCTTGCCTCTGGCGCCTGCGTATTCTGCAGGGGTCAGATCTACAAGCCGGGACCAGCCCCTGGCGCTGACTGTCACAGCTCAGTTCCTCTTAGCTCCCACAGCCTGGCTCACGTGGCCTGTGTAGCAGCAGTGTCTTCCTGGGCGGGCAGCCAGCCCCAGTTCTTAAAGGTACAGAGCTGCTGGTGGCTGGACAGACCCTGCACCCTGAGAGGTGAGCTCTCTCTGGAGGAGCTGGTCTGCTCTCCCCCGGCAACTGTGAAGTAATATGCAAAGACTTGGCTGACTGGGTAACTTTGAAAAACCCTGATGCCTGGGTTGCAGCCCCAGCACTTTTGATGTAACTGACCTAAGGGTGAAGACTGAGTTTCAAAACTCCCCAGGTGATTTTAAAGGACAGCCAAACTTAGGAATTGCCATCTGTGCTGCTCAAATTTCAATGTTCTGGGAGCTAAGATGCAGATTCTGACCTAGAAAGTCAGCATTGGGCAGAGATTCTGCATTTCCAACAAGTTTCCACACAATGCAGGGCCTACCGGCCCCAGGGCCACACTGTGTCCTGCAGGGGTGGTATTTCCTGCTTGGATCAGCACCCGTGGCCCATCCTTAGGGGCCTTGGTAAGTTGCTGTCTTGGCTTCAGTTTCCTCCTCACTCATCTTGGTCAGCTGTTCTGAGAAGTAACTGAGATAATATGAGCGAAGCACTAAACTGGTACCCAGCATGCACAAAGGGACACAAAGGGCTCAGAAGATGTGGGCTGTCCCATGGTTTTCTGCTAGCTGCCTCCTCCATGGGAAGTTCCAGTTCTCCTTTCTCCTGCTTCAAAGCCATCCAAACTCCCCTTTGGACCCAGTATTAAGACCAAACACCACACAAGCACCTTCCCAAATGGTCCCTGCCTGCCCCTGGGGCTGCCCCTTCTCTGTCTCTCGTGAGTCTCTGTGAAGGCAGAAATCACTTGCTTAAGCCCACTGCAGGTCCTTCCAGCTCCAGGCCTTAGCAGGTTCTTCCTTGGGTCACTTTTCCAGCTCTTTTCTTTATCTGGTTAGCTCCTTCCCTTCATTTAGGAGTTGGCACTGGGGTGACTTCCTCCAGGTAGCCTCTCCTGGCTCCCAAGACCAGGCAAGGACCCTCCCATGTGTTCCCAATAGCAGGTGTCCTTCTCTCCCAGGGTCCCTTTCCTGGGGCATTGTCAGTGTTGATTTCCCTGTTTGCCACTAGCAGCTGTAAGTTCACAATAGGCAGCTCACCACTGACTCACGGTAAGTGTCCAGTGACAAGAGTGAGGAGTGAGTAAGTGTGAATGAGTGAATTTAAGTGAAAGGTCTCTCTTCTTATAGAATCAGAAAGTCTATGTCAGGTAGCCCCACCCCCTCAGGGGGCTATCTCTGATCAGTTGGTCCCCACATGTAGCTCTACAAAGGCCCCCAAATGACCACAGCTACCCACACTTCAGCCTCGGCTTTCCTGGAGTGCCCTGGTGTCTAAATTGCTCTGTGCGATGTCATATTTCCAGAGAATGAAATAAAGGTAGTTGTTGAATTGGTTCTAGGACACAGTAGAACCAGATCTCATCTATTATGCTAAACTTTATTAGGCAATAGCTGAAAGATGGAAACAACTCAAGTGTTCATCAACAGTTGAAAAGATAAACAACATGTGGTATATACATATGGTGGAATACTATTCAGCCATAGAAAAATGAAATTCTTTCTGATACGTGCTATAACATGGTGGATCTTGAAAGGCTCTGCTGTCTGAATGTTTGTATCCCCTACAAATTCATCCGTTGGAACTAATGTAATAGCATTAGGAAATGAGGACTTTGCAGGGTGATTAGCTTATAAGGGCAGAGCCCTCATGATGGGACCAGTGCCCTTACAAGTGAGACCCTGGAGAGCTGCCTTGTCCCGTCTACCACACAAAGACACTGAGAAGGCACCATTTGTGAATGAGAAATGGGCTTTCATCGAATCTGCCAGTGCCTTGATCTTGGACTTCCCAGTCTCCAGAACTGTAAGAAATAAGATTTTTTTTGTTGTTCATAGGCTAAAATACCCGTTTGTGCTGTGATGGGGGAAAGGGGAAAGAAAGAAAGGGAAAAAGAAAAAAAATGCACGTATACACAAGATAGTTAAGACAGTTATACAGCTCACTTCTCTTAGTTTCTTGAAAAGAATGTTTCATGCTAATATTGTTTAGGCAAGATATCATGCCTATATCTTATACTCTGAATAACTACTAGGAAGACAACAATATGCAATGTATCCACTATTGAAACTGTCCTACTAACCTGTTTTGAAACTCGGTTTCATTGTTTATCTTTTTTTCTCTTTAAAATAAAAAAAAAAAAAATACCAGTTTGTGGTGTTTCATTACAGCAGCCTGAATGAGCTAAAATAAAGATGTTAATGCAAAGTGAAATACACCAGAAGCAAAAGGAGAATGGTTTGATTCCCCCTCTACGAGATCCCTGGAGCAGGCAGACTCATTGAGAAAGATGCCAGTGCAGACAGAGGGGGTTAATGGGGTTACTGATTCACGGGAACAGAGTTTCAGTTTGGGATGATGAAAAAGTTCTAGAAATGGATAATGGTGATAGTTGTACAATATTGTGCATGTATACTTAAGGATGGTTACATTTTATGTTATGCATATTTTTATCACAATTAAAAGCCCCCACTCTTTTAGAAACCTAAACTGGGCAACACCCCTAGCCTGCACTCCTCCGCAGAGGACAGTCACATGCCCTGGCCCTTCCTTTCCACTTTTTCTAGAGGTTTAAAGCTGACATTCGGAGCCCCAGAAGGTGAGAGTGTGTGGTTTACAGGGTGTAAGGAATGCTAAATATTTACAGTGGTTTCCTCAGTGGTTGAGACCTGAGCAAAATTGCTAAGGGAGAGAAATATTATAAAACTTAATGTCAGAAGGAATTTCAGAGGAGAAGCAATTGCTTAAGTCAAAAGAATTTAGAATAGGAAAAAAATCATTGTTTGCAATTGCTTAGCTAAAAGGAGGTGCCCTCCAAAACAAACAGAATTAAATTATTGTATGTAATTGTAGCTATTTAAAGGTTAAGAAAAAGGAAGGTGAAGGGACTCAATGGGTGATTGAAATTGAAATTCAAAATAATTTTCTCAAAGAGGTTCTTCCACCTGAATTAGATATGAAGCTTCTGGAAATGGTTGCCTCTGCCAATGGGGGGTGTTCTGGAATGAACATTTGTGTTCTCTTGAATTTTGGTGTTGAAGTTCTAATGCCCAATGTCATGGTATTTGAAGACAGGGCCCTTGGGAAGTGATTAGGGGTAGATGAGCTCATAAGGATGGAGCCCTCATCGAATGGGATCCGTGCCTTTACACGAAGAAACGCCAGAGTGCTTCCTTCCTTTCTTTTTCTTCCATGGGGAGAAGGTGGCTGTGAGCAAGCCAGAAAGAGGCCCTCACCAGATCCTGACCATGCGGATACCTTGATCTTGGAATTCTACCTTCTAGAGCCGTGAGTAAAGACATTTCTGTTGTTTCATTCGGTCTGTGGGATTTTGTTACAGCAGCCTGAGCTGACTAATACAGTGCTGCTGAAGGTTTGGTCTACAAAAGTTGATTTGGCTCCTTGTTGGAATTGAGATTTCTGTATTGAAGAGGGATCGAAGTCCATTTCTTGATTCAGCTCCATTGTGCTAGAGAGTTCCAGACCCTGCCTACAACACCCAGGAGAAAACATCAGCCATGGGCCAGCACTGCTCTGCACTGTTTTGCCCTTTTTAATGTTAGCCCCAGGGAGTGCAAAGGCAGAAAAAAAATGCAAGTTCTCATCCTCTGAGTGGACAAAAATGGCTGGGAAGGACTTGGATTCTGGCCTCTGCTCTCTGCATTCGGGCTGTGTCTCTGCCTTTGCAGGCATCATCCCATTTTCCCTTTGTGCAAAGTACATGTGCCTCTCTGCTCTCCTCCAGTCTGCCCAACCTCTCCAACGAAAAGGAGGAAGAGAGATCACGGAGTGTTAGGATCTGAATCGCACACCAGGGGCCTGAGGCTTACAGAGCCTAGGGAAGCTAGGATGTGAGGGGAGCCAGCCTTAGTGACCCTGCAGGTCCAGGAAAGACACAAGGGCAGGCGCAGCCGTTCCTGCTAATCTTAATGTCTCAAATCAAGCTTCACTTCCTGGAGGAAGTCTCCTTGTCTCTCCAGACCACACTAGTACTTCCTATTACAAATTCTCAAAGCTCCCAAACTTTTCCTTCACAGTACTCATTACTTTATGGAATTTTACAATTATAAAATTTGTCTGACTGTCCCACTAGGTGTTAAATTGCACAGAGCAAGCCAAGCATGTTGGCACATGCCTATAATCCCAGCTACTGAGGAGGCCAAGGCAGGAGGATCACAAGTTTGAGCCTCAGCCTTGGCAATTAGCAATTTAGGGAGATGCTGTCAAGGAAGGAAGGAAGTAAGGAAGGAAGAAAAGGAAGGGAAAGGCCCTGAGTTTAATCCCTAGTATTGCAAAAAAAATAAATAAATAAATAAAGTGCACAAAGCAAGAAATATGCCTGTTTTGCTGGTTTCCATGTCTCCTGTGCCCATCAAAATGACTATCACAAAGCAAGTACTCAAAACATATCTGTTGGATGAATCAATCAGTGTGAGCTGGATTTGATGGGAAGGGAGTTTGGAAATATTTACCTAGGATTCTGAAAACTAACTTGTTTCTGTGTTTGTTGCACTTTATCCTAAAGTTATGTTAATAAGAAGTACCATTTCCAATCAAGCTAGTAATTATAGTCACCATCTCTTGAATTCTTACTGTATATCGGGCTCATAGTTCATCTAATCATTTGATCGGACCACTATGCTGTGGAAAAGGCAGTTATTATTCCTACTTCAAATATGAAAACAAAATCAAGACTCTGAGACTAGGCCAAGCGTCTTGCCCAAACACACAGACAGCAATTGGTAGAGAGGGGATTTGATTACTTCTGGGTCCTTTATACACAATTTTATAATGTAATTTTACATAGATTTATATGTAATTGCATCTCATCCTGATATGAACTCCATGAGAGGCTCAGAGAAGTTGAGCAACCTGAGTGAAAAAAAAATTTTTTTTTTGTGGGTACTGGGGGTCGACCTCAGGACCTCGCGCACCAGCAGGCGCCCGTGCCGCTGAGCAATATCACCGGCCCTTTTTTCGTATGTGGGTTCTGGGAGTCAAACTTGGGCCCTCGCGCTTGCCAGGCAGGTGCTTATGCCGCTGAGCCATCTCACCGGCCAACCTGAGTGAAATTACACAGCTAGCAAATCAGGATTCAAACCAGGATCAAAGCCCAAAAGACCGCTCTTCTACTACCGGACATCATCATAGACCCATAGAAAATATTTTAGAAAAGACTAGAGCAGTCTGGGTGGGTGAACCCCTAGGGAAAACCAGAACCAGAAGAAGTTCCCGCTGAAGGACCTGCAGCTCTGTGCCCACCACACATTCCGACCTCTCTCTGGGCTCCTCCAGCTGCAGCCCCTACCGCTGGTGAAAATGTGGACCTACGACCAAAGCCTGGGGCAGGGGAGGACTTCTGTGATCCCCTGTAACTCTTTCTGCCTTCACACTGACTGTGCCACCCATAGCTGCTTGCCTCTGCAGCGCCAGGCCCACGCTCCGCTGGGATTTCTAGAGAGGCTAGTCAGCATGTCCCATCTCGGGAACACAGCAGCTTTTGAGTCCATTGTGGACTCATGGCCCCTGCTGGAATGGGGCCCTTCCAATGCGGAGACTCTGTAGGCACAGCTGTGCTTCCGTACCAGGGATCCTGCATTTACAGCTTTCAAAAGTTCATTTCTCAGCCACAAATGATGCCATTGTCACGGTAGCACTTCCTGTTTTGCACCAATTAGTCATATTAAAAACAGAGGCAAGAGGCTGGCATTCACAGTGTCCGTTGGGCTGCTTGGGGAAGGTTCAGTTCTGGGGATGGTGTAGGCAGGCAAAGCCCCATGAGAGGCCCAGCGGCCAGCTTTCCTCTCCCGTCTCCTGTTCCAACACTGCAGGCCTGAGCCACACAGCACATTTCCTGGCTGCTCCTTGCTCCCGGGTCTCTTTCCTTCTTCTGCCCACTGCTTCCACACCAATCATCCTAAATGGCATTTAGGTTACATCATTTATTTGCTCAAGCTCTTTTAGTGGCCTTTGGACTGACCGGTCAAGTCTAAAGACTCAGCCAGTCCCTACCTCAGGAACTGCCACCACTATCTACACAGGCTCTGCTTCCTGGGGCTGAAGCTAAGATGGGGCTACTACAAAATTTAAGGGGGCACCAACTTGCTCAATGACTAAGGTAAAGACTAATGAAAAAAATAGTTTATGCAAAAGTCCACGGTGAGCAAAGTACCAATCTTGTAAATAAAGGCAGGGACTGACCCTGCACCTGCGCACTCACCTGTCTTCCCCCCACTTTCCTTAGTCCTGGCCTTTTTGCCCCCTGAGTCAATCAACTCCTGTTCCCAGACTGTGCTCACTCTTTCCCCAGCAGAGCCATCCGTGCCTCTGTTCACGAAAGCAGCTCCTGTCTGCTCCCCATGCCTTATCTGTCTTCTCCCTCTCCGAGCTCAGGTTCTTACTGCTTCTCAAGGCCTTTAAAGCTTCCTTAGAGGTAGCACCAGGGAGGACTTGGGGTGGAATGCTTGCTTAGTTCACAAGAGGCCCTCGGTTCAATACCCACCACCAAAAAAAGAAAGGAAAAGAAAGTTAGAAGTAGCATCACATGTGCACAAGCCTCGTCCCCTCCCATCCCCAGGAAGGCCTGCCCTGGCCTCCTGTGTGAAGCCCCTCCCTGACCCCAGGGAGACCCCTCTTGTCCTGCTTCAGCATCTCACAGCACTCATCAGCACCTGGTGAGCCCTTGCATTTCCTTCTCTCCAGAGGTAGCCTGCGCTGGAATTGAAGCTTCGGGGGAACAGGGGTTCACTCCTGCATGTTTGTGGCTGAGTTTCAGATCCTTTGCCAGGGCTGGTCAAGGGCCCAGACTCAAGACACATTTGTCAAATTGAATCTCTTCAAGCTAACTCTTCGGTGCAGTCTCAATCTATAAATCGCATAAAAGACATTTTCTAGTTAGTATGAAATAAATGTTTATGTTCACATGTATATGATAACTCAGGCCTCCAAAGGAAACATTTTGGTTGGTTTGGACATGAAAAAGTGAAAATGGATGCTATGGTCTCTGCATCGTGCCATCTCGGAGCAGCCTCATTTCCCTTTGAATTTGCATTTTCTTTGACTGCCCAGACTCAAGAGAAGTTTTATTTACCCCAGATCAACAGCTGCAAATTGTAACTGTTAAAAAAAAACTAAAACTTTCAATAGATGAATTGTATGGTGTGGGATTTATATCTCAACAAAGCTGTTAAAAACAAAACAAAACAGTTCCTCTTGCAAAGCCTTATCTGGGTGAACCAAGATTTCCTTTTATTAAATAGAGCTGGAGGGAGATCTTTCATTCCAGCCTGGACAAAAATCCACCAGCCTGAGAAAACTGAGCGTGTGGGTGATCCCCACTGCTTTGACACCCAGCCTGCAGTACATTTGTAAGTGTGCTCTTTTTATTACAATTTTAAAAGAGTTTATAATACTTATTCAAACAGGTATTTGAATCCCAAAGTTAGAGGACCTTCCTGGAGTTATCTCTGAAGAATGAGATTCATAGAACAGTTTGGAAATTGCTGGTCTTTGGATAATTTGGCACCCATCAGGTGCTGCCTACCATTTCCATATATTCCTCTATGTTCCTCTCCCTTTTATTCACCACAGATGAGCTCTGCAGAGCGGGAATCCTGCCTTGCGCCAGGCCTGGCACAAAACTCAGGCTTAGGCAATGGGTTTGTTTTTTTTTTGTTTTTTTGTTTTTTTGTTTTTTTTTTTTTTTTTTAATGAAATTGAACTAAACACCTGTCTTGATTAGAGCTGAATGGGATCCTGTCCACCCAACACCTGTTCTTAAATTCTGAAGAGGAGAAAAGGATCATTTTCCTTCAACTCTCTTAAGTTCACCATCAGAACAGATGTCAGGAATTCCTGGAAGTGTCAGAACTCTGGCTTATATGGGATCTTTACCAAAGGACAATACATTTTAGGGAATGACAAGACAGAGGAAAGCAGTACCAGGAATCAAAAGAGGGGAAAGTATAGCAGGTAAGGTATGAGAAGAGACTAACAGAGCCGACTCTGGTGTAGTCCTTGAGCTGATAAAGGGTTGTCTGTGGTAAAGGAGAATTCACAGCCTACCTTTAGGTGGGAGTGGGGGAGGATAGAAAGATTTTTTTGGCCGTAAACCTCCGTCCTGATTTTAAGCAAGCAGAAGGAGCTGGCAGAGAGCTCCTTTGGATCTTAATTATCTTCACCTCCACAATCCTTCATATTTTGGGGGAGGTTTACTCCAGTTTCCTTCAGTGCTGTGATAAAAAGTAAAAAAGATATATAATTTTTATCTCATAGAGTCATAAATAAAAATAACAGGTAACATGAATTAAACTATGTGCCATGAGATTTAGATTTCCTCATTCAGTTGTCACAACTCTCTGCAGTAAGCGCTATTATGCCCCCAATTTACTGAAGAGTAACTGAGGCTTCAGAGGAACAGAAAAGAGATTGTTACTCTGGACACATGCCTGGGAAGCTGAGAGCTGGGACTCCAACCAGGCAGGCTGGCTCTAGAGCCATCTTGGAATTGAGGCGAAGCCACTGAGGGAGCAATTAGGAAGAAAGGGGAAAGAGAAATCTGTGAAGGTAGCCCAGGACAGAGTCAGATAGGGGAGGAATGGATGAAGGAATGGCCAAAGAATAGGTGAGCGGGGGGGGGGGGGTAATCACGCTGGGTATGACAAGCACGGACAATAGTTTTTCAGGCTTGGCATCTTGAAAGTTTTTGGTGACCTTGTCAAGAGCAGTCTCTACATCAGAGCTTCTCAACTATGGCCCTAGTTGATATTCATGGCCAGCTAGTTGCATATTTAGGTTCCTCAGCGGTGTCCCTGGTTCTGCCCACTAGGTGCCAGTACCACCCCTCCCCCGGTGGTGACAATGAAAAATGTGTCCAGATATTGCCAAATGTCCCGCAGGGGTCAAAAGCATCCCAGGCTGAGAACTACTGCTTTGCAGGGTGGTGGGTAGAAACCAGATGTACGTGGAGGAGGGAATGGAGGCGAGGGGGGAGAAAAGACTTCACAGGCATTCACAGAAAAGAGGTGGGAGCTAGGCTTGGGGGCGGGGCCGAGGGAGATTGTTGTCAGCTTTAAACTTTCACATAATTTCGTTTTATATATAAATGCACAAATGCACACATATAGGTGATGAGAGAGTGCAGAAGGTCTGTAAGTTGATGATAATGACATAGAAGAGAGTAAAAGCTGTGGATGAAAAAAAGAGATCAAATGGAGAGGGGGGAGAGAAGGCAGAGGGACAGAGACAAGGGGAGAGAGAAGAGAGAGGGAGAGAGAGAGAGGGAGAATGGATGAGAATTATTTCTGGGACAGATGACAAGGGATGGGACCTGACGACAAGCTGAGGGACTGATCCCTGAGAGCAGCAGAGCCACTTACCCTGTGCATGAGGAGCAACAGAGTCCTGCTGCAGAAGTAGCTGTGGGAAGGTGTGTATATTTGGCAATGGCGAGAGGAGGGAGTCCCCATCTGTTGGCTTCTATTTTCCCAGCCAAGCATGTGGCACGGTCATCAGCGGAGCAGAGATGAAGACGGGGAGGAGGAGGGAGGAGAAGGCATGAAATCCTGGGAATATAAGTAGCAAAGCAAGCCAAAAGGAGAAGGGGTAGGATTGCTAGGCAGTGCTGATGGCCCATTTGCAGCCTGGGGCCAGGAATTTGAAGTGAGGCCAGCCTGTGTGGTGTGAGGATTTCTCCAGCAGCTTCAGCAACTCTGGGAACAGTGTGGAGCTTGTGGACAAAGACTGGGGGACTGGCAGCGCTCCCCCATGCACCCTGTGGGAGCAGGACCCCAGTGTTGAGAGGCTGTCCCTTTTGCCAGAGGGAAACATGGGGGTATCTGTATACCTTCTAGATCAGGAAGCAGGAGGCCATGGAGCCCTCTCATCCCCAGGATCAGACACATGGGTCTCCCAGATCTTACCCATCTCCAACTCCACACTCTCCGAAGAGGCTCGTGAGCTCCTATTCTACCCCACCAGCATATAACCAGAATCCACAGAATCACCGCTCTCTCTGTCTATCTGTCTCTCTCTCTGTGTCTCTCTCTCTCTCTATGTCTCTCTCTCTTCTGCTTGGTTTTTTACTTGACCCAAGAACACTTTGATGACCCAAATTGATGATTTTTGTGGCATTTGAAACATCCTTTAGCAAAGGAGTGGGGGTCTTCAGTGTCGTAGTTGGAAAGGTCCTATCACTACAAGGACATCAGGAACACAGACTTTCTGAGGATCTCCATGGTGTGGCTCAAAGAGTGGATCTGTGGTTGCCAGGGGCCAGAATGCAGGAAACTGGCAGTTACTCATCAATGGGCCTAAAGTTTCAGTTAAGGTAGATGAATAAGGGCTGGTGAGATGGCTCAGCGGCATAAGCGCCTGCCTGGCAAGCACGAGGTCCTGAGTTCGACTCCCGGAACCCACATACGAAAGAAGGGCTGGTGATATCGCTCAGCAGCACAGGCGCCTGCTGGCATGTAAGGTCCTGAGGTCGACCCCTGGTACCCACAAAAAAAAAAAAAAAAAAAAAGGTAGATGAATAAGTTCTGGAGCTTTTCAGTACAGCATTGTACCTGTATTCAACAAGGCTGGATTGTACACTTAAAAATTTGTTACGAGGGTAGATCTCATGTAAAGTGTTCTTACCAAAGAATATAAACTTTAAAAAGAAAGAAGAGGGCCGGTGAGACGGCTCAGCGGCTTAAGCGCCTGCCTTGCAAGCGCGAAGGCCCGAGTTCGACTCCCGGATCCCACATACGAAAAAGGGGCCGGTGATATCGCTCAGCGGCACGGGTGCCTGTTGGCGCGCGAGGTCCTGAGGTCGTCCCCCCGGTACCCACAAAAAAAAAAAATAAATAAATAAAAAGAAAGAAGAAGGATGGAAGCAAGGAAGGATGGAAGAAAGGGAGGGAGGAAAGAAAAAAGGAAAGGAAGGAAAGAAGGGAAAGACCTATCCTGCAGGGACGTGGTTAGAGCCCAAGTTCCTGAGCCCCACCCGGAGCTGATTCAGCAGGCCCACAGTAAGGCCCAAGAATTTGCATTTCTCAGGTTCTGGAGGAGGCTGGTGCTGCAGGCCACACTCTACAACCCGGGGCCTAGTGGGAGAAGACTGGACAAGGAGGCGGAGCTGCATTTGGATCCTGGCCAGGTAGATCGAGCTCTGCTGACTTGGCCAGGTATCTTCTCTGCTCATTTACACACAGGAGGCCATCATGCTGCATACTTCGAGAAATTGTTTCAAAAACCAGCAAGAAACGATGTCAGGTCCAAGGCTCTGAATAGGCGTTCAGTAAAAGAAGGCAGCTGCTATTCTTATCACCGTTCTAACGCACCTCCACAACTCACAGCTGTTTGCATTAGGCATTCAAGGCCAGCATCGACTTGGCCTCAGGAGTCGTGAGGAGGTGACAGAATTGGTTATCTCCCCACCCTCTCTGCCTCCCTTTCTGAACACCCAGGCACCAAAATAGCCCTCAACACCCACCGAGACACTGCCAGCGATGACATTTCCAAGCGGAGGAGATTACTGATCACTTTCAAATTTTGTATTATTTTAAGTACATTATCTTTAAAATCTGGGTCAGGATGAAACATGAACTTGGGCTCATAGAATGTTAGAACTGAGAAGAAACTTAGAAAACATCTAATTTTCCTCCTTCAAGGTGAGGATATTAAAGATGAGGAAACAGAGACCCAGAGAGGGGTGGCAACACGTCAAAGGTTGCACAACAAGTTAAACAGCAGGTGCAAGAAGCCAGATGTGCTACCTGGAGGGCAAGTGTGTTGCCTGCTGGCCCTGGGTTCAGTCTTTCACATCGTGATGAGCTTAGCATCTGGGTGGCCCTGGGTTCAATCCCCAACACCAAAAATAAACAACTCCCTTCTTTCTTCAGAGATTCCGATCTTGATCTGTCCCTCCCCCAGGGAGATACAACCATGACCTTCGAAAGAGAATCATTTGTGCTCAAACTTCTGTCTCCCCACCAGCCCAAGGGAATTGCAGTCTTACTGATGAAATGTAATATTTTTGGTTGGTTGGGCTAAGCTCATACCACCTCGAGATACCCCCCAGCCCAGGAGGGAAATTCGTCCACTTATCAGTGAAGGACGTTTATCAAAGAGGGTTTGGAAACACTGGCCTCACTCCATGCTACCTCCTTTCTTCATTTGCTTTTGTCTTTGGTAGGTCAGGATCTTGACCAATTTCTTTGCCCTAATTCTTCTAAAAATACTTCCTGCTTTATGGAGCCCTCATTCCACTCCTCTTCATCTTCTTTCACTTTCATCTAACACTGTACCCCAAATGCAGAGAAAGCCTGCCCTGTCCCAGGGCAGAACAGATACCTGTTATTTTATTTAACTTATAAAGATAAAGAAGCCAATGACCAATTTGCATTAAATTCTTTTTCCATTATTCCTTCATTATTCAATTGGCCAGCATCTCTAGTAGCCAATAATTACCAAGCACCCATTAAATCCTACTGTGCTTACAAAGATGGCCCTTTGCTGTCTCTTGGGACGAGCTTGCCTTGGGTGCACCTAGGACATGCTGACCACCAGGCCACAGGGGTAACTAAGTGATGAACAAGATAGACACTGTCCCTGCCCACATGGGGTGTCCAGGCTGCCTTCTAAGAAATGACCAATTTGGGGTCAGAGGCAAGGCATACAGCAGTGGCCATACAAGTTTGGAAGGCTGACTGTCAATTTTTCAGGAAGTTTGCAGGCTGGTGGTTAAATATAACCAATATTAGAAAGGAAGTCACACAAACTTACAATTAAATACATTTTTAAAAAGGTGATACACACTCAAAACCCACCCATTCTTAATTATTTTCCCATGTTTTATTATTACCTATATGCTCAGATTATTTCCATCGGGGGTAGAAATGCTGCATAAGGAACGGTGCCCTTCTGGGATTTCCAATCCTGCCGTCAATATCATTGGACTGGCAGCCTGACATTGGCAGTGGTGGGAGAGATGTGGCAAATGCTGCAAGTGTGGCTTTTTTCCTTTTCCTTCCTGACAGCTGATAAACAGTTATGAGCAAACACTGAATACAAGTGACAAGAAACAAATGAGTAATTTAACAACATTTGAAGGCTGTCATGGTGGCACATGCCTGTAATCTCAGTATTTGGGAGGCTAAGGCGGGAGAATCATGAGTTCAAGGCCAGCCTGGGCTACATAGCAAGTTTAAGGCCAACCTGGACTACACGGTGAGAGACTTTGTCTCATAAAAGAACATTTGCAGACAGCAGCTAAAAAAAGATTGATGGGATGAGGATTGGTGGGGCCAAGTTGCCTATAAGCTTCTCTTGGGCTGAGGATGTAGCTCAGGGGTAAAGCATTTGCCTAGTATATACTAAGGCTGTGGGTTCAATCCCCAGCACCACCAATAGAAGAACATTATAAGCTTGCCTCTAGGGGACTGTTAATATCAAATTGTTTTGGATGGAAAGACAAGGTTTTAAAAAAGTAATAGTTGTTTTGAAATGTAATTCCCATATGTACACAATTCATTTCTTCTTCTTCTTCTTCTTTTTTTTAAGTATCAGGGAGTGCTTAGCTACATCTCCAGCCCTTTAAAAATTTTTGTTTTGCAACCAGGTCTCACTAAATTGCTTGAACTTGTGATCCTTCTGCCTCAGCCTCCAGAGTAGCTGGGATTATAGGCTCATGTCTCTGCGCCTGGCTCAGCTCACCTATTTAAAACATACAATTCTAATGTGTACACTTCAATTTTTAAAGCATATTTTAAGCACAGAGTTGTGCAGCCATCACTATAGTCTGCTTTAGAACACTTCACCTCTGAAAAAACCCCAGTACCCATTAGCAGTCACTCCCCACTTACCCCCAGTTCCATTCCCTCCTACTCCCATGCAACCACTGATTTACTTGCTACCTCTCTAGATGGAAACCTACTTTGTTAAGCTGACACAGGAGTCAGAAATTGCATGTGTTCAACTTAGAGTGTGTTTCTTGGGTCGCACACCCTGTGGCAGCTCCAAAATTTACCCAATATTACCAGCGCGAGCTCAGTAAAATTATTTCCTGGTCATGGCTGACTCACCTCCTCCCAGTGGGCCAACTGGTTCCTCTGGGAAGAATCAAGAAGTCCCTAAGGTCACCTGAGCCGTCACTGGAGCTGGCCCCAGGCTGCAGGTGCAAGCTGCAGTACTGGTGGCAGGGAAATCAGAGAAGCGAGTTGCCGGGGGTACTCAGGTGAAGGGGGGGCACGGTTTTAGTGGCCACGGAGTTGGCCCCAGGAAAAATCAACTGGTGAGGGGGTCTCACTCTGCCCCATTCAGCAATGCTTCACAGATGGCCACTTATGCACTGTAATGAAGACCCCACCTGTCACAAGACATTAGTGTCACCTGTCTACAATAGCATCTGAAATTCTGGTCATTCCTGTGAATTACACCATCATGCCCAGAGGCCACAGGTCACATTCTTGGGATGGGGGTTTGGGTGCCATGAGGTGACCTGCACTGCCTCAGGTCAGTCAGATGTTTTCTTGCAAAGCAGGTAGAATCTTACGTGCAATGGGACATTGGAGACATTTGGAGTAAGGGACATTTGGAGTAAGGCAGTGAGCAGCAGTGATAGTTCTAGGTTATGAAGGTAGGCAGTGGCTTTGGGGATAGGTGGCCCAGATGAAAAGCTGGGAAAGAAAACACAGAGGAGAAGACCACTGAAGACATCTTGAGAGGCCTAAATATTCGAGGAAAAAATCTAGGGAGTTTGTTCTGATCTGGTTCCTTCAGCTCCTATTTTTTTCCCCCTCTAGTTGCACCATCTTCTTCCTCATCTTTCTCTCTTCCCATCCCACACTATAAATAATTGCAAGTCTTTGTTCTTTGCCTTCTGAATAGCTTCCCAGGCTGTTGCTAATTTCTGAACTGAATAAAGTATCTCTCAAAATCCACAAAAGAAATTGATTGATCTGTGTGTTTTTTAAAAGAAGCTTAACTCCATTAGGGAAAAAAAAAGCTCTCCCTTGCAAAAGAAAGTATGTGGAGTATATCAAATGGCCATGTGTCCTTGCATGCACAGATGTAGTGACAAGCACGCCAGCGGGGTAGCTCTCCTAGTCACCAGCTTTGCTGTGACAGGTGAGACAAGCCAGCACAGAGCAGATGTAGCACTACTGCCTCAGACCACCCCGAGACCAGTCCTCCTCCTCCCTCCTTGTGTTCCAGGAAACCGAATTTCCTAACCACATCTCTTGGAAGCTCTTCAGGCGGGGGGGACTAGTTTCTTTGCAATAATCACTGTTTTCAAGGCATTATGGAAAGCAGTTCTCGAAGGCAGGACTGCTGAGGAATGGCATCTGCTCTGTTGCTGCTGGGAAGAAAATCTAGTGGTACATATGGTTTGCTTTTGGGGCCAAATGAATCAGAGGGGGCTTTCTTGTGGATGCTGACTCACTACGGGAGAACACTGCTGGAGTTTCTTGTGGCCAGAGAGGGGGCTTCTGACTAGAGAGCTGCTGGTGCCCTAGAGCCCCTGTGCCCACTCTCCACCAGGGCGTGTTCGTCTGTTAGGCTCCACAGTGAACCTTCTACAAAATCACAGATCTTATATCGATGCCCACAAGGCCAGGTGATGGCCTGATGTTGGGTGATCATGGCTTGACCTCAATCCAGGCTGAAGAAATCCTGAAGCCCTCCCACCTGAGTTCCCAGAGGGCTCTGTCTGGTCACTCCTGCCCCTGGATCCATGTTTGCATATGGGCTATTGTTGGTATTTTTGCTTCAAATTGTCATAAAATAGAAATAACTTAAAATGTATCAATTTTAAAGTGTACAATATAATGACACTGAGTATTTACACAACGTTACATAACCATCAGTACTGTCTAGTTCCAGAAATTTTCATCACCCCAAATGGAAACCTTGTACGTGCTAAGCAGTCACTCCCTGCTCCCTCTTCCCCCAGTTCCTGGAAACCATTGATCTGCTTTCTCTCTCTATAGATTTGCTTATTCTGGATATTTCATATAAATAGAATCATAAAATATGTGGCCTTTACTGACAGGATTGTTTCACTTAACATCATGTTTTGATGTTCAATATCTCAGTCCTTTGTTCCTTTTTTATGATTGAATAATATTCTATTGGATGGATCTACCACATTTTGGTTATCTGTTGTTATTGTTTTGCTCTTCATCTACCCACATGTGCACCTTGGCTCCTTCCTTTTCTTCCACAATGTCTTCTTTTTTTTTTTTTTGTGGGTACCGGGGGGGTCGACCTCAGGACCTCGCGCACCATCAGGCGCCCATGCTGCTGAGCGATATCACCGGCCCTTTTTTCGTATTTGGGTTCCGGGAGTCGAACTCGGGCCCTCGCGCTTGCCAGGCAGGTGCTTACTCTGCTGAGCCATCTCACCGGCCCATTCCACAATGTCTTCTACCCACAGCTTCTTCCTGGGGGAAGTGATATTTTACAGTCTCCTGTGAGGTTTAACTGATAGATAAAGTGAACAGAAGCACCTGGCAATTAGTGGTCAAAAATATGTTATTAGCTGGGCATTGTGGTGCATGCCTGCAATCCCAGCACTTTGGGAGGCTGAGGCAGGAGGACTGCAAGTTTGAGCCCAGCCTGTGCAACTTACTAACTTGGCAAGATGCTATTAAAATAAAAAGTTAAAAAGGGCTGGGTATGTAGCTCAGTGCAAAGATCTAAGTTCAGTCCCTATCTTAGTCATTTTCTCATTGCTGAGACATACTATCTGACACCCACAAATTAAAGGAGGGAAGGTTTATTTTGGCTCATAGTTTCAGAAGTTTCAGTCCATGGTTGGCAGGCTCCAAAAGAGAAAAGTTATGGTAGAAGGTATAGCAGATGAGAGCTGCTCACATCTTGACAGCCAGGAAGCAGAGAAAGAAGGGAGGAGCTGAGAAGGGAGATGCACCCTTCCAGGTCACACCCCCAGTGACCACATCTAACCAGGCCCCACCTTCTAGAGGGGCGCTCAGCCGCTGAATTCACCAGTGCATTAAAACACCTGAGAACAGTGCCCCCCCGTGATCCAATCACCTGCCCAAAGCCCAACCTCAGCACACATGAGGCTGTGGGGGAAAATTCCATATCTAAACCATAACAATCCCCATTACTGAAAAGAAAAATACGTTATTATTACATAATCATCATAAGTATTGTATAATCATTATGATTATGTGAATTCTACTTAACTTCTCCTTTCCTGTTGTACCATCCCATTTGCTTCACAAATACCTTAAATGCAATCAAGGTTTGTAGCAGCAGAGACAGAAGAGGCCTGGATTATGTACTTGCATGAATTTCATACCCCACTGGTTTCAAACTAGGGGCCGTCAAGTCACAGGGTCCTATTACACTGTTACAGTGAGGAGTTACTAACCGTGTCTGCAGCAAGCAATGCTGGTGCTCAGCGGCTACTCTTTCTCTCTCATACATACAGGCACAACTGTTTCTCAAATATGTGTAGTTGCTATTGGGATAAAATGTGTGTAGTTGCCTTTGCCTCAAAGCCTTTTATTATCACGTCTTCTCAATTTACCAATATTCAGAATACCACTCTTCTCCTGTGGAGATCTTCATTTTTGAGAAGATTAGAAACCACTAACATACAGCAACATTTAAGGAACCCAAACAATTCAACTCAGTATGGAAATGAAACCATTAACAAGAATTTATTGGGCCGGTGAGATGGCTCAGTGGCATAAGCACCTGCCTGGCAAGCGCGAGGGCCCGAGTTCGACTCCCAGAACCCACATACGAAAAAAGGGCTGGTGATATCGCTCAGCGGCACAGGTGCCTGCTGGCACGCAAGGTCCTGAGGTCGATCCCTGGTACCCACAAAGAAAAAAAAAAAAAGAATTTATTAAACATCTACTATGAGTTTGGCATCTGGATGGGAGGAGTAGGGATATGAATAAACAGAAGGTAGTTTCCATCCTATACACCCTATAACTGGGAAGACCAGCCATGGGCCAGTCAATGGTAAAGAATATGAGATCAACTGGGAAACTGGTCCTATGGATTACAAATGAAATTAGTATGACCTGATGTCGGTGGGAAAAGCTTCAAGGAAGAGTCTGAAAGGTTAGACGAGGTTGGGAAGGGGCAAAGGGCTCTAGGTAAGTAGAGGCAGGAATGAACAAGGAGTATGGAATTGTAAAGTCTGGTCTGCCTGGAGTCAAGGGCCTGATTTGGAAGATGTGTTCAATTTCCATGGGCAGGGGATAAGAGGATGGAGCATCAGAATTGCAAGGGTGACTGATGGGCAGTCAAAGCCACTGAACTGGTAGAACAGTAAATGATGGCTATGAGCTATGTCCCATATACCTCAGCCTGGCTAAGGCAAGAGAGCCTGGAACAAAGAATAGGTACAGGGAACCTGGGGAGGTTCATTCCAGCTACAGTCATTACATTACAGGGACTCTTCCAGAGATTCAACAAGGATCTGTACTTAGAGTGGCCTCTTATGACAGGACCTCCATGTCTTCCTTCTTTTTACCAACAATCTTCTGCCCCAGACATGCAAATTTCAATTGCCCAGACCAGCTATGGACCTTTGCCCAGTTGCTGGAACTTTTATATCATTTGCAGGTTCAGGAAAGGGCGTATGCTCTCTGGGAGTGGACAATGGACCAGGAATTTGCCACGCTGGCTTTATAGATGTTTTCTCACCCTAACACTCCTTAGATCAACAGCTCTTGCTATGGTGAAGTCCACCCAGGCCATGACTTCTCCCCTTTTTTGTTACGAGCAAAGGGTAGAACACTAAGAGGCTGGGATGTTTGAAGAGGCCAGAGTCATTGGCAGATTTATACCTGAGGATGCAATCTCTGGGACACACCGTGGAATAGTTCCTGACAACTTACCCTAAGTTACCCTGAAGGATGGAGCCTTTCCTACCCTGTTGTGTATAGTTTTGGAATTCTGAAAAGGACAATGTTGAAGAGAGGCTGGCTCCACAAGAAAGCATGTGCATTACCCTTCAGTGTCTCCCTTCCCCAATCTGTCCTGGATATTTAACCTGACTGATTCCTCAGACAGTGCCAGATGGGGTTGGAGGTGCTGGATCTTGCCCCCCAAGGGCACTGCTGCAAGCTTTTTCTTGACATCCCAAGCTCCAGTCAGTGACTCTTCATTTGCCATAAAAGGGCAGGCCACCCCCAGAGCCTCAGCAGGAGGCAGAGCACCTCCCTCTGCCTTACATCCAAACACTCCTTGTTGACTTCTGCTCAGATAAGGAGGGCTGATCATGGTCAGAGTAAATGGCAAGGGAAAGTTTTCTAAAAAATCCCTAGGAGGATGTAATTTAGGAGGCAGTGGCACCTTAAACAGGTAAGTAGAATGTATGGGAATATCACCATTCAACAGGTGTCCTTTCCCCCTCTTTTTCTGATGAAAGAAACTGAGGTCCAGGAAGAGGAAATGGTCCTTACTGAGATCACAGGTAGGGTGGGAATCAGTCTCGTTCCTAACCAGTGGGGTTTCCCCTATGTTACTTTCCATCACTATAACAAAAAATACCAGGGAAAATTAATTTCTATGAGAAAGGTTTATCTAGTTCATAGTTATGGAGGCTCCAGTCCAAGACCAAGTGGAGCCACCATTTTGGGCTCCTAGTGGAGGTACCAGATGGTTATGGGGTGGGAAAGCACATAGCAGAACTGCTCACCTCATGGTCAGAAAGCAAAAAATAGAAGAAGAGATGGAGACCACACAGTCCCCTTCAAGGGCACACCCCCAGCGACCTAAGGATTCCCACTGGACCCAACCTCCTAAAGGTTTCACCACCCACCAACAGCACCACCCCAGAGAAAATCCTTTAATACAATGACCTTTGGGGGACATTTGAAATCAAAACTATCACATTTTACCCCTGGGCCCCAAACGTCCATCTCACAGTGCAAAAGCTATTCATTCAGTCCATCCCCAAGGGTCCCAAAGTCTTAACTCTTTCAGCAATGCTCAAAAGTCTAAGTCTGAAATCTATTTGAAACTCAATACAAATTCAACTGTGAGCTCCTGTAGAAATCAAAAAGAAAGTTCCATACTTCTGAAATACAGTGGTGGGACAGGAACAGGGTAAAACATTCCTATTTCAAAAGGGAGTGTTACAAGGTTTTGAGGTGCTGGGGACTTCTTCTATAGATTCTTTCTAGGTTCTTGTCCTGAACGAAGAATTGGACAAAACATGTGCAAATGGTAGTGAGATTTTACATTTATTAAAAGTAGGAAAAGAAACATGCTTTGCAGAGCAAATTTAGGCTAATTAAAAGTAGAAAAAGTACACCAGGAGGGAGCCACTGTGAGAGAGAGAGCACAGTGGCCAAGAGTTTAATGGTGGCCATCTTTTGTATCTCCTACTCCTCAAGCTGAGATCAGGTCTAGGCCATCAGATCAAAAACCTGTTTGAGTTCTCCTGAGAGGAACTGAAGCTAGCACTTCCGGAAAGGAACCATTTTTCTGTGCATGTCTTGGCACGCCCACTTGCCCAGATGGCTGGCCATGCCCTCATCTCCTACCTCAGAAGGAATAGAAAAATAGTACAGAGGAACTGACCCAAAGCAAGACCAAAGCCCAGCATGTCAAAATTAATCCTAAAGCTCCTTGTCTAGCATCTGGAGCACAATGTGGTAGAGTGTGGGCTCCCAAGGACTTGGGCAGCCCCACAGCAGCTTTACTGGTTGCAGCCCACTTGGCCATTCTCTTGCACTGGCTCTGCTGTGTGCAGCTTTTCTTGACAGGCATTGGACATTGTTGGCACCTCTGCCTTCCTGGGGGTCAGTGTGTACCTTCAGCTTCACTTTCAGAGCTCCATACATTGCTCTGTTAATTGCTGCTTGCAGGGACTTGAATCCTGCCACAAACTGCCTGACCTTTCGGGCTTTCTTTTAGAATCTTGGTAGAAGCCACCATGACTCCATAACTTTTGCATTCTGCATGCTTACAAAACACCCATTATGTGGATGGTGCCAAGATGTGCTGCCAGCATGAGTTGTACCTGAGCCATCTGAACTATGGATGTAGCAGGCTTAGAACATTTGGCTAGTGAATAAGAGAAATAAATCCTGAGGCAGAGCATGCCGGGCACCCTAGGGCTCTTTTCTGAAACTATTCTGCTCTGGAAAGTCTTTGAAACATTTATATTTCTACATCTCTGAGCCTGTGATGGGTGTGGCGGTGTTGCAGATTTCTGAAATGCCCTCCAGGGATCTTTCCTACTGTGCTGATGCAAAGAATTTGGCTTCTTATTACTGCTAATCTCTTCAGCAACTGCACCCTCCTTGGCAGTATGTTTGGCACTCCTTGTTTTTTTCCCAAGCTGAAAAATTTCCAAATCTTTTCACTCTCTTTTTTGCTCCCAATTCTCACTATAAATTTGGCTAAAACCAGCAAATAATACTCATGCTGCAGCCTGAATGTTTTGTTGCCTTGAGTTTCCTCCATCAGATAAACTAGTCCATTATCTTTAAGCTTAGCCTCCCACAAAGTATCAGGGAAATACAGTATTTGACAAAACAAAGTCAAATTTTTTTTCTGTGGTGTAATGAGGGTGGCCTGCAGTCCAATTTCCAATAGAGTACTCATGTCTATCTGCAACCTCATCAGCACAGCCTATATTGTCCACATTTCTACCAATATCCTTGTCTTCTGAGCCCTTACTAGAATTGCCTATTAAGTTCTGCTTATACCATCTTAAGCTTTCTCTGGCCTGTTCTTCCAAATTATTCCAAACTCCTCCCATAAAAGCATTCTAAAGCTCCTCCACATTGACAGGTCCAGCTACGGTCAAGGTTCCCACCCTTGATATCAATTTTCTGGTAGTTTTCCTTTGCTATAATAAAGTACCTGGAATAATATATTTTATCTGAGAAAAGGTTTATGGTTTTAAAAGCTCACGGTTCTGGAGGTTCCAGTCCAAAATTGGGATGGATCCATTGCTTTGGGCCTCTGTTGGGGGTGGTGGATGGCAATGGTGGAGAGTGTGTGGTAGAGAACACTTTATGACAAGGAAGCAAAAGCAAGAGAAGGGACTGAGGTCTCACAGTCCCCTTCAAGGCCACACTTCCAGTGACCTAAGGACTTCCCACTAGGCCCCACTGCCACAAAGTCCTACCACTTCTCAGTAGTGCACCCTGGGGACCACGGCTGGATCTTGACACTGGACAGATTGGTTGTCCTCATCCTTGTATTAGTGATCCTTGTATAAGGAGGGTGAATAGAAGTCTTGGTTTGTCTGGGATCATCCCAGGTCATACCTTGTATACCAGAGTAACTTTAATAGTGAACTTTTTCATTTTTAAAATGTCCTGTTTTGGACAATAAATCACTCAGTCACCCCAGATACAAGGCACAGACTTATGTAAACACAAAATGTATCTTAAGCAAGGGGAAGATTTTATTACCAGAACCACTGGTACGTCAGACACAAAGGGAACCAAGATCTTACCTGGTAATGCCCCTCCCTTGCCCTCCTTACTCTTTCTACTCTGTGGCTTCAGATGTTGCCTTTTCTCTCTGTGTAGTCACCTTTGCTTCATAACAGAGCTGCCACCAGCTCCTAAGTTGTACATTTGACAGTTTCTATCATCGGAGGGCCACTGAATTTCTATTACAAGCCCCCAGAAGACCCTAGGAATGAACTTATTGTACCATTGTGGGCAGGAGGGAAAGATGGTTTCAGAGCCTTTCAGGTCTGTAAGGAAACCATGAAAAAGAAGAGAGAGATTGGGGGAAAATACGGATTTTTAGAAGGGGTGCCCATAGTCCCTTTAACGTCCAACCGAATCAGCATCCATTATTGATTGAGTGAGCCCTCAGATATTTATCTAACTATCTGTTTGTTATTTATATACCAGAGAAGAGTCTTGTTCTCTCTCACTCCCTACAAAGAGATGCCAGTCATCATGGGGTGGGAGACAGAGCTGGCATTAGAACAAATGGGGAGAGATGTCCCTGTTTGGGAAGGCAGCGTCCCTAAGAGAAGATGCTGCTTCCTGGGGTGCATGTGACTTCAGATGGAGGGCTCCCTGTCCCTGGGCCACCCACCTGTGTGCCTGTAAGCATGTTTCTATGTTCCCAGGACCTGAAAGGTTTAGGGGCCATCAGGCTAAGATTCTGGGAGCTGAAGTCACTGTGGCTTGCAGCAACCTTCCCTAGTGACCCTGTGGAAAAGGGTCTCTTGTTGCCTGTCCCTGACCATAGCTGCCATCCCTGCCTGGAAGCACCTTCTCCCTTGGACAAGCTCTACCCCAGACGCCAGGTTTTATTAGAGGCCCTGGTGGCAGCAATGGTGAAAATAACAGCAGAGGACACAACCTTCCAGGCCACCTATCTGCTTTTCTGATTTTCTGTCTTTGAGGCAGTCACTAACACTGTCCCAGAGGACTGAGTAGAGTTCTTGGAGTTGTGGAACTTATCACAGGAGACTGAGGTGTCCCCAGAAGAGAAGAAAGGCGAGTACACAGAAGCATATCCAACCTATCCTATTGGGTACACTTCCTGTCCCCAAGGTGAAGCAGAACACAATGCTCCAAAGGGTTATTAGTTCACTTTTCACAGATCTTTTACTGTAAAGTCCTTGGGGGGGGGTCCCTGTTTTCATGGTAACCCCAGAGCTGGCAACAACACACACCAAATTCTCAGCAAGTACTTGCAGTCCCCCACAGGGCCCTGTTTTCCAGGCTTCCTGCTTGTCTTCTCTTCCTGGAACATTTCTTTCTGGCCCTTTGCTGGCCCAACTTCTCCTCATCCTTGGAGACTGTGCTCAGCTGTCACCTCTCCAAAATGCCTCCTCTAACCTCCCAGCTGGGTCAGATGCGCTTTCCCTGGGCTATCTTGTCATGGCTGGTTATAGCGCTATCTCCTCTGCCATCCAGGGGGCGTCTGGAAGGCAACGCAGTCTCTGGCATACATGAGAGTGCCAATAAATATTTCTTGAATGGACAAAGATGATTCTGTAAGCTATGTCTGCTTCTAGGTGCAGATGAGATGAATAAAACATTGATCAAATCCCTTGAGCTTCTTTGAAGCTTGCCTTTTTTGTTTTAATCTGTAAAGAGGAGATCAAGTGACAAGACCAGCTTATATCAATATTGTAGCAAATTGCTAGACTCTCTGAGTACCTCTGAGTTTCCCTGTGAACTGCAGCCACATGTAGGTGCAACCCTACTATGGATCCTGGAAATAGTCCTGTCTTGTTCAGGGGGAGGTTGGGGAAGTCTGGGTTCTTTATTTATTGAAAAGGGTTTATTGAGTGTCTTGCCCTCGAAGCATATCTGATTTGATGGAGGATCCAAATAAGCACAAAATATTGACCCACCAGAGCTGAGAACACAGCACTACGGGGCCCTCAGAGTGCGTAGTTGGCTGTATTGGGGAAAGAGAATGTACCGATCAGCTTTCCTGTCACTGGGACAAACTACCTGACACCTGTGACTTAAAGAGGAAATAATTTATTTGCCTCATAGCTTCAGAGGTTTTAGTCCATGGTCAGCTGGATCCAAGACAGAGCCGTCACAGCAGAAGGACCTGACTGAGGAAAGCTGCTCAACTCATGTCAGCCAGGAAGCAGAGTAAGCAAGGAAGAGCCAGAGAGGAGAAGGCCAGGAATCAGATATAGTCCCCAAGGTCGTGCTCCTATGACCCATCCAGATACACCCAGAGGTGTGCTTTGCTAATCTGTTAGGCATCTGTTCATCCAGTCAAGTTGACAATCAAGATTTAACTGTCACAGGGAAGACACATGAGGCTGTCCCAGGCGTGGCCTTTGAGTTGGCTCTTGAAGAGAGCATGAGCTTCCCAAGCAGAGGTCAGAAGGGAGGACACATGTGGGTAACAATACTATAGGGTGAGATTTCAGGACCTGTTTAGGACAGAGAACATTTGACATCTTTCTTACCTCTTCAAAACTACACCCTAGCCCCCTTGATAAACTCAAAATCTCAGATTTCCCTCAACAATATTTGACACACAGAAAATTAAATATCATGAGTACAAAGCAACGCAAAGTAGTGGGAGAAAGCAATGTTTTACTTTCAAGCTGCAAGTCCTTACCCCCACCCCAATTCTACTGTATCCCCCTGGGGGTGTCCCTCTGCTCCACTGTCCTAGAAATCAGCCCATTGGTTTGAGTGGAGTGGCACTGCAGGCAAGGCTTCCTACAGGGAAGCAATGGGGTAAAACTTAGGAGGAATGCCTGGTGGCAGGGTGGGACAGAGAGCGGGAGATGGAGCAGCTGTTGCCATAAAAATGGTCTCAGGGCCTAAACATTAGGGTGGGGAGGATGAAAAAGAAGATATGGGTAATAAACAGATGGTAGAGGGGAGCACTGCTAATGCTTGGAGTTGAATAAATGTGGGCATTTGGGAGTTCATGCCTTGGTCCAGGCAGGGCCCTTCATTCATTTAACAACACGAATTGTCAGCTCTCTTGTGTGCCAGAGACTAGGCTGAGTACTGGGGATACCAATGAAGAATAGCACAGGGAAACCCCCTACTTCTGTGGAACTTGCATCCTAGAAGGCAGAAGATGATGTGGCAAACAAGCAAGAAACCATATGAACACGGTCATTTCAGATAGTGGCCCATGCCACAAAGACAAGGAAGCAGGGTGATGAGATGGAGAGTGATGGAGATGGGGTAGGTAGAAGGAGGAGGCTACCTCAGATTGAGCAAGATGGAAGTGACTCTAAGAGTGACAGCTGAGCTGAACCCTGAATGATGCTTTAGCAGTGAGCCATGGCAAGGTCTGGAGGCAGAGCACCCAGGAACATGAATTTCTTAGCAAAAACGCTGCTGGCATCTCTGCTGTCATGGTAGTATAAAAGCAATGGATATACTCATTTCCCAGGAGGGAACTCCTAGGAATGTATTCTTGGCTTCTTCTGTGCTTGTTCGCTTGCTTGCTAACAGTAGGACCTCTGGGTCTGGAATTGTAGGTTCACTCTTCTCTGGATCTTTCTCTCTTTGTTTTGTAAAGTGAGGCAAACCACAGCTCTCAAGGTGGTGGAGGTGTAAATGTGCTTAGGGCAGGCCCATAACTCTCCCCTCCACCATTCCTGCCATGTAGATTCAGTGTTGAAAGTCGAGGCAGGACATTTGATGCCTGCAGATTTTCCTGAACTAAAGATGTACAACCTACATGTCCATCAAAGTTTATGAATGCCTGTGTTAGAGACAGCAAAGCCAATACTGAACATGAACTTCACTGGGGCCCTTGGGTCTGCCTTTGTGCAGTTTCCAACACTGAAGGAAAGGGGGTGTCATTAATTTGTACCCTCAAACCTCTACAAGCTGGCCTCGATCTCACAGAACACAATAGGTGTTGGGAAATACCTGATTCCAGGAATCACCACCTCTGTGAGTTGAAAGTAAGGCACATGCTCAAAAGAATGAAAGTTATTTCTGGTAATGAATTCTAGAAGCAATTTCCCAACATGAAAAGTGCAATGAAGTGAAATTTCTTCTCAACAATGTCCTTGAAGTAATCATAATAATGAGCTTCATGTGACTGTTTCTAATAAGGTGCCCAAATGCAAGCCCAAATGCAAGCTCACTTTTCACTGAGTAAAAGTGAAGCAATTTAGTCAAAATAAAGAGTGCCGAACATCATATCACCACACTTCGGTCATGTACCTCCTTCTAGTGGAGAGAGGAGCCTATCTCGCATTTTTCTTGGAATTCATCCCAAATAAGAAAGGGTGTTTGGGTTCGGTGAGATAGCTCAGCGGCATAAGCGCCTGCCTGGCAAGTGCGAGGTCCTGAGTTTGACTCCCGATACCCACATAAAGGAAAAAAAAGGCCGGTGATATCGCTCAGCGGCACAAGTGCCTGCTGGCAAGTGCGAGGTCCTGAGTTCGACTCCCAGTACCCACATTAAAAAAAAAAAAAAAAAAGAAAGGGTGTTTGCACACTGGCTGTCAAATTAACAAATGCTCTCTACATGCTCTTTCTAACACACTTTCCTTCTCTGCTTTTTCAGATCTTACCCACCTGTAGTGGGCTAAACAACACCCACCACTCCAAGTGTTCATATTCTAATCCCTGTGACCTGTGATTATGTCACCTTTTGTGGTGAAAGAGACTTTGGAGATGTGATTGAACTCAGGATCTTGATAAGGGGAGATGATCTTGGATTTTCTGGGTGGGCCCAATATCACCTAGGAGTCCGTATAAGAGGAAGGCTGAAGGGTCAGAGAGAAAACAGTGTGATGACAGAAACTGAAGATGGAGAGATGATCTTTGAAGATGGGGAAGGGGGAGTCACAAGCCAAAGAATGCAGTAGCCTTTAGACTGTAAAGGGCAAAGAGGTGGATTCTCTCCTAGATCCTCCACAAAGGAACACAGCCCTGCTGACACCTTGTTTTTAACCTGTAGTACTCACTGCAAACCTCTGGCTATAGTACAGAACTACAGTACATCTGTGTTGTTTCCAACTACTAAATATGTGGTGATTTCTTACAATGGCAGAAAGAAACCAAGACATGAGCTGAAATGCCCCAACCTTCTGAAAGTATATGCAAACCTTATAGTGACCTTCAAGGGTTGAGAGTCCATAGATGTCAACTACTTATTATCAAGTCATCTGAAAGTTAATACTGCACCGCTGTGGGACATGCCTCCTGATTTTTCTTGAGCATTTCCCTTGGCTTGGTTAATATGTCACTCATTTATGTAGAACACAGAGCAGGGTTTTACCCATCGTGGCACTTCCTTACCAAACACCTTTGAATAGATGAATGAAAAAGAAGCTGCTTTCCTTGTATCTCTCAGAAGAATTGTATACTGCAGAATACACTCAAATATTTGTTGAACATTTTCCTAAAATCTAAAGCATTTAGACCAGGACTCCACTGTTGCCCTGCTTTCACATATATGGTTGAAGCCTAGTTTATGACTGGTTGCTTAATAAAATGTTGATAAAAATGGAGAAACCACTAAAAGTAATAATACATTCTCTAAGCATTTATTTGAAACTTCAAACATGTAAACATGTAATGATTCATCAATCTTTTGATGGACTTTGTGTGTCTATTGTAAGAGTTCCTCTTAATCATTCTTGTATATATAAAATCTAATTTCATCTAAAATTTCCAGTTCTGGTCTCTATACAATGATATGTTTCTCCAAGACGTTAAATATATAGAATTATCATATAATACCGCAGTTTTACTTCTAGGTTATATCCTCAGGAATTGAAAGCAGAGACTCAAACAGAAACTTGTACATCAATGTTTATTGTAGCATTATTCACAATAGCCAAAAGGCAGAAACTGCCCAAAAGCCCACCAACAGATGAAGAGATAACTGGAATGTGCGGTATGAAAGATACAACCGAATATTCAGCCATTAAAAGGTATGAGAATTTGATATGATAAACATGGATGGACCTTGAAAATTTTATGGTAAATAAAATAAGCCAGGCACAGGAAGAAGAATATTGTATGACTGTGCTTATGTGAAGTTCCAGAATCGGCAAGTTCATAGAGACAGAAAGTAGAATAGAGATTACCAGGGCCTGGGGGAGGGAGAAACAGGGAGTTATCAGGGAGTTAGTGCTTAGTGAGTACAGAGTTTATGCTGTGGATGATGAAATATTTTAGAAATAGTGGTGATGATTCCGCAACATTTTGATTGTAGTAAATGCTACTGAATTTACAAATGGTTATATATATACACATTCCACATCCTTGGATTCAACCAACTGTGCATTAAAAATATTTGAAAGAAAAAAAATGAGCTCGTACTGAACATGTAGAGACTTTTTTTGTTATTTTCTCTAAACAATATTGTATAACAATTATTTACATAGCACTTACATTGTATTAGACATTATAAGTAATCTACAGATGATTTGAAGTGCACAGGGAGGATATACAGGGCTATGTGCAAACACAGGAGTACCTCGGTTCACAAACTTAATTCTTTCCATGATTCTGGTTGCAAACCGAATTGGATGAGAACCAAATAAAGTCAACTTTGAACCTAACCATTGAATTTGATTCGGTTCTCATCCAACTCGGTTTGTGACCAGAATTACGGAAAGAATCAAGTTTGTGAACCAAGATACAACTGTACTATGTCATTTTACATAAGGAATTTGAGGTTTGGATTTTGAAATCTGAGGGGGGTCCTGAAACCATCCCCTACAGTAAGAGGGATAAATGTACTGGAAAAATTATTCCAAAATAGTATCCTAAAATACCCCTAGATGGTTTGATAAAAGGTAATTTCCCCCCACTTTATTATTTTCTGAAGAAAATTGTATTTTCTTCAGAGAACATGCATTAATTACTTTGAAAATCAAAAACCAAAACCCAAAAACTTAAGTGTGGCAAAGTTCTTGCTTATTTGGGGCTGCCACATCCTCCAGGGTAAAAGACTATCTTCTAACAAATGTTAGTTTAATCTTAGTTACTGCTGTCAAACTAATGTTTTCAAAAAGAGGCATTTGCTTGTTTACAAAAAAAGCAGATCAACCAGTTCAGTGAATGGATGAGAAGACAGAAGGAGAAAAGAACCCCAAGGATGAGACTCACTATTGGGAAAAGCCTTTCATTCTCCATCCCCTCAAATCAACCTCACTGTAAAAAATTAGGTTCCCAAACCACAGGTTTTCATTTTTAGCATCAAAGCGGACATCCAAGCCTCTTGATGGCAAATGTAGGTCAAGTTTATTAAATTCAATTTTTGAGGAGAACTCAGTCAAACTGCTAGTTAGCATACCATTCAAAGTAGCATTTATCGACATTGATTCAAAATGGCCAAAAAATATTTTAAAATAATTAAAACAGAAGACCTTAGATTTTAAAGGCCTTCCAATGCTTGTTGTACCAGAAAGACACTATAATCAGAGCCTGTCAGGGAGAGAGTGGACTGGCTTCTACTATTAAAAAGAAAGTTAATTCAATATGTGATTGGATCTTTCTGAAACAAACATCTCAATTGTGGCACTGCTTTACTTCAAAGCCATCAGTGATTTCCCAGCTCCTGCAGGGCATCTGGCACCGAGACCAGGCACACAGGACACTGTGGTCTGACCTGAGGTTCTTTCCCTCTCAGCCTCATTGCTCTGGTTCTCTGGGCATTTGCAGTCCCCAGAAGATCCAGGACTGTGCCTATGCCTTTGAGTTTTTGCTCTTGCTCCTCCCTTTGCCTGGACTGCCCACCCTCTCCCGTGCCCATGCCCACGCACCCTTCAGTTCTTTGCCCATGTGTCACCAACCCTCTGAAGGTTCTCTGATCCTCCATTCCCAGTGGATTTGAGCATTTGCTCCTTTTCACCTCCACTATGTCCTAAGCAAGTGTCTGCAAATACCCAAGACACCACTGCACACACTTGTTTTCGTGTCCCCTCTTGCCCTGCCGTGAGCTTTCTAAGGGCACGTACTGTTTGTGATTCAGCTTTATAAACCCCGTGGTTCTCGCACCCAGAAAAGGCTCAAAATGACCTAATCACACAGCTACACTGATGGTTTCTTTGATGACAGCAAGAGTTGACTTAAAAGGGGATTATCACAACCTCAGAGTCAGGCCATCCTATTTCCAAGCATCAATGACTTGTCTCCTCTGCCACCTGCCTCTATCCCCTAACAAAGTCACCTGAATCACCTTATGGTCTCTTCTGTGCAAAACCTAGGGGTGATGAGAGATGCCACAAGAAAGGATGATGCCACAAGAGAGGATGCCAGAAGAAAACTTAGGACTTTCATTATCACCTTGTTTTAAATTCCTATTTGTTGTGTGTGAATTAAAATGTGGGTATCATTATTAACTCCTATTTAGCTCTTACTATGTACTAAGAACTTTACATATATTAATTAAATTCTCACACAATTCAATAAAATAGATACTACTATTATTCCTGTTTGTCATATGAGGAAACTGAGGCATGCAGGTTAGGAAAGTTGCCCAATGTCATAAAGTTAGTAAGTGGTTGTTCTAGGATTTGAACTTAGGCAATTTGACTACATAGCCCTATTTACATTCACTATCTTGCTTGTAGACATTAGTTGTACACATTATCTTAAATAAATACATATATACAGAACATGAATGCTCTACATTTTTACGGGTGAGAGTGTACAAAAAATTATACTTCATGGATTTTTCCTACCACTGATTCCAGGGGGTGGCATTTTTTTCTGTATAGAGCTGAGTAGTTAAATATTTAGACTGTGTAGGACAAGAGGCAAAACTAAGGATATTATATAGGTACTTATATGACAAAATAGAAAACATGTTTTTATTGATAAAATAAAAATACAATAATTGAATATAATGTTTTGTTATACCGTTCTACTAATGAGAATGGAATTCTTTTTTGTAGGATGATATTTCAATTAAGTGGGGCTCAAAGTTAGTGCCCCCTATTATCAGATTGATTGAATGTTCATGAATATTAATGAATGTTCATCTGTAAAACTATTCTTAATGCATAGACCAAAACCAGATTGTGAATAGATCTGGCCACAGGCTATAGTTTGCTGACCCCTGGATCAGACTACTATTGCCCAAATTTGTGCAAACTCCTCCAAAATATAGTCCAAAATATCATTCTGACTCTAACTTTGCTATTTCCCTGGTGCATTCTATTTTCTATCCAACTGGATTACTGGCATTACTTGGATACTACTCCTGAAGGCTTTATGGTCCAATACAACAAAAAGAAGCCAAGAAGCTCTGGGACGGAGTTTTGGCTGTGTCACTTAATAGCTTTCTAGCTTTGGGCAAATTATTCTTTAAAAAAAATCTCTGTGGTTCAGTTTCCCCATTTGTCCATAAGCTGCCAAGCCTCAACTTCCTGGGGGCAAAGATGGAGTCACCAGTTTCCTTGGTGCTCTGCTCCACCTTCTCATGTGAGGTGCTTGGTCCCTATCAAAGACGCTCTCAGTCTTAGTCTCGGTGACTTCCAGGGGTCCCACCTGAACACCTGTGCAAGTCTACACCTGGTCGGTGCCACCATTGTCCAAGCAGGCATCACAGACTCTGCTGGTGCTGCCACGGCTCTAGTGGGTGCCACCACCAATGCTCTGGTCAAGACCCCACCCACGACACCAGAGAGCTGTCGTCAGTCATCTAGAATGACTGTCCTATCTGTGGTGCACTGTTAGAGGGCCCCAGAGCAATACCACTTCTGGCTCTGTATTTAAGAGACTTTCTGATAAAATAATCCTTATGCCAGCCGTGCCCCACAGAATCTAGAGTGGGGACCACTGGGCCCTGAGCCAGGAGAGGCCTCAAAGGCCCAGTCAGGACACTAATATCAGAACTGCTCTGCTGCTCTCGTGACTGTGACTTTCTTATCAGGGAAATCTCTGGGTCCGGCTGAGATACTGCTGCTTCTTCTGAGATATTTATTCTGGAAGACTCCTTGTCCCCTTTGGAAACAGTCCTCTGCTGAGCTTTGATTTGAGGTAAAACCTCTTCACCATTCCATGCATCAGGGTCAAGGATAAAAGCAACAACTTCACTAAAATTTCTTTTGAATTCAATTATAGCTTTAGAACAGGCACACAGAGCTTCACTTCCATTGATACATACAGCTGAGATCCTCCTGAGTCTTTCATTCCGTGTCCCCGGGACCAGGTTGTTCTTACTCAGATGACATTCCTGATGGTGCATTGGTGACTTCAGGGATGTTCTCAGGTGCAAGAGAGCATGGATTATACAGGGTCTGTGGCATCCATTTCCATGAAGGTTGCCACATGTGACTGCCTGATGTGACTAGCTCTACCTGTGGCAGCTGTAAATGTCACCTTTCCTTGGGGCACAGAAGCTAACACCAGTCTGGCGCAGATGGACTGTGTCAGTTACAATCATGCTTCTGTGTGGTATCGGCTGGCTTATCCTGGGCAGTAGGCATTCCTAGTCTGCCCTGGTCCAGTCCAGCAGAATGACATCTGTGATGCTACCAGTCCTCAGGGGTAATCACTGTGTAAATATACTTTTAATGGCTGCATAATCCTTCATCATAAAAATATGATTTATTTAACCATTTCTCTATTGTTAAGCATATATGTTATTTTCAATTTGTTCACTTTTAAAATTGCTTTTGTGAGCATATTTGTACATGAATCTTTGCACCATTCAGTACAAAATGTACACAACAATGATGAAATGGAATGGCAAAGCAGACATTGCCTATGAAGTAGTAGGTCAAAGTCTTCCAGCCAAAGGAATCTTAGAAGTGTCTGCTTTTCTGATAGCTGAATTGAATCGGAACTCCATGTGGCCTTGACACCACAGTTATCTGTCAGTTTCCCAAAAGACTGTGAAGTGTAAGGGGGATTCAAAAGAAGCCGACCAGTTCATAAACAAATTTCCTGAAAACTAAGGAGAACTCAAGTCTTCCAGAAGGGCTCTTCCCATTCCATCAATTAGATGTAAGAAACAAGATATTCCAAGGACTTCTGGTGATGGTCTCACTATCTTTTCTGATGTATCTAGTTACTTTAAATGTCTTGTTATTTAAATAGGTTTAATTACATAAAGTAAACTGCAGTCTATTGCATCAGATGGAATGACATCAACCCTGAAATGACTGGAAATTTCATCACAGAATAACCTTGGGATTTTTTTTAGTTTTATTTCCTCCCCCAAGCTTTGTGCAATACAAATGCATTCTTAAGTTCTGCAACAGAGGCGATGGTTAATTTACAATAACAATAACACCACCTTGCACATTATATTACTCGATTCTCAGAATAATACTCTGAAGTACAAACAGCTATTTTTATGATCCCAGTTTTATAGATGCAGAAACTAAGGTTCAATAACATAAAATAATTTCTGGTCTGTTTCCCAATTTCCAGGCAGGCCTGTGGTTAATGGCTGTGATGTAGTGAGCATTTCAGACAGTGATGGTAGAGATTGTATTTCCTACTATGTCTCTTCCCAAATCCACCAACAGTGTTCCCCTTGTTGGCAGAGAGTACAAACACTGGATCGCCACTACACAAGCACCAGACCACCTCCCAGGGTTTCTGATGCTAGCCTCCACTCCACCTTCTATTTTTTTTTTTTTTTCCTTGTGGGTACCGGGGGTCGACCTCAGGACCTCGCACACCAGCAGGCGCCCGTGCCACTGAGCGATATCACCGGCCCTTTTCTCGTATGTGGGTTCCGGGAGTCGAACTCAGGACCTCGTGCTTGCCAGGCAGGCGCTTACGCCGCTGAGCCATCTCACTGGCCCCCTCTCCACCTTCTTCCACACCTGTGTAGTATTCACGATAAAATGTGCTATTGGCTCTGTTATCCAAAAGGGGAATGATTTCTTGGAGCAAAATTACTCAAGAGCAGAAAAGAAGAGAAGGTAGCAGGCTCAGGATAGGAGGAAGGCAGTGGAGCTGTGAATGTTAAGAGAAGGACCCATCTTCCAGAGAAATGGGGGCTAAGGAAGACACACTGCCTGGGTTTGTCTTAACTGCTCCTGCAGTGGTTTGTACTTTCTGATTCTTTCACAACCCTGGTTCAGGTTTTCTCTCCCACATGCAAACTCTAGAGGCAGCAAACTAGTTCCACAGCTGGCCGACACCACGGTTGAATTTGAGTTATTTCCCAATATTTTAAATAATTAATAAATGAGGTTTTAGAAAATCAGATTAGGCTACAATGGGAGGCTAGCATTCCTGGGTAGCAGTAAGTGGCTGCAGCTGAGCAGTGACTGTCACTTTGAAAGTCCCTCCAAACCACTGCCACTCTAGCCAGCCTCTTTATCTCTCTGGCTTATGTGAATATTTGAGTTTGGAATCTTTGAAGGAAAGAATATGATCTTAAGATGAGGTAAAGTGAGCAAATCTACAATGTCTGTTGAAAAATAGGCCCAGGTTCCTCCTCCTTCTTTATCAGTCATTAACCATGCAATTATTAGAATGCTGTGGTCACTGGCAGGGACCTCGCCTTTGGGGTTAGAGAGTAGGTTTGAGTCCAGGCTTAGGCATTCACAAGCTTTGTGATGCCAGGGAAGGAAAGCCACAGTCTGAATGGGTGGTTTCCCAAGTGGGGTACACACACCCCTTGGGGGCTACAATGATCCAGGAAATGGCAAGAAGTTTGGGGATCATTGTCTGGAGTATACCCAGAAAGATGCTGCCGGACAAGAGGCAGCTGATATTCCTAGCCCAATCTCAGAGAAACTTAAGATGTGACAATATTCAACATGGCAGAGGATGTGAGAGACAGGGCTGAAAACGGGAGCCATCAGAAGCCTGCATGTGGGACAAGTGGACCTTTTGAACTATCCTGATCCCTGAACCAAGGTCTCTTATCATCAGGAGAGATTTCAGTGTTGAAAAATTTTTAAAAATCCCCAGAGGGAAGAAATCAGAACATTCTAATATTCAGGACATTCTAGCCCCTGAAGCCTTCCATTTAACACATCCTGCCCAGGTACACAGAACTCCTAATTGGCTTTTGGGGGCTTCACTCTCACAATTTAAAGGATAAAGAAGAATGTCTAGAAATATAAAAAGATGCCATAAAGAGAAAGTAATAACAAAGTGTGTGGGGGGCAGCCAGCAACCCTGGAGGATACTTTTTTTTTGAGACAAGGTCTCGCTATGTAGTCCAGGCTGGCCTTGGACTCACTATGTAGTCTAGGCCAGCCTGGAACTTGCAGTGATCCTCCTGCTTCAGCCTCCCAAGTGCTGAGATAACAGGTATGTGCCACCATGCCCAGCTAGTTATTTTGAGGAAGAGAACCCAAATCAAAGCAAACCAATCTGCATAGCTCCAATTAATATATTCAGAAAAACTCGTATAGATATTTCATCCATAAAGGAAAAATAGGATGCATGACAAAGAATACACTATTATTATTTAAAATGACTATTAAAATTATTAAAAGAATCAGTGGAAAGTCTGAAAGATTTAAAGCTTGGTACTCTCCTTGAAAATAGACCCAGGGGCTGGTGAGATGGCTCAGCAGCATAAGCGCCTGCCTGGCAAGCATGAGGACCCGAGTTCGACTCCCGGAACCCACATACGAAAAAAGGGCCAGTGATATCGCTCAGCGGCACGGGCGCCTGCTAGCGTGTGAGATCCTGAGGTCGACCCCCGGTACCCACAAAAAGTAAAAAAAGAAAAAAAGAAAAAGAAAATAGACCCAAAAGATAAGATTCGTTTTAAGGTAAGAAAAAATAGGGGCCCGTGAGATGGCTCAGCGGCTTAAGCGCCTGCCTGGCAAGTGCAAGGGCCCGAGTTCGACTCCCGGAACCCACATACGAAAAGGGGGCCGGTGATATCGCTCAGTGGCATGGGTGCCTGCTGGCGCGCGAGGTCCTGAGGTCGACCCCCGGTACCCACAAAATAAATAAATAAATAAATAAAGGTAAGAAAAAATACAAAAGGTATAGAGAATAATTATGGGAGGTCCACTATCCAACTGATAGTAGATTCGGACAGAGCAAGCAAAGAAGTCCAGAGAAAGGATGGGATCAAAGAAACCCAGGAATTTCCAAGGGCTGGCAGCCAGACATTTGGACTGAATGAAAAATGCAGAGTTGGAACACAAGACCCACTTACTCACATAATTTGATCTTTTAGAACATCAAAGATAAAGAAAATTGAAATTTTCCAATAAAATGAGCCTTGTATAAAAGAATGAAAATGAAAACAGTCATCAGGCTTCTCTCTGGCAATACTGGGCTCTGGGAGGGAATAGTGTGATGCCTTCAGTATTCTGTGGGAAAATGATTTTCAATCTAGAATTTCATACTCAGCCAAAATATCAGCCAAAGGTAAGTGTAGGATAAAGCTTTTGGGGACAAAGAGGGCCCAGAAATTGACCTTTCACACGCCCGCTCTTGGGAATGTACTTGAAAACGTGCTGCAACAAAATACAGGTATCACCTGAAATGGAGGAAGATATGACCCTGGCCAGCCTGTATTGACCCAAGAAATCTGTGAAGGTAAACCATGTCAGCTATGCAACAGGAGGATGGTGAACGTCAGAGAAGAATGCTTAAAAACTCAACCAAAACCCGGCCGGATGAAGAATCAGGGATAGAATGAGCTATGATAAAGATAAAAGAAAGACAAAAAGAGGATCCACGGGGATATGGGGGGAATGCTACAATGAAAAGAAGAGCAACCCTCATAGACATTTTGCCTCTGCAGAGAATAATATTCAGAGTCACACCAATGTAAGTGCTGTTTAGGTGATGTTCATTTCTTTTTTTAAGGATCAGTCCGTGGAAGAGTTAATTATGGCTAGGAATAGAATGTAAATGTTATCCTAAAAATTACACAGGGCAGAAGCTGGGAGGTAGACATGGGAGAGAATCTGAAAGGAGGAGCAAGGAGGCTGTTAACTTCACTTTAAAAAGAAAGGAATCAGGGCCGGTGAGATGGCTCAGCGGCGTAAGCGCCTGCCTTGCAAGCGCAAGGGCCCGAGTTCGACTCCCGGAACCCACATACCAAAAAAGGGCCGGTGATATCGCTCAGCGGCACGGGCGCCTGCTGGCGCACGAGGTCCTGAGGTCAACCCCCGGTACCCACAAAAAAAAAAAAAAAAAGTAAGGAATCAGGAAATACTGCCCTTCGTTGATAGAACAAAAAATAAAGGTGTGACTATGTCTGTGTCACAAAGGTAATTGATAGAGAAGTCAGATAACTGTATAAAAAGGCACTGCTGGTGAAAATGAGCTAAATCCTCATTTATCAAGGAAGAAGGAAATAGATAAGGTACAAGGTAAATCAATAAATAATTATAAGAATTTTTTTTGTACCAGGAATCGAAGGAATGTATTATTTAAAGATATGTAGGTAACATCAGAAGAAATATTTAAAAAAGTTAAAATGATAATTTCTGAAGACTGGGCCTGGAGGAAAGATGAGGTGGGACAGGGATATTTTCACTACTCTTTGTCCACTCAGTCTCCCAGTCTGTCACTTTCCTAACCATCCCCACATTCTCTTCATCTCTAGTTCTCTGTCACTAATGTGTCTATTTACAAATCTAAAACCTTTTTTTGTTTATAAAGTCAACTAGTACGAAAGTCATCATCTGATTCAAAGTTTCCACAGATGTCAATCCCAAACAGGAGTCTTCTAGCCATTGTACAAAATGGTCCATTTTCTCACAGAGCATTTGGAATTTCTGGACATATTTGAGCTCTGCAAATCCATAAAGAATGAAGAACTGGGCCGGTGAGATGGCTCAGCGGCATAAGCGCCTGCCTGGCAAGCGTGAGGTCCTGAGTTCGACTCCCGGAACCCACATAAAGGAAAAAAAGGGCCGGTGATATCGCTCAGCGGCACAAGCACTTGCTGGCAAGTGCAAGGTCCTGAGGTCGGCTCCCGCTACCCACATAAAAAAAAAAAAAAAAAAAAAAATGAAGAACTGCAAAAGGGTGAGGATGGCCCAGGGATGATGAGTCTATTTCTGTATGTCTTGCATGAAGAAAAATGTTTATTATTCATATTAGTTTTCTCCTGCTGCCTAATGATCACAAACCAAGGGTCTTAAAATAACACCCATTTGTGATTTTAGTTCTGTAGGTCAGAATCTTTGTCAGCACAGTGGATTCTTTGTTCATAATCAAAGTTGAATCACGATGCAGGAAAGGCTGGACTCAACTGGAAGTTCTGGACGTGAACTGGAAGTTCTGGCAAAGAACCCACTTCCGGGCTCACTCAGGTGGTCGGCAGAATTCCGGTCCTTACTGTTGTACGACTTGAGGTCCTGGTTTTCTTCCTGATTGTTGGCAAGGGGTCGCTCCTAGCTTCTACAAGCAGCATTTAGGGACTTCCATGTAGCCCCTTCAAGCTTCGAAGCGAGCAGCAGGGTATCTCTCTTGAATGGAAGGCCTTCATACTTCATTCTGGTCTCTGACTTCTTTTTGTGCTATCAGCTGGACACAATTCTCAACAAAAAAGAGTTTATGTGATGAGGCTAGCTCCACCCAGAAAATCTTCCTATTTTCAAGTCTACTAATCAGTAATTTTATACCTGCAAAATCCTTGCCAAATATCATCAACATAGGAATAACACCAGAGGACAAAGATAATGGGGGCCATCTTCACGTTCCACCATATTACTCAAGAAAAATGACTTACTTTAATAGAGGATGTGTTTTATTATAAAAACAACATAGAAAAGTTTGAAGAGGATTTTTTTAAAGTGCATGATTATATCACTTTCCAGAAATAGTCATGAGTATTTGAAACAGATCATCTGAATAGGTTGCTGTGTGTAGAAACAGAGCACAAAGATCAACAGACAACAGTGGGATTTTACTCTCAAGTTATTTTTAAATACAATAACATTTAATTTAGTAAGAAACTAAAGTAAAATATTGTAGAAAGAATATCTGAACTGCTAAATGTTTCTATGCCACAAAAGTTCTTAAAATATCTCCTTTAAAGATGAGAAAAACTACTACAAATATCATCAAGAAGTTGGAATCCTGCTTGCTTTATAAAGTTGCAGCTCCTGCATTTCCTTTTTTAGGTAGATTGTTTCGTGGCCATTAAAAATGAGTAAATTGCGGGCCGGTGAGATGGCTCAGCGGCATAAGCGCCTGCCTTGCAAGCGCGAGGGCCCGAGTTCGATTCCCGGATCCCACGTATGAAAAAGGGGCCGGTGATATCGCTCAGCGGCACGGGTGCCTGTTGGCGCGCGAGGTCCTGAGGTCGACCCCCCGGTACCCACAAAAAAAAAAAAAAAAAAAAAAAAATGAGTAAATTGGGGCCGGTGAGATAGCTCAGCGGCATAAGCGCCTGCCTGGCAGGCGCGAGGTCCTGAGTTCAACTTCCGGTACCCACATATGAAAAAAGGGCCAGTGATACCACTCAGCGGCACAGGTGCCTGCTGGCGCACGAGGTCCTGAGTTCGACCCCCAGTACCCACACACACACAAAAAAAAGTAAATTTACATGCTTAACGCTCCTTCTACTGCCCTTTCTTCCACCGCTCAATGCTTGTTTGGTATGTAATTATTCTCATAGTGTAGGAGTTTTTAATGTTTACATTTTGTTCTTTTTTTTTTTTTTGTGGGTACCGGGGGTCGACCTCAGGACCTCGCGCGCCAACAGGCACCCGAGCCGCTGAGCGATATCACCGGCCCCTTTTCCGTATGTGGGATCCGGGAGTCGAACTCTGGCCCTCGCACTTGCAAGGCAGGCGCTTACGCCGCTGAGCCATCTCACCGGCCCTACATTTTGTTCTTTAATCATAAATTCTATAGGTCTTTGGTCCTAAATCTATATTTAAAACAAATCAGAACTCATCTCCAGCATTTTCTTAGAATCTTCAGTTCTCTTCATGATTTCTTTATTTTGATTCATCTCTTGGTTGACTGCATTTCAGCATAAAGAACTTTTTTCTAAGCATGTAGAAACCCTGAGTTTGTTCATGCTCAGGAATGACTGTCAATGGCCTTTATGTGTAAGGAACAACTTGGCAGAATATGCATCATGAGTCACACTGTCATGCTCTTAAGGTTTGTAGACTTTGCTTTTTTGTCATTTAACCTTGTTTCTCTTGATTTTTTAAATCTTGTGTATTTTATTATTGATGAGTCTGTACCCATTTTTCCTTGACACAGTGTGTGCTTTGTGCTTCTTACCTGCTGACTCAAGTTTTCATTACAGTAAAGTTCCTTCTAGTTTTTTATTGTTCCATTTATTCTGAATGCTTTTTCAGGAATGCCAATGAAGCACACATTGGCTCTCTATTGTTTATTCTCCTTAATTATCAAAATTTGAACATTTCTTTGTTCTTTTCCATATTGTTCCATTGTATCTTCACTTGTGTTTATTCTGGTTTTGGGTGAGTCTAAAGTGGCTTCCTCTTTCTGCCCCTCAAGAAATTCTTCTTTTGTTGTCCTAGAATTCCTTATTTTTACCCTGAACCACCTCTTCAAGTTTTTCCCTGAATTTCAGAGAGAGAGAGAGAGAGAGAGAGAGAGAGAGAGAGAGATTGAGAGAGAGATTATGGTAATTTCTTTAATGCGGTGGTAAATTATTTGTTAAATAGCATGGCCAGAAGTAGAGGACTTTGGAAAAGTTGAAATGGGCAGCTTCATCTGGGTGTGTTTCCAAATCTGTTCCTCTCTATGAGAGAACATCTCTGAGATTCTAAGGTTTCAGTACTTGGAAGGTTACTTAGGTCCCTGGCAAAGCCCTGGCTAGGCTTTCTGGGTTATGCTCTAGCCATTGCCTCTCCACCCCATTCACCCTATCATCTCCAGGAGACTGCTTGGCGTGCAGGCCAGGCCACAAACCACAGAAAGAAATAACGGTCAGCCTGGTTCCTCCTTGAGCTTGACTTCCCTGTTAGCATACTGGGTTTTTGCAGGAATATTACCTGTTTCTCCTGTGGAGTCTTTGGAGCCTGTTACGCAAATCAAAATTTCAGTCAGTGAAGTGCCACATCACAATTTTTGCCTTATCCATGTTACCCCATTAAAATCAATATTTTGATTTAACTCAATTTCCAATTTTTACTTATTTAAAAAGGCATATCATGGTCACAAATGGAAAACTGGTATTATTTGCCATAAATAGGAAACAACTATTAAAACAAATGCAATGAAGGGCTGGGGATACAGCTCAGCAGCACAGCGCCTGCCTGGCAAGTGCGAGGTCCTGAGTTTGATTCCCAGTACTCCCCCTGCCAAAAGTTCCCTAAAAAAAAAAGCAATGAAAAAAATTGAAAGGTCTAGCTAGATACATTGTCTGCTGGAAGCTAAGTCTGGGACCTATATTTTCCATGATAGAAGCAACTAGAGAAAACTAAAGACTACTGGCATCAAATTAAGACTTTCTTTTTGATGTGATCAAACCAAAAGACAATGAAACAAAAAGGAATCACTTTTTATGATGTTACTTAATATAACCAAATGATTATCTGTGTACCACTTAATTTTATTTCATCTTTCCCTAGAAATACAAATCAGTCTCCTTTGGGAAATACCACTCTAAACCAAGGATTAATGATTTGGTTCCTTGGGACAATGACACTAACATCTAAGGAAATGTTATTTCTTGCTCAATGCTGGAAGCATTGTATGTGAGCTTTCAGCATTTTACCAGTTTTGCAGTATTGGGCATGCTTATTTCATGGTTTGAGGTTCTGATAGTTTCCTTGTTTCATTAAAAATGGGGCCTTTTCTGTGCTTTTGCTTTGCTTTGTTTTTGTGTCACTCCTGAAAGATTCAAAGGAGGGGAAGAAGGGAGTAAAATGTCTTTACTACCTTTCCCTGGATATGCTCTACATGTGATGAGCAACCCTTTAAGGCTTCTCACAGCCGTGCACTGGTTAGCCCAGGCTCACATACAGGCACAGGCTCTTCTCAGACTTGAATCTTCTGATTCAGGCTGGCACTCGCTATCTGCCACCTTCGGAAGGTTTCTAGGATTCGCAGATATTCTCCAAGGTACCAGAAGGTAGAGTGAGAAAACTGCTTCCTTGCTCCTGCCTTTTTCATGAGATTTCCTTCACATCTGTAAACTCAAAGTGTGGGTGCACCTGTCACACGTGACCCCAAAAGCCTGACTCCTGAATGGTGTAGTGTATAAACTTCAACCAGGAACAGGTGTTTTCAGGGAGCGAGAACCTGGCACCCTAACTGCGTTGGTCTCTGTATTCTGCAGCTGACTAGTCCCTCAAACTTCCTGAATCCATATCATACAGTACAGGTTCTGACAGGATCAAAAACAGTATGAAGATAATGATAATATGGTTTTTACCTTTTGATCAATATACATTTGATAATGTGGTTTTTGAAAGATGATGTTTCTCACCTGAGTATATCCTGGAATGTTCTGATGGAGCTACTTAAAGGGGAGGGTTATGATATAATGGGATCTGGTGCTTCTCACTTCTTATAAATCTAAAAGTGAGGAGCTTCCTGCTCACCTTGCCTGAATAATGATCTTAACCAAGTTACGGTGATCACAGCAAGTGAGGGTTTCTCCTCCTCCTTTGCTTCAGCCTCCACCTCCAGTGAAGGGGGTCACCCAAATATCAGTGAGGTCACACAGACTCATGCAGGTCCAGAACCAGAGGGCTGAGCAGGGGGACCTCCTCCCCATCCTGTCACAAACTGGAAGAAGTCAATTTTTAAGGGAAACAAACATATTTTCAAGGTTCTTTCTCTATTAGTCTTCTTAGCCTTAGCAGAAACCTGACTTTCTCCTGGACAACTTCGTTTTCCCAGCTCTTTCATGGACAGACCCTGCTCTCTTTACTTGTCCATCTCTCAGGGTGCAAAGGAGCAGTGATGTCTTCCTCATTTCCAGCTGCTACACCCACACCATAGTCCATTATTTCATCCACCTTCGACAGCTTCCTTCCTCTGTTGAGTCTATGCCAACCACTCATCATTTCAAATCAGTTAAACACTCTACCTATGTGATTTAGTGTTTTCAGTCCCTGAGTTATAATTTTTCCTTCTTACACTATGTAGCATCTTCAATACCCCTGAAAAGTTGCTGTTTTTGTAGAACTCCACTGGCTCTTATTTACCAACCTCTATTCTAATGGATTGTACAGTAGAGTTATGTATTACAAATTTGGTGGTACATTATCCTCACTTGGGGAGTATTAAAATAATCTCAAAGTCTAGGCTGTACCCCAGATCAATTAAATCATGCTTGCTTGCCCTCTTTCTTTCTTCCTTTCTTTCTTTTCTTTTTTCCTTCCTTCCTTCCTTCCTCCTTTCCTTTCCTTCCTTCCTTTCTCTCTCTCTCTCTGTCTGTCTCTCTCTCTCTCTTTCTTTTTCTTTCTCTCTCTCTCCCCCTTTGTCTCTCTCTCTTTCTTTCTTTCTCTTTTCATTTTTCTCCCTTTCATTCTTTTGATATCCCAGGTGGGGGTTACATTGTACAGCTGAAGTTGGGAACATGTCTATGCTAGCTCCAGCTCCCGGATGCCATCCTACTCTCCCAGGCTACCAATTTACTCCTCGCTTCCTTGCCTTCTCATCCTGCTTGGGCCCTACGGTCATTCATTCCAACCAGATTGTTGCTCAGTTGCTAATCTCCAACCTCCAGGGTGAATGTAAATTGCTAGAGAAAGACAACAATTCTGATTCAGGATTTCTAACTCCACTTGCACCCCCAGTGCCACTCAACAATTATCCAAGCTGGCTCACTATATTTATTTCTCACAGTGATTGTTCCAAACTCTTCCCACTACCCTCAAATCCCTAACTCCTCTCTTACCACCTTCCCTAGCACTCAGCATGGTGTTTGCATCTCTGAAAGAAACTCTTCCTGTATATGTGCATGTCTCAGTGCTCAGCCTTTGCTTCAGCAAAGAAATAAGCCCTAACAGGGCTTATTTCTGCTATACTAAGCTTATTAAGTTTTGCAACTCTGCTCCAAGTTTAAAAATATTTGAAGATAAAAAGTAAAACAAAAAAACAGGAAACTTCTGGATCCCTCCAACTAGCACCTTCTTTCTTTCTTTTCCTTAAGGGGAAAATGCTTTTTTTTTTTTTAACGTGGGTACCAGGAGTCAACCTCAGGACCTCGTGCTTGTCAGCAAGTGCTTGTGCCACTGAGCGATATTACTGGCCCTTTTATTTTCCTTTTTTATGTGGGTTCCGGGAGTCCAACTCAGGACCTCGCACTTGCCGGGCAGGCGCTTATGCTGCTGAGCTATCTCACTGGCCCAAGGGGCAAATGCTTTTAAAAAAGATGTATACATATACTGTTTCTACTTTCTTACCTTGGATTTGCTTTACCAAAACCACTTTGGATATTTTCAGCAATGGCACCAAGTTGGCAAATTTGTTAGCTCTTTCCATGGTATTTGATACAGCTGACCACTCTCTCTTTGCAACACACTTTGGCTTTTAGGATACAAAACCATCCAGGTTTTCCCTTCTCCATCTATGACTTCACCTTCTCAGTCCAACTTCTCAATGCTGAAATTCTTTAGGCTTCAGTCCTGGGCTCCTCTCTTCTTCCTTTTCATAATATCTCCCCAGGTAATCTCGTTAATACCTTTGGCCTCAAATACTATGTATATACCAGTAATTGCTAAATTTATATCTCAAACCTAGATCTGTCTTCAGAGCTCCAGACTCATACTTCTACATAGTTAATACTGGCATTGGATGCCTCAAAATTAAAATGTTGTTATTACCTCTGTGTGCTCTTCCTTTTTATCTGTCCTTCCCATTAAATGGTCCTTCCATCTTTTTCCATCCCCCTCGTTGCTCATATTAGAAACTCTGGTGTCATTTAAGAAGGGGTTCTTTTATTACCTACCAGATCTAATCCCTGGTGAAGTCCAAAACATAAACTTAGAAACATAATTCCATTTCTCTCCATTGACTGCACCCACTCTCATCTTTTGCCCAGACTACAGTGATAGTCTCCTAGAATCTCATCTTGCCTCTCCAGCCCATTCTCCCAAAACTAACCATGGTGAGCACTGGAAAATACTACTCCAATTGTACCAGTCCCTTGTTTAAATTCCTTTCTTTGCTTCCCACTTCCTACAGGCTAACGGCCACAAATATTAATAAGACAGACCACATACTTCATGATTGGGATCTCTGCCTGTCTATCTCACCATTGCTTACCATATTAAGGGTCCATCGACTTTCTCTCAAGCTCTCAAATGCAATATGCTCTTTGCCTATCTCAGGTCATCTTTCTAAAATTTTCTTCCCACCATCAGTTCACCTGTGAAGTAGGCTAGCTTATGTTCAAGAGATTATACATGGAGTTTCTGGCTAGACTTGAAAATGGCACACATCATTTCTGTTCAAACTCCACTGTCTAATCACAGTCATATGATCCTAACCTAACTACAAAAGGAGACAAAAAAAAAAAAAAAAAAGGAAGAAGAAAAAACCACCTAAGATATCTCCCTGTTCGTCCAGGAAGAGGAAATGAGATTGGTGAGCATCAGGCCAGCTTCTGCCACATCCTGGTTGATCCTACTCATCTTCAAAGACTCAGCTTAAATAATATTTTCTTACAAAGTCCTTTCAACAATTCCAGCTTAAATTAGGCATTCCTCATATATTCTATTGTGGCACTCTAAAATTTTCCTTTATGGCATGATCACAATGGAAAGTTTACATTTCTTTATGTGGTCATTTAATATTTCTGTTCCTAGAATGTAGGAGCTACAAGAGTAAAATTGCACCTGTTTTGTTCCCACTGTGTCCCTGTTATTTTGTATGCAACCTAACATATTAGTACTTGGTACATAATTGGTGTAAAAGTTGGTGTAACATCTAAAACATCATAGTACCTGGTACATAATTGGTATAAAAGTTGTTGAGTGAACAAATGAACAATTGTGCACAGTCATCGCCTGGCTCCAAATAGCACAAGTGAGTAGGCAGTCATGTTGTAGTGTGATAAATGTTCCAGGCAGGTAAAACCAGGGAGCTGTGACAGCAACCTGAAAGGGCTTGAACACTTCTGTGCTTTCTCTTTCTTGGCAATCTAATTTAAGAGTCTTCAAACTATGGCCTGGAGGCCAAATCTGGCTCACTGCTTGTTTTTTAATGGCCCATGAGCTAAGAAATTTTTTTATGTTTTTAAACGACTGAAAAAAGAATTAAAAGAATAATACATTGGGACATGTGAAAATTATGTGAAATTCAAGTTTCTGTGTCCATAAAAGTGTTACTGGAGGGCCGGTGAAATGGCTCAGCGGCATAAGCGCTTGCCTGGCAAGCGCGAGGGCCCGAGTTCGACTCCCGGAACCCACATACGAAAAAAGGGCCAGTGATATCGCTCAGCGGCATGGGCGCCTACTGGCGCGCGAGGTCCTGAGGTCGACCCCTGGTACCCACGGGAAAAAAAAAAAAAAAAAAAGTGTTACTGGAACACAGCTGTTTTATTGTCTATGACTGCTTTCCAGCTAAGTGGTGGAGTTGGGTAGTTATAAATGAGAACATATGGCTCACAAAGCCTAAAATAATTGCTACCTTGCCCTTACAAGAAAATACATTTGCGATCCCTGATCTAATCAATGCTTAGTTGAAAAGATCACTTTTATGCAAATTATGTCCAAATGTGCATCTTCAAAGCCTTTCCTTTCCCCACTCTCATTTCTGCCGCCAGATATTAGGCCCCCACTCCTTCTACCCTTGCAACAGTTTTCTTTGCCTGCTCTCTCTGTTCTTCCTTTCAGTCTACTTTTCTCACTATAATCAAAGCTAACTCCCAAGAGAACAGCTTTATATCGGTAACTATTTGAGGCTTCCCACTGCGTGCTAAATAAAACCTGTAGTTTAGCATAGTGTTCAAGGTTCTCCATTATCTTAGTATGCCTTGCTTTTCAGGCTTTTCTCTTACATCATACTTCATCTAGTCTTATCGATCATTTCAAATCCCTTGCCTTCTCCCCTGTAGGCCTATGCTTAGTCACCAGCTCTGCAGGAATTATCTGGTGTTTCTGTCTTACCCGTCTTTTAGCTGGTTATCTCAACTGCCTCACTGCCCTACAATCCTTTCCCAGCTCCTTCCCTGAGAATACTGCCTTCGTGCTACTTTAACGCTGTCAAATTCTGCTTTATAGTTTCCTGTGTTTATACATAGGCTGCCGGTTTCTCGCGTTTCACTGAAAGTTGCTTGGGGGCAGGAGTTGTGTTGTAGTCTATTTATTAACCTCTGCGTCTTTTTGGCACCCAGGAAGAGTCTAAAAATTTAAAAATTTTTAGTTTTTCAAAATTAATCATAAGGAGCCGGGACTGCATTTTTGTAATATCTAGGAATTATCTATATTTAAGCACAAGGTCCGCTTTACTTGCTTAGGGCTGACTAGAACGAGTGACACCTTTTTTAAGGCAAGCCGTCCTCACGCAGTCACACACCTGTGGCTCGCTGCCTGGGACCCTCGGATTTGATTGCAAAAACACGTGGGTGACAAGCGCGTCTCCAGGCCCCTCCCCTGTCTACGGTGATTGGCGGACCAAAGGATCCAATCAGCCCTCCCCGCCTCTTTCAGCAATAACCAATCACAGATCCCCAGAGCCTCCTAACTACTAGATACTGTTTACTAACAGATCGAAGCTGGGGAATATGTGGTGTGACCCTTCAAGGGAGGTCAGAAAGGGAAGGCCTTGATTGCGCGTGCGCAATAAAGGAAGGAGGCGGGGTAGAACCTTGAGTCTTACCAATCGGAGTAGCCGCGCTCCTCCCTCTCCTGCCTCCCCGCCAAGCAACAACAATTTGAGGAGCGGGGCGGGGCGGCTCGTGAAACGTCAGAGTAGATTGTCCAATAGGAGTCGGCGGTGGCAGATACGCGCGCCCTGCGCCCAATAAACGATGGCCGCTAGAATGGCTCTCCTATCTTGCTGGCTGTAGGCGGAGCGGACCGAAGGAGGAGGCGGAGGAGCAGGGGGCGGCTTGGTTGCGCGGTACTAGCGGTGCCCGCCGAAGGGGGAGGAGGCGGAGGAGCGAGCCGTGCGGCCAGAGCGGGAAAGCGACTAGTCTCTGCGTCCGAGTTGTGGTGCCGCCGCACCCCGGCTCCTGGGGCTGCGGAAGGGACTGTGAGGCGACGGGCGTCTGCTGTCTCCCGGGTTCCCCTCGGAGCTACCCGCGGAATCGGAAAAAGGGAGAAGATGGAGGAGAAGGGCGGCAGCGGCAGCGGCGACGTGGGGACCAGCGGGGACGGCGGGGACGGCGGCGAGCAGCTCCTTACTGTCAAGCACGAGCTGCGGACCGGTGAGCGACCCCGCCCTCTGCCGGCCGGGTCCGGGCGCGGGGGCGCGCCCTAAGGGCACCGGGGGCTGCGCGGACTCGGGGTGCGGGCCGGGCAGAGGGGCGGGCCCGGGGCGGGGCGTCGCGGGCGGGCGGGGCGGGAGCAGGGGGTCCCGGAGGTCGGGGTGAGCACTGGAGAGGCGGCCGAAAGTTTTCTTGAGCCCGGGAAGCCGCGGCGGTCACGGTGATGCCTTCGCTCCCCATTTCCCTCACAGGTGGCACATCTGTCACTGCATCCTGTCAGGGCGAAAGGTGCGCCTTCCTCAGTGTGAGGTGAGCGGCGCTTTGTTTTGGAGCTTGACTCATTTCACCCTTCTGCTCCCCTTGAGGTGGTCCCGGTGGGGGTTTGGGAACTGTCTCCTAAGGAAGTGTGGTCCCGTGACAGAGAAAGGGAGGTTGTGCTCCAGGCTTTAACGAGTTCAGTCTGGTGAGATAAAGAGGCTCTGCGGGCTCTTGGGACCGAGTGCTTTTATTTGCGATTATCACGAAATACTACACTTCGCCTTGAATTTCTTTCAGAGATCTGTTGACATGCAGGCGCTATAAATTTAAAGCTCTAAGTGCAAGGGACTAACAAATTTAAGCGCTTACATTCTAATGTTTGAGATCACTAGAGTTATTCTAAGCTTTATACTTGTGAAATTACTTTTGCGTTGTGTAAGTCCAGGTTGTTCATTTTGGAAAATGCCTATCTGGATCAGTGGATACAGTTTGGGTTTATATTTAGGGAGCCCAGTCTCCTATTAGAGATACCTTTTCATTTCTGAATGGCTAATACATTTTAACGAGTCGTTCGTTATTATCATTAAATATTGTGACTGTTTAAGATTTTTGACACTGCGTCTTTGGCATATTGAAATATCTGTGTATTGTGTAGAAGCTTAAATAGTAGGTTTCAGGTGTACACCTGGTACACCTTGTTTCTATTTTGAGCAGATCCTAAAGTTAGTTCTGTTGGACAGTTCTTTTAGTTTTTGTTATTTCTAATGAGATTGCTGATTAGCATTCCATTTTTGGTGAGTTAATATAAGAGAGGTGTCAAATTCATGCTTACTTAATTAAACATTTTTAAGCATTGTGCTTTTGGTCTTCTGAATCATTATACATCTTGATCCAATCACTGCATAATATTTCTGAGTTCCTAACATATTCTTTTTAGGGTTGCTACTGTTTTCAAAAGGCTTTAAGTCATTTACTGAGTTTACATTTATTCAGTATTAATAGCTGATTTGCACCAGGCTCATTGCTTTCTGGTGTGAAGATTTTGAATGTTTTCCCTATCTTACATAATGATTCCCTACCTTACATAGTGCTTTATATTGTACAGTACAGCAAAAGCTACTTGAAGTTGCGTGTTCTTCAGCCATTGACCACGGTGCAACTAGCAATCTTTGCTCAATGACCGAGGAACAACTTACTCCTCGATTAGTTAGTCAACCAACTCTGCGCAGTCTCTGGATTTTGCAAACAATGCTAGTTTTGTAGAAAACAATGAGTACTGCTTTATTTTCCCTTCTCTACTAACTGTGTGAATCATCTGCTTCAAGTTTGCATTTTAGAAATTTTTCTGATGGATGATGAGATTATACTGAATTCATTAGTACTGTTAACTGTCAAAGGAAATGAACACTCATTTTTGACTTATTGCTGAATGCTGGAACAACTGACTGGATATAGTGGTCAAAAACACAGTTAAAATACAGCTTGAAAATGTCACTCATCTTCAGACAACTTGCTCCTCTCCACACATAGGCACCAGAATAATTAGACCTGATGTGACACCTTCTCAAAATTTGGACAAGCATATAGTCATATCAAGTTGGTAGTTGCTGATGGCCCATTTGTTCATAACACTGTATTGTATGTATAGGATGAATGAAAAAGCAATAGAAGTCAGTATAAGAATGTGGAAATTGCGCCAGTTGTATTATCCAAATAACATGGCATACCTGAAATGGACTTGGAAGATAGTAATAAATCACAGCTCTGCCACTTACTAGCTATGTACACTTGCAGGCAAGTCAGTGTCAATTCTTTCAGACTCACTTCTTTTTATCTACGAAATGCAAGACTTGAACAAGACACTATTGGAAAAATGCCAAGCAGGGTTGCTTGACACATACTAGGTACTCAGTAAGTGTTCGCTGAATGTAAATCTAAAAATAATTCCATAATGGTATCTTACTGTAAAATGTACAAATTAGTCTAGTGTAATTTGGAAAATAAATCACTCATTTGACCATTATCCTATCACATTGCCTGGATACCTTACTATCTTTTGCTGTATTTGTCCTGCCTTCTCAAGCAGAGCATAAATGCCCTGTAATTCTTACCACTGCTTAGCAGCTTATGCATATCTCTTCAGTAACATTTAATACAGTACTATAATAATCTATTTGTCTGTGTTAGAATGTAAGGTCTTTGAGCACAGACTCCATGTCCTTTGTAGCCTCTGCCATATAGTAGGCACTCAGATATTTGTTGCATGAATTCATCGAATAGATGAAAACAGGAGCAAGTCTACTAGTTTATTGTGTCTTCATTACCTTACAGATGTTAGGTGGTTGATAAGTAGATGACAGTGACTATAAAAGCTAAAGAATTAGGATCAAGCAGATCAGTTTAAACCTAAATTTCTTATGCAGTTTGTATTTTTTAGCCTAGGTGGGATTGATGGTAACCAACAATGACTTAAGATAATATTCTGCCCTTTGGCAGTAGGGGAAGAGGCCACAGAAATCTATAGCTAGGATATATGTGCTGTCATAAATATAATAATAGAGGGGTGTGTCTTAGTTACTTTTCTCTCATTGCTGAGACAAAATACCTGACACCCAAAGTTAAAAGGGGAAAGGTTTATTTAGCTCACAGTTTGTAGAGGTTTTAGTCCACAATCGGCTGGCTCCAAGGCAGGGTGGCACATGGCAGAGGGGCAACAGTTCATGGCGGTGGAAGACAGCAAAAGCAACAAGGGAAAAAGACAAGACTCTTTCTGTCCCTAATATTGGGTGCAGGCTAACTGCCCTAGGGTGGGTATAGCACTCACACCCTTAATTCCAGCCAGAACTATGCCAGACCAATCAGTGAACTGATTTACTAATCACACACCCTTAATCCCAGTATCACACACTTTTCAGCCACCTCTGAAAAGCCCTATGACTACTTGAGGCTTTGGGGGGACATCTAGACATAAACCATACAGGGTGTATGTAAAAGAGAGATCAGGACTTTTAGCTTTTAAAAAAATTAATCTGTTGAACAGCAATGATAAAAGGGGGCTTTTATAGAAAGGATATTGGGTTATCTTATCAGTTCATTCATTCAATACATATTTTATTACTTCTTGTATACTGGCTGTTGTTTTAGATGCTGAGGTTACAAGACATATATGGTCTCTCCACTGGAAGGACAGGGCTGCATCGGAATCACTGGAACTAGAGACTTACATTGTCTGTACTCTGTCTTGAACCTCTGCCTGTCTCTTGTGATGGCTTCATTCTTCTCCACTGCTCTGCAGCTTTTTACACATGGGAAAGATCATGCTGCTGACAGCTTCCAAGTTTTACATCTTTCAGCTTCAGGTAGACACTCAGGAAAGACACTGCCCTTTTCTCCGCTTCAGTTATAAAAATCTCAGGGAAGTACTTAATTGGCTTGGCTTTGGTGAGGAGTCCATTTGTGGTTCGTTCATTTAAGGCCGGGGATGGGATCATATTCTACTAACATGACAGCCGCTACAAATGGGGATGAACTAAACTCTTAGAGGAAGAAAGGTTGCTAGGAAGGTACTACTTCAGATTCCTGTCTTTAGGAGAGAGAGTTTAACACTAAGAAAAGGGTGAGGAAGATTATCTATTGTGGTGTAACAAATTGCTCTAAACCCTAATGGCTTAAGGCAACATGATTTCTATGGATCAGGAGTTTGGGTATTGCTTAGCTTGATGGTTCTGACTCTGGTCAGTTATGAGATTGTAGTCAAAGACATTGGCCAGGACTTCAGGCACCTGAAGACTTTCCTAGAGCTGGTGGTTCCCCTTCCAAGATGGCTCACTCACATGATTTTGGCAGAGTGTTCAGTTCCTGCCATGTGTACCTCTTCATAAAGCTGCTTGAGTGTCCTCGTGACATAGCAGCTAGTTTCTCCCAGAACAGGGGACCCAAGAGAGACAGCAAGGTGGAAGCTAGTCTCATATGTCTTTTCTGTTAAACAACTTTATTGAAATACAGTCTACATACCATACAATCTTCTGGTTTTAAGTGTACAATTAAACAATTTTTAGTAGTTATATACATCTATCACTACAGTGTAATTTTAGAATATTTCCAACACAATAAAAAGAAACCACACAACAACTTACGTCAGTCACTCTACATTTTCCAGCCCTAGGCAACTACTTATCTATTTTCTATATTTTGCCTACTATGGAATTTTATCATAATATGATTATGTAATTATGGTCTTTTGTGACAGACTTCCTTCATTAAACATTGTGTTTTCAAGGTTTATCCATGTTGTAGCATGTATCAACACTTCATTTTCTGTGGCTGACCAATTATATTTCTTTTCTATTTTTGAGTCAGGTTCTTGCCGTGTAGTTCAGGCTGGACTTGGACTTACTGTGTATCCCAGGCTGGCCTCGAACTCACGGCAATCCTCCTACCTTGGGCTCCCAAGTGCTGGGATTACAGGCATGAGCCACCATGCCCAGTTTACTAATTATATTTCATTGTATTAGATATACTGTATTTTACTTTTCTGTTCTTCAGTTGATTGACGCTTGGATTGTTTCTACTTTTTTGCCTGTGTGAATATTGTTGCTATGCACATTTATGGACAAGTTTTGTGTGGACCTGTCTTCCATTTCTCTTGGGTGTTTACCAACAGTAAAATTGCGGGATCACATGGTGTCTATGCTTAACTTTGTAAGAAACCACCAAGCTGTTTTTCAAAGTGACTACCTGTACCATCTTAAATTGCCACCAGAAATGGACGAGGGCTTCAGTTTCCCCAGTCTGGGAAGCACTAGTTATTGTCTGTCTTTTTGCTTTCAGTCATCCTAGGGGGAATGAAGTAGTATTTCATTGTGGTTTTGATTTGCATTTCTTTAATGATGTTGAACATTGTTTCATGCACTTGTGTTTAACAACATGGATATCTTTCCATTTATTTAGATCTTCTTTCATTCCTTTCAACGGTTGTCTTGTAGTATACGTTTGTACTTTTGTTAAATTGTTCCTATTTTAGTTTGATGCTATTGATAAAAGAATTACTTTCTTTCATTTTCAGATTGTTTATTGCAAGTGTCTAGAGATCCACTGTGTTCTGCAATCTTGCTAGTTTATTAGTTCTAATAGGTTTTTAGTGGTTGCTTTAGAAATTTTTATTTACAAGATCATATCATTTGTAAATAGAGGTAACTTTATTTCTCTCTTTCTAATCTGGATGCCCCTTAGTGTTCGATCTCTCCCTGTCTCTCTCTCTCTCTTCTTCCTTCCTTCTCTTTCTTTTTCTTTCCTCTTAATTGCTTAAGTGGATCCTTAAGTGCAGTGTTCAACAGAATTAGCATGAACAGACATCCCTGTCTTGTTCCTGATCCTTAGGGGAAAGCACTAGACTTCCACAGCTAAGTATGAGGTTAGCAGTGGGTTTTCCATAGATACCCTTTATCAGATTGAGAAAAGTTCCTTTTATTCAGAGTTTGGGTGTTTTTATCATGAAAGAGTGTTGGACTTTGTCACATGTTCTTTTTGCGTCTATTGAGATGATCATGTGGTTTTTGCTTTTGTTCTATTGGTGTGATTTATTACAATGATTATTTTTTTGGATGTTAAACTAACTTTGCATTCCTAGGATAAATACCATGTGGTCATGAAATATAATCCTTTTTATATGTTGCTTGATTCAGTTTGCTAGTATTTTCTTAAGGATTTTTATGTCTGTATTCATAAAAGGTATTTGTCTGAGGTTTACTTTTCTTGTTATGTCTCTGTCTAGTTTCCCAGAAATGTTCTTGACTGATTTTACCACCAAATGAAGATATTACCTGTTCGCTTACTGGCAGTCTTATTTAGGGTCTTCATAGCAAATATTTAACAGGGGTCAAGGGGTGAGCTGTAGTTCTGATTCTGCCCCTAACCTACTGTATGACCTGGAATAAGTCCTAAGCCCAAGTTTTCCTATCCATAAAGAAAAAGTGTTAGAATTAATGATATCCAAAGTACTTACCAGAATTAGATGGTGTTCTGTGGAATTTCTATCCAATAGACAAAAGTCAGGGGTGGTGATTTACTTTTAAAGATGATTCTGTTTTACCACAGAATTCATGTAAAGTCCCACTGGAAAACAACAGTTCCCTGTTGATTTTTTTTTTTTTTAACGTGGGTACCGGGAGTTGAACTCAGGACCTTGGGCTTGCCAGCAGGCGCTTGTGCTGCTGAGCAATATCACTGGCCCCTTTTTTCCCTTTATGTGGGTGTGAGGAGTGGAACTTAGGACCTCACACTTGCCAGGCAGGCGCTTACGCCGCTGAGCCATCTTACCGGCCCCCCTGTTGATTTTTGAATATAGTTTCATTTATAATTGATTTAATTTATGATTCATTTTTTATGATTATAATTATTATCTGTAGGAAGGTCAGAAATTTCAATGACAATCTTAGCTATCTGTTAGTGCAATGCAGCTCTCTTTTACATATATGTATATGTATATACATGTATACATAAGAGGTGATTGAAAGACATGGTAAATGTATAAATTTTAAAATTTTTATTGCAGTAAAAGCCACACTGCCAAGAATGATGGATAAGCATGTCTGAAGCGAGAGGAAGTATTCTGAGGGAGATAAATAGCAATGTGTATTTTACTGCAATAAATTTTTAAATTTAAATGCTCACTGTATTTTATGGTTGTCCTATGTTGATTAACCATTTATGGCAATTTCTGTCAAATAAAACCATACGGCGTGTCCTCCATCTTATTCACTGGATCTGGCATCTTCTTGCTCCTCCCCAAAATCAAAATGACCATCAATTCAGGACCTAGAGCTAGCCATGACAGTGCCACTAAAGGCCCTTAGGGAAGAGGACTTCCAGAGCTGTTTCAGAAAGTGGCAAGAATGATGGTACATAAACGTATTCCAAGTGAGGAGGAAGTATTTTGAGGGGAATTTAATGGTAATCTGTCTTACCGTAATGAATTAAAAATTTTTTTAAAATCATTTACTGTATTTTTTATCACATCTTGTATAGTGCATATATTTGTATGTGTATTTTTCATAGTAGTTATTCCTTTTTTCATGCTTTCTTCGAGATGAGTAGGCAGAACTTGTACTCTATCTTTAGTTTTATACCATACATTGAGAAGGTTAAAAATATCAATAGGGTATTGACAGTACCCTGATTTGATTCCTTAGGGCCTAGAAGAAAATCTTTTCTTAATTTTTTTATCACAGGTTTTAGAGATTGATAAAAATGATCTATTTGGGCAAAGGGAGTGGCATGTTAATTCTTATGTCAGAGGAAACTTGTGTATCTTTTGTGTTTGTACTCTAGGAGGAGAAGCCTCAGGTGATAGATCTAATGTAGCAGACCCAACATTAACCTCAGGTGCAAAGGAAGGCAGCACTTTGAAACCTCAGCTCCTGGAGACAGAAGTAGTTTGTTAGGTAGAATTGAATTCCTCCTAGTGAACAAGAAACTCATGCTTGGTGAAAGCTCCTCTAGAGAAAATCTAATAACATTATATGTTGGTTGAAGCTTCACAATTAAAGACACTTTTGAAAGATATCAATCCCCAAATGCAGTGGGAGGGGAGGGCTTGTCACAGGTACTGCCTTTGAGCTCCTGCAATGATTTACAGATCTCTCTATGCACCTTAAAGGTATGATCACTCTTATATTTGTCTTATTTGCCAGGGAGTATGAAATGAAATCTTGCCCTCATTGTGTTTGTTTCCAGCAGTGTCCCTCTTGGTTCAGGTGTAGCTAATCCTCCAAAAGCCCAAAGAGTTCTCTAGACTTCATATATTCCTAAAGTTGTGAGTGAGCTGTCTCATTTCTTTTCTTTCTTTCTTTTTAAAATATTCATTAGATATTTTCCCCTGTGATTGCTAGGAGAACAGGGAGATAAAGTTCCTGATTTTTAGTACAGTACTTGGTACTGCAGTTATTTTATTTCACATTCAAGTTTTTTGTGTAGGTGTGCTTATTTTTATATAATCAAAATATATAATCTTTTTTGTTCTTGACAAAAAATCATGTAAATAATACTTTTTTTATATCAAATTATTTAGAATATAGAAAGTTAACTTGGTACCTTAAAGAATTCTATCATTTGTTCTTGTATTAAAAGAACTGTTTGATTAAATTTTCCATTTGTAGCTTTTACTGTTATGTAGGCTTTTCTGATACATTTTCCTTATAATTTAGATAGTTGCAAACAGGTAAATGGTGAAGTCTTGTGTGGTGGGCCGTTTTCCCCATGCAAACAGTGTCTGTGTCTTAGGCCTCCTTAACACGGTGAATATGTTACAAACTACATGGTGCAAGTGTGACTAAGTTTCTTGAGGTAGAAGATTGTCCTGGGATGATCCAAATGAGTCCTGTGTAGTCACACAGGTGAGAGGAAGCCAGGAGGGCCAGAGTCAGAGAAGAGGACGTGAGAATGGAAGCAGAGGGAGAGAAAGAGGAGGCTGATGAAGAAACAGGGATGGAGTGATACCATTGCTGGAAAGGGGATGAGCTGAGGAATGTGGGTAGCCTCTAGAAGCTGGGGAACATATTTCCCCTACAGTGTCCTAAAGGAACAGCTCTGCCTTCATCTTGATTTTTAGTACCATAAGACCCAGTTTCAAACTTCTGATATCTACAACTGTAAAAAACAAACTTGTGTTGTTAATAAGCCATCAAGTATATGTTAATCCTTTTTTTTTTTTTTTTTTGGCAGTACTGGGGATCCAGCCAAGGGGTGGCCTACCACTGAGCTACATCCCTAGCCCTGTTATTTTTTATTTTGGGATACCATCTCACTAAGTTGCCCAGGCTGATCTTGAATTTATTATTCTCCTGCCCCAGCCTCCTGAGTATATGGGATTACAGTTGTGTGCCATTGTGCCCCAGGTTAATCTTTTATAGCAGCAATAGGGAACTAATACATCTTGCTTGAGATTGGATGAACCAATGGATAATTTTGCCCCAGGCATGAGTGACCCAGTATGACCGAATGTGAAACAGCCCATGATTTAAACAACTATTTTCGTAGAAAATGGTAACAAAGTGTGTTCCTTGTAGAAGTGGAATGCCTTCTCCAAGGACTCTCCAAGGAGACATTCCTTTCTGATCTTAGTACCAAGCCTAGCTGTGTTGCTTTTGACCAGCTGTTCTGCTCTTCATAGGAATGCTCTGAAGTGGGTCCCTGAATAGGCGTCTTCTTTCAGGGTACAAGAGCTTCAAATCTCAGGCCCACACCACTTAGAAGTGTCGTGGGGCATGCATCTTGAGTCACCTCCTGGTGCCATTCACACACTCATTCTTATTTTTCTTCTTTTCTTCTGCTTTAATTAACCATACTAATGTGCCTGAAATCTTTTCCATGCCAAGGCAAAGATTAAGAAAATATATAATTATGTAGGAACATTTATTTTTAAAAACATACATGCATACCATAAGTAATATTGAAAACATAAGACATTCGACTTTCTATCCAGTGTTTTGCTTCTTAAGTAAAATCTGTGTCATATTGTGTTCATGCTATTTTCATGTTTCTCCTAAAGAGAAAAAATGTGAGATCTCTGATTAATAAGTAGCACTTTTGATTTTGGGAAAAAACCCCAAAATGATAAATCAATAAAATAGGGGCATATTTAAAAGAATTCTAGAGGCAAAAATGTGGAGATCATACACAGGACTCTCTTTATATCCCCCCCGTTTCCTACTTAAGTGGAATATCCCATCCTTAACTGGAAAATTCAGTCATCTGAAGTACTCTGTCCTCTAAGTACATCAGTAATCTGAAGTTAGGATTATGTGTTTTTCCTAAAGGAAAAATTATTTCAAATATATAATAGGGATAATGTTACACTTTGTATCTAAAGATGATGTTGCATTAGGAGGGCAAGAACACCAAATTTTAGCATTGATCCACTCTCATGATATGCTTGTTTTCCCTTTATATGTCTGTCCTTTGTTTCTAAAGAACATCGTAATTAGGGCTAGAATGGAACAAATCTAATGGGGGTATACACACATGAAATGTAAAATGTTTTTTGTTATTGAAACGCATAACTTTGATTTAATTTTGCTGTGTATAAATTGGGAAAAACAGCCACAGATTTATTCATTCACCAAGGATTATCGAATTCCTACTGTGGGTCTCATACTGTCCTATATGCTGCGTTTTAGTGGGAAACAAATTAGACACAGCTCCTACATCACTGAGAGAGAAAGAAACCTTAACTACATGATCCCATTACTAACTATATGATTACAAGTGTGATAAACTGAAGATAGGCAGAATTCTGAGAGAGAGCCTAAGGAGGTGGCCTCACATTGTGTGAGGGGTGAGGGAATAGTTTTAGTGAAGCAGTAGTGTTTAAGGAGAGGTCCTGGCTATCATGGGGTGAAAAGTAGGAGTAAGGGACAAAGCACTTCTGTCAGAGGACACAACACAGATGGTCTGAAAGTGGGAAATGGCTTGGCACAGTTGTTTTACTGGAGGAAAGGCCTCTGGTTTGAACATCACATCCAAGTAGGAGAGCCACAGGAAATGGAGCTGGTAGCTAGAGTCATTTCATGCAGGGTTTAGTAGGTTAATAGTAAAATGTTCAGACATTTTGTACAGTGTAAAGCCATTGAAGGATTTCCATTGAAGGAGTGGTGAGATTAGTTTTGCATCATACAAAATGACTCTATTGCTTTGAGGGAGATATATGAAGAGAGACCAGCTAGGAAGCTATTGCAGATGTTCAGCTAGAATATAAAGGTAATAATTGAGCTAAACAATTGTGAATGTATTTGAGAAGTATTAGAGATCAATTTACTGGAATGAAGTGTTGTATTTATGTGAAATCTTCTAGTATGAAGATGCCTTTTGTTGAGATGGTGTATTAATTTTTGATTGCTGTGTAAGGAATTATCACAAATGTAGTGGCTTGTAATAGCACCCATTTATTAGCTCATACTTGGGTTCTTTAGAGGTCTTCGTGACCTGGCTGGGCTCTCTGCTCAGGGTATCCTCAAGGCTGAAACCAAAGCGTTAGCCAGACTGGGTTCTTGTCTGGAGGTTTTGGGCAAAAACCTAGTTGAAGCTCCTGCTTGTTGTTGATAGAATTTAGTTCCTTTAGTTGTTAGCCAGTTTCCAGTTACCTTGCTGGCTATCAGCTGGGAGCCACAGTCAGCTTCTAGAGACAGTTTGCTTTTCTTCTCAGGTGGCCCCTCCATCTTCAGGCCAGCAAACATGTCAGTTTCTTCCAACTGCTTAGACTCTTTTGAGTTCTGGACCTCTTCTAACTTCTAGGCCCAGATTTAAAGGGAGCTCATGTGATTAGGTTAGGCCTGCCTGAATAATTTTCTTATTATAAAACCTATTGATTTAGGGGGTCCTTATATCTCTAAAATCTCATTCACAAGAATGATATCACATCATAGTCATTTGCTCAAGGGGAGAAGATTATACAAAAGCACGGTTCATTGAGGTCATTTTAGAATTCTACCTTAGAATTCCCAGATAGTGAATGAGGAGAGATGGATATAGGGGCAGATAAAAAAGGTAAGACTCAGTTTAACAGATCAAAGTAAGTTTGAGGGGCCTTTAATATATTCTCATGAACATATATAATAATTGTTACTATGGATAACGAAAGCTTATTATGTGCTATATTGTAGGTGCTTTCATCAAGTCATTAATCCACACAATAACACTGATTGCTGTTATTATTTCAATTTACAGATGGTGAAACTGAGTGCTAGACAGGTTACCAAGTTTTCAGTTGTACTGCCCAGGAAGTAAGTAGAATTGGTTTTGAAACCAAAACAGTCTTTCTTCAAGTCCCATCTAAACCACTGTGCTTTATGCCATCAATAGGCTTGTAGTTCAAAAAAAGATGTCCCGGCTGCAGATAAACATCCTGGTCATCAGCTTTAAATGACACTTAAAGCACAGGTAGTAGGTAAGATCACCTTAGGAGAGATTGTAGAATGGAAAAGAGAGGAAAGGGACTTAGAACAGAGCCCTGAGATGGGATAGAAAAAGAATTGCTAAGAAAGGATAGAATTGCTAAGAAGAGGTAGAGCCAGGAGAAAGAGCTGGAGAAACCCTAGGAAATTTGTGGTGTTACGGAAGCCCAGGAGAGAAGGTGCTTTGGGTGTGGGGGTGGGGTAGATATTTGCCAGACAACTGATTAGCATTATTAGAAGCAATTTTGGTGACATGATGCTCTATATAGAAGACCCCAAAATTTCCACCAAAAGACTTCTAGATTTAATAACCAAATTCAGTAGTGTAGATTGATACAAAGTCAACACTCAAAAATCAATAGCATTCCTGTACACAAACAACAAACTCACTGAGAGAGAAATTAGGGAAACCACACCCTTCACAATAGCATTCAAAAAAATGAAATACTTAGGAATCAATCTAACAAAAGTAGTAAAAGATCTATACATTGAAAATTACAGTACTCTGAAAAAAGGAGATCGAAGAGGATATTAGAAAATGGAAAGATGTCCCTCACTCATGGATAGGAAGAACAAACATTGTGAAAATGGCCATACTCCCAAAATTGTTATACAGATTTAATGCGATCCTGATCAAAATACCATTAATATACCTCACAGAACTAGAGAAAATGTTCCTTAAATTCTTTTGAACCAGAAGAGACCTAGAATAGCAAAAGCAATCCTGGGCAACAAAAGCAAAGCAGGAAGCATTACAATCCCTGACTTAAAATTATACTACAGGGCTACTGTGTTAAAATCAGCATGGTACTGGCAAAAAAACAGACCTGAGGATCAGTGGAACAGATTAGAAGATGCAGATGCAACTACAAACACACTCAGCCACCTTATCTTTGACAAAGAGGCCAAACATGTTCACTGGAAGAAAGATAGCCTCTTTAGTAAATGGTGCTGGAAAAACTGGCTGTCTGTGTGCCGAAGACTAAAACTAGACCCATGTCTATCACTATGCACTAAACTAAAGTCAAAATGGATCAAAGATCTAAATATTAAAACAGAAACACTAAATCTACTGGAAGAGAAAGTAGGTAGAAATCTTGAAGACATAGGGGTAGGCAGAGAGTTCATGAACAAAACCCAAGCTGCATGGGAAACACTTCAAAGAATCAACAACTGGGACCACATCTTACTAAAAAGCTTTTGCACATCAAAAGAAATCACCATCAGAGTGAAAAGACAACCCACAGATTGGGAAAAAATTTTAACCTATTGTCCCTCAACAAAGAACTTCTATCTAGAACAGATAAAGAATTGAAAAAAATCAGGCCCCCCCAAATTCCAAGGACCAATCCAAAAATGGGCATCTGAGATGAGTACACATGGCAAATAAATATATGAAAATATGTTCAACATCACTGGTCATTCGAGAGATGAAATTAAAACAACACTGAGATTCCATCTCACTCCAGAAAGAATGGCTATCATCAAGAAATCAACCAATAACAAATGCTGGAGGGGCTGTGGGGAAAAAGGAACCCTTCTCCGCTGTTGGTGGGAATGTAGACTGGTACAACCACTGTAGAAATCAGTATGGAGATTCTTCAAAAAGCTAGGATTAGAGGTCCCACTCGACCCAGCTATTCCCCTTCTGGGTATCTTCCCAGAAGAATTAAAAACGTCATATCACAGCAATATATGTGCACCCATGTTTATAGCAGCACAATTTGTAATAGCTAAATCCTGGAAACAACCCAAATGCCCATCAACCAAGGAATGGATAAAAAAAGACGTGATATTTTTATACAGTGGAGTACTGCTCAACCATAAAGGAAACTTGAGACTTTTATGGGTAAATGGATGCAACTTGAGACCATACTCGTTAGTGAAAAATATCAGACTCACATGTGTAAACATTGTATTGTCTCCCTGGTGTGAGAAACTGAAAGAGTAAATAAGGTCTAAAATGTACAATAGATATTGTGAAATGGGAAGAAATTCTTAAAAAGGAAGAAGGAACTAGGATGGGGGAAAGGGAAAAGGAAGGAAGGGAAAAGAAAAAAATGTAAGTTAATTATACTATTAGTGTATCTTAGTTCATAGAAAAGGAAGGTTTGCACTAACATTGATTGGATAATTTTTTATGTCTGTATTTTGTACTCTGAGTAACTACTTTAAAGATAATAATATGCATTGTATTAACTATTGTTATTCTCCTATCATCTTGTTATGAAATTTTGTTTTACCTTTTCTCCATAAAATAAAATAAAAGCAATTTTGGAGATTTGGTAGAAAGATCCAGATTGGAATAGATTGAGGAATGAGTGCAAGTAAAGATAACTTTTGAGAGACTTGCTTCTGGAGGGGATTGAAGAGAGGGATTCAGAAAGGCCTGTGGGGTTCAGGGAATTGTTTTAAGATGAATAGTACCAGATTAAGCTTGAAGGGGACAGGATTCAGTGCACTGGGTGGTAGGGGGCGGGCTGGCCAAGAGACCTGCCACTATTACAGCAGCAGGGAGTGGGGAGAGGATACAGGTGTATTTGTAGATTTGGTGGCAGAAAAATATGGGAATTTTGAGGGTGTGTATTTTTCTTCTTTGTGAATTGTGAAGAAAAGGCAATTCTTTATTCAAGAAAAATAGCTTCATTGTTTAAAAAAGATTGTTTTCCTGATCTTTTAAAAAATTCCTTGGTACAGAAAAACACCCAGAAAGTTGCTAGAAAACTTACATGCTGTATGATGCAAATTTATAGACTGTTGTAGAACAACTCAGAGAAAGAGGTTTTTAGGCAGAGCCATTGAAATGCTTCTATGATTTCCATGGAGGTCAGTTCCCTGAGCATGTTGTCTGGATCATGCCAAAATTCTTAGTAAGCTAAATGTTCTGTTTCTTCATTTTGAAGTGTTTTATATTTAGTTCAGTTCTTCTAAATTAAATTTATTTGGTACATGTATTGGAAAAAAGGCTGTTTGTTACTGCTTTATAAGCATTTTTTTCTTATTTAGTTTTCACATTGGCTCAATCACGTAATCCCAAAATCACTTGGATAAGTAAACACTGCTGTTTTAAACACCAAAAATACAGTGAGTCTTCAAGGTAAGTGACCCTGGCAATAAGCGAAAAGTGAGCAGCATTGTTTCAAAGAGTGCAGACATTAAATATAACTTTGTTTTGCCTCCAGCAGAATGCTGTCCAGAGGCATGGGTTGAGGCCCAACCACAAATCTAAACAGCTTCAGAATAGCTTACCACCTGGCAGTTAAAAGGAACTTAATGTGCTAGTTATTTAGCTTATTTTTCAGTTCTGGTGTATTTGCTAGAATCGGGCTAATCTGACCTTCTAGAAAGAGTTAAGATTTTGCAGTTGAGCAATGCATGTGCTGTCAGTACTGTCCTGGCACTGCCTAAACTGGAGCTTATCTGATAAATTGCTTTATAGGTAATTTTACCTCCTGACAAAAAAGGGGAAAAAAATCTCAAATAGCAGAAAAAGATTTTTTTTCCTCACTGCATACAATTGTCACCTTTTGACTGAAATTAAATCAGTCTGAGAAGCTTATGTTTTATAATGCTGAATAAGAAAAGACAAGATTTTATTAAAAAATCTATTCATAACCTTATTAGGTTGGTTCTAGAAAATGAGATGTTAAATATACATTTTCTAGTTGATGTATTAGAACCAACCCAAGCATATTAAATAAAGAGGATCAAAACAGATTGTTTTCTAATACCTAGTTTAAAAATCTTCCACGTCTCAGACTTCACTCCAGTTTTCCTCCCCTTTCTTTGATCCTCAAGCTCTCCTTGCCTCAAACACATTTGAAACTTCTTATTAAAAAAAAAACAAAAAAAAACTTCTGTGGCCTCTATTACTATTCTCCTTCCCACCAGATTTTGAAAGAGCACTTTATACCGGCTGTTTCAACTTCTTATTAAACTGGCTGCTTCTCTCTTCTTGTAACTGTTTCTACTCTTCCTGGAGATTTTTCTTGAGTTTCTCATCAGGTACTTCCAACCACTCACTGAACACAAAACATTTGCATGGTCCACAGGTCTGTCAAGTTAAATAATGCTTCCTCCAGCTTTCTGTTTTGTGTAGTGACATTATCATTTTCCATCCTGCTAGAACCCTAGCTAGAAACATTCTTGACTTCTTCCTCTGTCTTCTGTTCTCCTGGCTTACCAGTTTCTCTCCTTGTTGTGTCAGTTATAACTCTGAAATATCTCCTTTTTGTTTATTGCTCACCATTGCCACAACTGCAGTCTTAGTTCTCTGCCTAACCTAATGATAACAGCTATAATTTATTGAGCTTTGTTGTCATATCTCTGCCAAGCATTTTGCATATCTTATTTAATTCTCATGACGCACCTGTGTGATGAGTATTTTATCTGACACCTCTGGTGCACAGCCTCTACCCTGTCTGCCCACTCGAGTCCAGCTGCAGCTATGCCAAACAGTTCTTTGTTGGTGTCAGATCACTTCAAGTACACATGCAGCACCTTTTCCATTTTCTGCCCCAGGACTTTGATTCCTGCTCCAAGGCTTAGGACCCTGGTCAGAGCTGACCTATCAAGCACAAATGCATATTCCAGGAGGGTAAGAATGTGAATGTCCCACTGGGGCAACTTTTAACTAATGGGACATGAGAACTGATAGTAAACCTTTCTCTGTATTGATTTTAGAGTGGAAAATTCTGAGAGGCATTCTATATGTTCCTCAAAAAAATCCAGATTAGATTGAGCTGATAGTATATCCTTGTGTTGGTTTCTCCTTATTGTCTATTTCACTCAGTTCTTCCTCACTCTTTCTCACTGGTGTCAATTTCCAAATAAACTACTTTTACGTGTATTCAGGCTAAAACAACTTAGTACCTAGAGTGACTCTAGGAAGCATACCCTTGGATGGGATATTGGAGTGGATTACTCACCGGTGAAACTGAACAAAGACTCTAAGACTTTTATCTTCCAGGGATTAGGACTAATTAGAATTGAATGGAAAGTGAAAAGTTGGATTATGTGATAATTCTAGGATTTAAGGGATGTGAAGACAGTGGTGACTGTAAAGGCTCTGAAATGACTAAACTTTTATCTTTTGAAACCTTGAAAACAATAGTTTAGCAAATTATCGATGCATGCTATGTGGAAAAAGGACTTTTATGGCAGCATTTGGAAAGATCCTCAGTCCCAATGGCCATAAGTCAGGTAATGCTAAAACATCAGGCCCAGGATTTAATTATAAGGAAAGCAGAGGTGTGTACCTTCTGTTATGGGTTTGTAATATGTCCACTGAACTAACCTGGAATTATGTTTCCCAGAAATCTCTTCTGGATTTTGGGTTAGTAGTGGCCACAAGAATAATTTTGATGAGATTGGAGGGCAGAAGTGAAGTAGCAGTTGTGTATCTTTTATGTCTAAAGGTTGGTGATGATACTAGGCTCTGTTCCAGCAGCACACATTGTTGCTAATCTGCTGTGTCATACTGCTGGCATGGAGCAGTGGCCAGGCCTGCAGTGCCCCCAGCTCCTGTTGGATCCCATCCATTGGCTTCCGGGATCCTGGGCCAGTGTGTATAGTTTTTCTGCAGGTTTTCAGCATCACTGAGGTTGGAGGCCTGCAAGTAGAGACAGATATGAGCTCTGTTTGTCCTCATAGGTTCCAGCTTATCTTTGGGGTTCTAATTTATCCTGGTTCATTCTCACTTCATGTCTGACTTTCTGTTATGGTTTATATCTGGACGTTCCCCCAAAGGCCTCATATGCTCAGTAGGTGGGACTTTTGAAATGTGATTGTATTATGGGGGTATTATGGGGGTAGGAGGTGGGGTCTGGTGGGGAAGGCAGGTCCCTGGGGGTGTGACCTGGAAGGGTGTTTCTCCTTCCCAGCTCCTCCCTTCATCTCTCTGCTTTCTGTCTGCCATGAAGTGAGCAGCTGTTCCTGCACTATGCCCCGGCCATACTGTCCTGGCTTGGAGCCAGCAGACTATGGACTAAACATGTGAGCCAAAATAAATCTCTCATCTTTAAAGTTGTGGGTGTTAGGTATTGCATCTCAGTGACAAGAAAATGACTAGGACACTTTCCTTTCCAGCTCCCTGCCCTGATGGCTTTAGCCTCAGCTCCAGATGTGGAAGTGGCAGTTTTATATAGACTATTTAACCAACTCCCACACCTGTGGGAGGCCAAACCCTGAAAAGTTCCTTCTGTTATTCACAGTGGTTCTGCCTCTCCAATATACTCTTTTTTTTTTTTTGTGGGTACCGGGGGGTCGACCTCAGGACCTTGGGCGCCTGCGCGCCCGTGCCGCTGAGCGATATCACCGGCCCCTTTTTCGTATGTGGGTTCCGGGAGTCGAACTCGGGCCCTCGTGCTTGCCGGGCAGGCGCTTAAGCCGCTGAGCCATCTCACCGGCCCCTATCATTTTGTTTTATGGTTAAAATATATCTCCCTAAGGATATTAATTAATTATGCTTTTCATAAAGTTTTGTTTTCCTTGAACCCTGAATTGCTTCTTTCCTGAGTTCCTTTTTTCCCTGTTTATTTTGCTCTCTTTCATTTTAGGGATTTTTCTCAGTTATCAGTAATCTTGGCTGTTAATAGGAATGAGGCACTAAAGTGCTGGTTAGAAGTTCTGTGAGGGATATGTACCTTGCTACTTGGAGGCTTGCTCTGTAGTGTTTTTCACTGGAGACTGCACATGTCAATATCAAGAAGTCTTTTACCTAAGCACCAGTTCTGTTTCTCCAGAGAAGGCTCCTCCAAACTTATACTTGGGGAGCATTAGCCTGGCTGTGTTTTCTGGAGCCAGAAGGGGTTGTGTAGATTTGTACTTGATTTTGTTTTCACTCTGCCTTATTCTTGCCTTTCTCCATTCCTGGTGACCCCCAAATCTGATTGTTTTCCTCCTAAAATTAATCCTGTGTATTGGGAAACCTGGGGAATAAAACTCCTTAAAAGGTTTTCAGACATTTCCCATTTCCATTTTTCGCCTCTTTCCTACCAGTCCTCTGCCCTCCATGGTTACTCTTTCTTCCATATCCTGACCCTTGCTGGGGTTGCCCGCATGATGGTTCAGGTTGCTTACAAGAACAGCTGCCTCTCCAGGCATTTTGACTGGACAGTTTCCCTCTCTGCTCAATCCTTTACCATTCTTTGAAATGTTGTTTGCCCTCATGCATTGTAGCTTGGGGTTATAGATGTGTTCATGAGTTATTGAATGTGTTTCTGTTTCTTGTTTGTTGTTTCAGAGTATAGAAAAAATTGTTACTACTTTGAAACTAGAAGCCAAAAAATGACTACCTTTCCATGAATTATAGCAACAGCTAGCATATATTGTGCACTTAATAAACATATGACTTCATTTGAAGTGGTGAAAACTCATTATTTTATTTAATCCATACATCTGGTTGTGTCAGACACTGAGTTTCCTAAGAATTTTGAATATTTTAACTCTTTGTCCTCACAACAAATTCTAAAAGGCCTGTACTGTTGTCTCATTTTACAAATGATTGTGCTATGTAAGAATAGAGGTTAAATAACTCAACCGAATGCATTGCTGATAAAATGAATCTGGATTCTATCTTAATGCAGTATGACTTGAAGCAACTACTATGTTCTTCATGGCTCTATGCCGTCCCTACATATAGTTAGAACTTGTAAAATACTTGTGGAGTAAATATTTTGAGGCATACTCTGCATTTTAACCTTTTAATTAAGATATTTTTATACATATACTCTTTGCTTAGTTATTGCCTGCTTGCTATCCTTTTCTATGTGAAATTTTAATATCTTTAACTCCACCATCTTCAGTCAATTTCAATACAATAAATAAGGACAGCTTAGTAAAATGGAAATCACATTTTAAAAGCTAGTATATTTTCATCTACATTTCAAAAGTTGTAGAAAATAGAAGGCAATAATAAAGCAAATAATAGGAATGCAAAATGAAATTTTTAACATCATTTCCCAGGAAGAGTCTATTGATGTTCAATTTTTAATTATTCTAATATTTCTTTAAAATTCTTTTTTATAGTCATACTTTTTCTGATTAGTCATCTTTCACTATGTATATTCTTTCATTTTTAAAAATTGTATATGATTATCAGTGTACTATCATCCAACTATTACAGATATTTTAAAATTTGCCTTCTCCCTTTCATGTCGTGTAGCCCAAATTAACAACTATTATAAATACAAAGTTAAATAAATATCTTCCTTTCCATTTACTACTGCTTTAGATATTACTTCTGATGTATTTGTGTTAAGTAAACAGGTAATTAATAATATTTAAACCCATATACAGATAAATGCCTCTGTACATAAATACAAACGTATGTATGTTTATATTAGTGACCCACTTTATTAAAAAATCATGCAAATTTTCTTCTTGAGAGTGTTATGGTTACAGTCATCTTATATAATTTGAAGTTGGCAGTAACTTGCTTTGGCAATAATTAACTTTGTTTTCTGGGAACTTTAATTGAAGCATTTTTGATTCTATCATTTGGCCAACTAAAATATTACATATATTTGCCAGGTTTTACTGCATGTCATTTGAATATCATTAGAAAATGCTTCCTTTGATTTTATTTTATTTTATTTTATTTTTTAAAGAGAAGAAAAAACAAAACAAATAAAAAACAAACAAATTTTCAAAACAGCATAATAGGAGGGTAACAATGGTTAATGCATTACGTATTGTTATCTTTAAGTTAGTTATTCAGGATACCAGATATTAGCATTCAATTGTCCAAACATTATTGGCACAAACCTTACTCTTCAATGAACTAAGTAAAATTAGTAGTGTATCTATCTTAACCATCTTATATATAAATACAATTTTTTTTCCTTTCTCTTCTTTCTTTTCCCTATTCCCTCATCCCAATCTCTCTTTCCTTTTGACCAGTTTCTTTTTGATTCACGATGTCTATTGTACATTTTGGATCTTATTTACTCTTTTAGTTTCTCATACTAGAGAGACAATACGATGCTTACACATGTGCGTCCGGTTTATTTCACTTATGAGTATTTTCTCGAGTTGTACCCATTTATCTATAAAAGTCTCCAGTTTATCCTTCTTTATGGCTGAATAGTACTCCATTGTATAAAAATAACACATCTTTCTTATCCATTCCTAAGCTGATGGGCGTTTGGGTTGTTTCCAAGATCTGGCTATTACAAATTGTGCTGTTATAAACATGGGTGCACATATATCGCTGTGGTACGATTTTTTTTTTTTTTTTTGTGGGTACCAGGGGGTTGACCTCAGGACCTCGCACGCCAGCAGGCGCCCGTGCCACTGAGCGATATCACCGGCCCCTTTTTCGTATGTGGGTTCCGGGAGTCGAACTTGGGCCTTCACGCTTGCCGGGCAGGCGCTTAAGCCACCGAGCCATCTCACCGGCCCTGGTACGATGTTTTTAATTCTTCTGGGAAGATACCCAGAAGGGGAATAGCTGGGTCAAATGGGACCTCCAACCCTAGTTTTTTTTTTGTTTTTTTTTTGTGGGTACCGGGGGGTCGACCTCAGGACTTCGTGCGCCAGGAGGCGCCCATGCCGCTGAGCGATATCACTGGCCCATTTTTTGTATGTGGGTTCCGAGAGTCAAACTCGGGCCCTCGCGCTTGCCAGGCAGGCGCTTAAGCCGCTGAGCCATCTCACTGGCCCCCAACCCTAGTTTTTTGAGGAATCTCCACACTGATTTCCACAGTGGTTGTACCAGTTGACGCTCCCGCCAACAGTGAAGAAGGGTTCCTTTTTCCCCACAGCCCCTCCAGCATTTGTTATTAGTTGATTTCTTGATAATAGCCATTCTTTCTGGGGTGAGATGGTATCTCAGTGTTGTTTTAATTTGCATCTCTCAAATGACTAGTGATGTTGCACATTTTTTTGTATATTTATTTGCCATTAGTATTTCTTCATCTGAGAAATGTGTATTCATCTCAGATGCCCATTTTTGGAGTGGGTCTTTAAATTTGGGAGGTCTGATTTTTTTGAGTTCTTTATATGTTCTCGATAGTAATCCTTTGTCTGAGGAACAGCTGGCAAACATTTTTTCCCACGTTGTGGGTTGTCTCTCCACTCTGTTGGTGGTTTCTCTTGCTGTGCAAAAGCTTTTTAATAAGATGAGATCCCAGTTGTTGATTCTTTGTGATAGTTCCTGTGCGGTTGAGGTTTTATTCATAAAGTCTTTGCCTACACCAATGTCTTCAAGAGTTTTACCTATCCTACCTTCCAGCAGATTTAATGTTTCTGTTTTAATATTTAGATCTCTGATCCATTTTGAATTTAGTTTAGCGCATGGTGAAAGATATAGGTCTAGTTTTAATCTTCGGCATGTGTAGAGCCAGTTTTTCCAGCACCATTTATTAAAGAGGCTATCTTTCTTCCAGTGAATTTGTTTGGCACCTTTGTCAAAGATAAGGTGGCTTAGTATGTCTGGGGTTGTTTCAGCATCTTCTGATGTGTTCCATTGATCTTCAGGTCTGTTTTTTTTGCCAGTACCACACTGTTTTTATCACAGTAGCTTTATAGTATAATTTCAAGTCGGGGATTGTGATGCCCCTGCCTTGCGTTTGTTGCCCAGAATTGCCTTTGCTATTCTAGGTCTCTTCTGATTCCAAATGAATTTTAGGATTGTTTTCTCTAATTCTGTGAGATATGCTGTTGGAATTTTGATTGGAATTGCATTAAATCTGTATAAAAATTTTGGAAGTATGGCCATTTTCACTATATTGGTTCTTCCTATCCAGGAGCAAGGAACATCTTTCCATTTTCTGATATCCTCTTCAATCTCCTTTTTCAGAGTACTGTAGTTTTCAGTGTAGAGGTCTTTTACATCCTTTGTGAGGTTGAGTCCTAGGTATTTCATTTTTTTGGATGTTATTGTGAAAGGTATTGTTTCCCTAATTTCTCTTTCAGTAAATTTGTTATTTGTGTACAGAAAGGCTATTGATTTTTGAGTACTGACTTTGTATCCAGCTACACTACTGAATTTGCTTATTAAATCTAGCCATTTTTTAGTGGAGTTTTTGGGGTCTTCTGTGTAGAATATCATGTCATCTGCAAATAATGATAATTTAACTTCTTCCTTTCCAATCATTATTCCTTTTATTTCTTTCTCTTGTCTAATTGCTCTGGCTAAAGTTTCCAGAACTATGTTGAATAAGAGTGGGGACAGTGGACATCCTTGTCTTGTTCCTGATTTTAGAGAGAAGGCTTTCAATTTTTTTCCATTTAGTATAATATTGGCTGTTGGTTTGTCATAGATAGCTTTTATCAGATTGAGATAAAGACCCTCTATTCCAATTTTCTGTAGGGTTTTTACCATGAAAAGGTGTTGGACTTTGTCAAAAGCTTTTTCTGCATCTATTGAGATGATCATGTGATTTTTGTCTTTCTTTCTGTTAATATGGTATATTGCATTCATTGATTTATGTATGTTCAACCATCCCTGCATCCCTGGGATGAATCCAACTTGGTCATGGTGTATAATCTTCTTGATGATTTGCTGCATTCTGTTTGCCAGTATCTTATTAAGGATTTTTGCATCTATGTTCATGAGGGAGATTGGCCTGTAGTTCTCTTTCTTAGGTGGGTCCTTCTCTGGTTTTGGTATCAGGGTAATGCTTGCTTCCAGGAATGAATTTGGGAGTATTGCTTCCCTTTCAATTTCATTAAAAAGTTTGAGAAGTAGTGGTGTTAGGTCTTCTCTAAATTTCTTGTAGAATTCGGCAGTGAATCCATCAGGGCCTAGGCTTTTCTTTGTTGGGAGGTTTTTAATTACATCTTCGATTTCATTGGTTGATATTGGTTTATTTAGGATTTTTAAATCTTCTTGATTCAGCTTTGGTAATTCATACGTATCTAGGAATCTGTCCATTTCTTCTGCATTTTCCATCCTAGTAGAATATAATTTTTCAAAATAGGTATAGATGATCTTCTGTATTTCTGCAGGGTCCGTCGTGATATCACCGTTTTCATTTTCAATTGCATGGATTTGAGTCTTTTCTTTTTTTAATAAGGTTGGATAAGGGTTTGTCAATCTTATTTATTCTTTCAAAGAACCAACTCTTTGCTTCATTGATTCTTTGTATTGTTTTTTAGTCTCCAGTATGTTAATTTCTGCTCTGATCTTTATAATTTCCTCCCTTGTATGGGTTTTTGTCTTAGTCTGCTCTTTTTCTAGAAGTTTGAGGTTCGCCATTAAGTTGTTTATTTGTGCTTGCTCTATTTTCCTGATATAGGTATTTAATGCTATAAATTTCCCTCTTAGGACTGCTTTCATTGTATCCCATAAGTTCCGGTATATTGTACTGTCATTATCATTCAGTTGTAGAAAGTGTCTAATTTCTTCTTTAATTTCATCTGACCCATTGGTTGTTCAGGAGGGTGCTGTTTAATTTCCATGTGTTTAGGGAGTTTTTGTGATTTCTTTTGCCCTTGATTTCCTCCTTTGATTTTAATATTGAGTCGATGTAGCTTTCATATGCTAAGCAGTATACTTCTGTATTAGTATTAATAGAAATATTTAGGAATATTTTAGGTTTAAGGTATAATGTCTATGGTTAGGGATTCCTGGTTCTCCTTTTGGTACAAGTTAAGTTCACTCATTTTGGGGGAGTCATGTGACTAGTCCTGGCCAATTAAATTGAGCAGAGATTACATGTAAGGCTTCAGGGCTGGTATATCAGATTGTCGATGTGGCTCTGTTAAAAGCTTTTATTCCTTTGCTGCAGCAGCCCACAGTACTCTAGATGGTGACTCTGTGTTTCTCTATTTTTTTTTTTTTTTTTGTGGGTACCGGGGTGTCGACCTCAGGACCTCGCGCGCCAGGAGGCGCCCGTGCCGCTGAGCGATATCACCGGCCCCTTTTTCGTATGTGGGTTCCGGGAGTCGAACTCGGGCCCCCGCGCTTGCCGGGCAGGCGCTTAAGCCGCTGAGCCATCTCACCGGCCCCCGGTGACTCTGTGTTTCTGGGTCCTGTGAGGAAGACATGGAACAGAGTCCTTAGACAAGCCACAATGAACATGTAGAATGAGTGAGAAACTGTTATTTTAAACCACTGAAATTTTGGGGTAATACATTATTATTATTAGATGATTCTGAGTGCTAAAATCTCCCATGAGGAAAGTCTTTTTATTTTTATTTTTTTTGTGGGTACCGGGGGTCGAACTCAGGACCTCGCGCGCCAGCAGGCGCCCGTGCCACTGAGCGATATCACCGGCCCTTTTTTCGTATGTGGGTACTGGGAGTTGAACTCAGGACCTCGCGCTTGCCAGGCAGGCGCTTATGCCACTGAGCCATCTCACCAGCCCAGGAAAGTCTTATATGAACCTGTCAGAACATTTTAAGATGGTGGAGCCATTTTTTAAGAGAAAAGGGAAAACATTCTGGAACCTTTGGAACACCTCAGAGAAACTGCTAGGCCAACCTGGATACTTCTAATTTCCTCAAAAAAAATTTTTTTTGGACACTTTGGACATGACACTTTAATAGTGAGCAAGGTCAGATATTTTAGGTCTGGAGGATAATGACAGTTGCCTACTTCCAAATCTCCATGTACTCTGCCTCCCTTTTCCCCAACATAATATCAACAAGAGGCTCAAAGAAAACCACACATTACCCATACCTTCAGCATTACTGGTGGGAATACTGTAAACTTTAGATTACTTGTAAGTAGGTAAAGAAGAGCGGCACCAAATTCAACTGAGCTCAGGCTGCAGCAGTCCTGTGGGGTATAGAGTGCAGAAAGGGAGTCTTAAGAGATACCATGAAAAAGAGGAAAGGTGCCCAAAAGATTTAGACAAAGCACAGGCAAAATAATCGTCCTCAGAAAGAAAAAATACTAACAGTATATACCAAAACACTGAACCCTGGTCTAAGACTTGTTTAGTTTACAGCTTCAGCTAATGAGAATGGCTCAAAAGTAAGCAGGACCTCAGAGAGCATTGCTTCTAGAGGAGAAGTAGATAAACAGGGGCAGGCGGGCACGTTGGAGATGTGGCCAGTGAAGAGAAAGAAATAAAAGGAGAAAATTATAGGTCTTTCAGAAACAAGAAAAATTACACACCAGTCCTTCCCCATCATCCCATAAACCAAAGAAACCTCATTGAACCTTTTATAGGGCAGGATCTTTTATACTTAGAACTCTGCGTACCAAATGCTTAGAAACAAAAAAATTAATATGAAACTGCTGTAAAAATAAAACACAAATGCAAACCAAAACATTATCCCAAGTGCAGTCATTATGCAGAAGAATAACTAACACAACACTTCAAACTGGGTAAGTATCTTCAGGCAAGCTTAGAGCATGGTGTTTGTCTTGGGGAGAACACCTTGAATCAGATATTAAAAACTAAGAAAGAAATGAACAAAAAATAGAATGGATTGGATTCTGGAAAAATAAGTAAAATATAAAATTATCAGAAATGATGACTACATGTACAAGGTCCCTAAGGAAGAATAGATAAAAATGGATTCAAATAAAAATTTAGGGTATTTTAAGGACAGCAGGGAAATACTTTTTAAAAATTAAACATGAAAAAAATGATTTTTCAGAAAAAAAGTGGTTGGATGGAGAAAGGCAAAGCAAATGTAACATGTACAACAGGAGTCCTTAAACAAGAAAAATAAACTGTCCAAGAAATGTAATTTCAAGAATAAGAGAAGACTTGAGTCTACACATTGAACTAGCTTATTGAGTACTAGGGAAAATTGATAGTAATAATGATAGAGTGATCAACTTCCATAATGATCAACTTTGAGACATATCCTAGTAATATTATTATTAGAATTACTCTAATACTTAGTAATGTTGCGGGCATTCCCGAGTTCTGTTCCTGCAACAAGGTCATTAAGTAAATTGGTCACTAAATGAGGAATTGTATATAATATGTACATTATGATATTCAGAACAAAGAAATGGTCAAAGGAAATTCGAAAAGTTACAGTACTGTATAAACAAAGTGTACTGTCCAAAAAAAAAAAAAAAAAGACATGAGGCTCTATTAACAAAATGTACAGAACTACACAAAAAAATAAAGATGAGTTGTAAGTCTGAACAGTCATTGAACGAGGAATGTCTGTACTAAAGTTTAAAAAAATCTTCAGGTCCTTGGGCAAAAAGATTAAATTATTCATGGCAATGTAATCAACTGTATCAGATTTCTCAAAGGTAACATACAAAGCAAGACAACACTGAAGCAATGCTTTTTTTTTTTTTTTTTTTTTTAATAAACTTAAGGGAAGAAAGTACAAACCAAGAATTTTATCCAGCCTTGAAGATTAAGGTTATAGGAAAAGTTCTGACCATGCTAGAACTCAGAGAATACCTTACCCAGTAGTCTTCCTAAGGAAACTACTAGGGAATGAGTTTCATTGAAACAGACTAGGGGAAAGAACTGATGATGAGCACTTGATACATTTGCCAAGCGCAGCTGAGACTAAAGCAAGGATAAGATAGTATATCATGGGCTGGTGAGATGGCTTAGCAGGCGTAAGCGCCTGCTTGGCAAGCGCGAGGGCCCGAGTTCGACTCCCGGAACCAACATATGAAAAAAGGGCCGGTGATATCGCTCAGCGGCACGGGCGCCTGCTGGCGCATGAGGTCCTGAGGTCGACCCCCGGTACCCACAAAAAAAAAAAAAAAAGGTAGTAGGAAAGGGGTATAAAACTTAAATACTCAAATGCCCAACTTCTTTTTCTGCCTTAACTGCCACCAAGTGTCCATGGGTTATTGACATTCTGGTGTTTTTTTAGAAAGACATAGGAGTTAAACACGCAAGTTGTTTGATGAGAAGTGGCTCAGTGATGGCATAACAGGGTAGGTGTCTTAATCGGGGTCATTATTGATATACTTAACATTTCATCAACTCAACATTCTAATATTTGGGTTTCATTATTCTCTTAGCTCATTACTTTTGTACTCATCATGTTCTGATTGGTTGTAGGTGAGTTAGCAAGATGCTTATTGGTTCATTTGGGATGGCTTAAACTAATAAACAAATGTGAGGTCAAATATATTCACATCCAAATGTTTTCCTGCATGAAGAAATTGTCAGCAAATGGTATAGACATCTGAATGAGGCTTGCTTTTTTTTTTTTTTTTTTGGTGGTGGTACTGTGGATTAGACCCAGGGAGTAGTTTGTACTGAGCTACATCCCCAACTCTCTTTACTTTTTGAGACAGGGTCTTGCTAAGTTGCCTGGGCTGGGGTTGAACTTGTCATCCTACTGTCTCAGATTCCTAGTGTGCTAGGATTACAGGCACATTCCCCATACCTGGCCCTTGAAATATTTCGAAACACACGTATAAAACATAAGTCTATGTACAACATAAATATGTGTATAGGAGATTTAAATACACACACACATGATCTAAATACACCTTTCCTTGCTCTGTTCATGAAAGAGCCTGGAAGGCAAAATACTTCAGTAACAATTAGCAAATCTAGTATTCAGGTTTTAGTTTCTAATACCATTTCCCAGTAAAATGAATTAAGGCTGTTTATAAGAGGAATAAAATAAGTGCTCAGGAAAAGGAAAGAGGAGGACATATCAGGACACAGAAGCCAGCTTGAAGGTGCTTTCTTTCACTGACCAAAACTGGAAGAATTTGTATGTCAGAATAACTTAAGGACAAGAATAAATTTTAACCCACTGAAAAAATAATCCATGAGTAGTCAGATGATAGATAGATAGATTTATATGTAGATAAATAGCTGGGAATAGGGAGGGCCCTTCTCCATAGTACAGTGCTGACCAATGTTGGAAAGAGTAGAAGACTTGGAAAATCACTTTTGTAACCATTATAGAAAGATTGATTCAGGTAAGAGTCATCAGTGGATTCTAAATCTAGTTGGGAGATTTTGATAAGAAACAGGATAACAGATTGTTTGCTGCAAGGAGAAAGTTAATACCTATACAGTAGAGACCCTGGGCAGCACCTGGGCTGAGTGATCAGAGCTACTGGTATCAGTGTAGGACAGAATGATATTTTACACTTCGGTTTGATGCCCTGAGAAGCACACAACACTTAAGTATGCTTAACCTGAAACATGAGAAAATGTCATTCAGTCAGAAAATTTTATTTAAACAAACAAAAACAATTGCTTCTATTCTTCAAAAAAGTCAGTCATAAAGACAAAAATTGAGAAAACTCTCCCAGATGAAATGAGACTAAAGAGAAATGACAAAATAAATGTAATATGTGATTTTGTACTTAAGGAAGAAGTGCCTTAAAGAATATACAAATGATTCCTGACTGTATGTGTTGACTTTAATTTTCTGACTCTATGATGTTGTGAAAGTGATAAGCAGCCTTACTTTGAATTTTAAATTCTGAACTTCTCCTGGGCTAGTAAATCTGGACAGACCCTCAGCCCTGCATTTACAAGGGGAAACCACCAACACATGTAGGATGTTGTGATGCTAAGTTAGAATGTTCAGTGGGGTGGGTGTTTTAAATGCATTTTGTTGTTGTTGAGATGGGATCTCACTGTGTTGCCCAGGCTGGCATTGAATTCCTGGGTTCAAGTTATTCTGCCAGCCTCCCAAGTAGTTGGTACAGGCAAACGCTACCACGTCTGACTTAATGTATTTTTTACTTATGGTATGTATTCTCAATTTATGAGTTTATCCAGATATAGCCCCATTGTAAGTTGAGGAACCTCTGTATAGTGTAGATATTTTCCTCTTTTTAAAACCTTTCTTGGGGCCGGTGAGATGGCTCAGCGGCATAAGTGCCTGCCCGGCAAGCACAAGGGCCGGAGTTCAACTCCCGGAACCCACATACGAAAAAAGGGCCGGTGATATCCCTCAGCAGCATGGGTGCCTGCTGGCGCACAAGGTCCTGAGGTCGACCCCCGGTATCCACACACACAAAAAAAAATCCTTTCTTGGGGCCGGTGAGATGGCTCAGTGGTGTATGTGCCTGCCTGGCAAGCATGAGGGCCCCAGTTTGACTCCCGGATCCCACATACGAAAAAAGGGCTGGTGATATCGCTCAGCAGCATGGGCGCCTGCTGGTGCGCGAGGTCCTGAGGTCGACCCCCGGTACCCACAAAAAAATAAATAAAACCTTTCTTGTATTATGAACTATTAATAAAGTCTCCATGGAAACAACAGCGGTAACCTCACCTTCCTAATACTACCTAGTCTCACTTTTGTGTCTTTTTTGGTCTGTTGAGTGTATCCTAGTTGTTAGGTAACACTTGCCAGCCCCTTATAATGTGGACTGAGTAGACTCAAATCCCACAGTGCACGACCTGTGCAAGTCCAAAGCCTCCCCTTCCAGCAAGGTTTCCCTCCTTTCTAGGAGGGCTGGCCTCTCCGAACCCTGAGAACTGCCACACCACCGATCTGTTTGCACCACACCAATCTAGGCACCACACAGCTCCTTGTTTGACGTCTGCTAAGGACAGAAACACACAGAGAAAGCATTCTAGACTTCAGTGGAGGTTTTTGCAGAGGCGGAGGATTGGCACACCAGGCAGCACAACTGCTCCCTCAGAGGGCCAGGAAGGAGCGCTCCCAGTTTGTCTCAGCATCATGTAGCCTGGGGGAAGGAGATCTTTACCTCACTTCTCCCCTGGCCTCCCTTTTCTTTTTCTCCTGTCCTTTCCCTTTTTCCTGTTGGGATCAAAACCATCAAATCTACCCTCTTATTTTCCTCCTCTGCTTCTGACCTCTCCGTCCCAGTTAATACCCATACTTACAGGGAGGGAGCTTGGTATAGAGCCAATGCAGTGCCCTCTGTAGAAGGAATTCTGGTTGCTGTGATAATATGTTTTCTTCTCTTTACTAATCCATGGGTTCCATGTAGTAATCATCATACTATGCATGTACTATACAGTCTATTAAAATGAGTGAACATCTTGACCCCTTCACACTCCGTAGTGCTGGGGATCAAACCCAGGGCTTCCTGCATGCTAGACCAGCACTCTACCACTGAGCTACATCCCAGCCCCGTGAATGTTTATTTGTTCCAAGCACTGGTAGGAACGGAGCAGACACATTGCCTGATCCCAAGCACTGTAAGGTCCAGAGGAGACTCTTGGGCAAGTGATCTAGTCTAAGATTCCAGTGCTACTAAAGAGGACTGAAGTAAACAGTACTGAAAGAGCACAAGAGAGCATCCGAAGGTTTGGGGACGTCAGGCAGCTGACAGAAGGCAAGGTAGAAAAAAGCTTGCAATTGAGAAGGAGGAAACAGAAGCACCAAGATCACAGAAAAAGTGGCATGTTTGGGAACGTGTACTTAATACCGGCCCCAGATCGTGGGAAGGAAGGGAAAGGAGGCACAGCAAAACATCGGGCAGGAAGCAACTCAGGAAAGAATTTGTGTTTGCTTGAAAAAGTATGTATTACTTCTAAGGGCAATAGGGAGTCCATGAAGGATTTTAAGTAGAGGATTAAGATAATCAGTTCTGTACCCTAGAAAGACCAGCAGTAGGAGTGTGGAAGCTAACTGGAAAGGAATTGAGGCAGAAGACAACTGTGGTGGATCAACAACTGGTGGTCAACTTGTCGCACCCAGCTGAACTGGATCAGCGTGGTGCTGGGTGTAGAGGGCCCACCTGAGGACTGTTGCCAACAACATAAAAAGAAGAACTGGTGAGGAAGAGTTGCTGCTGTCGGTTCTCCTTGAGGAGCTTGTCACGCTGGCTTTCCTGATAGGAACTTGGCTGTTCTCATCGTCGGAGGAGCTCAGGACCTCGTTGTTGCTGAGGATGGCTGTGGTGACTTTCGGGGGAGCTCTGGTTCTTACTCTGAGCGTCGCTTCCTGGCTCCGGGGTAGATCCCTCAGCCTGCTGGCACAGATCCTTCATCCCGCTGGTGCAGACTTTCTAGCTTCCACCACTGACCTTTGGGCCTTCCCGGTGCAGATCCGTGAAATATACTTGCATGAGACATTGTTGTGGGCCCTAGGCCTTCAGCTGGACTAATGAGGGCATGGTCATGGGCTCTAGGTCTTCAGCTGGACTCATACAGGACACTACTGTAGGATCCAGGCCCTCAGCTGGGTTCTTTGGATCTTTAGTGTGTGGACAGATTTCCTGCACTCTTTTGTATATGACTCTTTGGGTGACTATTACAAAATAACTCTATAAGTTATGTGTCCTGTATTGTATTGTTTCCCTTGCAAACCCTGACTACAACAACAACAGAGCTGTGCACAGGTTGGTATAGCAGTCGAGGCCAGAAATAATAAGGCTACACCAGGGACCTGAAAGTAGGAAAAAAGTCCATTCTTTAACATGTTGTTCACTATTTATACTGAGCTCAAAGAGGAAACATTGGAAATTACTAAAATTATGAAATTTTGATTAGCTGTAGTATAATCATTAGCGTTTGCATGGTAATCCTTATGTGACTGTGAAATTGTAAAGTGCTACAGATAAAATCAACTTTCAAAATGTTATGTGTGAACTGTATACATTTGTCATAACTCACAGCGTGAATTTTACTATATGTAGAAACTTTTAGGGCTAATAAAGTAGAAAACGTAGAAGTATTTTTAAAACAAAGAAGAAATTTTGGGCCAGTGAGATGGCTCAGCGGCGTAAGCGCCTGCCTGGCAAGCACGAGGGCCCGAGTTCGACTCCCGGAACCCACATACGAAAAAGGGGCCGGTGATATCGCTCAGCGGCACGGGTGCCTGTTGGCGCGCGAGGTCCTGAGGTCGACCCCCGGTACCCACAAAAAAAAAAAAAGAAATTTTCAGATTCAACAAGGATTTAAATGTTTAGTTATAGTTATGTACGTGTATATAGTTGTCAAAGATAATGCTTATTAGAAAAAAATCACGTATTTTAAATCCCAATATAAAGTTTCTAAGACTTTTCTATTATGAATACATAAAAATACAGATTTTTGATATATCATACCTATCATCTAAAAAACAACTTGTTCTTTATCTCTATACCAACACATTATTAATGCATTATTCTCAAATGTTGCTAGTTTTATGGCTTTACTTTAATGGCATGTGATTTAATAGCACATTACTATTTTATGCAGCTTTGTAATTATATATGTGTGTAGATTTGATGAACATAAATCTCATTAATTAAAAAAAGTACATCAGCTGGGCATGGTGGCACATGCCTATAATCCCAGCATTCTGGGAGACTAAGATAGGAAGATCACAAGTTCGAGCCCAGCCTGGGCAATTTAGTAATTTAGGAAGACTCTGTCTCAAAGTAAAAAAGAAAAAAGGGCTGGGGATGTAGCTCAGTATGAAGGCCCTGGGTCCAATCCCTAGTACTGTCCCCACCAAAATTATTTGAAATATGTATAGGATTTCTAAACAAAGATGGCCAGTGAAAAATAAACAATTTTACTGTAATCAAATATTTGAAAATTTGCAAGTATCGTAAAACGTACAGTTTTATTTAAGAGAACAGTCCACTCAGATACTTCATTTCCTGGCTATATCATGTGACTGAACTAATACTCACAAAAACATGAAGAAGAAGAAAATTTAGGGAGCAAGATAGCAAATCAAAAGGATAGTGTGGAAGAGGGTTTTAAAAGACTTATTTTCAAAAGCAAGGTCCCTTAATGTTTATAAATCATTAACTATCTGATATGTGAGTTAAAGACAATCATGCCAAGAATCCGGGTCTAGATAGATAAAGAACAGATCTGCCTATTGACTCTCAGCACTGCATTCCTTCTTAAGTTATACTTTCGTTTACAATAGAAGCCATGCTTTAGTTTTTTTGGCAAGTAAAATTAGATAACTTGTGAATGATAAAAAATTAAACCACACAGCAAGCCATATCTACCACCTTCCAAAGTTCTACCAAATTATTTTTGATGTTGATACATTTTGAATTACACTTTTCATGCAAGATACAGAATAGTTTTTTAATGGTCCAAAGTAATGGTCTCAAGGATCTGATTTCAATTAGGTGTAACAAAATACAGCAGCTCTTTGTTCCTGCTAAGTCATAACCTCATTTTCCCCTTGCAATTCTATTGACACTTCTGCACTTAATTCTATTGTGAGAGAGCACTTTATCAACACCCTTCCCTTTTTCTATTTTCCAGACTGCATGCTGCTAATAGTGCCAATTTGGTTACTATTGGCACTTAAATGTGGCAGCCTTGAATTGCATATCAATTTGTAATGATTTGTACTTACAGCTCTAAACTTTCACAGGGCTACTGCCAACTCAATTTTAAAGAATAATTCTACTTTAAAAAAAATGTTAATTTTAAGTCAGTGAGTTACATAACCTAATGCTGTGAAAACTGAGGACCAAAGAAATGAGTTTCATCCTTCCTTGTCCCATACTTCCTCTCCTACTTCAGTTTTAACGTGTTTTCTCAACCACAACCATGCTTCAGCCCCTATTCTGTGATTTAGAAGAAAAAAGCCAAGGAGTGCTCCAGAGGGACTTAAAAGCACTAGAGAGCGTGTACTCCTGCTATCCCCCTTCTCCCACCTCATTTTGGACGTGAAGTATGTATTTCACACCCCTGAAACCAAGTTAAACAATTAATGCTTCTGAGTTTATGATAAGGATATCTGCCCAATTACGTTGCCATATAAAAAAATCGCAAATATTTTGTGGCTCCAAACACAATTGCAAACACATTGGTTGATTAATTTTCAAAAATTTTATCTCAAAATGATGTTTTAAAAATCAAAAGTTGAGGGCCAGTGAGATGGCTCAGTGGCTTAAGCGCCTGCCTGGCAAGCGCGAGGGCCTGAGTTTGACTCCTGGAACCCACATACGAAAAAGGGGCTGGTGGTATCGCTCAGTGGCACGGGCGCCCGCTGGCGCGCAAGGTCCTGAGGTCGACCCCCCGGTACCCACAAAAAAAAAAAAAAATCAAAAGTTGAAAAATAATAGACAACTGTCATATTCATAAACTTTTGATTAATTCATAAAGAACCTTTTATTCATAATCCCTTATTTTTAACATTCTATCACATTTTTTTTCTTTTATTTATACACTCAGACATACATACTCTCTCGAGTATTACTATATTACTTTTTTGCAGCTGAGGTGCCCAGATATTTGATCCAACACTATTTGGCGTGCATAGTTGCATTCTGTCCTCCACTGGGAGGCCCTGCAGGCAAAGTTGCATGAAGTGCCCCAGGTGTCCATGGTCCTTACTCCTGCTACAGTACACTGGTTTTTTTCTCTCTCTCAGCCTGCAAGTGTGGTCTGTCTCATGGGGAGTTTCTTATGATAAGCTGACAGAGGAAGAGAAAATACAGGCTTGGTTTACAGCGGTTCGCAGGGACAGAACTTTGGTTGTTTACTTTGCTCAGAAGGAGAAATGAGTAGATTAAGTATGGTTTAAAGGAAATGTATGTGGGTGCCAAATTGACAAGGGGTGAGCTTGTGATAATTTTATGTATCAGCTTGGCTGGTCCAGTGGGGTTCTGGATGTTTCCGTGAGGTTGTTTTTTTTTTTTTGTGGGTACCGGGGGTTGACCTCAGGATCTTGTGCGCCAGCAGGCGCCCGTGCCACTGAGTGATATCACCGGCCCTTTTTTCGTATGTGGGTTCCGGGAGTCGAACTAGGGCCCTCGTGTTTGCTAGGCAGGTGCTTATGCCGCTGAGCCAACTCACCGGCCCCGTGAGGTTGTTTTTGGATGAGCTTAACATTTAAATTGGTGGACTTCCGAGTAAGGTAGATTGTTGTCCGTATGCAGGTGGGCCTTATCCAATCCAATTGAAAGCTTGAGTAGAAGAAAAAGACTGCCTCCTCAAACAAGAAAGACTTCTGTAACACTGCCTTCAGACTTCATTTATATTATTGGGTTTCCTGGTTCTGCAGCAAGTCCTGTTTCACACTCACGCTGGCATGTCACCTCTCCTGGATCTCTAGCCTTCCAGTCTTCAGACTGGAACTGCAGCACTGGAGTCATCCTGCATCTCCAGCCTGCCATCCCACCTGTAGAATTTATACCTTCAGACTCCATAATCACATGAACCAATTCCTTATAATAAGCTTCTTTATGTGTATGTGGGGGGTATTTTTGTATTATGTCTTACTATTTCTCTGGAGAACCCTAACACAGATGTTTGTGGACTTTTTATAGGGTTATAGCCCAATAAATCCATTTTAAGTTGAAAATCCTGTAAACTTGAAAGTACATTTAGAATACCCAAGCTACCAAACTTCATAGCTTAATAACAGGGCACATGGTAGACTAGTGGTTGTCCCCTCATGATTGCAAGCTGACGGGGAGCTGTGGCTTCCTGCCACTGCCCTGCATCTGGAGAGAGTTTCATATCACATATCACTAGCCTGGGAAGAGATCAAGACTCAAAGCTTTAAGTACAGTTTCTACTGAAGGTCACTTCACACCATCATAAAGTCAGAATTCTGGACTGAAGCACTGGAAGATGAGACAGTCTATAGTGTCGGGATCTTACTCATGCCAGGTCTGGGAAATTAGAGGCCAATACTGAGATTTCTTTGATGTTAAAGGTGCTGGAAAGAGGAAGGTGAAACTAATTATCAAGGAATGGGACATAAGGACCAGGACCGAAACTCCTTTCTTTACCAAAACAGGAGCTGTTTTTTATTAGCATGTTAAAGTTTTGTTTCCTTTTGTTTTGCTTTTGTATTTGTTTATTGATGTCTCAAAGACAAAAAGGTTTAAGGACCTGAAAATTGGACAAACTTTGTTCTAAAAAGCTGATGGTGTTCTTTAGATCATAGATTTATGATAAGTTATGGTGATTTACTTCAGTGTAGCTGCAAGAAGCTGTAAGTCTCTGTACTTCCTTTTACATGCCCAACTAAATCTGGTAGTATTGGCTTTTATAATTGTTCTTTTTTTCTAAAATGAAAAGAATTAGAATTCATTGACATGGTTATAGTAGACTTACTGCAGTGTCATTTGTATATTGTTATTAATTAAATGTTCCTTGATAGTGGCAAATAAGATTCATTCAATATTGGGTCATTATGCTATTTGTTTCTTTTCATGCTCTGATTTCATGCATACAGCTATAATTATAATCAAAAGACTGGTGTAGGGCCGGTGAGATGGCTCAGCGGCTTAAGCGCCTGCCCGGCAAGTGCAAGGGCCCGAGTTCGACTCCCGGAACCCACATACGAAAAAGGGGCCGGTGATATCGCTCAGCGGCACGGGCGCCTGCTGGCGCGCGAGGTCCTGAGGTCGACCCGCGGTACCCACAAAAAAAAAAAAAAAAAAAAGACTGGTGTAGTCAAATGTTACATGGAGTTAGAAAAAGAAAGGAAATGGATTGATATTCAGATAACTGAAGACAGTAAGGCTTGAGAGCATGAGACAGGCTGTTCCATTGCAGGGTGTTCCCTCCTCGGAGACCTGTGTTTGAAGCAACTGGTTAGATTATCCCCTGGGCAGTACTAGAAACACATTGTTCAGTTTGGAATTCTGTTTTTGAGTTTTACCATTCTGTCATTCTGTCTTTTGTCGTCCATTCTTTAGACTTTGTAGTTCTTTTGATTAAGATAGTTTTTTAGTCCTTCTATTCTGCTTAGGGTGATTTGACCTCTTAGGGTGACTTTGTATAAATCTCATTTCATCTCCTGTGGTGTATTAGGGCTAAGCTGATTGCTGAAGTGTTCTACTCTTGCTTCCATACCCTGCTTCTCTGCTTCTTCCCTCGGAGATCATTTCTGTCCTTTACAAAGGCTGTCGATAATCTTATTTTGCCCCATCTCTGACACCTTCACATATCCTTATCCTTTTCTCTGTCCTTTAACTCTTCTCACAAACCCCTTCTGCCCTGGTTTCTATTATTTACCACTGCTAGAAGGAGATGCTCCCTTAGGAATCACTCATTCCATGTACTTTTCCCAGCCTTCCTCGTGTTCCCTTTGCCCATGGGTCTTCTTTCCCATCTGCCTTACATGTTGGCAGAACATTTCATATGATTCTTCCCACTTTCTACCTCTATTCCTTTCTTTTGTATCCCCCTTCCTGGAATAGTATTGTGTATATTCTTTTAAGGATATTGTTTTGTTTTTCCACCGCTTACCTTCACAGCCTCACCTTCCTGTGCAGTCTTGAGGCTCAAGCTTTGTTTTAGGTGACTGGCTTTGATAACGAGTGGTTTCAAACTATCTTTAACAGGCTGGTTGTGATTTGGGTTGCAGTGTTATTGAATAGCTTGATGATTAAGGGTATTATGTCTCCATGAAGCCTTCTGGAATATACAATAGTTCTTTTCAGCTACTTGGTAGTTTTGATCCTGGGACAGTTTCTTCTAGCTCCCAGATTATGGCCACGAATGTCTGAAGTCCAACCAATGCTCTTTGATTTTAGAGTTTAAAAGGGAGTTGGAGTAGGGAAGATCATTTTCGTGGTCACTATTCTATTTAGCAGTCAGACCATTGCATGTTTAAGGATAGGTTGTCATACAAGGAACTCACTCTTTTCTATTTTGATCATGTGTTTTATATTTTAAATAACCTCTCCACCTTTTAAAGTATAAAAATGTAGAGAAGTCTGGCTTCTCTCATTACACTCTTAGAATTTGACTTATGCCTCGTCTTTCCACTATTGATAGTTCTTTAAAAAAAAAAAAAAAAGTCACTGAGTCCATCTTCTTGCTGCATTTAGCTTTATCAGTACTTCTCTTTTTATTAACATTCTATTTTGCTTAGATTCAGTACACAGTTTAGTTTCTAACCGTTTCTCTGGTTCTTTTTCTTCCTACTTCATTACTGTTGGTAGTGATCAAGACTTGCTTTTCTTTTTATGTGGTCTCTTGAAGGGCTTTCTTCTTAAAGCTTTAGCCATTGCCCTTCTCCTAGTAATTTTGTGCATGGGGTCTCTGTAGAACTTTAGTTCCTTATCTAGACCTGCCTGCACAGCAGCCCTTTTGGAATATTCTGCCACCACTTCAGTGTTGCAACCCCCACACTTCCCCCTTTGACTTCCTTATTCTGTCAGTAACACTACCGTTCACCAGACCTGCATTTCTTGTGTTTTAGATATGGGGCTGCCTTAGTCCATTTGGGCTGCTATATAAAAAAATTCCTTAGACTGGGTAACTTATAAACAACATAAATTTATTTTTCATAGTTCTGAAGGCTGAGAAGTCCAAGATGAGGGCACCAGCAGATTTGGTGTCTGGTAAGGGCTGTTTGCTTCATAGATAGCCCTTTCTATATGTGTCCTCATATGGTGACAGAGGCCAACAGACTCTCTCAAGCTCTTCTATAAGGGCACTAATCTCATTCATGAGAGTTTTGCCCTCATTACCTGATCACCTCCCAAAGACCCCATCTCTTAGCGCCAACACAATAAGGGTGAGATTTCAACATTAATTTTGAAGGGACACCGACATTCAGATCATAGCCAGGACTAAGAGGTGAAAAATGGAACAGAATTTCAATTACTTTGTCTTTGAAAGTGGAGATCCTATCCTGTTTCATTTTTGTAGCCTCAGCACCCAAGGTAGTTATTCATTGGACTTTTTGGAAATTGAGCATTACAGTGATTCTTGGGTTCATTCTGGTTTTTACTCAGCCAGTCTCATTAGCACACATCTAGCACACATCTTATTGCAATAACATCATTATCTTTTGGTGTTAGTTTTTTCTTGCTTCTGTCCATACAGCACACTACTGCCAGAGTAATGTTCCTAAAACATTACTGTCATCATGTTGAAAGCCATCATTACTTACAGATTCACAGATTCAAGTAAAACTAATTAGTCTGGCATTCCAGGTTTTGAATCAACTAGTTCCATGTACCTATTTTATGTTATGTTTTTACTTTTCCCCCACATAATATAGCTAATTGGAACCATCCTCTTATTATTCTCTACTGGGAAAATATTCCTATCTATACCTTTGCTTCAGCTACTTTCTAGCCCAGAACTCCCCAGCTATTCCCTCATTTTTGCCAGTACAGAGACTGTATTCTTAGCTAAACACCTAGCACCTAGCCTAGAGCCTAGCCTTAGTGGACATTTGTGAATGTTTGTTACGGGAATGAATGAAGACCAATATTCTCAATAAGCCTTTTTTTTTTTTTTTTTTTTTTTTTTTTTTAATGTGGGTACCGGAAGTCAAACTCAGGACCTCGCGCTTGCCAGGCAGGCGCTTGTGCCACTGAGCTATATCACCGGCCCTCAATAAGCTTTTTTGACTGGCTTAACATGATAATGGTATTTTCCTTTATGTCCATGGGCTCTGTAGGTCTGTTTATTAAACTTCTCACGTATTCCCAAAAGTTTAACAAATTAAATAAAATATGGTACATCAGTGTGTTTTTTTGTTTGTTTTGTTTTGTGGGTACTGGGGGTTGAACTCAGGACCTCTCACGCCAGCAGGCGCCCATGCCGCTGAGCGATATCACCGGCCCTTTTTTCGTATGTGGGTACCGGGAGTCGAACTCAGGACCTCACGCTTACCAGGCAGGCGCTTGTGCCGCTGAGCTATCTCACTGGCCCCATCGGTGTGTTAATCATATAATAAGAAACATATTGGAAATGGCTCCAAATGCATTATTCTTCTTTTCATTTCTACTTTAGTTATGAAAGTGCTTTCAAATTAAACCTTTTCTTAGCTTTAACACAAGTGAATCATTGGATCTAATCAAATGATTTCAGCACAGGCTCTATGCAATTGCATTTGTGCAGCTTAGCAGAAACTATGGCAACAGAATGAAAAATGTGTTTTTACTGATTGTTTTCCTCCATAAGAGTGGGGAGTTCCAAGTTAAACATCTCATAACTTTAAAAAAAAGATCATAAATAATACGCATTACAAAATACACTTGGTAATACAATTGTCTAGAAAGTTGTATTAAGACACTATTTATCAATTATATGTTCATGGCTGAAATGTGCCAAGAAGATTATGACAAAGATTAACAATCATTATTGTTGAGTACTGGGATTATAGGAGATTTTCAGGGTCTACTTTATGCCTATATTATCTTTTGTTAAAAAGTGACCCTGGATTGTTTTATATAAAACAAACAAGGTTTATTTAAATCAGGGGGGTGTAAATCTTTTAGCTTAAATTTACTCTTTCTAAAATTTACCATTCACTACCTCACACATGTCAGGATAGCTACTATAAAAAAAATAGAAAATAACAAGTGTAAGTGAGGTTTTGGAGAAATCAGAACTCCTGTGTACCACTGGTAAAATAGTACATATAGCCTCTATGAAAAATAGTACAGAAGTTCCAAAAAAATTTAAAAATAGAACAACAGGGGCCAGGAATATAGCTCAGCAGCACAGTGCCTGCCGGGCAAGCATGAGGTCCTGAGTTCGATTCCTGGTTTCCAATTTGATTTAGCAGTTCCATTTTCAGTAATGTTTTAGTTGCATAAGAATTGAAATCAAAGTCTCAATGAAATAACTGTACACTTAAGTTCATAACAGTATTATTTATGATAGCTAAAATGTGGAAGCACTGAAGTGTCCATTGACAGATAAATGGGTAAGCAAAAGTGGTGTGTGTGTATATATATATATATATATATATATATATATATATAATGGAGTATTATTCAGCTTTGAAAAGGAAGGTAATTCTGACAAATGTTTTAACATGGATGAAACTTATGAACATTATGCTAAGTGAAATAAGCCAGCCACAATACCATATGATTCCACTTATGTGAGATACTTGGAATAGTCAAATTCATAGAGAGAGAAAGTAGAATATTATTTGCCAGGGGTTAGGGGCATGAGGGCATAAGGAGTTATTGTTTAATAGTTATAGTTTCAGTTTTACAAGATGAAAAGAGTGGGCTGGTGAGATAGCTCAGTGGCATAAGCACCTGCCTGGCAAGCGCGAGGTCCTGAGTTCAACTTCCGGAACCCACATAAAGGAAAAAAAGGGCTGGTGATATCGCTCAGCGGCACAAGCGCTTGCTGGCAAGCACGAGGTCCTGAGGTCGACTCCCAGTACCCACATTAAAAAAAAAAAAAAAAAAAAAGATGAAAAGAGTTAAGATTAATGATGGGGATGTTTCGATAACCTTATGAATACATTTAATAGTGAATGGTACACTTAAAATAACTAAGATCTTAAATTATATCTATAAATAAAAATGAAAAATTACATCAATCATTTTTCCACACTGCATGTAGCCATATTAGCATTTATTAAATATATAAGAGGGGCTGAGGGAATCCAGTCATAATGTAAGGAACTAGTTATTTGTATTTTATTTTATATCTGTTTTATAAGATTGTTCCTTTAAGAACCATCAGTAATTCAAACTGTTTTTAAAAGTGAATCATTTTCATACTGAAATTCATTTGAGTTTTGACATTTTAAAAAAATCAGTTGATTTCTTATGAAGGGATTTTTAAAGTTCAGTTTTAAAAATGGTTACCTAACCAGGAAATATATATAATAGGAAAATAACACTAATCAACAAATGAAGAATTTTCAATGGGATAATTCCTAATATTTTGATAAGAAAAAAACTGATTAAAATTGTTTTGTAAGCTGATCATGGTAATGCACATCTGTTATCCTAGCATTCTAGAAGGCCGAGGCAGGAAGATTGCAAGTTTGAGCTCAGCCTGGGCTACTTACCAAGAACCTGTCTCAACATTTTAAGAAGGACTGGGGATGTATGTGAATATAGTCAGTGTGAAGGCCCTGAATTTAATCCCCAGTACCTCCAACAAACAAACAAACAAACAAACACCTTTGTGAAAGCATTAAAACTCTTTATACTTTTCTAAATGATTAAACTCCATAATGAATTAACATAAAAACATGATAAATGCTTTTGACAAGAGACTAGGCTAACCGTGGAGATAGGCTTAAAGTAGACCTTTAAAAGATCTTAAGTGTTGTTTTAGTCCAAGTTTCTAGTATTTAACCATTCTTATGATTGGGCATCAGAGTAGATGCCAACTGAAAACAATTTATATGGTCCTACAACTGTGTACCAACTAAATAGCTCCAGTTTAAGTTTCTAAAGTTCATTGATAATTCTTTATTTGTGAAGGGTTTTCAGAAAGCATTGTTTTTATGGGAAAGAGTTAGTTGTTTTGGTTAGGATTTAAAGGCTGATGGTGAAGTTTGGTGCCATTGTGCTGTTATAGATAAAAATCCAGAAATTGTGTAAAGTCAGTCTACTCTTTTCCCTTAGGAGCCATGAGGGGTCTGTCTGTAAGAAATAGTAGCTACTGGTAGTAGGAATCAGATTACCATTTAGTAAGAGCTATACGTGCTTTTGACACACCAGCGTCGAATTCTATAAAAGTGAATTGGCGCAAGTAGATTAGGCTTAAGGCCTAAGTGAGGCCTCCTACTTCCCTCCCAGCCCCATCTGACGTCATCTTGGGACCAGCATATTCAGGTGTGCAGCTTAAAAGGCTGGAAGAGACAACAACCTAGCAAATGAACACCAGGTGTCATAGTTTGGGCTTCTATAGCATACCATAAACTGGATGACGTAAACAACAGACATTTATTTCTTAGTTCTGGAATCTGGGAAATTAAAAGTCAAAGTATCTGCATCTCCAGTCTCTGGTTCGGGTTGGCTTCCTGGTTTGTAGGTGGCTGTCTTCTCAATGTGCCCTCTCCAAGTGGAAGCAGAGATAAAGGGACCGTGCTCTCTCCAGTCTCTTTTTGTAAGGGTATCAGTCCATCATGAGGACTCCATCCACGCTTGTGAATTAATTACCTCCCAGAGGCCCCATTTCCAAAAATCCTTACATTAGAGATTAGGGTTTCAACATATGCATTTCGAAGGATACAAACATCGAGACCATAGCACCAGGTCTAAGGGTCCTTGAATCCATTTAGCCAACTACTGTATACATTGAAGTGAGAAGTCCAAAGAATGGCTGGAGTGCCTCAGGGAGGTGAGCTATCCTGGGTATTTGAACCCGAAAAAATGAAGACCTTCTGTGGAGACTGATCTTTCAATGCAGTGACTCTGCCTACCACTAAATGCCCACTCAGAGTTTTGGACTCTTAAATGGTTAGATTATTAGTAACTTCTCTTACCTTTGGGGAGAACTAGAAAAGGGGTTGGGCATAGGCATGGGGTAGGAAAAAGAGCAAAAGTTCTTTTTTTCCTAGAACCATAATAAAATACCATCTACTTTGGGTGTGAAGAAAGACGATGATTTTAGCTGTCATTATGCATGCCTGTTTCTGGTACATTCTGGCTGCAGGCATGAAGGTATCTCCACTTCTTCTGCTCAGCCTATTTTGGACCTTATTAAAGCATGTGAGTGACTCCCAAACTTGACTCAAGAGTTTTCTGCAATTGGTGATGTTTATGCCACCTTTGTGGTGGAATAAAATGTGTAAATATTTTAAGTCTTATACTAATAAATATTAGTATTGTTACAGGGAAGCTTGAGCTCTTGTTCTTAGGTTAACAATTTAGTTAAGAGACATACAGTTTATTTTTAGAACTTAATGTTCAAAGGCTTTAATCACAATGACAAAATAATAGCATAGGAATGAGAACTATCTAGATGCCTAGACTCACGTGCTTGAATATGTGTTTTTCATTGTTTAGGATTCCGTGTATGATACCTACTCATGAGCTTTGTTTGTTTCTGGTACTGGTGATCAAACCTAGGGCTTTCTTTATGCATGCTAAGCACATGTTCTACCACTGAGCTATAGTGCCTGGTGCTACCATTTGCTGATGTAGTTTTGTCAGTAACATAATGAAAAAAATCTTTATAATTAATAAATACTCCCCCATTCCTAAATATGATTGAGCTTCCTGTTGATTTTGTTTTGTGGTACTGAGTACTAGAGATTGAACTCAGGGCCTTCATACTGAGCTACGTCCCCAACCCTATTCTAATTTTTAATTTTGAGATACGGTCTTGCTAAGTTACTAAATTGCCTGGGCTAGGCTCAAACTTGAGATTCTCCTGCCTCAGCCTCCCAGATTGTTAGACTTATTGATTTGCTTCCATATGTGTGGTCACTTACTTTACCTAACAGATGTAAAAGAAAGAATCATGTGGATATTAAGTTCAAGGTTTTTGAGATGGGCCTATATCATATCACCATTTTTATTTTATTTCACTTTTTTAGGTTAACTTGTGCAGGCAGTGATTGAAGTAGAAACTACTATTATAATGCCAAGTACTGTAAGACTTCTGCTTCTTATAATGTCAGAATAACACACTACTAGAGGATTCTTTTGAGAAAACAACTGCAAAACCTGGACTTAAATCAAAAAGCAACCATCTGGAGGCATCTAAGAGTAAACAGGCTGTGGTGGGGAATACACAGTTGGAAGAGGAAAGGAAGGGAGCATTAAAGAAAAGCTACTTTGCTTTTTCTCTGCTTTTAATTTTAGGCTAAGTACCATCTACACTGAGGGGACTCTGCTGGAAAAACAGTAGACTTTCTAGCCAGGAAAACTAGGAAACAGAAACCAAGGAATCCTGATCACTGAGATAGAGGAAGACTCCCAGAGGAAGAGCTGGGGATGGAGAGGTTCTCGAACTGTGTGTACCCATATCTCCAACGTCTCAACCATGCATGAATACAACAGACTCCGAATAGCTCAGTACCTAAAGGTGAAAAATCTGAACTAGCACTGGAGCTGTTTCACAAGAGTTTACAATTCAAGGCAAGGCAAGCCGAGATACTTGCCCACTAAGATAGCAGAAATAATCACTGGAGAAAAAGTAATCTAGGCTTTGCACAAAGTAACATTTATAATGATCAGGACATAATTCAAAATTATCCTACATATGAAGAATCAAGAAAATGGAACATATGCCAGGAGTAAAGAAAAATCAAATGAGTCCTACCTTGAGGTGAATGAGATACTGGAAATAGTAGATAAGAATTTTAAAGATACTATTATAATACGTTCAATAAAATAAAACAACATACTTTCAGAATAGAAAAAAATAAAGAACTTATCAGATAAATAAAAACAATAAGAAAACCAAATGGAAGTTTTATTTTTTTATTAGTACATGTTTCCAATACATAATGATCACATTCATTATGGGAAACTTATACATGTACATAACACATTTTAATTCTTTTTTTTTTTGTCCCCTTCCTTTCTGTTCCCACCAACTCTTCTTCCTTTCCCCCAAATGGAAATTTTAGAAATGAAAAGCATAATACTTAAAATAATACAAGGTGAATTTAACAGTCGAACAAAAATGTCATAAGGAAAAGTAAATGAACTTGAAGATAAAGCAGTAAAAGTGAGCTAGTGTCAAAACCAGAAAGGAAACATATTAGAAAGAAATGAACAGAGCCTCAGGGATCTCCTAGGTAATGTCAGACTGTGCGACATATATGTAATTGGAATCTCAGAGGGAGAGGAGGAGGAGAAGGAGATAGAAAAAAAATTTGAGAATTTAAGGCCTAAATTTAGCCCCTAGCAGTGGCACATACCTATAATCTCAGCTACTTGGGAGGCTGAGGCAGGAAATCAAAAAGCTCAAGGCCAGCCCAGGCAACTTAGTGAAACACCTTCTCAAAATAAAAAAATGAAAGGGCTGGGCTAGGGATGTAGCTCAGTGGCAAAATTCCCCTGGGTTCAAAGGACAGTACTGAAAGAATAATCCCAAATTTGATGAAAAACAAATCTACAGATAAAAGATACTCAATTGATATACAACAGAATTAACCCAAAGAAGTATACATTAAGATATATTGTGACAAAACTTTCAAAACCAAAGATAAAGAGCAAATGTTGAAATAGGGGAAGAATAACACATTTTACAAGAGTCCCTTTAATGACTGACATAACCTAGAAACCGTGGAGGCCAAAAGAGTTGAATAGCGTATTTAAAATGCTAGAAGAAAAGAAAAAACAGTCAATCCAGAATTCTCAATCAGAGAAAAATATCCTTCAACAACAAAGGTCATTGTAGAGGTAGGAGTGATGATAGCACAACCTTACGAATATACTAAAAACCACTGAATTCTACACTTTACAAGGATGAATTTTATGTTGTATGAATTGTATCTCAGTTAAAAATCTTTGATGAAGGTAAATATAAAAGTTTTTTTTCCAGATAAAACTCAGTTTATCACCTATACAAGGAATGTCAAAGGATGTTCTTCAAGGTTAGGGGAAGTGACAACAGTTGAAACTTTGGATCCTTAGAAAGGAGAGATGATCAAATATGGAAAATATGTGGGCAAATACAAAAGTCAGCCCTCCAGTCTCCTCCTCCTCCTCCTCCTCCTCCTCCTCCTCCTCCTCCTCTTCCTCTTCCTCTTCTTCTTCCCCTTCCTCCTTTTTGTTTTTCTTGGGGAAAAGTCTCACTATGTAGCTCAGGTAGGTGTCAAACTTGCTATTTAGCCCAGGCAGATCTCCTAGCATTTAAATAAATATTAATTGATTAAACACTACAGTGAAAATCCTGGCCCCAACCTGCCCCCTTCAGTTAGCAGTTGAAAACCTGGTTAGAATAGAGTTCTGAAATAGACCACACTTATATGGCTAATTGATTTTTGACAAAGGAGCCAACATTATTTAATGGTGAAAAGATACCTTTTTTTTTTCTTCTGTGTTACTGGAACAACTGGAAACCTGAGGAAAAAATGAATCTTGACACCTCACATTGTGCAAGAAAGTTAATTCATAATGGATCATAGGCTTAAATGTAAGAGTTAAAACTACTAAACTTCCAAAGGAAAAAATAAGAAGGTATCTTTGTGACATAGGCATGGCATGGATTTCTTAGACAGGATCCAAAAATTTGATAAAATAAACCATCAAAATTTTAAATATTTTGCTTTTAAAAGGATGCCCAGAAATTTTTCAGGGTGATGGAATTGCTTTAAATCTTGATTGTGGAAGAGGTTTCATGATGACACATAATTACAGTACTAAAAGTCATCAAACTTTTCTAATGAACGAATTTTATTGTATGCAAATTATCTCTCAGTAAAACATGGAACTAGATTAGCTGTAGATTTTTGACGCTCATATGTCTTAGTTAATTTTCCCTTTAAACAAAATAATTGATCTATGAACTCTTTGCTTCTATTTCTTAGCACTTCCAAAGCAAAATAAAAAGTAAAATAGGGTCAGGAGAATAATATTACTTTTGTAACATTACCAGTCAAATAATTATTTTACTAAATAAAAAAGTTAATGTCTTTCATATTTTAAGGATAAAAATACATTAACCAAAGGAAGGTTATCTGACAACCCCAGATAATAGTTTTGAGGACTACTGCTAGAATTAAGGTCTCTGTATCCCACCCCAATTCAGTCACAACTACCTGTTCCCCAAGTGAGACTAAGATGGTGACGAAAAAATAAGAGTACATTAGGTCAAGCGTAATCTTTGATCCCATACCCCCAACTGAATCCCTGATCTCAGTGCACTGGGCTGGGCCCCATGGACCTGCTTGTTATGGGCAAAGGTCCCTTTGACCTAAGCAGATACCGCATAAGCTTGTTCAGTGGAATTTCACTCCTCTTAGGCAAGAAAAGGCCAGGAAAGATAAACTACGGATAATCTTAAGGTAGAAAGAGGTTTTTTAAAAAAATAAGCTCAGGGGTAATCTTTTTTGAAGCCTGATCTTTTTTAGTTTTCCTAGGACCTAGGACTTGAGGTATGGGAGAGGGAAGAACTAACGTCAAGCTCTGCCTTACCTCCCTAGCCACCTGAGGACAATTTTCATTGAAAATCAATACAAAAGTAGATGAGAGCCGGACATGGTGGCATGCCAGGACTAGAGAAGCTGAGGCAGGAGGATTGTCACGAGTTCGAGACCACCCTGGGCTACATAGAGCCTGTCCCAAAAACAGAAAAAAAATAATAATAATAAATGAAACTTTCAGCTGCTAAGGCAGTGAGAGAAGAAACAAAAGAGAACAAACCTTGAAAATACAAGAGCCACTTTCTTCTCTTTACCTAATACACCGATACAGAAGGAATCAGTGCCCTTCATCTGGAGTCCTGTCAGTTCTTTTTCCTGGGATAGGAAGTTGCAGAAGCCTTGAGCTCCCATAGTGGGCACAGTCTTAGTTCATATCAGAAACAAACTAATAGAGGTGGTAGATTCTGAACAAAAACAGCCCTCCACACATCATCCAAAAGATCTTTGTGAATGACCAGGGTTTTCCAGGTGGTATATTTTGTAGAAAAAAGTTAATTAATTTCTAATCTCTTTTAATTTCCTGTGAAAGCAATTCTGTGGCTAGTGAAGAAAGGATTTATAACAAAGACAGTTCCTTATCTTCCTGGTCTAGCAGCAAGTAGAGATATACAGTGTATGTATAATGCTTTTGGAAATCTGAGCCTCTACATTTCTCAGTAAATAAAAGATGAGTCTTTTTTTTTTTTTTTTTTGTGGGTACTGGGGGTCGACCTCAGGACCTCGCGCGCCAGCAGGCGCCCGTGCCACTGAGCGATATCACCGGCCCCTTTTTCGTATGTGGGATCTGGGAGTCGAACTCAGGCCCTTGCGCTTGCCAGGCAGGCGCTTATGCCGCTGAGCCATCTCACCGGCCCAAAGATGAGTCTTGATAGGGAGAACTAAGAGTAATTATTTTTAACATCTGCCTCAAATTATGTCTTAAGCTTTTAAAAATAATAACAGCCTATAACACTCAATTATAAGAAAGTCCAATCATTATTTTAAAAATGTTTGTCTCTTTTGAACTTGTAATACACTGTATTCTGCTTGACATACTAGAGGAAGATATGCTGTTGTGTGTTTAAGATACTACCTGTGCTTTTGGAATTAATTTTTTCTTTGGGGGGGTACCGGGAATCAAACTCAGGACTTCGCGTGTGCCAGGCAGGTGCTTGTGCCGCTAAGCTATCTCCCTGGCTCTGGTATTCATTTTAGATCGATACTTCTATCAATGCGAACTCTATGCTGGCCATTATACATTGATTTGTTATCCCTGTAAAATTATGCATTAATAGTTAAACTCTTCAAAAGTAGAATGGTGGTCCCCAGGACTATGGAAAGGGGCAAAAGGGGGGTTTCTGTTCAGTGGATATAGTTTGTTTTACAGGACAAAATAGTCCTGTTGCACAATAATGTGCATGTAGTTAACCCTTCTGTACACTTCACCATGGTTAAATGGTAAATTTTAAATTATGCATTTCCCCCAATTTTAAAATTTAATTAAAATAATTGCATTTTTAATTTAAAAAAAAATTTTTTTTTGTGGGTACCAGGGGTCAAACTCAGGACCTTGCGCGCCAGCAGGCACCCATGCCGCTGAGCAATATCACTGGCCCTTTTTCCCTATGTGGGTTCCAGGAGTCGAACTCAGGACCTCACGCTTGCCAGGCAGGCGCTTATGCCACTGAGCTATCTCACCGGCCGTAATTTTAAATTTTTAACTAAAATTTTTATTCAATTTAAATTGTGAATTTAACAAAACTTTTAAAAGACATTGAAATTACTTCTCTCCTGAAAATTAATTCTAGAAGTTCTTGGTTCAGTCTAATTTTCTTAAAGTTGTAGTGCCAAAGCATTAATTTGTTTACAAAGATGTATTACTGCTTATTGCACACAGCAAACACTGTATAACTTTATTTAATTCTTATCACAACCCTGTGAGGTAGGTCTTATATTTCTGTTATTTTATTACAGACATTTGTAAATATACAGAGAATTTGAAAGCACTGTACGTTGAACACCCTTATACTCACTATCTATACTCTGCAACTAACATTTTGTTGTATTTGTTTTATGACATCTGCTTATACTTCTATTCACCCATCAATTTATTTTTTCTATTTTATAATGCTTTTCAAAGTAGATTGCAGGCATCAGTATGGTTTGGGGTAGGTATTTTTTGGTTCCTATGGTATTTGGAACTGAGACAGAGAGATGTAATTTGTTCAGGGTCACACAGTTTCAAGTGCTAGAACTAGGATCTGGATCAAGACTTTCTTCACAGAATCAAGACTTTCTTCACTTCTACAGAATGCTATTTCACATATTTGTATTTACAGTAAAAAGTAATTTTGTGGTGAAATAAATTGACCACAGTATCTCAGTCTTGAAGAACCACAGGTCAGTGAGGTTCAGCAGTAGAGAAAGTGTTTAAAAGTCAACCATTGGGCCGGTGAGATGGCTCAGCGGCATAAGCGCCTGCCTTGCAAGCGCGAGGGCCCGAGTTCAACTCCCGGATCCCACATACAAAAAAGGGGCCAGTGATATCGCTCAGCGGCACAGGTGCCTGTTGGCGCGCGAGGTCCTGAGGTCGACCCCCCGGTACCCACAAAAAAAATAAAAATAAAAATAAAAGTCAACCATTTCCAAATTTATTTGCCCAGGGCACTCTACTACCCAGACTTCCCCCAAACCATCACAACTATTAACGTCTCCTAAAACAGGAACAGAATTCAATGGTATATACTGTGGGAAATGCTCATTTAAGATAACCTAATTTAATTTCAGTCAGAATACATTTTTTCAGTTTGTATTTTTAAATATAGTCCTAGACGTTTACGGCTGGTAGGATCTTAGAGTTCACTGAGGCCAGGGCTTTCATTCCAGAAAGATTCAGTGCGTGCAAGTGACTAATGCATACTAACTCTGCCCATGGATTTAGTGACAGAAATGGAACTAGAACAACCCAGCCTGGAACCCAGAGATAGCATTTAGACACTCAGTAAATATTTGCTGAATAAATAAGTACATCTTCTAAATCTGCCCAGTTTTCTTTTCATTACATGTCAGTGTGTTATAATTTTTATTTCTTTTCAGATTGAGATTCTGTTAATATCGATTCTGTTAATACTTCATGTTAATCTTTGGTACAAATGATTCTAGTTACTAAATTCTCTAAAAATTTTTGTGGTTATTTAAAACATAGAATTGCAGAAAACATAGCTATACCACTTAATAAATTATTATAAAGTGATTCCAGGTTTAAGAAGTAGAACTTTGCTGATATCTCAGAAATCTCTATGGACCCCCTCCTACTGCTGATCCACTAAATTATTTCTCTCTCTTCTTTATTTTTTTAGCTAATTTAACAGGACATACAGAGAAAGTGGGGATTGAAAATTTTGAGCTCCTGAAGGTTCTAGGAACTGGAGGTGAGTTTTAAGTTATTCCTTTTCTTTTTCTTTTCTTTTTTTTTTTTTTTTTTTTTTTTTTGGTAAGAAGAAAAAAGTACTTCCTATGACAAAGGATTGATATCCCCGGTACAGAAGTCATTGAAAAATTTTAGAAGCATGAGGAATTAAATAGAGAGTGTCAAAGAATATGAACAGACCACTCATAGAATAAACAAACAGGTAAAAACTTAAATAAAGAATCTTTTTTAGCTTGGGAATGTAAAGCAGTTCAACATTTGCATAGGATACAGTACTTTTAAACATTACTAACATTTGTAGAGAGTTTATTATATATCAAGTACTCTGTGAAGTGCTTTATATTGATTGACTTATTCAGTCTTCACTGAATATTATTGGTATTCAATGTCCATCATTTTTAATAATGAAAAACTCAGAACTGTTCAGAAACCCAACACTAGGGGTTTGGTTCAGTGGAACATGGATCTATAAATTCAATCATCCATATAATAGAGTTGAAATTATCTATATTTTTTAACACTTTGGAAGGTTCTTCAAAAAGTTATAAAAGACTTTCAAAAAGGCTATAGAAGAGAATGTACAAAATACCATTTTCATAATATGGACAATTGTATGAATAAATGCGTACATGTATTATGTGCATGGAAACATCTCTGGGATATACCAGGTGGTAACGGTGTGTTGGGGTTTTAGGTGATCTTCATCTTCTGCTACACACTTGCCTGTGTCTTCTGAAAATTGTCTGCCTCTGCTCCCGCTGCTCAGAAGTCAGAATTGGCCTCATGGGCCTCTGACCTGTGCAGTTGTAGAGATCCCCACACTTAGAAGAGCTCTGCTTAAAAGTGTCACTGTTCTGGGATTCTTGGTTCATGAGCAAGGCCCTGCATATTTTCATTTTGCCAGTTATGTGGCTGGTCTCATCCGGAATGTGCCTTCCCTTCAGCTCTGCCCCTGGAATGCGTGGCTCTGCAAGCACCACAGCTGTACGAGCTGGCTATTCTCGTTTTTCTTCCTTCAGTTGAATGGAAGAGGAAGCTCTTAACTCTTTTTCCATCCATAGCTGGCCAGGGCTCTTTCCCTGGAAGGGGAGGGAGGGCTCAGAGTACAGACCCTTTCTTCCCCACTAAAGTTTAGCTTCACACCCTCAGGGATGTCTATACTTTCTAAATTTCCCAAGCTCTAATAGAGTAGCTTATAGCTGTCCTTTGAAAGCTGTCTACCTTCTTAAGGGCCAAAGCTTCCAGCAGGAGAAAAATCCCTTCTCTTGGGCTTCCAGCATCAATCCCAGCCACTGCCCTAGCCTCATGTGCGTGTATTTAAGTACACGTGTATACATTGTCTTTAGGTCCTCTAGAATAAGCTTTCATACCTAGGACCTTGCTGTACAAGGTCTATATAAACCTCCCTCAGTAGTTTAGTATTGTATAGAGCCAACTTTAAAGCTACCAGTGAGTAAGCCCTATAATTTCTCAACTATTGTTTTATTGTCAGAAAGTTTAGTGCCTGTTTTACACCTTTGGATTGTTTTGTTTGCAGTACTAGGCATTGAACCCAGGGCCTTAACACTGACCCACACTCCAAGCCCTTTTTAATTTTGAGACAGAGTCTCACTAAATTGCCTGGGTTCAGCTTGAACCTGTTTCTCCTGCCTTGGACTCCCAGGGTGCTGGGCATATAGGCATGTGCCACCAGCCCTGGCTTTGATCTTAAAGATGTATTTTTTAAAAAGCAAAATTAACCCTACCCTCCCTTTCCCCTAAGGAAAAAAAATGCTTTCAAACTAAACAAAATAATCCTTTATCCCTTCTTTTGTTTCCTATTTTGAGGGCACTGTCTTCTCCCAGGGGAAAGAGAGACAGACCTGTGGTGGCTCAGTTCTCTTGAAAATAGAGTTTAAGGCAGCCACAGGTTTCAGGTCAATTTGTATTACATCCACAGAATACGTCTTATTTGTGTGGCTTTTTTTGGTAACATTAATGAGCTATAATATGAATTATTATTTACATACCATATTGCTCACCCATTTAAAGTGGGTAATTCATTGATTTAGTATATTCAAAGAGTTGTGCAACCATCAACATAATCATTTTTAGAATTCTTTTTTCCTCAAAAAAAACAAAAAATCTTTGAACCTGTTTCTTGTTACTTCCCAAGCTCACCACTCCTCAGCCTAAACCAAACCCTAACCTACTTCTGTACCTGTATCTTTGCCGGTTCTGGTGTTACATCATGCAGTACGTGTTCTTGGTGACTGGCTTCTTTCACGTAGCATATAGTGTTACCTAGCTTCATCCATATTGTAGCAAGTGTCAGTGCTTCATTTTCCATTTTCGGGTGTTTTTCAAGAAGTCATGTGCACTTTTAAATATTTTTAATGTAAGGTTATATAAAGTCCCACTTTAAAAAAAAAAAGTCATTGGTTTTATGGCTGAATACCTTCTGAGTATGCCATGTTTTGCCTATCCATCATCAGAGTTGTTTCCACTTTTTATCTGCTATGAATAAATGCCGCTATAAACATTCATATGCAGTGTTTTGTGTGAATATGTATATGATTTCCTTTCCCTTCTGATATCCCCCAGAAGTGAATGGCTGGTGCAAATGGCAGCTTGGTGTTTACCTTGCTGAGGAACTGCCAGCCTGTTTCCCAGAGTACTTGTACCATGTTACAGTTTTACCAGCATTATTTGAGCATTGTGATTTCTCCACATTCTTCTCAATACTTGTCTAACTTTTTAAATTATAGCCATACTACTGGATGTGAAATGGCTTAGGTTAATTTGTAAAAATAAAATTCTTAAGTGCTTCCTGTTGACCTACTTAAGTGATTAAATTGTTCAGGTTAGCTCACTTGTTTTCCATTTTCAGATGTTTTACAAGAAGTCATGCATACTTTTAAATATTTTGAATGTAAGGTTATACAAAGTCTCTCTTTTTTAAAAAAATTTATTCCAGTGTTGAGTAATCCTTGATGTGAGAACGGTCTTTTTATCTTTCTTTTTTCTGTAGATTTGGTTTAAAGTTGGTGAAACAGTATGAAATCTATGATGAAAAAGTGTTACATGCATAAATTTAAGTTATAATTTCTACTGCCTGGCGAGTTTATAGTATCTTGGTGTTTTGAGAGCCTTCCAGCTAAATTGGAGTTCCAGTACAAAGCACCCAGTAATCTGTCCTAACAAGAAGTGAAGGGAAGCTGCCATGGGCGTTTACAGGGTGCCGTTCCCAGCATACTCCCGATGGAGAGCCAAATGCCTAGTTGTCCCAACTGCGACCAAGGAGTCCTTCTCATGGCAAACTTGTTGCTACTGACAGAGGCCTTGTGGACTTCGTCTCACCCCTGCCTAGTTTATCCCTACCTGGCCATTCTGCTTGTGCTTCATTGAAGTTTATAGGATGTAACAAAAACCACGAAACTAATTATGTTCCTCAATCCGTTAATTTTATGTGGGGCAGAACTTTCCAATACAGAACTAGAAATAAAACGGTAGTTTTTCCCTCTCCTGATTAGAGGACGGTTTAGATATGCTGGAAAACCTCTTTGCTTATTAAACACTTTTGATTTTAGAGGATACTGTTATATTTTAAAACTTTGAACGTCTGCATACCGCTGATCAGCATAGATACCTGGCAAGAGTAAGGAAAAATCATTAGAGTCAAAAAAAGAAAGAAAGAAAAGAAAAGAAAATGGGAGTGGGAATCTAGAGAAGTAAATAAGTAGAAAGCAGAGGTTATGATTGGGAAATCTACCAATCAGTCGTGAACTAGTTCTTTGGAATTAACACTTTCATACTTGATGTGAGAGACAGCATGTGAGGTTCCTAAGAGGTAAAGACAATTAATATTCATAAGACTAAATGAAGAAAAAAAAATCTTGTCTGTAAAGGAGATGACAAGGCTCCTTTACAAGGCTCCTTTCGTGGCTCAGCATCAACTCTGGGTGAAGGAAACAGAAATAAAAGCTTTCCCTGAGCAATTACAACCATAAGCCAGGCATCATGTATGCATGTTTGAAACTTGAATTTGTATGTACCTGTATGATGGAAAGAAAGAAAAAGAAAGAAAGAAAGAAAAAAAAAAAAAGGGGCCGGTGAGATGGCTCAGCGGCTTAAGTGCCTGCCCGGCAAGCGTGAGGGCCTGAGTTCGACTCCCGGAACCCACATACGAAAAAGGGGCCGGTGATATCGCTCAGCGGCACGGGCACCTGCTGGCGCTCGAGGTCCTGAGGTCGACCCCCCCGGTACCCACAAAAAAAAAAAAAAAAAAAAGAAAGAAAAAGAGAGAGAAAGACAAACAAATGTGAATTTAGCTTATTTCGTTCTGCATGTTCTCAGGTATGTAGCAAAAGCAAATATAAATTCTCTTTGGAGGAATAAACTCTTATCCAGATCTTAAAGAACTACCAAAGAGTTTTACAGGTATGACCTTACAATTAAAAATCCAAGAAGCTAGGCATTATGGGTGAAATGGAAACAAAGCTGAATTAGATCCAAAGAGACTATTGGACTTACTGGATGTGAAATACGATACAAATGCTTATATATTTACTTATTTTTTATTAATTTTTTGTGGTTCTGGAACCTTACCCATACTAGATAGGTACTCTGCCACTGAGCTACATCCCCAGTCATTAACTTATTTTTAATTGACAAATAATAAATAAATATTTTTGAGCTGTAATGTAATGTTTTGATCTGTGTGTAAATTGTATAAAGATTCACTCAACCCAATTAACATACTCATCATCTCACTGACTTACCCTTTTTTGGTGAGGATGTTAAAAATCTATTTTTGAAAAAAATCTCGAAATACACAGTGCAGTCCAGTGCAATAAACTAAAACTTATTCATCCAGTCTAACTGAAACTATGTATCCTTCAGTCAGCCTTAAGAACAAAACATGCTAAAAAGCAGCAGCAAGGCACATTAAAAAAAAAAAGATATACTCACTACATAGATCACCATAATACCACTTAAAGAACCAATATTAACTATAAGTGAAAAAATAATTCAAATTATAGACACAATGAATAGTTCACTAGCAGATGAGATGCAGATGAAGAGGGAATTAGTGAATTGGAAGGTAGATTTGAGGAAAATATGTAGACTATAGGATGAAAGGAAAAAGAGATAACATATAAAAGAGATTAAGACATAGATAATAGAGAAGATACAAATTTGTCTAATCTGAGTTCCAGAAGGTGCTAACAAAAAGAAGAGACACTATTGAAAAAGATAATAGCTGAGCCTTTATTAGGACTGATTAAACATGAATTCTCAGCAAATACAGCAAAAAGTAAAAAGAAATTCTTGGGCCCAGGATATAGCTCAGTGGCACAAGTGCCTGCCTGGCAAGCGCAAAGTCTTGAATTTGATTCCTGGTACCAAAAAAAAAAAAAAAAAAAAAGAAAGAAAAAAAGAAAGAAATTCCTATGTAAATACATCAGAGAAAAACTGGTGAACACAAAAGACAGAAATACGCAAAGAGCAGCTGGAGAGAAAAGATTTATTTATAAAGGGACAATTGTTATAGTAACAATAATTGTAACTTTCCACTTTTCAACAGCAACCATGGAAACTGTAGGATAGTGGAATAATATCTGCAAAATGACCAGAGAAAATAATTGCCAATCTAGAATTGTATACCCAGCAAAATTAGTTTACAGAAGTGGAAGCTGAGTATATTTTTCACCAGTAGATCCTCACTAGAAAACTTTTCTAAATGATGTACTTCTAGGGAGAAGAAAAATGGTCCCAGGAGCATTTTTGACATATAAAAAGGGTTGGTGAACAAACAAAATGTAAACAGTACTATGTGAAACCATAGTCGTAATGTCTAATTTGTGGGGTTAAAATAACAACTAAAACAGGGGACAAAATAGCATGTAATTTGGGAGGCGATAGGAATTAATGTTCTGAGGTATAAATTTTAACATGCATGTGAAACTTGATATGTGTAAATTACCACAGTAATAGAAAAAGAAGTAGAAAACATGCATAGTACTACAATTGTTCGAGAAATTGATCAGTAAGTAAAGGTCTTCGCACTAGGAAACCACTCGGTACAGTTTCGAGAATGAGTTCTGCCAGACATTCAAGGCTTTTATAATTCTGTTCTTCTAAAAGCTCAGAGACCAAAAAAAAAAAAAGAGTTTATTTCCTCTAACTTGTTTTACAAGGCTACTATAAGCTTGATTCCAAAAACATGTGAGGGTAGTAAGAGGAAGGAAAATTAGAGGCCCTTTTCACATATATCAGATTTCTAATATCAGGCCTCAAAAAAGTCAAACCTTGTATGTGTTTTCTTTCAACACATTTAAAACTTTGACTCGTTATCTATCTTTCCTTTGGGTTTTTGATCACAGGTCTCTAAGACAGTTTTTCTAAAGTGAGGAAACAGTTGAGCTGTAATGTTTTACTTCTGCATCTCCATTTCTGCTTATTCACTGTGCTATAATGGGTCTGTTGTTAGCCATGGATGCTGCTTTTCCGTCTTGTCAGTTGACAGTATATGGCTCTTACGAGGAGTTGAATAACTAAGAAATGTCATTGTGGGTATTTCTGATTTTAAAATCTCAGTTTTGATGACTAAATGGAGTAGGTGGGAACTTTTATTATGAATATAATATCTCAATTTTTATTCAAAAATTTAACCATTAATCGTTCCATTTCATTGCCTTTTAAAGATATTTTTTCAGCAATACTTGGAATAATAAGAAAGACCTCATCAGATGTCTTTATGTGTCATGTAAGGTTTTCTTTGGAAGTGAAACTGAAAACTCTTTTGATGAGTTAATTTTTGTATATTCCAGACTAGAAAAACTACTCATCAGATATCTTGAATCCTTTGTGAAATATTTGTATGCAAAAGGTCTTTTGTATTTCATAATTAAATACATACAATATTATAAAAATCTTTTATTCAGAGTATCCATTTATTTCTTTTCAGCTGTCTTATTTCTATTAGTTTATCATTAATCTTTTGATCACTTTCCTCAGCTAAAAACTTTGAAATAAACTTTTATCCTAAGAAATGTTCTAACTTTCCCATTAAAATCCACTTGGATTTATCTTTGCTGTTCCTTTCCTAGTGTTAGCACTCATCTTGTGTCAGGCACAGGTTATAGTAAGGGCTTTCTTATCTAGTCTGCTCTCTGCTGCTCTGTTTCATTTTATGCATTCTATACTATAATATTATAAATAATATTATAAATAATAATTTAGCCTTGTTAGAATAAAATATAACATTATTATGTAATTCTCACATTTAAGAATTTATGGTTCATTTTTTCCAGGTCCAAATTCTTGCCTGCCTTTCAGTTAACCTCATCTTTTTTCCTCAGCTTCCCTGATATCCACCTTCTTCCTGGTCCAGTTTATTTTCTCTTACTCCTCTACTAGTGTACTTACCCACTCTCTGATGCCTTGCTTATCTTATTCCCCCACCTGGAGCGTTCCTCTTATTTTCCAGCTGTCCAAATTCTGCCCAGATTGCTTTATTCTCTTAATTGTTGCACTGAGAGCCCTTTGTGGAGAACTGAGCCCTGAGTTCTCTGAATTTTCCTTCGCATACACTAGCTTTTTGTAGACTGTAAGCTTTTAAGATCATCCCTGAATGTTCTAGCCCTGTTGCCCTGCCAGGCAATTCCCCAGCACAGGAAGCAGTATAATAATAATCTAAAAAATATATGATTTCTGCTCTTGTATCTAGCATTGTTTTTCAGACTGATACTCCAAAGTCCAGGAAATATCTTTGGTTTATCATTTAGAATTGTTTTGTTTCATGATGAAATTTTGGATTATTTGTGGGAATAATGAGCCCATTTTATTTCTTTTCCTATCTTTTCTGCTGCCTGCCTTGTAACCATTTTGCTTTCTTTGAGATATCTGTCCACGTGCAGTCATGTTGCTTAAAAGCAGGGTTATGTTCTAAGAAATGTGTCACTGGGCAGTTTTGTCATTGTCAAATACCAGAGTGCATTTATACACACCTAGATGGCATAGTGTACTCCACTCCTGGGCTCTATGGTGTGGACCACTGCTCCAAGGCCATAAACCTGCACAGCATGTTACCGTGCTGAATAGTATAGGCCATTGTAACACAGTGGTATTTGTGTTGTCTAAACATAGAAAAGGTACTGTAAAAATACAGTAGTTTATAGAAAGTTTTAAGCTCCATTATCATCTTATAGGACCACTGTCATATATGTGGTCCATCACTGACCAAAACATCATTATGTAGCTTGTGACTTGTAAGAGAAGGAAATTTTTAAACCTATCTGTTGTGCGCACTATTAGTAATTCTGGTAATGAAATGGAGCCTGCAGATCTCACCTAAAAGACTATTATTCTCTGAATTTTGTTTATTCATCGTATATGATCATATATGCTGATGAGCTGTTACGATCTTGTCTTACTATTACAAAAAAATTGCCATATACCCGAGGAAGACTGAGTTGCTTTACTCTTCCAGTTTTGGTGTCCTCTTGGTTGTGGTGTACTGGGAATGGAGGATGACTTAGAAGACCCAGGTTTAAATCCTGTAGTATCACTACCCATTTGAGTTCTTTGAGTAAATCATATGAACTCTGTGAGTCCAGTTTGCTTGGTATAATTTGGTAATGCCTATTTTTCAATGTTGTTATAAGATTAGTGAGGTAATAGATATGAAACCCAATTGCTAGATAACCATCTGTTGTAGTTATTTATTGAACAGGTAGCTCCATAGCAAATTTATAACCTAGATTGGAAAAATAAAAGTATTTAGGGTTTACTCTTTAGAAGAAATTATTATTTCATATAGTCACTTACTTTATTAGCATCTTTGGGAGTAATTTCAACTGAAGTGAGGTGATATTTCTTTTTTGGGGGGAGGGCGGGGTACTGGGAATCGAACCCAGGGCCTCACGCTTGCCAGGCAGGTGCTGTTCCACTGACCTACATCCCCGGCCCTGAAGTGCTATTTCTAATAAAAATTTTCTTGTGAAAAAATCTTGTAAATGAAATATTGATAATTGAAATTTTATTAGCATTTATAAGAAGTTGATTTGTATGTTAACTTAAAAGTAATATGGCAATTGAAAAGATATTATCTTATTCTTTCTTAAGGATTTAATCATTTAGGTTCTGAACAGGTTAAGTCTTATACTAAAATACATATGAAAGGATTAATGTTTAGCTTGCCTGTTACCTAGTAAATATTAAATGTTTTAGCCATTATTTTGGAAACTGAATGAAAACAAGTCCAGCTTCTAAAAAAGCTAACATAGTGCATTAGTTGGTAAGCTCTCAGATTAGCTTGATGCATAAGTAAGTATCATTTCTTTACTAGCATTAATTGTAAAGCTTATCTTAGTCACTTTCCTCGTTACTGAGACACAATGCCTGATTTGGACTGAAAAGTCCATGGTCTACTGGCTCCAAGGCAGACAGGGCATGGCGGAAGGGCCTGGGCAGAGGGCAGCTGCTCATCCAATGGCAGCCAGGAAGTGGAGAGAGAAGGGAGGAGCTAGGCAGGGAGTTGCACCCCTCCAGGTAACCCCCACACCCCAGTGACCCTTGTACTTTGACCAGGCCCCACCTTCTAACAACACAGTTAGCCAGGAGCTCACCAATGGCTCAATCCACAGATTAGCACAGTACCCCCATGACCCAATCACCTTCCCAAAGCCCCTCCTCTGAGCACATGAGGCAGGCTTTGGGGGCACACTCCAGAGTGAAACCCTAACAAGCCTAAAATGGGTGTAGCAGTCAGGAACTACAACCATCAGAGGTCTTTCTGGTTTTAGGCTGGTCCTTTTTCATCTTTATCCATGCTGCTCCAAAGTAGTCTTTCTAAAGTGTAAATTTGATCAGTTGCTTTTCTTTTTAAAACTTTTCAGTCCATTCCCATTGCTCTTGGTATTCATTCATTCCCATGTATTGATTAAGAGGTAGGCAGTGTTCTGGGTACTGAGGGTAGAGTAGTGAATATCTTTTATTAAAAAAGATATCTTGCATATAAACATGCAAATTAAAACCAGATCTGGTTTCATGTAATGTAGAATTATTTCTGGGTTTATAAAACTTTGGATTGAGTGCCTGGCAAACTGTAGACATCCAGAGTACTTTGCATGCGGTGGTATCTAATAAATAGTGATCATATCTGCCTCTCTTGGCCTCTTAAGAAGGTCACTTTTTTTTTTTAATAATGTAGATTTCTTTTTTAGCTAATCAACAACAGGTCTTTTAAGTTTTTCTGTAGAAATGCTGCTTTATCCAGTAAAGTCTATCTTTGAGCTGTTTACTCCAGCCTTAAATGCCATCCTTGTCATGTAGTCTGTGATATCTTTCACTTATTCTTCCCCAACTCTGAAAAATCTTTCTGTCAGGATAGTTTGATGTTGTTGTTGTGCTGGGGATTGAACCCACAGCCTGGTGCATGTTAGGCAAGTGCTCTCCCACTGAGCCACACTCCAACCCCCCCTCTTTTTATTCTTTCTCACAGTACACTTTTCAAAAACACATTTCATTTATTAAAGAAGATACACTTCTCTTTGTCTTGGGTAATTTGCCACTAGAGGGTGCTAGAAATTGCACTCGGCAATCTAAAGCCACCACTACTTTTTGGTGACATGATAGAAGTGCAAAAAAACTTTGGTTGAGTCATGTAAAAGACTGTTTTAAATAGTGTGATGACTTAGTCATCATTTGTCTTTTTATTCTTTTAAGTGTTTGGAAAATATCCCTATTAAAATAGTACATATAAAAACATATGTTCATTAAACTGTCAAAATTGTCATTCAAAAAATTTATAATTTTGCATCTGTGAATACCCACTATGCCTTATGCTTCAGTATGTAAAAACCTACAGTGTTTATGTAAATCCTAGAGATTAAATGTTTGTGGTATTTCATGTCATAATCAAAAGATGATTTCATATGAAGGTGTTGATTGTCATTGTCTCCCTAGTGTAAATACAGTATTTATTATTGATACTGTGTTAGGTCATGTTAGCTAGAAGAGAGCCCAGGGCAGGGATTTGGGTGCATGTGAAATATTGTAGGACCTCTGCAAGAGAGCAAGGGTGAAGGAGGTGGGATGGATAGAAGACCCTTGGCAAGCAGAGAGTCTAAGCTGGGGTTGACCTTTAGCCGGAACTCATGGGCAGTGTTGGTCAAGAGTAAGGAAGCAGGCCTTTTGCACCTGTGTTAGTCATTGGCTTGCAGGCTGCTTGAGTGGAGGTGAGGTGGAGAATGGTGGCACGTAACCTCCCAGGAAAGACAGAACCTGAGGCCATTCTCCAGAGACGGGCAGTCACAGGCCATTAGCACGCATAGCAGCTGGGATACGGGTGTGTCAGCCTGGAAAGGGGAGCTGGCAGGGCACCATCAGTGACCCTACAGAGGGTCATTAACCACCACAGTTGAAACATAACTATTTAGTTAGGCAAATAGCTTGATTGTTAAGATATAAACGGAAAATGGTTTATAAGTGTGCTTTGTAGTCTTTCCTCATTCCTTGTTTTTCCTGTTTTTCTTATAGTAAGATCTGGTTATTAAATCCATTGATAGTTATCTACAAGTGTAGACCTCACAGTAGGATGTGGCTTCACTGCAACTTCTCTTTTTTTCAGTCAGACCTGTTTGATTTTCAGGTCATTTAGGACCAGAGGTAAGAAGCAGCTTATGAATTACATATTTATCAAATAGAAGCAGGAAGTTTTAATTGATTCTGATAGTAACAGATACCATAATTGCACCTTAAATTTCAAATACTAAAAAATACAATTTATCTATAAAACAAGATATTTTAGCAAAATTTCAACAAGTTTAAAATAAAAATGGAGAATTTATACCATTTAATGTAACTTTTTAAAGTTAGTCATTATTGTAAGGATTTATAAAATTATAAAAACCAAATTGTCTACATTTCAAAAAATAAGACTGGAGCTGGCATGGTGGCACATACCTGTAATCCCAGCACTCTGGGAGGCTGAAACAGGAGGATTACAAGTTCAAGGCCAGCATGGGCAATTTAGTGAGACTCTGTCTCAATAAGATAAAAAGAGCTGGGGCTGTAGCTCAGTGGTAGAACACCCCTGGGTTGGATCCCCCATATTGCTAAATAAATAAGACTGAATCAGCCCTATGAGCCTTGGAGCTTTTTCTTTGGTCATTGGTAGTAGGCTGAGCCTGTAGCCCCTTCAGAAGGAAAAGCCTTATTATATATAAATATATGTATATTTATATAACTTATAAATAAGCATAAAATATATGTATAAAGCAAGAATTACATATATACATATAAATAGAAATAGAAATATATATATATACGTGCAAATCTGGAATGATTCACCATATTACATAGAAATAAAACCATAAATATATTTTATATGGTTGTATACTCACACAAATACAAACAAATGTGTACTTGAATAAGTAAAAAAAGTTAGACTGACTAAAAATAGATTAGTCTTCTAATATTAAGGAAAAATTGTGAACCCACATCATAATTGGTTAAATAAATGGACACCAAAGGTAAAGAAAAGAAATACAATAAAAATATGAACGTACAAACAGTAATTTTTTTCTGAAAGAGGCTGAGGTAGTCCATTTGTTTAGGTATAGACATTTATATAAAGTGCTGTTACTGCCAGCACAGTGGCACATGCCTGTAAATCTCAGCTACTTGGGAAGCTGAGGCAGGAAGATCACAAGTTTTAGGCCAGCCTGGGCAGCTTAGCAAGACCCTGTCTCAAAGTAAAATTAAAAATAAAAACGGGGGGCCAGTGATATAGCTCAGCGGCATAAGCGCCTGCCTGGCAAGCGCGAGGTCCTGAGTTCAACTCCCAGTACCTGCATATAAAATAAATAAATAAATAAAAACAGGAATGTAGCTCGTTGGGAGAGTGCTTGTTTAGAATGTGCAAGCCTCTGGGTTCAATCCCTAGTAACACACACACACACAGTGCCATTCTAGATTTAATTCAGTTTTAGTTTTTAAATTAACTATGACCATTTGTCTCACTTGTATAACCATTTTAATGGTCAACAACAGCTATCTTGTTAGGATCAGAAATACAAATCAGGGCCGGTGAGATGGCTCAGCGGCGTAAGCGCCTGCCTGGCAAGCACGAGGGCCCAAGTTCAACTCCCAGAACCCACATACGAAAAAAGGGCCGGTGATATTGCTCAGCAGCACGGGCGCCTGCTAGTGCACAAGGTCCTGAGGTCGACCCCCCGGTACCCACACACACAAAAAAAGAGATACAACTCAGTACATTTTCTCATGGGTAGTAATAGCCCCTAGAAAACACTTAGCTCATAAGAAGGTTGAAAATAAAAATAGTTGAGGAACTACCTATTTTTTATGTGTTTTGAAGTTGCCATATTTTCAAAAGGAGATTTGGAAAGTTTTCAAAGGTAGCAACATATCAGAGAGAAAGAGAGAAAGAAAAGAAAAAAAGAAAGAAATGCAAACAGAACAAAAGCCAGATTAAAGGAAATTGGAATAGGTCTTATAGGCATCAGGGAAATAGGTTTTATAGACATGAGAGGTGAGTAACTCTGAGGTTACTAAGACATTAGGCAAAAGAGAAAATTCTTTGGCCTATGTAATTGTCTTTGCTTTCTTTTTTTAATGAAGGAGGCTACATAAATTCATTTAGAACTGTAGTTTTCAAGCATCTTTACTATTACCCATAGCAAGAAATAGGTATGCTTTTATATTGCAATTTAATATATGTATATACATTATGTGTATGGATATAAATCTACCTGTACACTTTTTTCATTAATATTTGTTGTGTGCCAGGCCCTATTCTAGATGCTTATATTAGCTTATTTAATCCTCAAACCTTATGATGTAGAAATTATTACTATCCCTAATGAAGAAATTGAGACTCAGATATTTTAAGTATTTTGTCCAAGGTCACATAGTAAATAGCATATCCAGGATTCAAATTGGTACAGCTTTGTAGTAGAGTGTTCAGGTTTTTTTTTTTCTTCTACAAGCATGCTTCTATATGTACACATATGTGCATATGTATAGAAAGATTTCAAATAGAAATTTCATGAAATACTTTTACTATATTTGATTCTATTTCAGTTCTTAAAATGCTTATTGGACCAACTAAATTGAAATCATCCACTAATAGTTGTAGCTCACACTGGAAAAAACGCTTGTGTACAGAGACTTCTAACAAGCACTGACGTTATCAAAAGGCTCCTGTATCATGGGAATTAAATAATAATATGAAAATAGCACCTTTGACAGCAGAAATAGCCATTCTTGAAAACACATAATTACTTTTTTTAGTCTCTTTAAAAAGTGATACACAAAAAGATTAAGCCTTAATTTACTGAAGTCTTTCTGTGTACAACTTAATTACTACTGTGGTCCAAGTGAGGTGCTTTGTTGATCTGTCTTAGCATAGATTTTAAAGAATTTGCTGGGATGGACAATAAGGGATCTTTTTATCATGAGATTTAATCAGACGTTTCACGTGAGTCTTTAGAACTACAAAATTATGGGTCAGTTTTACCATCGAACTCTGGATATTTGTTCTTTTGTGCAGATTGTGTTGCAGTCACACTGAAGTGAAGCTACTTCTTTAAGAATCCTTTTCAGTGATGGTGGTTTTACTGGGACGTTGACATATGTATTACGCTAGTGTTTCTTACCAGGCATATTTGGCTGGCGTGAAGCCATGAGGCTGCCAATTTCTAAGGGCATAACAAGTGAAATTTAGTTTCAAGAGTATATTTTTGTTGAGTTCCATTTCTGACAACCATTTCAGTTCCATTCCTAGGATGAATGAGGTTCTTCAGGGGAAGAGTGTGGGCATGAGCAGGTGGATTGATTGTCAGAGTTGGGAGTCCGTGCCCAGGACATATCATGTGTGGGGAGATGGACATCTTTCCCTAAGTTAAATTACATGTGAGAAAGGGATGTGGCCAGACATTATAATTAGTTCTTTCATAGTTGTGGCAGATTACAAAATATTGACCGTATATAGTTGTCACTATGTTAAGATGTTTTCCTATTCTAAAATGGTGGCAGCTAGGTTTCCTGAGTTCACTTTCACAAGACAGTGTAGCCAGGACTCAGATTTAATGTCAAAAGGGATTACTTCATACAATCCGTTGCTCCTTCCTAACAGAGAAACAGCCAGCTTATATTATGGGTCTAAATTGCTAGATCCTTTTCCTAAAGACCCAGCTTCAACAGTACATCAAAATTAGGAACTGAGAGGAGGGTATTTGGCAACACTCTACTTATAGCTCTTTTCTCTAGTTTTTCTTTTCTTGTTTTATTTGCTTGCTTATTTATTTTTTTTATGCATTCAACATTATTTGAATTTCTACAATGTACCACCTCCAGAGTTACTTGCTAATGATACAAAGCTAGTAAAATCAGACATAGTCTGTGTGAAATTCATAGTGTAGTAGAACTTAGACAATGAAGCAATAACATAAAAAAATATAAAATTACATTCCTGATCATTTCTATGATAGAGAAATGCAGAGGGTTATGAGAGCCTAAAATAGGAGGAATTACTTAGTGTGGGAAGTCAGAAAAGGATGCTTGAACTGAGATCTGAAGGAGTTAGTAAGTGAGACCTTGGGAAAATAGAGAGAAACAAATAGAAGTCAGATATTTTAGAAACTTGAAGTTATGTTAAGGATGCTCTTTATCATTAAGAGAAATGTTCAAGTGTTTTGAAGAAGAAAGATTATATTTTTATCAAGTTAGATGACTACAAAAGACATGGTTATCAGATTTGGGATGAAAGGAAGTTGGGAGGCATAACTAGAAAGATTGATGAGTGTAGCACTATTTAACAAGATACAGTTGAAATAATCTAGAAGAATAAGAGGTGGAATAGTAATGATGATATGATTCTTGAGTAGTAGAAACTCAAATGACACAGATGGTACGTATAGTTAATTAAAGAAAGTTAATTCAAGTCAGAATCATTAAAAATGGGTAGATTATATATTTTAGAACTTATTTTCATTTAAAATGTACAAATATTTATTCCTTGCCAGTCTTCAGATATAGACACAAGACTGAGAATAGGTTCATAAACATTTTTTATTTTGCATAAACCACATGTGTAATACACCCACCAAAATGAACAGTTTCAGATTCTTTTTCTTTTTTTTGAGACAGGGTATCGCTGTGTAGTTCAGGCTGGCCTGGACTATGTAGACCAGGCTGGCCTCGAACTCATGGCAATCCTCCTGCCTCAGCCTCCCAAGTGCTGGGATTACAGGAGTGTGCCACAGTGCCCAGCTCAGATTCTTTAAAGAGGAGTGAAAACTAGACACATGCGAAGTCATCTGAGTACAAAACCCTTTTAGATTTTCATAATTTTTTTCCCTAACTTTTTATAGTTATTTCACCCACACCTAATTTTTCAGCAGTTCCTTTTATCTTAAATATCTTGCTTTTATCTAATCCTTTCAAAGGATTCAACCTCATTTTCTCTTTTCTTTCACATTCACATTTCAGCAGTTTCATTATATAATAAGAATAACTTACACAAGAAGTGTAAACCTGGCAGGGCAACCATGACCAGTACAAAACCTGTGAGTGGGGGCCGGTGAGATGGCTCAGTGGCGTAAGCGCCTGCCTTGCAAGTGCAAGGGCCCGAGTTCTACTCCCACAACCCACATACAAAAAAAGGGCCGGTGATATCGCTCAGCGGCACGGGTGCCTGCTGGTGCATGAGGTCCTAAGGTCAACCCCCGGTACCCACAAAAAAAAATAAAAATAAAAACCTGTGAGGGGACTGGTCACAGGTGGTTAGGGTGCAGCTGAGGTGTTCCCCGAGGGAAAGGGGAGTATCAGTCTTCAGAGTTGGCTAAGTAGAAGTCACTTAGGAGAATTTTTGCTGTTTTTTTCTTAGAAGCAGCAGTTTAAGAATAGTAATTTATGTAATCAGTTTGATGAGAACCCAGAGTGTGTCATGGCTAGCAAGCAATAAAAATAATGTACATACTTTTAAGTAGCATTAATAAGAGTTTGAATGACGGAAAACAGTAGTCACAAGGTGATCATGCCATTCAGATCCCAGTGAGAGCACCGTATCTAAGTTGAGCTCCACAAGGAATTACATAAACCAGAGGCCTCTGAACAATACTTCTTAATTTTTGTGGTTTATGACTCCTTCCTTCAGAATAATGCAAGCAAACATATATACTTAACAAAGTTTTATATGGATTTAATTATATTGCATTGTAAATTTGTTGCTTTTACAGATAATGTACAAAATTTTTTTAAACAATTTGACCTCATTATCATTTTAATGAAAGAATTAAAGGCTACTTCCTGAACATTTTAGTAAATTTAAATCTTACAAATAAAATGAAAAAAATAAGCTTAATTGTGCCCCAAGTAAATTATAGCAGCAAGACGGTTTTTGCTTGGCATAAAAAAGAAGTTGAAATTGTGCTGCGTTTTTTGATGATGTGGCAGCATGAATGTCTTATTTAAAACATAGTAAATTTTAACTTTTCCTTTTTATGGCAACAACTTTATAACAATGCTAAAAACTTTATAACGATAATAGTGGCAAATACAGTAAGAGTCCCACATTTGGAAAAGCAAGTTGAGAAGTTGAGAAGTGACCTATCCCAAGGAACCAAAAATTTTTTCATGACACTTTGGTTCATATCATCAAGCCACTGAAGTCATTATTAACATGATTTGTCAACATTGTGCTGTCTACATCAGGTGGGATGAATTATAAAGCCACAGTTCAGTTTGAGCAGGAGTAACCATAAGATATCTGCAGGGTTTGGGAAAATTTACGTAGTTTTCTTAACTAATTATCTCTTCTGAAATAGTTGCTTGGCTAAAAGAACACACAGGTTTTTGGCAGTATCCATCATGGTATCTTATCTGTAGGGCCTTGAATCGAAAGATACACCTTATTTATTTGGTCACAGATGTCTGTTAAGCTAAGTCAGGAAGTAATCCTTTCTATCATTTGTTCTTTTTTTTTTTTTTTTTTTTTGTGGGTACCGGGGGTCGGACCTCAGGACCTCGCGCACCAGCAGGCACCCGTGCCACTGAGCGATATCACCGGCCCTTTTTTCGTATGTGGGTTCCGGGAATTGAACTCGGGCCCTCACACTTGCCGGGCAGGCGCTTACGCCTCTGAGCCATCTCACCGGCCCTATCATTTGTTCTTAAAATGTACTTTCCTTCAGGGGGCCGGTGAGATGGCTCAGCGGCTTAAGCGCCTGCCCAGCAAGCGCGAGGGCCCGAGTTCAACTCCCGGAACCCACATACGAAAAAGGGGCCGGTGATATCGCTCAGCGGCACGGGCGCCTGCTGGCGCGTGAGGTCCTGAGGTCGACCCCCCGGTACCCACAAAAAAAAATGTACTTTCCTTCAATCTCAAAATAAGTAATACTTCTACCTCAAGGTCAGTCAAGCTCTGCAAGACTAGTCCTAAGAAAACCAGTGAACTTCATGTCCTCTTTTACTCTGGACAGAGTATCTTGAAAAGGCCTTGGCTCTGATGAAATTGATAAGATTCACAGCAAGACAAGACTTCTGTGAAGGTTGCTGTAGAGCATTTGATGCCTTGGCACGTTGATGCAAAAGTAAGAGTCATGCTAAGGCATGAAGCTGGCCTCTTCACCTAAGCAGCAGTTCCAGACGTGCTGCCAGGCATCTGTCTTAGGGGCTCCATTCAAGCAGGAAGTACTGCTGTTTATCTTTTTTTTTTTTTTTTAACCAAAGGAATTTTCACCATCCATAGCCTTTGCAATTTCCAAAAGATGTTTTCAAAATAGAATTACTTTAACTATGTCAGCACACACATAATGAGTAAAAGTCAGGAGTTGGTTGCACTTGGAAGCAGTCATCTAGGTACAAACTGAAAGAAAATAATATCACCATCAATTCCAGTTTCAGTGGCCTTTCTTAAAATAGTAAAACTCAGGTAGGCAGTTCTGAGTAGATGGCTGTCTTTAGCAGAACTACTTCATTTTCTCCATGTGCTTCAAGCTGTAAACCAACTTAACTAGGTGAGATCCCTTCTGCAAGGTCCTGCCAATAATGAATGTGTTTCATTCCCTCTGCCTGGGCATTCCGATAAGCAGCCTCGTGAGTGCTTCGAAAACAAGGCTGTTTGGAGGCAATTGGGTTTAGTTATGCAGCCTACCCTTAAGTAAGATCCTTGTCTGAAATATTTGTTGTTTGGAATGTTGTAAGATACTCCTTGAATTCTGTTGACATTTGCATTTGCTCACAGTTAAAATCTGACAGAAGTACTATCGCTTCAGTGTTAGTCATACCAAGTATAAAAGCAAAAACTGAGGAGTTGTGAGCTTCATCATTTTTTCCCCTGACATTTTCAGATAGATAAATATAATTGTATTGGCAGAATATGTGATTATTAATTTGCATTGTTGACAAACTTCTGGACATCGGCATGTGGCAAGGAGGGTGACTGCCTGTTATTTGACCTTGTAGTGTTGCATGGCAATAAGCATGCTTTTGTATTATTTGACTGATACACATTAATATCTGGTGCTGGCTTATGATTATTTGAAGTAAAATACAACTTTTTTCAAAGAAACAGGAAAGAAATCAAAGAAAATTTTACTAACACACAGAGCACATCAGCAAGCCTCCTAGTGGTGAGAGGTCTCTAAATCATAATACTTTAAGATTGGCTTAAGGAGTAAGAACTAAAAAAATATGTGTTCATTTTTCAAATATCTAAAAAATGATCTTATAGAAGAGTAACATTAAGTCATGAGAGTATAAAAGGACCAACAGATAAAGATTTCAAATAGGCCTATTTCCACTCAGTATAAGGAACATTTTCTATCATTTAGAGTCCCTCACCAGTCAAATGGATTATTGTGCAAAACCTTTGTCTTAGAAGTAGTGGCAGTGGGTCCATTCCACTGTTAAACACCTCATTCGTACTGTGACTTCTCTTAGTGTCCAGCTCCTTCTTTCTTTACTGATAGGTCATTCGCGTAAGGGAGGCAGCAGGAGCACAGCTAAGAATATGTGCCCAGGATTCAGCTGAAAGGCAAATAGGATCTCGGGCAGCAAGCTAACCTTTCTGCACTTTAATATTTTCCTTTGTAAAATGGAGATGATTGTTCCATTCCTTATAAGGGTGTTCTAAGAACTGAATGAGTTAATGTATTTCTAAAGTACCCGATCTGTTGCATGGCCAGCACCTGTGCTGAAACACAGACGTGCAGGGCTAGGAAGAAGCTCAGCAGCCACGTTTCAACGATGTTACAGCAAGAATTTCTGCACTTGAAAGAATGGATAGGTTCCATTCTTCTAAGGGCCATCCTACTCTGGAAATTGGAATCTGGCAGAAGAGAAGTTTAGGGTTGGTCCCTTATGTGTGAAAGGAGTACAAATGCTCAAGGCTGGCTGTATAGGACTTTCCTTTCGCCCCCGTTTCTCTAGTGGCTTTCTCTGGTGGAAGATACGTAGAGTTTATCGGAATATTGTCTAGCTTCCTTTCCTTGTTTTAGACAGATACACTGTTTTTGTTTTTATATTTTAAATTGATTTATTAGGTTCTGAAAGTTGCTGTTTCCTTTTTTGTTCACTTCTACCTTTCTGAGGTCTCACTACAACTATTATACATATTTACGATGTGATAAGACATACACATTTGTGAACTTTTTCTGTGTTCCAGAATGTATTCAGTACATTTACTGTAGTTTATTAAATTAATTTTACTCTGGTGAAGAGTGTGGTCCCTGGAGTCGCACTTCTTGTTTTCAAATCAGTTCTGCCTCTTGCCCAGATCTTTTGGCCAGTTCCTTGTCTCTTCTAAACCTGTTCCCTCATTTATGAATTAGAATTGCTAAAAGTGCCAACTTTGCTGACTGTGGTAAGAATAAGTGAATCAGTATGTGGAAAGAGCCTGGCATAGGCAAGTCCTTCACAAGTGTTGGCTCTCTTCCTTGGGATTTGTATAGTCTAGCACTGATCTGTGGCATATCATGCGTTGGTACTAATTCAGTTCCCGAAGTACTGAACTGAAGAATATACGGAGTGTAAGAGCCCTTCCCCGAAAGCTCTTATTCTGATGGGTGGATTCTAATAGAATTATGTGCTGAACACTGTAGAGGTATGAATAGAGGCTGTGGATGGAGTGGTCTGACTCAAAACTCAGAACTCTCAAGACTGGTCTGATTAAAACATTTAATTTAATTTTTCGTGTGTGTGTGCTGAAATTGAACTCAGGGCCTCATGCATGCCGGACAAGTGTTCTACCACTGAGCTACCCCAAGAACTTAAAGCAACTCATTTCTAAAGAGGAAGTCTGCTTACCCATTCTAAAAAGCACTTGCATTTTTCAAAGGATTAACTAGAGAATTTATACCTTGTGGGGATAAATTAGGGACTTACCTCTTCCCTCTTACAGAGTTTATTATTGTTAGCCTGCCCTTCCTCTTCCCTTTTCCTTCTGCATCTTCCTGCCCTGCCTCTTTCTCCTAGGAAAATAAATGCAGAAACCTGCTCTGCCCAGTGAGGCATGGTGCCCACATGGCTCTAATCCTTCTACCTGGGGGATCGGCACCACATACAGGAAGGTGCCCAACAGAGCCCTCACTCATGAAAAGCGTGCTGAGCTTGACCCAGTAAGCCATGAATTGCTGCCCAGAGGCATAAAGGAGCTTCTGTATATTGCTTACAATTTAGGATCTTTTAATGTTTGTTAAGACCAAAGATTTCCTTTATATAATGTTAGCTTATGTTGCTTTAGGCTTTTTTTTTGGTAAGTATAGAGGAATACTTGAGGTACTTGATTTATATGTGTATGTGAGATTCTTATTAAGAACTGTCTTCATTTTTGTATCAATAGCAAATATAGATATAGATAAATATACAGATAGATATATATCTATAGATAGATATATATAGAGAGAGAGAGAGGGATGGAGAGAGAGAGAGGGGGAGAGAGAGAGAGAGAAGTATTTATCTGATGTCTAAAATGTCCTAGTTGTTCCAGAATTAGATTGTGGTTAGCCGACCATAATAACAGCTACTTTTCTACAGCTAAAAATATTGAAGAGAGAATAACACTTAAAGAGTAAAAACATAACATTGCTAGATATGTAAATACTGAGTTCTAAACTTAGAAACATATGTGATGTAAAGTTGAGGAACTCTACCAAAGAACTATATGAAACAGTTTCAAGGATATGTTTTCTTTTAATGAGTATTTTTTTTTGTACATTATATGAGTTTTTACTTCCATAAATTACTACTCTGCCTGGATAGTGCTTTAATCCTTTTTATTTTTTTCTTTTCATTTTCAGCTTATGGAAAAGTGTTTCTAGTTCGTAAAATAAGTGGTCATGATGCTGGAAAGTTGTATGCCATGAAAGTTTTGAAAAAGGCAACAATTGTTCAAAAGGCCAAAACCACAGAGCATACGAGGACAGAGCGACAAGTCCTGGAGCACATTAGGCAGTCGCCGTTTTTGGTGACACTGCACTACGCCTTCCAGACAGAAACTAAACTTCATCTCATCTTAGGTAGGTGTCAGTTGTTGTCGTACATTTTATGAGAACATTTTTCCCCAGGTCTTGAGTTGTAACTCACTCAAAGGGCAACATACTTCAGATTTAGAAGAAATGAAATGTTTTTAATTATTGTTCTTCTCTTTCCTTGAACATTATGCATGGCCTGGGTTTGAGACTCTCCAGTATGAAGAAGCTTATGTGCTTCTATTCCGTACTCCATTGTTAATCATAAGAAACGGTTATCATTATTCCATTGCAAGAAGCTGAATTGTGAAGTGGGCCATGATTTCTACTTTAGGAATTCTCAGGAATATACAGGTTTGGGCTGATAAGGGGACAATTACGGAAACCAATGATGGTGAAAACTAAAAAGAACACAAAGCCTTGTATTCCTAGAGATGCTCTTCACTTCCTGTCAGAAAGTCTGTATACAAAGGGAGCAGCCACTAATCAGTCAGCTCTTTGATCACTCCCTTTTCCAGTGTAGGTACTTTCTGAATCTGTCCCTTTCCCAGTTGGACTGTTGTTTGTGATCTTTCGGATAGTCCTCCACATACGTTGCTGGATAGCTTTGTAGAAAAGTTGCACCATTTTCTGTTCCTTCAAGAAGTGAGTGGCAGTGCTTCTAGTATTATACTTTGCCATCATTGAATATTTCATGGTCCCTATGTCTGTGTTATAATTCTCTCCTAAAACTGTAATGAGATTCAGATAAGCTAGAGTTTCACATCTTGCTCTGGAAGCATGAACTGTTTTTGAGTGCCTGTAGTATGCCCTTCTTTCTGCTGAGTAGTTTCAGGGACCCTCATAGTACCGCAGGATCCTGTCATCTGGAGGCTGCATGTCCTGAAGTTACAAATCTTGTGTAACCTTGAAAATTAAGATTGGGACTTGGGTCTGACTCATTCCAAAGTCTCATTTTTATTGGCCAAATATTGCTTCCTCTATTCTTTTATTAGTGTCAGTGCAAACAAATTTTTCATACAAATTTGGCAATTGTATTAAATGGTCTCATTTGGGAAGTTATGTTTTCATTTAGTGATACCTACATTTGCATTCTGTTTTTCAGCTGTGGAGTTACACTTCAGGCTCATTGTGAAATCCTAATTCTGTCTGTGTGTCTATATATAGGGAAACATCTTTCCTGTCCTGTCCCCATTAATGTTAGCACCTGGTTCCAGTGAATAAAACCATTCAGTCTTTATTTTGCTTCCTGCGTATATCTGCTGTATGTTACTAACTGACTTTTTTCACTCTTTATCAGTGGTCCATAGATAAACAAATACAGAACAAAACAAGAAAACCCAGTTCTGTGCCGGCTCAAGAGTTCGTTGTGGCCCAGACAGCATATTCATTTGGTAACAAGTGGCAGTGCTGTAGAAAACAAGCCCTTCTGCCCACATAGACTTACTTGACACAATTTCTCTTTGTACATGTGCATGGCAGTTGTTTTCAACTTAAAAGAAGAAAGCTTTTCAGAAATTTAGAACAGGACTTGATTATAAATTATTTTTCTGCTTCAGTTATTGTTTGCAGTATTCTAATGCAGAGTGAGCCATTTTTCCCAAATACTTTGCTAGATACTCAGTAGCACTTATAAACCTTGTTTTTAAAACAAATGACATATAAAAAATATTCTATTACTGCAAAAGTACCATATATGTATATAGAAGATGTAGAAAAGAAAATAAAAACATATTTTCATTACACAGAGTTTACCTTATTACGATAGTCCATGACAGCAGATGGTTTGACTTGGCATTTTTCACCTTTAGGATCGTGTAAGAGTAATCACACATTCAGGAGAAGTCATACTTCAGACTTAGAATTTTGATCTTTTCCCAGACTATTGAAATGTAGTCCAGTCTTCTTGATGCTGAGCAGTGGAAATGAGCTGCAGCTCCCAGTTACTTCCACGATCACAACCAAGACTCTTAGTGCACTGTGTGCTAGGATGTTCAGTATGTTAGGTATATTAATTGCATTTTCAAATTATGATATTCTTAACTTACAGCAGGCTGATTGAGACATAATGTTGTCATAAGCTGAATATATATATGATAATAGTATTTATCCTACTAGATATTTTCTGTGTGTCTGTGTACCTGCATGGTTTATCAAAATGAGTGTCTCATACATATTATTTGTAATTAGTCTTTCTTTTCAGTTAATGACATCTGTCTTTCCCAGCTAATAAATTTTTATTTCATTTAATCTCCAGTTATAAAATTTGTAGCTGAATAGAGCTGGGCATGGTGGCACTCTCCTGTAATTCTAGCACTCGGGAGGCTGAGGCAAGAGGATCGCTGTGAGTTTGAGGCCATCCTGGGCTACATAGTGAGTTCAAGGTCAGCCTGAATCACAAAGCAAGACCCTGTCTCAAAAAAAATTGTAGCTGTATAACAAACTACTAAAATGTAGTAGTTTAAACTATAATTTATTTTCTCATGGTTGCTGGCATTGCCCGGGCTTATCCACATGATGTTAAGCTGCAGCGTGAGCTGGGTTAGAAGGACCAAGGTGGTTTTATTCTCAGACCTGGCAATTGGTGCAGGCTGTTGGCTGGGCCATCTCAGTTCTCTCTACACGTGGCCTCTCATCCTCCAGTACTGTGGATCAGCTTCTTCATAGGCTGGCAGTCTGAGCGCAGCTCATGAAGACTGTCAAGAGGGCAAAGGTGGAGGTTGCAAGGCCCCCTGAGGCTAAGTCCTGGAGCTCACACAGCCTCCCTGCCAATACCTGACCACCTAGATTCATGTTTTGAGGGGAACTGCAAAGAAATTGTGGCCATCTATCACATAAACCCATATTCAGACTTCACTAGTAGTCACATAATTATCCTTTACAACTTATTTTTATTTTTCATTTTTTGTTTCTTGGAGAACTTTTTGTGGGGGAGAGAGTGGAATCTCACTATGTTGCCCAGACTGTTCTCAAACTCCTGCATTCAAGTGATCTTCATGCCTCAGCCTCCCACGTACTAGGACCGCAGGTGCATACAGCAGTAGGCCTGGCCAAGTGGTTTGTGCAAACTAGGAATACTTACTTGGTTGTGTCATTGTAGTGTCTTTTAGCTTGTTATTGCCTCTGCTGAATTCTAATAATTGAGAAGATAGATTTGAAGACTTGATAGATTGAAATTTAACATTTTGGGCTGGAATATACCATAGGTGAAATTGTGTGTTTCATATAATATCAAATTATAAGAAACTTAATTTTGATTAACATAGGTCTCACCTTAACTTGGTCTTTAACACCCAGCAGAAAAGTCTAACCAAAAGATGTATGAAAACAATACCATAGTAATAAAAGCTAGATATAAAAAGGGGCTCCACTCACTGACCCCTTCTGGCAGTTTCCAGCTACACCAGTAGCTGACCACTGCTGTGGTACATTAAAGAAAAACTACAGTGGAATCTATAAAAGCTCAGCAAGAGTCTTTAAATTCCTTAGCTAGGGCTGGTGAGATGGCTCAGCAGCATACACGCCTGCCTGGCAAGCACAAGGGCCCGAGTTCGACTTCCGGAACCCACATACGAAAAAAGGGCCGGTGATATCGCTCAGTGGCACGGGTGCCTGCTGGTGCATGAGGTCCTGAGGTCGACCCCCCGGTACCCACAAAAAAAAAAAAAAAAAAAAATTCCTTAGCTAAAATTGTCCTTCAAAACCACCAAACTCTCCATCTTCTTATAGCTAAAGCTAGAAGGACTTACGACAAGAAGTATCAGACTTACAGATAACCTCCTTCAGTAGAGGGGACTAAGAGCCAGCTGGTTACAGTCGCTGTTCCAGTTAGGAGCGGTTTCTGGACGTGGCTCTTTCCCCAGCCTGCCTTTCCATTCTAGTGCTCATGCTTTGATTATACATGCTTTAATTTCTTGGAAAATTTGTTTATTCTTGCCTAGAGGCTGCCTAACACCAAGTGTTCATGCAGATGAAACCAACGACAAATGTGCCAGACTTCTTTTACTGGGACACTAGATAGACCTTGTAAAGAGAGTTTTTAACTGCTAAGCTGCAACATGACTTCTAGCCAAGGCCCATTAGATTAGCTCTCTGGAGAAGGCCTCTAACTGTGGTTTCCCCTACACCGACCCTTCTCAGCTTGAAGCAGCTAGATGGAAACTACACCCCTTCTCCCCTAAGAGCAGTTAGGGATACCCCTTCAGAGGGGGGATACTATAGACAGCTAAGTAGGTAAAAATATTGTAGGCAGTCAGACAGGGCTAGGCCCTCGAGGGAGTCAGTGCAGAAGATGAGAAAGCATGGAAACTGTGGCTGGAGGCGCATCTGAAGAAGAGTAAAGTCTTAATGACTAGATTTGCATACTTCCCTAAGGGGTGAACAGAGGCTTGGGATTCTTGGTATCACCCTTTTGAGATTTCCCATCATCTCATTAGGGGTGGGCCATCCTCTCCCATCTACTAAGACTAAGACCACTAAGACTAAAACTACTAAAACTAAAGAGAAGACCAAAACTACAGATTATGATCAAGGTTAATGATGTCACCCATATGCCCTTGCTACTATTGGATCAATATATTACCTAAGCAACTATACTTGCAATCTTATTGGTTGATCACAATTTTGACCCATGATATACCCACCTCATGATTTTGCTTTATAAAACTTCCTTTGAGAAGTGGGCTCATTGGCAACCCATTTGGGACCCCTTCTGTCCCTCAGGAGCTATTCCTGTTTCCCATTCCTATTCCCCATTCCTTTTCCCAATAAATTTTCCTACTCTTAAAAAAAAATGATAAGAAACCTAGTATCTGCTTGTTCCCAATTAGTAGTGCTAAGATTAGATTACATAGATGATAGCTTGATCCCTTTATTATTATATTACTTTTTTCCCTTAGAAATAAAAGTATTTTGTATGGGTTTTTGACACATTGTGATTTTCACGTAATGTAACATATGGTTATAATTCAACAGAACAGAATATATGAACTTCATATCAATTCATAAAGCTCTTCCTTGGTTTTTTTATTCCTACATAGTACTCCATTCCGTTATGTATTTAACTCTCTCCCTGTGACTGGGTCCTTGGGGGGTTGTTTCTAATCTCTTCTTCTCCCCACCCTCCATGGTACTGGGGATTGAATCCAGGGCCTGGCACATGCTAGACAAGCACTCTACCCCTGAGACCACATCCCCAGACTCCCTCTCCTTTTTTAAAATTTTATTTTGAGATAGGATCTTGTTAAGGCTAGCCTCAAACTTGTGATACTCCTGCCTCAGTCTCCCAAGAAGCTGAGATTACAGGTGCATACCACTGTGCCTGGTTTCTGATTTCATCTTATGATGATACTTCAGTATCTAACTAGAACATCATCTGTCATTTTCCACTTGTGTAGAAAAAACAATCTGTGGGCTCGAGTCCTGGAAGGGAATTTTTTGGGTCCATATTTTTAGCACCTGTAATTTTGCCAAGCATCCTTCCATAGAAGTTGTACCATTTTACTCTCCTGCCACCATTGTCTGAGAGTACATTTCTCCAACGAGTGAATTGCCCGAGTTCTAGATATTTGTCTGTCTCTTAAATGAAGAGTAGTGTCTTGTTGAGTTAATTTTCTTCCTTTTTTTCTTTCTTTTTTTCCAAATTGGGATGAGCATCTTTTCATATGCTTGGGCTGTTTGTACTATTTAGGTAATTGTCTATTTATGATCTTTTTTCTCAGTTTCTAAGAGCCCTTAGAGAGATTAACCATTCATGATATCCATTGTAAATGTTTCCCCATTTTCTACTTTTTTTAAACTTTGATATTTTACCATGTAAAAATTTAAATCTATATATAGTAGACTTTGTTTTTAAATTATTTTTATAGCTTACACATTTTAGTCATAGTTAAAAGACCTCCCCTACTCTGAGTTCACAAAGGAATTCACTGATTTGTTTTTCTCTTTAGTACTTGCATGGTTTTATTTTTGTATTGAGAACTTTGATTGAAGTGGAGTTTTTCTTTGGTTGACATGGACTAAGGATCCAATTTAAATCTTTTCAAATGGCTAGTTTCCCAACACTATTTAGTAAGATGTCCGTGTTTATCCTGACTTGAGGCAGTGCCTTTTTTATCCGTGAAATTCTCATATATGTTGATTCTAATTATTTCACTTTCTTTCTGTTTGGTTTGTTGACTCATGCGCCAAGATCATATTATTTTAATTTGCCAAGGTCCTACAATATTTTTTATATCTGGCAAGGCCACTTGCTTGTCTTACGTTGCTATTTTGTAGAAGGTTCTTCCTGTTGATTTATTTTTCAACATGAATTTTTGAATCAAATTTTCTAGTTCTGGGAAAAGAAAACTGGCTAAAGTGTTTTTATTGGGATGGCTTTAAACTAAAAATCAATTTCGGGGAGAACTGCCATTTTTATGACATTGATTAGCCTGTTCAAGAACATAGTATGTCTTTGCCTGTTCAAATCTACTTCTGAGATTTTTAACATTTTCTGCTTACCCATATCTCTTGTTAAATTAATCTTATATATTCTGTCATTCTCTCCCATTGTATCTTCTAGCTGAAAGTTATTAAGTTGTGTTCATTATTTTATATCCTGCTGACTTACTGCATTTTCTTCCCTTCCCACAGTGCTGATTTTTTGCCCTGTTCTGCTCAGCCTGCTCCATGACATGTTGGTGGGGTATTTGCTTTCTCTTTGCCTCTTACTTTTGCTGAAGGAGTAGGTCATGGAGTTCTGCAGTTATTCTTGCCATTTTTAAAAAGTGTTTTGGGGGTAGTAATAGAGAGTGAGGCCTAGGCTGTCATGAGTTCCTGCTGGTATTCATGGTTCCCTATTGACTACTTTTGACAGGGTTTATTCCACTGGGATAAAATATGCTTTGTTGGCACAGGCTTCTTCGAGTGATAATTATGATAGTAGTATCTTGCGAGATCCTTGCTTGAGACATTTGTTTTTAGTAGCTAGTCATAGAGGAGACTAGCATTTCTAGAATTTCTTACAGAACTGAGTTTGCATTACTGTTCCCCCACATGCTTTGTGTTTCCATTCATTTATATTCTATCTGCCATCCTCTCAATCAGTGGGCAGTACTTTTTTCTGACAGTAAAGGGCCAGATGGTAAATATTTTAGGCTTTACAGGCCTTAAGCTCTCTTTGACTATGGACAAGAGTAAAAGAGTAGGCTTGGCGGCATCCAATAAAATGTTATTCACAGAAACAAGAATGGACTAGATTTGGCCTCCAGACTATAACTTGTGGAACTCTGCTCTATACCCATTTGTTGTAAATCACATTTTTGTTTTTTAAAAAATTCTGCAACATTAAATCTTTTAAGGTTCTGTTTTAATTTGTATTTCATCACATCATATGGATTTGATGGATTTTTTTCTTTATATTTCTAAATCCTAACTATAGAGACTACCTCTCCTTTTGCAACCTTTTTCTGTACCTGTGTGTGGTTACAGGTGATACAAAAAATATCTTCTCATCCTATCTCTATGTCTCTTTCTTTCTCAAAACTCATTTATTTCAACAATCCTTATTAGTGGTGATTTTGTCAAAACACCAGCTGATCTGTGACTGTAATAAACTGTCAGATTAATCAGTAGAATTCATAATATGTTAAAGAAGCAAATCACAAAGGTGTTTATAAAGGTGATGCCAAGGATCACTCTCAACCATGAATGCTACCCTGTCTCTCAGACAGTTCAGTCATCATGAGTCACCCTTCAATAGAAATTAAAAGGTATCTTAATTAAAAGGTGAAGCATTAAAGTTTCACTTTTGATTATTAGTTTCATCTCAAAAATTGCAAAGGTGACGCTGTTTGCTGAGATGGCAGCAGAATGGTTCATACTACATTGCACTCGCAGTGTGACAGAACAGATAGTAACTGCAGAACATCCTTGCTTTGAAGCAAATCTGAGTAATTCACAAGACAGCCAGCCAGATACAAACAACATACATACCTACATACATACACACCCTCCGAGCTTCGCTATGGCTTTAGTAGCTGAAAGGTGCCATTGAAAGAAGAACCACAACAGGGGGAAGTCCTAAATAGAAAAATTAGCTGACTAGAGGTTAGAGTTGGTCCTGGGAGCTGTAGGTGTTTGGAGACTGAAAGCAGAACAGAGCCGCTTCCTTGAAAGGAGATGTAGGATTTCTGCCTGTGAGCTCTGCTGCTTTCCCTCCCACATGTGGCTGGCACAAGAAGATTTCATGAACAAGACCCTGAGGAAGATCTCTGCCCTCCCCATGGTTCTACTTTCACATCCTCATCCACAGGTAGGGCGCTGGAGGCTGTTTCTACAGTTCTCAGCAGTGCTTCACTCAGCGTCGCCAGTGGATCTCTGTTCCTCCATCTGCTGACAGAAGCACGCAGACTACAGCACAGTGGAGCAGTTTCTGGGTTTAACATTAAATCAGGTCACACGTGCAGAAGTGTAAGGAGCTGCGCCGGTGAGATGGCTCAGTGGCGTAAGCGCCTGCCTTGCAAGCGCGAGGGCCCGAGTTCAACTCCCGGATCCCACATATGAAAAAGGGGCCGGTGATATCGCTCAGCGGCACGGGTGCCTCCTGGCGCGCGAGGTCCTGAGGTCGACCCCCCGGTACCCACAAAAAAAAAAAAAAAAAAAAGAAGAAGAAGTGTAAGGAGCTGAAACTCTTTTCTATCTGGAAGTAACAATGTGTGTTCATTTTCGACAAAGGGAATTTGTTGTGGGCATCTCACTACTCACTTTAATAATGCAAGTAGAAAAAGTTATTGCCAGTACCTACAAATGACTTTAAGCACCTGATTGTTTGTTTTGAACCATACTAATGCAAATAGTCTATGCTTAAAAATAATAATTTTGATTGAAATCAGATGCCCTTTTTACCCTGTTAATCCCATAAGATACTGTTAGAATTATGTGAGTACTTGTTTGAGTGAATTGCTAAAATCTTGGAAATTTTGCGGACATCTTCTATTTGAAATCTCAGGAGTAATTCACTGTTTTAAAAAACAAATTTACTAATTTAAAAGCCACTTCTGTCCCGTAATGTTCCCACACACAGACACAAGAACACACATATACACATGTACAGAATGCTATTCTGTATCTAGAACCAAATATGATTATAACAATAGAATGAAATCTGTTTGCTGTTGTTAAATACCTGTATAAAATTAGGTATCATTGAAATGAGATAGGAATTATGCCCCCAATATGACAAAAGTGTGGCCTAAATTAAAAGAATATAATTCTGGTAAATTAGGAAAACAATCTCTAAGGAGCAATAAAGAATCTGGCATAGTAACATTACAATTTTAAAATACTTTCTACAAGAACATATTGATGCGCTGCAGTACTAAAATAACTGCTTATTGGCAAAAGTCTGTTGCTTGAGAAGTAATAAGACACACACTTCACGCAAACTTGTAGATGAAGCCCTTTTCCACAGTATATAGTCTACTAGCCAGTTTAGAGACACAGGATCCTCTTACAGAAATCAACAGCGGGAGAATAAATGATGGATCCTCTGAAAATATTATGACTTCAATTTCTGTAAGTTCATCATGTGGGTTTCCTAGAGGATTCTTTGAAATGCTGGCCCCTTTGATGTGATGGTACCAAGTTATTGACAATTTACGTTTTTATTCACTCTACAAATATTTGCCTGCTTACTATGTGTCAGGTGCCTGGATCTAGTAAGATACCGAGACCAGGTTCTTGTCTGTGAGGCCTTATATTTTAAAAGCAATAGACATTTAAAGTAGTACACCACTGCCGGTGAGATCGCTCAGCGGCACAAGCACCTGGCTGGCAAGTGTGAGGTCCTGGTTCAGTTCCTAGTACCCATATTAAAAAAAAAAAAAAATTGTGAAACATTGTAATAATTTAGGGCCCATGAGATGGCTCAGTGTCATAAGCGCCTGCCTGCCAAGCGCGAGGTCCTGAGTTCGACTCCCGGAACCCACATACGAAGAAAAGGCCGGTGATATCGCTCAGCAGCACGGGCGCCTGCTGGCGCGCGAGGTCCTGAGCTCGACCCCCAGTACCCACAAAAAAAAAAAGTAGTACACCATTAAATAATTACCATTGAAATAAGTATATGAAATGTGAGGGGTGCTAAAGAGAGTGTAAGTATAATGAAGAGACCTAAATCTAATCTTGTTTATCGGAGAAGACCTTGGAAAAGTGACATTTAAACGGTGACTACCAGCAAAATTAGTCCTTAGCTGAGCAAGCAGAGGAGATAGGAAAGAACACTCCAGCCCAGGGATTCACCCAGCACGTGTGACAACCTGAAGACAGGAAGGTGGGCGGAGCACTGGTGAACTACTAAACAGGCAAAGGTGAATAAGCAAAGGGCACTGAGCAGCCTAGTGGTAAGGTCAGGTCATGAAGAGACTTCAGATCCTGTAGTCAGATGGATTTGGATTTTAATTCCAGCTTTGTTACTTACTGACTGATCTTGAGCAAGTTGCACAATAGTAAAAGGAACAGGCTACAAGTTATTAAGGTATCAGCCTTTTCTGTATAACAAACAGCCCCCAAATCCAGGAGCTTAGTACAGCCATTTCGAGGGGCTCAGTAGTTATCCACGGGGGTGATTCTTATGCCAGTCTCACTTGGCTGTTCTTGAAATATTCTTTCCTTTGATTTGCAGAGAGCAGCTGAAAAGTAATACGAGAACTGAAAAGTACTGTATTCAGACTTCAGTAACACGAGATTATTTTTAACTTTAGACTTTGATGGTGGTGTGGAGGTGATGTTGTACTCACTATAAAGCTTCATTTTTGTGCGCCTACTATGTAGGAGCTTTGAGGCATTTTATACCTTTGGGAATTTTACTCTGTTCTCTTCCTACTTACACTGCCTTCTCCTCCTCATCTACTAACTTTCTTTTGCGCTCTGTGAGTAGCCCTGTGTGCACAAACACCCTAAATTGTAACCAAGTGTGCTCTGTCCTTTCCTCCTAAGGAAAGGAGAGGCTCTTCCTTCCCTAGTTGCTCCCTTTCACGGGAGACCATTCATCTTCACGTTCTGCATTTGTACTCAAAAAGCAATGATGGTTAAACATCATTTTAAAAAATTATTTCTCAACAGAGTTTTGCTTTTGCATGACCTTTTCTATAAGTAACCTAACATCATTTTAAAAAATTATTTCTCAACAGAGTTTTGCTTTTGCATGACCTTTTCTATAAGTAACCTCCCCTCTGTCCTGTAGTTAACTGACTCCCAGGACACATGCTTGCCTTTCCTGTAACTTACTCATCAGGATTGGTTTCCATTTCCTCCAGTTTCCTTCTGTCACCTTCCACAGTTTTAGTACAATATTGATAACTAATTCAACACCATGCCAAACCTCTTTGACCTCTGTCACCTTGACCTTTACTTCACATTAGGCATTCAAAGTGTAGCTGCATCCTGGGCCTTATCAGTCCAAACAGTCACACCTCTACGACCTCAACGTCAGATTTCTTCTTTGACTGTAATCTTGTTTTCCCCCTTTTGCACATTCCCCAAGAGGTTCTTTAATCCTCATTGAACCTGACCTTTCCTGTTGCTCTTTTGCCATATCACTTGGGTTCCATGTGCATCCTTCCTAACCTGCCATGGCGAGGACTCTTGCTCGCTCTTTTACCCTTCCTCCCCACCTGACACTGCAGTCACTTTCTTATCCATCAACAAAATGTGTCTCCCGAGTCTGACCCGAAATTCATGCTGACATTCTCAGCAGAGCTTTGTGAAAGTTAAACATTTCAGTCCTCTTGAACCATGTTAGGTGTGAGCGTTCCCACCTCCACTGCTTCTCAAACCCACAGCTCCATCACTGTCTTTCTCTATCTGAGATCATTTGTCCTACTTCACTGAAAATAGATCAGGTCCAGCTATGGCAAACTCAAATTTTCTTCCCCTCTCCTTTTACTGTACCTTAAAATTCTCTGTATCTTGAAACTGCCTATTAGATTGACAAAAATTTGAAATATTTTTTTTATTTTAAAGAGAAGAAAAAAACAAAACAAATCAAAAGAAGAACAAATTTTCAAAACAACATAATAGGAGGGTAACAATGGTTAATACATTACGTATTACTATCTTTAAGTTAGTTATTCAGGATACCAGACATTAGCATTCAATTGTCCAAACATTATTGGCACAAACCTTACTCTTCAATGAACTAAGTAAAATTGGTAGTGTATCTATCTTAACCATCTTATATATATATATACAATTTTTTTTCCCTTTCCCATCTTTCTTTTCCCTATTCCAGTCTCTCTTTCCTTTTGACCAGTTTCTTTTTGATTCACCATGTCTATTGTACATTTTGGATCTTATTTACTCTTTCAGTTTCTCATACTAGAGAGACAATACGATGCTTACACACGTGCTTCTGGTTTATTTCACTTCTGAGTATTTTCTCGAGTTGCATCCATTTTCCTATAAAAGTCTCCAGTTTATCCTTCTTTATGGCTGAATAGTACTCCATTGTATAAAAATACCACATCTTTCTTATCCATTCCTCAGTTGATGGGCATTTGGGTTGTTTCCAAGATCTGGCTATTACAAATTGTGCTGCTATAAACATGGGTGCACATATATCGCTGTGGTACGATGTTTTTAATTCTTCTGGGAAGATGCCCAGAAGGGGAATAGCTGGGTCAAATGGGACCTCCAATCCTAGTTTTTTGAGGAATCTCCACACTGACTTCCACAGTGGCTGTACCAGTCGACACTCCCACCAACAGTGAAGAAGGGTTCCTTTTTCCCCACAGCCCCTCCAGCATTTGTTATTAGTTGATTTCTTTATAGTAGCCATTCTTTCTGGGGTGAGATGGTATCTCAGTGTTGTTTTAATTTGCATCTCTCGAATGACTAGTGATGTTGCACATTTTTTTGTATATTTATTTGCCATTAGTATTTCTTCATCTGAGAAATGTGTATTCATCTCAGATGCCCATTTTTGGAGTGGGTCTTTAAATTTGGGAGGTCTGATTTTTTTGAGTTCTTTATATGTTCTCGATAGTAATCTTTTGTCTGAGGAACAGCTGGCAAACATTTTTTCCCACATTGTGGGTTGTCTCTTCACTCTGTTGGTGGTTTCTCTTGCTGTGCAAAAGCTTTTTAATAAGATGAGATCCCAGTTATTGATTCTTTGGGATAGTTCCCGTGCGGTTGAGTTTTTATTCATAAAGTCTTTGCCTACACCAATGTCTCCAAGGGTTTTACCTATCCTACCTTCCAGCAGATTTAATGTTTCTGTTTTAATATTTAGATCTCTGATCCATTTTGAATTTAGTTTAGCGCATGGTGAAAGATATGGGTCTAGTTTTAATCTTCGGCATGTGTAGAGCCAGTTTTTCCAGCACCATTTATTAAAGAGGCTATCTTTCTTCCAGCGAATGTGTTTGGCACCTTTGTCAAAGATAAGGTGGCTTAGTATGTCTGGGGTTGTTTCAGCATCTTCTAATCTGTTCCATTGATCTTCAGGTCTGTTTTTTTGCCAGTACCACACTGTTTTTATCACAGTAGCTTTATAGTATAATTTCAAGTCGGGGATTGTGATGCCCCCTGCCTTGCCTTTGTTGCCCAGAATTGCCTTTGCTATTCTAGGTCTCTTCTGATTCCAAATGAATTTTAGGATTGTTTTCTCTAATTCTGTGAGATATGCTGTTGGAATTTTGGTTAGAATTGCATTAAATCTGTATAACAATTTTGGAAGTATGGCCATTTTCACTATATTGGTTCTTCCTATCCAGGAGCAAGGGATATCTTTCCATTTTCTGATATCCTCTTCAATCTCCTTTTTCAGAGTACTGTAGTTTTCAGTGTAGAGGTCTTCTACATCCTTTGTGAGGTTGATTCCTAGGTATTTCATTTTTTTGGATGTTATTGTGAAAGGTATTGTTTCCCTAATTTCTCTTTCAGTAAGTTTGTTATTTGTGTACAGGAAGGCTATTGACTTTTGAGTATTGACTTTGTATCCAGCTACACTACTGAATTTGCTTATTAAATCTAGCAGTTTTTTAGTGGAGTTTTTGGGGTCTTCTGTGTAGAGTATCATGTCATCTGCAAATAATGATAATTTAACTTCTTCCTTTCCAATCATTATTCCTTTTGTTTCTTTCTCTTGTCTAATTGCTCTGGCTAAAGTTTCCAGAACTATGTTGAATAAGAGTGGGGACAGTGGACATCCTTGTCTTGTTCCTGATTTTAGAGGGAAGGCTTTCAGTTTTTGGCCATTTAGTATAATATTGGCTGTTGGTTTGTCATAGATAGCTTTTACCAGATTGAGATAAAGACCCTCTATTCCAATTTTCTGTAGGGTTTTTATCATGAAAAGGTGCTGGACTTTGTCAAAAGCTTTTTCTGCATCTATTGAGATGATCATGTGATTTTTGTCTTTGGTTCTGTTAATATGGTGTATTACATTTATTGATTTACGTGTGTTGAACCATCCCTGCATCCCTGGGATGAATCCAACTTGGTCATGGTGTATAATCTTCTTGATGATTAGTTGGATTCTGTTTGCCAGTATCTTATTAAGGATTTTTGCATCTATGTTCATTAGGGAGATTGGCCTGTAGTTCTCTTTCTTAATTGGGTCCTTCTCTGGTTTTGGTATCAGGGTAATGCTTGCCTCCAGGAATGAATTTGGGAGTATTGCTTCCCTTTCAAAAAAATTTGAAATATTGATGATAATAAGTGTTAGAGTGTTTTCTTAAGGCATTCATTAACTCTTGGTGTGGTATATAAATGGCTTCAGACTTTTTGAAGAAAGTTATCAAAAATCAGTAGCATTTATCAAAATTTAATATCTAATTATATTTTGACTGAACTATTTAAGAATGAGATCTACCAAGCTGTACCTGCCTGAGTGAAATATATATTTATATGAGTGAAATATATATATATATATATATATATATATATATATGTATGTATATAAAAGATTTTATTATTGTTCTAGTTGTAGTAAGAATGTCAATACAAATGAAGGTTGTCTGTAGGCCAGAAAATCCTAGACTCCTGTATCCAAGACCACAAAGGTGAAGGTGGCAAATATTTCCCCTGTATCCAAGACCACAAAGGTGAAGGTGTAATATTTAGATTTTGTAGGACACATTTTCTTTGGTATATTTCAGGGACCACTCTTAGTATTTTTCACACATTATCACTTTCATCCCCTGCAAGCAACGCTTCAAGGGATGGATTGTCATTTTTGTCAGTGGTGCCCAAGACCACATGGCTGGCATGGGAGGAACCATATGACTTCATTTCTATGCACATTTTAGCCCACATGTATTGATTTCTTTGGTATATCAGGAAAATCAGCTTCATTTTTAATAGCAAAAAAATTAGAAAGTTTTAATGTCTACTTTTTACCTCTCTCAATCCTTTCCAATTTGTCCTTTGTGTTACTATTTAATTAATCTCCCCACCACATAGCCATAAGTGGGACATACCACTGCTTAAAGTCTCCCAGTGACTTCCATTTTATTTAAAGATGATATATGCTGGCATGGCACACACCTATAATCCTAGCACTCGGGAGGCTGAAGCAGGAGGATCATTGTGAGTTGGAGGCCAGCCTGGGCTACAAAGTGAGTTCAAGGCCAGCCTGAACTGCATAGTGAGACCCTGTCTCAACAGACAAAAAAAAAAAAAAAAAAGATGATACAGTCTCAACTCCATAGTTGAGCTTTCAAAACAATCTATTCTCAGCCATAGCCTGCCTTTCCCACCCAGTCTCCTACTGTTGTGCTCCAGCCAACCTAAATAATCTGCGTACTCCTCTACGATGATGCGTTTTTCTTTCCCTGTTCTCTATTTGAGTACTAACTTGAGTTCAGCTTTGGGTTTCAATATTTCCTAGCCACAGGACCCTAGACCGTACACTTAATCTGTCAGGCCCTTTGCTATCCCATTTACCTGGAGACGTTTGGCTTAAATGGAATAATGTATGTAAAGTGCTTATTAGTAAAGTGATAGTAATCCATCAGCATTGGCTTTATTAAAATAAAGCCTGGAAAAGTACAAAATGACACAGAAAATCTTGTGCTAGGAAGTAGAAAAGTATGATAAATGAGGGTGACAGGAAAGCTCTTCCTTGTGGAAGAATGCTAATGTAGCAAAGGAATGATTGAGAAAATCACTTGATGCTAAAATAAGTGATAGTTTGATGAGAGCAAGATTTTTTTGTTTTTATTTTTTTATATGCGAGTACCGGGAGTCGAACTCAGGACCTTGCACTTGCCAGGCAGGCGCTATATCACCAACCCAAGAGCAAGGTATTTTTACAGTCTCAGTTTATCTTCCCACAATTTGCCAGTTGAATATAAAGGAAGGAGAACATAGTAACTTCACTGTAGAGAAACATGGCAAACATTACCTGAATGACTGACTCTATATTAAAGATGTGATCCAAAAATTACTACCAGTGCTGGGAAGACGAATGTCCATAGTTTCTGACATGGTCTAAGAAAGGTAAGATCATTTCGCTGGTATTTGTTCCAGAAATGTAAATGTGTATCTAATCCTGAGAAAACATATAAAAACCACATTGAGGGTTGCCCCACACAATTGCAGACCTATTCTCTTCAAAGATATCTAGATCAAGAAAGACAGAAAGTTTCAGAAAAAATACACATGATTTCTAATGTACTTTGTGATCTTGAACTAGATCCTGGACTGGAAAAAAGTAGCTGCGAAGAGCATTATTAGGCCGATGACAAAATTGGCTTAGGGAATATAGATTATAGTATTTTTAGAATAGTTAAAGGTCCTGAAATTGATAATTATATGCAGTCATATGAGAGAATATCTTAGGCAATGCCTCAGTGAAGTATCTAGGAGTAGAGAATTTTTCTAAGTTTAAAATTGTATCAGGATAAGTTTCATTTAAAAAGTAAGTCAGGAGAAATTTCTCCAACAGGGCTTTATTTAGGAGCCACGGTGTGAGGCAGCGGACAGTTTTTGCCAGCCTTCCTAGATTAAAGGCAGTGCACAGTTTCACACCACTCTTCAGGCTTCCTGCTGGAGCCCTGTGGAGCAAGATGACAGAGCATACTTTTTCCAAAACAGTGACATCCAAATTTGTAGCTTTCTGTTTCCTTGTTCAAAACCATAGTAGTACATTAAGAGAGATGTATAGATCACTGTTTGTGCTTTATATGTATTATTTCTCATAACTAAACATTTGATGATATGTGGTCTGCAGACAATTTGAGGTCCTCATCTGTGACAAGAACAGTGACTATAGGTCTCCTCTGTTGCCAAGTTCATATCCATCAGCTTTAACAGAGAGGTGGGTTAAAACCACCTCTTAGCAAAGATTAAAGAGATTTTTGCAAGGTTGTAGATATTCCTGCCAAGTCCTTTTTAAAGGAAAACATCCCTGATTCCATTACTGTAAGACATTAATTGCTGCTTTTAAGTTCTATGCTATAAAATCTATCAATGATAATTTTAGCTTTGCACATGCTAAAAGGTTTAAATTCATTGTTTATTGTGGCCATTAAACAAAAACAACAGAAGCAACTCAGTATGATACCCATGGAATATCTACTTTTGACTTCTATGACATTCTGATGAGCTTTCTAAAATTTAATTGGGCAAAGCCCCAATGATAGTAAAATTGTAGACAAAATGTATAGAATTATTGGCTTTATGTCATTTAAATAACAGAAGGACAGAATATTTGCCTTAAAGTAGTTTTCTTGGCTCTAATTAGCAAAGCCAACTGCCTGAGAGAGCTGTGAATACTAAGCAACAGTGAAGCTGTGAAGGAGGGAAAGGGCAAGTCTCCATGGCACACGAAACCACTGCCTCTGGAGTCAGCCTATTCATGTTCAGCACCCTTGTTCTTCACTTAATAAGACTGCTCACCCCTCGATAATTTATTTAACCTCTTCAACATTGTTTCTTCTGGCAGTTCTGATATTTTCTCTGGGAATTAAATTATTATTTTAATAGCTCCTAGTTTATAACATTGTTTATGAGGTTCAAATTTATCATACCTAACTAGAACAAGCACAAGACAGGTGTCCAGTAGCTTATAGTTATTATTCTTTGTGTACCCTCAAAAGTAGTGGGCTATGTTAGATTCAGATTTTAAAGGATAGCCCAAACCCTTGTTTCCTACACCACTGGATTCTTCTCTTTCAGGAGCCCTCTCCCACTGCCCTTGACCTTCTAGGTTTATTAAGATGCTGCTTCTGTTCAGACATCGGTTGCTTGGAGTGTATATTGAAAATACCACTCAGTTCCTTTACGTTGAGTATCCACAGAGGCAAAAAGCTGAAGGAACATAAATAAAAAACTGAGCAGTCTTATGCTATTTCTGACAGTTTCTCTATAGCAAAGAGAATAAAACAACATAGGCTTTAAAAAAAACAAAAAATGCTTAGGCTTCCAACGTATGGAAGAAATTGGCAGATATTTGAGAAGGAATTTCCAGAAACCTAGTGGATCCATAATTCTTTCAAAAGTTATTTCAGGTAGATGAGTTGGTATGGATCCAGAGCCCACTGGGCATATTGGACCTTAAACAATTCTAGCAGTAAGCAGTTTTCACTCAGGTGCTTTATTCAGCCTAAGCTTTTTAATACATCTCTTATGTGAAGAAGTATAATTTATGCTTATTTGGAACAGGGCAGGAGTTTAAAAGTATGAGGTGGGGCTTCTTGAGTTATGAAACCGAGAGACCCAGTCTCTCCATGTCTGTGAGAATCTGGCTGCTCGCGGTGTCACTGACCATTACTGTGTCACTGGTGACTCACTCAGAATCTACCTGTATTCGTGATTCCGATGGCCTCTTTTAAGAGAATAAAACCTTCCCTCTGGCCATCATCATCGCTTTCCTTGTTTATTGCAGGTGATCTTTCCACTTATCCTTTTTCTTCTCAACACAGCAGCCACAGCCTTCAATCCTATTAAAATGAAAGTCATATCACATCACTCTCCTCTCTGGAGCCCTCCAAAAGCATTCATCTCATTCGGAATAAATGATGGACCTCTGTGCTGCATAGCTCCAAAGGCCTCTGTTTACAGAGGCTGACAGAGTGGCTACAAGTTGTGGAAAGGGGTTCCTGAAAAGAAGGGAATTCATGAATTATGGAAGGACAATCTATCCCACACACAGCAATAGCTGGAAGGCCCAGCAGCTCCTCACCTCAGGGAAGATAGAGTTTGGAGTTAAATTATTTTCAAGGTACATGGACTTGGTAAATAGAAGATTTTCATTACAATTCTAGAAGAGCCATACCTTAGCTCTTCTCATAAGAACCACATCTTCAGAATCCAAATTATTGATGGTAGTACAATTTAACCAATCAAATAAAATGGGAAACCATTAATTCATTCAGATATAAATAAATTGTATGTTTGATGAGGGTTAGTATTGGTACATGTTTCTAAACTACCTCTCCAAAATTACTAATTGCAAAGTTGAAAGAAGCCAAGGAGACACCACCTTAATCAAATGATCAAAGCAAAAATCATTGATAAGGGCCTGTGAGATAGCTCAGTGGCATAAGCGCCTACTTGGCAAGCGCAAGGTCCTGAGTTCGACTCCCAGTGCCCACATAAAGGAAGAAAAGGGCCAGTGATATTGCTCAGCGGCACAAGTGCTTGCTGGCAAGCACGAGGTCCTGAGGTCGACTCCCGGTACCCACATTAAAAAAAAAAAAATCATTGATAAAAGGATGAATTCACATTGTGCACCACCTGAGAGGATGGCACAAGAACAGTGTCACTTCCATAATTTTCCTCCCCAAGCTGTACCTATGAACATGGTGGTTGTCTCGGTTATTTTTCTCTTGTTGCTGGGACAAAATACCCGACATCCAAAATTAAGGAAGGAAAGGTTTATTTAGCTCACAGTTTGTGGAGGTCTCAATCCATACTTGGCTGTCTCCAAGGCAGAGTGGCACATGGCAGAGGGCAACAGTTCATGGCAGCAGAAGGCAGCAAAAACAGCAAGAGCAAAAGGGAGGAGAGCGAGCACAAGCAAGCGAGCAAGCCTCTTTCCCTCCCTTATATTACATGCAGGCAACCCGCCCCAGGGTGAGTGTAGCACTCACGCCCATAATCCCAGCATTAGACCATGAATCAGTCATAAGCTCCAGAAGCCCACCTCCATGACTGCATGAGGCTTTGGGGGGACATCTAGACACAAACCATAACAGTGGTAGAGTTACATAAGGCAAATTCAAATTGTGAAATAGTCTATAGATTATCAAGCCTGTAATCTAAGTGTCAAGGTTATAGAAACTAAGGAAAGATTGAGGAATTGTTACAAATTAAAAAAAATAGATATGTCAACTAAAGCTAACATTTGATACTGAATTAGATCTGTTTCTTATAAAAGTATTTAGAGACAACTTGAAAAACTTGAATTCAGGACTGAGGAATCAATGGTAACAATATATTAATGTTAATTTCTGATTTTCAGATGATTATGTTGTGTGAAATACAAACGAAAGCATACATGAATGATGGGGCATCGAGTTGGTGACTTATTTAAATGGTTCATGAAAAAGGTTCTGTGTACTACAATTACAACTTTTCTATGTTTACAGAAAGGCGATTGATATGATATTGTTTCAAAATAAAAAACAAAGTTGTGTTTCCGTATAGGAGCATGAAATGACTGCAAAATGAAATTTTAAAGTATCCTTTACAATATATTTTTTAAAAACATAAAATCCTTGGGAATAAATTTACTCTGTAGATTAGAATACATTGCTGAGAGAAATTGAAAAAAGCCTACTTATTGGAAAAATGCACCATATTTGTGGTTGGAAACTCAGTATTATTAAAATGCCAGTGCTATGGTTTAGATCTTAAATGTTCCCCAAAGGCTCATATGTCCAAGGCTTAGTCCTCAGCTTAATGCTACTGGAAGGAAGTGGAAACTTTAAGAAGTGAGAAGTCGGAGGTTGGAGGTCCTTAGGCCATGCTCTTGAAGGAGATATTGGGACCCTGGCCCTTCCTCTTCCTTGCTTTCACTTCCTAATTACCATCAGGTGACTAGCTTGCTCTGCCATGCTGTCCCTGCCATTATGTGCTTCCTCACCACAAGCCCAGAAGCAGTGAGGCCAAGCAACCATGGACTGAAACCTTGAGTCAAAATAAACCTTTCCTCCTTGTGAGTTGATTGTCTTAGGTATTTGTTACAGTAATGGGAAGCTGCCTAACCCAGTTCTCCCCAAATTGAACTATAGATGCAAAATTCTCTAAATCAAAAACCTAAGCAGGCTTTTTTGGTGGATATTAAAGAGCTGACTCTGTAATTCCTATATAAATATAGAGGAACTTGGATAGCTTCATATAGTTCTTTAAAAAGAAGGAATATGGAAGACTGAAACTATCTGATGTCAAAATTAGCTATATCCTTATAGTAATTAAGAAAATATGACAGTAAAATATGACATAGACCAAGGGAATAGAATAGAGACTACAGATGCCAACCCACACAATGTGGTCCTTGAGTTTTGACAGACATGCCAAAGCAATTCAATGGTGAAACAAGTCTCATCAAATTGTCCTGAAACAATTATATATCTATGGAAACAACTAGATAATATGGAAAAACATGAATCTCAGCCTATACCTCACTCTATAAACAGATACTAGTTTAAAATAGACCTAAATGTAAAAACTAAAGGTATAAAGCTTCAAGAAGAAATCATAGGAGAGCCGGGCATTGCGGTACATGCCTGTGATCCTAGCTACTCAGGAGGCTAAAGCAGGAGGATCGCAAGTTCAGACCAGCTTGGGCAATTCAGCAAGACCTTGTCTGAAAATTTTAAAAGGACTGAAAGTGTAAGTAGTAGAGTGTTTGTCTAACACTTGCAACACCCTGGGTTCAATTCCCAGAACCACCCCCCTCAAGAAAAAAGAAAAGAAAAAAAGAGAAAGAAATATGAGAAACTTTTAAAAATATGAAAAACCTTTGACTTTGGGATAGGCAGTGATTCCTCAAGCACTAACTAAATTGGGGAGGGAAATTGGATTTAATCCAAATTAAACATTTTCTGCTCATCAAGAGATACCTTTAAGAAAATTAAAAGTCAGACCACAAAATCAGAGATATTTGCCATATATGGACAAGGGATTTCTGTTCCAAATTATAAAAGAATTACTTCAAATTCATAATTAAGAAGGAAAACCAGAGAGCCCACCCCTGGAGTGGCATTTTGAGGAGCTCTGTGGACCTGCTCTGTAGCAAAACAACCATAACTAATGAAAGCTCCTCTTATAGAAACAACCATTGAAAGTCTCTGGAAGTTCTGAGGGCAGGCATACAGCCAGCGAAGCAACATGTACTCAAGAAAATCTAATAACCTCTTCAATCTCAGTGGCAGTAGAACAGGTGATCCTTGAGCCGTGATCGCCCCACTGTGTCTGTCACAGAACTGCTGACCAAGGTGTGTGTGGCCAGGAAAATAGGACTTTCTCTTCCGTCAAATCCCAGTTGAGGGATACGGGATCTCATCAGGAGAGACAGGCCCAGCATTTTTCATCCACCCTAAATCTGAGTTACAGTGGCTAATTCCTGTCAGGTGAGCTGAGAGGTTGGAGGCTTCCTTCCTTCACTGAGCCTCCATTCTTAAGGCAGAAGCTCTGTCCATTGCCTGGCAGGCTGAGAACATGGAGCTCTGATTGTTTCCACTGCACTCTGCTTATAGGACAGGTTCCATGCTAGTGGGCAGAAGCTGAGAAGCCCAGAGACTGCTGCCCTCATTTAGCATCTTGCTGATAAAGCAAAAATGTTTCTCCTGGGCTGGTGAGATGGCTCAGCGGCGTAAGCGCCTGCCTGGCAAGCGCGAGTTCCTGAGTTCAACTCCCAGAACCCACATACGAAAAAAGGGCCGGTGATATCGCTCAGCGGCACGGGCGCCTGCCGGCGCACGAGGTCCTGAGATCGACCCCCGGTACCCACACAAAAAAAAAGTTTCTCCAAAAGAAGTGTGCCCCTGTCTTCACTTCCAGCTCTAGAGCAGTGGCTCAGAGATTTTTTTTTCCCCAAGAGGAGATGTGGCTCATAAGAGATATCTGAAGCTGTCAACAAAAGAACTGATTATTTGTGACAGAGTATGTGGCAAAGTTCTAACCTATGCAGGTGATTTTTTGGGGGAAAGATTGTGGTGGTAAGCAATTACGAGGAGGCTGGGAACTTCATTGGGGCAGTAAGTTAAATTGTCAGATGTGGACAAGTACAAAGAGTCTTTCTGGGGTCAGAACAGACCTCAAACACTGGCCTCAAACTACTGCAAAGGGACCTGAGTTTATGAAATGGAACTTTGGAATAATTTATGGCCCCAGAGTCTAGTTGGAAAGAATAGAGCAATCAGCCAGCAATTAGTGGAGCCTAGCAGCTGTTTGTAATACCAGCAGAGGCAGACAGCCTTACCAGCCTGGGAAAGAGAGTGAAAAAGCCCTGCTAGGGCTGGTGAGATGGCTCAGCGGCGTACGCGCCTGCCTGGCAAGTGCGAGGGCCCGAGTTCGACTCCCGGAACCCACATACGAAAAAGGGGCCGGTGATACCGCTCAGTGGCACGGCCGCCTGCTGGCGCGCAAGGTCCTGAGGTCGACCCCCGGTACCCACAAAAAAAAAAAAAAAAAAAAAAAAAAAAAAGCCCTGCTAAAATCACTGTACTAATAGTCAAGGCTTTTCTTTCTGAGGAGCAGTATTGAAAGCTTTACAGTGCAGATAAAATAGACTTCACTAAAATAGCCAAGCAGAGTTACTAAATAAGGAAAGGATAACATTAAAAACAAGCCAGGAGTGGGGATAGGGGATAGAGATCAGATCATAACTGAATTTCCAGTGGTTACTAGGAAGACTAATATTACAACTATGGACTTTCCTTTCTTCTGTCATCTTCTTTGAAAGACAAAATTATATAAAGTAATAAAACAATGTATGTAAAGTAATAAAACAATGTTGTTAGGTTTTGCAACATGTAGTCTTCCCTTGATACCCATGGAGGGTTTGTTCTAGCACCTCTTCACCTCCTCATGGAGCAGAGACATGAATGCATGCTCGGATCCCTTGTATACAGTGGTGTAGTTTTGTTCTTGGAATAAGGTGTGGGCTACTTGCTGCTTGAAGGCCCCTATCTGGGAGGTGAGAACGGGAGGTAATCAATTTTATTCAAGAGCAAGCATCTTGAAAGATGGAGGGGCTTTTGACCTCAAAACTCCATTTTGGGGGCCGGTGAGATGGCTCAGCGGCATGTGCACCTGCCTGGCAAGCATGAGGACCTGAGTTCGACTCCCGGATCCCACATACGAAAAAAGGGCTGGTGATATTGCTCAGCGGCACGGGCGCCTGCTGGCGCATGAGGTCCTGAGGTCGACCCCTGGTACCCACAAAAAAAAACAAAAACAAAAAAAACTCCATTTTGGGGAGTTCAGGGGGACAAAGGGCTTTTATAGGGAAGGAAAGGGGTACAGTGAACAATGGGCAGAAAGGCTATATGCGGAGGGTGACATCCAGGTTATGTGTTTCCTTTTGTTTTCTGTGGCCAGTGCATCTCAATGGACCTCAACCTCCTGGTCCAGTTCCTGTGTTTTACATATTACTTCTCTGCAGATTAGACCTTAGAGCAGTTTACGTGCTTTATGTTAGTCCATGCTCTGAACTAAAGGCGAAGGAGCAACATTTTAAAGATTATCAGATTTTTGGATTCTTTAAACCTAAAGAAAGATTATTTAACAGTTAACATTGGAATTTAAAATTGGGGGCAGTGGGAAGGGATACATAATCCTTTCAAAAAATTTAGGGAAGGCAATAGCCTTGCAGAAGGGCAAAGGAAGGGGAGGGTAAACTAACTTTTCCAAGAATATCCCCCAAAGGAGCTGCCTATTACAGTATTTGCATATAACCTATCCACATCCTAATGTATACTTTAAATCATCTCTATATTTTACATACAATACCTAATGCAATATAGATGCTATGTAAATAGTTGTTATACAGTATTGTTTAAGGAATGATACCAAGAAAAAAATGTCTCTACATGTTCAATATGACACAGTTTTTGCCCCAGAATATTTTCAATATGCTTTTGGTTAAATTCATGGATGTGAGGCCGGTGATATAGCTCAGTGGCACAGTGCCTGCCTGGCAAGTGCGAGGTCATGAGTTCAATTCCCGTTACCAAAAAAAAGTCATGAATGTGGAACCCATAGATACAGAGGGTCAACTGTATATGTTGTTCCGTGTCTAACATTAATAGCACAAAAGTGTGTAGGGGAGACAGAGCTATGTGGGAGTAATTTTCCTACATATTATTGGAATTAAGTTAGCATGAATCATGTACTGTTTCTAAGTTAATATTCTAGTAAGCTTTAGAGCAACAACTAAGAAAATAACTCAAAATGAAATGAAAATTTGCTAAAGGAAATAAAATGTGCTATAAAATATTCACCTAATGAAAAGGAGTAAAGGAAGAATAGAGGTATAAAAAGATATGAGATAGGGCCGGTGAGACGGCTCAGCGGCTTAAGCGCCTGCCTTGCAAGCGCGAAGGCCCGAGTTCGACTCCCGGAACCCACATACAAAAAAGGGGCCGGTGATATCGCTCAGCGGCACGGGTGCCTGTTGGCGCGTGAGGTCCTGAGGTCGTCCCCCCGGTACCCACAAAAAAAAAAAAAAAAAAAAAAAAAAAAAGATATGAGATATATAGAAAAGTAAAATGGCAGACATCTGGCTACAATCAATAATAACATTAAATACAGATGGCTAAATATTTTAATCAGTAGGCAGAGATGGTCAGACTGGGAGAAGATCAAACTATATACTGTTTACATGAGATTACACTATAGATCCAAATATACAAATAGATTAAAAAGGAGAAGGATAGAAAAGGATAAATCATGTAAACGGCAACTGCAAGAAAGCAGACATGGATATAGTCACATCAGACAAAATAGAGATAAAAACTGAAAAATGCTTTTAGAGTCTAGAAAGAACATTTCATGATAAAAGGGCCAACCTATCAGGAAGATACAATGATTATAAACATAAATGCACCTAACAACATAGACCCAGAATTCATGAAACAAAAACTGAAATGGAGAAATAGGCAATTCAACAGGAGTATCCCACACTGAATAATGTATAAGCACAACTAAGATGAAGATCAACAAAGAAGTAAAAGACTTGAGCATCATTGTAAGCCACCTAGATATAACCGACATCTATAGAACTCTAAACAACAGCAGATTACATGTTTTTCTTAAGTGCACATAAAACATTCTCTAGGATAGACTGTACACCAAACCATTAAAAAACTCAGTAAATCTAAGAATATTAAAATCATAGAAAACATTCTCCAACCATAACAGAATGAGATTAAAAATCAGTAGTAAAAGAAAATTTGGGAAATTCACAGCTATGTGCAAATTAAACAGGATACTTCTAAATAAACAGTATATCAAATAAATAAGAGAAATCAAAAAAATAATTTGATGAGAGAAAATGAAGCCACCCTGCATACTCAGATTTTTGGGGTCCCTCTAGAAAAGTGCTTCATGGGAAATTTATAGCTGTTAATTGCCTAAATTTAAAAAAAAAGATGCCAAATCTTGAAGCCAATTTTTCACTTTGAAACACTGGGAAAAGAAGAGCAAACTAAACCCAAATCAACCAGAAAGGAGGGAAATAATAAAATTAGGGGAAAATTAATAAAACAATATAAAAACACTAGACAAAAGCAGTGAAACCAAAATGTGGTTCTTTGAGGAGATTAACAAATTGATATACCTTTAACTAGACAGATCAAGAAAATAGAAGACTCAGATTGGTAAGAGCATGAATGAAAGAGAGGACCTTCGTACTGACCTGGTAGATTTAAAAAGGCTCACAAGAGGATTTAATAAACTACTGTATAACAACATAGTTGGTTGTTATCATGTTATTTCATATTAGATAACTTAAATAACATAAAGAAATTCCTAGAAAGGCATGAGCTATTAGAACTGACTCAAGAAGAAATACAACTTCTGAATATAACTATAGCAAGAGATCGAACTACTACTACAACTCCCCGTTTAACAACTGAGTTCCATTCCTGCGACTAGGTCATTAAATGAATTGGTCCCTAAATAAGAAGTTGTATACAGTATGTACATTACATTACTCAAAACAAAGAAATAGTCAAAGGAAACTCCAACTTGATGACTTTGCTTTTATTTGCATAACTCTTGCATGCAGTACTATAATGTATAATGGAACATAAATGCATAGTATTGTACAATACAATCAGCAAAAATTATAGTAGTGTGTACTGTACAAGGTGTACTGTACAAAAAAAGACATTGAGGCTTTATAAACAAGACATACAGAAATGTACAAAAAAAGACGAGTTGTAAGTCCAAGTGGCAGGTCATAAGTCCAAATAGTTGTTAAACAGATGTATCATTAAATGAGAAATATCTGCATTATTTCCACTACTACTTATTAAAAAAATTTTTGAAAAGTCAAAGCCCAATGTCTTCACAGGCAAATGTTACCAAACATTTGAAAATTAATAGCAGTTCTTCATAAACTCTTCCCACAAATAGAAGAAGAAATACTTCTCAACTTACCCGATGAGGCCAATATCAAATATCAAAACCAAACAAGAGGGCCGGTGAGATGGCTCAGCGGCATAAGCGCCTGCCTTGCAAGCGCGAGGGCCCGAGTTCGACTCCCGGAACCCACATACGAAAAAAAAAAAAAAGGGGGCCGGTGATATCGCTCAGTGGCACGGGTGCCTGTTGGCGCACGAGGTCCTGAGGTCGACCCCCCGGTACCCACCAAAAAAAAAAAATAATAAAGAAAAAAAAAAAAAACCAAACAAGAACATCAAGAGAAAACTACAGACCAGTATCACTTAGGAATATAAATGCAAAAATCCTCAGCACATTATATAAAATGGAATCCAGCAACAAATAAGAAAGATTATATACCATGGCCAAGAGAGATTTATCCCAGGAATGCAAGGTTAGTTTAACAACTAAAAATGAATCAATTTAATACACTATATCAGCAGAAGAAAAGACAAAAACTCATCTAATCCTCTCTATAGACATGGGAAAAAAGCGTTTGACAAAAATCAGTGTTCCTTCATGATTAAAAAAAAAAAAAAAAACACTCAACAAAGTAGAAGGGAACTTCATTTGACAAAGGCTTCCATGAAAAACCACAGTTAACATAAGACTTAATTGTGACAGACTGAATACTTCCCCCCTAAAATTAGGAAGAGGGAAAGAATATCTACCTTTACCACTCTATTCAACACGACAGGCAAGAAAAGGCCCCAAAAAGGCCTTTAATTGGAAAGAAAGAAGAAGAAAAAAATCTAAGATGACACAATTGTGTGAATAGAAAGTCTACTAAAAAAAAAAACACTAGTAGAATGAACAAATTCAGCAAAGGTGCAAGATATAAGGCCCACATACTGAATCAACTAAATTTCTATGCACTTGCAGTGAACGATCTGAAAATGAGATTAAAACAATTCCATTTACTTTAGAATCAAAAAGAATGAAATGAAAGAAGTATAAAACAGAGTTGAAAGAATAAAAGATTTAAATAAATGGAAAGACACCCTATATTTATGGAAAGAAAGACATCCTATCTTTATGGACTGAAAGACAGTATTTTTAGGATGATGATAATCCCTAAATTAATTTGTAGCTTTAATATAACCTTTCTCAGAAGTTCAATTTATATTTATGTAGAAATTGACAAGGCGATCCTAAATTTCATATGGAAAATCAAAGGCCTAGAATAACTAAAACGGTTTGAAAAGGAATAAAGATTCATACTTCCTGATTTCAAAATTTACTGCAAAGCTATACTAATGAAGAAGTGTGACACTGGTGTAAGAATAACCTTGTAGATCAGTATGGATCAGTGGAATAGAATTAAGAATCCAGAAATCCTCACATCTACCATGGACTGATTTTTTTTTACAAGAGTGATGATGAAGAAAGAACAGGCAACCAACGATGCTAGAACAACTGAATAACTACTTGCAAAAATACACAAGAATTAACTCAAAATGAATCAGACTAAGGGTCAGAGCTGAAACTATCAAAGTCTTAGAAGAAAACATTGAAATAAAATTTTGTGACATTGGTTGTGGTATTGAATTCTTTGATTTGATGCCAAAAGCATAAGCAACTAAGAAAAAGGTAGAAAAATGGGAATTTCTGAGGTGTGGGTGATGAAAATGTCCTGCAGTTGATTATGGTGATGATTTCACAACTCTGAGCACACTAAAAGCCATTGAATTTTATATTTCAAGTGGGTATGAGAATTACCTCAAGTAAGAAAGAAAACTAAAATAGGCACACCCACACAAAACATTTTAATAAGCTCTTCAGAACAGAAGATACAGAAATATTTGGTGTCATAAAGATGCTAAACATCCTTGTTGTTCAGGAAAGTGGCAAATAAAACCATAGTGAGACACACTGCATGCCAAACATAACAACAGAGTTATGAAGACAGAGTACCAAGTGCTTTCTGTATAGAGAAACTAAAGAAACTTGAACTCCTGTTAACTCCTATTAACTTCTCATGACTTTGCCACTGGTTATAGCACGTACCTCATGATGACGCTCTGGTGTTACATCTTTTTGGCAACCGTGATGTCCTTTTTACCAGTATTACATCTTGGACTACTGCTAGAGTTCACTCCCTTTTTATCTTGCAAAATATATAGCATGAATCTTTAAGGAAAAAACACTTATTTTATGACTGTCAAGTTTTTTTTTTGTGTGTGTGTGTGTGTGTGTGTGGGTACCAGGGGTCAAACTCAGGACCTCACGTGACAGCAGGCACCTGTGCCGCTGAGCGATATCACCAGCCCTTTTTTCGTATGTGGGTTCCGGGAGTCGAACTCAGGACCTCGCGCTTGCCAGGCACGCACTTATGCCGCTGAGCCATCTCACCAGCCTGACTGTCAAGTTTTTATCTTGGGCTGGAAGGTCAACTATTTCAAAAGTAGCAAATAGTTTACGATATTATTGTAGGATTATCTCTTTAGATTTGTAGTTACTTTTCCTCAGTCTTTCCATAATGGAAAATAAAGCACTTTCTATGTACCAAGCAACAACATTCCATATATAGGTATTGAGGATCAGAGAGACTTCATTTGCTCAAGGCAGGACAACTGTGGAATTGTGTAGTCCAGGCCTCTCAGTTACAAAGCCCTGTTCTTTTGACTATGTCACATCACCTCTGGATGGAAGTATATTGAATTTTTTTTTTACAGTGGACTGTCCTTTTGAGTTTCAGTGATTTTTTTTTCAGAGAACCTATATAACGTGCAACATAAAGAATTTGTTTCTGATTAGCCAGGCATGGTGGCCCATGGCTACAATCCCAGCACTCAGGAGGCTGAGGCAGGAGGATTGTGAGTTTGAGGTCAGCCTGGACTACATAGCAAGAACCTGTCTCAAAAAACAAAAATAATAACAGTTAATTTGTATTAAACTATTAATTAACAGTAATTAATAGTACTTATTACATGCAGGCGCTGTGTTGGATATGTTGTAGTGAAATGTTGATCCTGACTCTTAAATTCCATTGAGCAGAAAAAGCAAGTATGCAAATAAACATTTGCAGTACAGCTAGAAAATTGTAGTGGTAGAAGTCTTTAATAAGCACAGTGATAAGCACATGAAGACGTGGTCATTTCTGCTGGAGTGGACATGGAAGGTGAGACTGTTGAACACGGAAGGCTTTGAAGGAGTTTGTCAGTTGATAGACGGGTGCTCATTTCTGTGCTGTGACTGTCTGTGGAAATCACTTGTTCATAAATACCAGTATTAGGTTTAAACTACTTAGAAGTAGAAAAAGTCATTGTTAACTTACAGGGATGCTGTGTTCTTTTACACCTTTTTAATTATTAGCTTCGTGTTCAGATATAATTAAAACTCCCTAGCAAAATAACAAAGCCTTAGAAGGGAAATGTTTTTTGCTATCCTGATTCTCAAACTACATTGCAAACAACTAGCTATTAGAGTTCACTGATTCTGTTTCATCTGGGTTTTGGAATTTAAATTTAAGTGGACAGTATAAAACATAAATTTGTGAATTTATGAAGAATTTATTGTGCTCTTGTATGAAACCAGTAAACTTGGCAAGTGAATATGTTTGGAATGCATGCATTTTCTTTCTTAGTTTGTTTTACTCACTTTCCTTTTGCTGGGACAAAATACCGAGCACTTGCAACTTACAGGAGAGGTTTATTTTGGCTCGTGGCTTCAGTCCTTGGTTGGCTGGCTCCAAGGCAGAAATAGGATGGCAAAAGAGTGTCCCGGAGGAAAAGGTACTCAGCCCTTCCAGGCTGGAAGCAGAGCAAAGAGAGGAGCCAAGGAGGAGAATACACCCTTCCAGGTCATATCCCAGTGACCTGCCTCTGACCGGGCCCCACCTCTTAACAGCGCCCCGTGATCCAGTCATCTTCCAAGCACATGAGACTTTTGGGGGACATTTTAGATTTAAACCATTAAATCATAACACAATCTTAAGATTTTTTCAGGAGAAAAGCTTTAAGCTATATTTGTAACTTTATATGTAAATTATTTCTCACACGTAAAGGTATAGTAACGTAACTGTGGTTAGTCTCTGAAACTTTTTTTGCAAAATGCTTATTATTCTGTATGATTTTGAATAATTTCTAATATTTGTTTCTATAGTTGTTTCTTTAAAAAATAAGCATTCAGTTATCAGTTTTTTCATAAATGTCTTATTAGAGCTAATTGTCAATATAATTGGTTTCTTTTCTTTTTTTCTCTCTGTCTCTCTCAGTACTGGGGATTGAACTCAGTTGTTCTCTACTCCTGAGCTACATCCTCAGCCCTTTTTGTTTTTTATTTTGAGAAGCTGGCCTCAAACTTGTGGGCCTTCTGCCTCAGTCTCTTAAATAGCTGGGATTATAGGCATGTGCCCAACTGTGTTTTGTTTTGGGGGGTTTTTGTTTTGTTTTGTTTTTTGTTTCTTGCCAGCTCATGCATTTACTTTTTACTGTATCCATTTTATTTTCCATTTCATTACTCCCCTGGGAATAAATATGACAATTTGAAAGGAAAATGGAATCTTCTAGTTTGGATGTTTTGATTTGGCCACATTGTACTGCTTTTACTTTGGCACTATATGGAGCATAAAAAGGCTGCCTGGTACCTAATCGTGTTTTGGAAGTGCGCATAGACAGTTCTGGAAAACAGGAAATCTGCTTATAGGTCTTAAAAATGGTGACTGGCAACTATCATAAATGACAGGCTGGGATTTTGCTTGTGTTTTATTTGTTTTTTGTTTTGGTTGTTGTAGTGGGTGATAGTGGACAGTGATAGCAGAGGTTTCCAATATATACTGTGTTTGGGAAAATGTATTAAAGTATATATGCATTTTTTTGTAGTAGTTTAAATGGCAATACTCTTTGAAAATTGATTTGTTTGGTTTAGGGTAACCATTATCTTATGAAATTATATTATTATATGAATCTAGTAGTGTATTCTAAATGAAACTGTATACTGTATTCTAAGTTACACAAAACATTTATTAAAATCAGATCCTATAGTTAATACAAAGTGATTAAAAGGAAGTACTTCCTTTTGTTTATGAATACAAGTCAAAGAAAGCAAAAATATATTTCATTTTTAGATTATATAAATGGTGGAGAACTTTTTACTCATCTTTCTCAAAGAGAGCGTTTCACAGAGCATGAGGTGCAGATCTATGTTGGAGAGATTGTGCTTGCCCTCGAACATCTGCACAAGGTAAGTGCTCCATCCCTGGAGCTTCCTTTTTAGGCAGTCTTTGCTGAGGTGCTGATGGAGCTGAAAGAGCTGATGTTTCCACATGTCATTGTTTGGTGCAGGTTGTGACAGCACACTTCTAGAGTACTTAACTGTTTTCTCAGTTAAAACTGAAAAATCTTTCCTGTTGTAGTTGCTGTGATGCAGATCAAAATGGTAGAACCTGAGGAATTTTTTGGCTTTCATCATGAAAAGACCTAGTGTTTCATTTAGTATAAAGTATCATTAGAATAAAAGGTTTTAGTTCCTAGAGTAACCTGTAAAATGAAGCCACAAGTCATAATATACATTTACTTAATTGTGACTTACTTCATTGCAGACTCTGCCTGTACTTCATCAGGGTGTGCTTCCTGATTATATTAGAGAATAAGAGTTATTTTTCACTCTCTTACACTGGCTTTCTTTTCCATTTATTTTGTCCTTGAGCACTGTCTTATTCCTACCTCTGCCTTCCTCCTCCATTGCCTCCATGGAGCAATGGAGCAATTCCTTTAAATGGAATTCATGTTTGTGGCCCATTTGAATTCTGTACAAATCAGTTTAAGATTTTAAAATATTATTGCAGGTGCTCTTAATCTTGATCAATGAAATTATGACTTAATTTTTAAAGTTTAATGAAGAAGCATTATCATAGCACCAAATAGTTATTACGTAGCCTGGGCTTGTATGTTTTCCTTAGAGACAGAAAGTACTAAAGTAATTTTTACCAAAGGTATGTGAGACCATGTGGCTTGATTCTCTGCATTACGGCAAAACTGGTACATTATGAAGCCATTCTTCTTTATCGTGTTGTATCCTGCCCTGGCTTAGGATAAACAGAGCTGAAAGTGCTGATTATAGAGCACAGAAAAAAAAGAGGAGAGAGTTGGAGGGAAAAAGTAAGAGGAAGGAGGAAGGTTTTGAAAGGCCAGGGAGGTCCCAACACCAAGAGAGAGGCAGTAGATGTAAAAGGCTGTGAGAAAAGATTCTGGGAAGATACACGAAAGGAAGGCAGGATCAAGAAAAGGGTAGGTCTAACTCAGAAACAAGACTGCTCAGATGGAGAGAGGATTCAGAACAGGAATCTGAAGAAGAGTGAACGAGAATGTATGAGAACAGGGAGTGCAAGAGAGCAGGCAGCTGGGGCACAGCTGCAGAGCCATGGTGAGAAAGGGAGAACAGGAGCCATAAAATGCTAGTGGAACTGAAGTCGTGGGACAGATGTGTACTTCTTTTGATAGAATTTTCAGTATGGTGACAAGCTTTTTACTTACACCTATAAGTGTGTTTTTGCTGGATATAAAGTAGTTAAGATATCTCTATATAAGAAACAAGTTGCAGCTGGGAATGTGCTGTAAAGACCTGTGAAATTTATGATTAGATGTAATATTTTACAATATTAAAATGATGGTAGAATTCATCATAAATCCCAGAATAAAAACAAAACACAAAGCCCCAATGGGTAAACTAGAAAATTCACTTTTAATTTATGTGAAGCATTTAATTTTGTTCATTCTGTTCATTAAATGAAAGTCATGAATATTTATTATTATTAAACAGTAGTAAGAGACATGCAAGTAGAGAACCTAATGAATACCAGATATAAATGTTATTGGTATGAATTGAAAGTGATACAGCAAATCAAATAGATCTCAGCTAACTTTCTCAGTAATCCGAAAAAAGATACATGTAATACAAAACCAGCAATATTAATCTTAACGTAGATACTCACACTGGAAGAGACAAAAATGGGAGTTTACTTGGAAGTAATGAGGTAAAACATATACTAAATTATTTTTCCTAAAAATCTTTTCTAAAGAGTTCGTTAAGAAGTAAAGGTAGTACTGGTTGTTAGATGTGTGTAATGCTTTAAATCAAATGTCTGTTTAGTATGCACTCAAGATGTTTTCCTTCCTATCATTCTTGTAAAACACTGAAATGGAGGAAAATTGGCTAGTATTTTTCTTTGAGTAATTTTTATTTCAACTCTGAGAGATTATTAAGAATCTGCATTTTCATATAGTTAGTGTTAAGAAAAGCAATATTTCTTTCTTTTTTTTTTTTTTAGAAAAACAATATTTCTAAGTTTAAAAACATTTAATCCAGGCTAAAATAACTATAAATATGACATAGAAAACTCATGTAGATCAAGCACCTATAAAGAATTTAAATAGATTTACTTATATAATTGAAGTAATAGTTGAAGTGTTTTCCTATAAAACTTACATGCAAGACAAAGCAGATAGATACATTCATGTGCTATATGACATTTGACAGACCACATTTACAGCAGTGGTGGCATAAGATTTTAATGGAGCTAAAAAATTCCTATCGCTTGGGGATGTCAAGCTGTCATAATACAATGTGTTACTCACATGTTTATTGTGATGCTGGTACAAATATACCTGCTGCAGTGCCAGTCATATAAAAGTATAGCACATACAATTATGTATAGTACAGTAGTACTTGATAGTAAATGACTGTTTCTGGCTTATGTGTTTATTATATTATACTTTTGACTGTTATTTTAGAGTACACTCATACTTATTTTTGAAGAGTGGATTTACTATAAAAGAGAATGCCATGTTAACACCACAGCAGCTTCATACATCTCTGTTTACTGTGTAATCATTTTCTCTTGTGCTTGATTTATCTTGTGTTTTGTTCATCATAGCCCTAGGAGCAGCAGGCTATACCATATATATATATATATATATATATATATATATATATATATATATATATGATGTACTTTTATGTATCATATATACTATATGTATGGTGTACACACACACCCCGTATAACCTAGGTGTCTTGTAGGCTATACCATCTAGGTTTGTGTAAGCACACTCCAGGTTTACGTGATTACAGGAAAACCTGACAACATACTCACCACATGTCCCTGGCATTAAGCATCACATGACTGCATAAATGTTATTTCATTGATTTCCTTTGGATATTTAGAACTAAAGGTAAACTAAAATTAATCTATGATCTTTAATCTTTATGTTTAAAAGCCTGCTATTCAACAAGCCTTTATTAATCACCTGTTTGACACATGGCATTGTGCTAGATACTGGATAAATGTTTAAAAACTGAGAAACAGAGTTAGCATACAAGTATATCAAGACAAAGAGGAAATACCTAGAAAACATTAGTCACTTATAGGCAAGTACAATGTAAGCATAGATGCAATAGGATGAAAAACAAGGAAATGACCAGCGTGGGACCTGGTTAGTTAGGGAAGTTTTCTGAAGCCATTAGGAAGTCATGGACAAGAATTGGCTAAGAAGGTACCTGAAGATGATGTGGAGTGAGCTTATTTCACACTCACTCTAGAGAAGTAGGAAAAGGCATTAGCCAAAGGGGAGGCCCTAAAGAGCTGGTCCGACAAGGGTAGACCCTTGTCACAAAGAAAATGAAGACATGATTGGAGAGGTCCAGGGAACCAAGCAAATAAGCCCTGACATGGAGAAATTTGCATTTTCCCTAACAGTGGCTAAGAGCCATAGAATCCTGAGGAGGGAAATGCCTTTAAAAAAAAGAAAAGAAGTAGATAAGAAAGACTGTCTAGATTTATTTTTGGAAACTATTTTAAAATGCATATTTGTTTGTTTTTGCAGTTGGGAATTATATACCGTGACATTAAGCTTGAGAATATCCTACTTGATTCTAACGGCCATGTGGTGCTGACAGATTTTGGTCTGAGTAAGGAGTTTGTGGCTGATGAAGTGAGTATTATATTTTAATTTGAAGTCAGTAATAGCAGAACATGAACAAGGGTGAAAATTAGCCATAGACTAAACATTTAACAGGGCAGTACCATGTAGATTATGGACTTTTGTGCAAATTTGTTCAAAGGAACATTATGACATGAGTAAATGTAAAGATTTCTAGTTTAATATTAACATGGAACTATCCTGTTAAAATTGCAGTAAATCTTTCATGGATACATCAGAATTCTCCAGTTTCAAAACAAAACAGCTATGTTCTTAACTGACTCCATAAAATATATAATGTATAACTAAAAATTGAATACTATTTTAAGCCTTTTGGCAGTGTTATGGCTTAGACGGTGGCCAATAAAGAGTCGCAAAACAAAGCACATATCATTTACAATATAGTTCTAAGGGACATGCTATGATGGCCCTTTGAATTCACTTCATAAGAATGACAAGGATCTACTAATTCTTCAATAATCTTGCCGAGTTTTATACTTAAAATGAACTAAAATATGGTAGCTACCTTGCAGATTTTTGATATAAAAGGCTTTATTTTTTCAATATTAATTATAATTTGTTAATATTACAAATGCATTTAATTACATTTAAAGCTGTATATCTGTTAGCTATAATTATTTATGTCACAATCATAATAAAAGTTATATTTTTATAACTAAAATAAATGAATTGAATATCAATTTTGATTTTTATCTAGGAAATTTCTGGTGTAAACACAGAATCATAGTAAAGTTTTTGTGATGAAGGCCTTTGTTGTATAAAACACATCATTCTTGAGTTCCAAATTAGGTTCAGATTGAGCATCCCTAATCTGAAAATCCAAAACCCAAAACATTTTGAGCATTGATATAATGCCCCAAATGAAAATTTCATAGATCACAGTAAAACACACTCATGCAACACAAAGTATATTTAGTATCCACAAGAGACAGGATGCCCTTCTTAGCCCCCTTCACTTCGATCTATATTTTTCACACACAGATTCCCATAAGAAGCCCACCACCCACAGCGGTTAATAAAATGACACAAATGCAGGGCCGGCCCGTGTGCCAAGGGCAGGTCCTCCAAAATGACCCACGTGAGGCAAGGCCTGTAAGCATCATTCACTATGTATTTTTGCTTATTCTCTGCTCCGTATTGTAAAGATACTTTTGAAAATGTTAAAAAGGGGTTGCAGATGCTCTTATGGGTAGGAGTGATGAGAAAAAGCAAAAGCAGTTATGATTATCTCTAGCACAAAAAGTCAAGCTGTTGGAAAAACTGAACACCAGTGTAAGTGTGAAATGTCTTACAGAAGTAAATGGCTTTGGAATGACCATCATAGATGACCCGAAGAAACAGAAGGGTAAACTGTTGAAATTCTATGCTGAAAATGATGAACGGAAGTTAATGAAAGATAGAAAAATGCTGCATAAAGCCAAAAATGAAGATCTCAATTATGTATCGAAAGAGTAGATCCATCAGCATCACAGTGAACACATGCCATTTAATTGGATGCTAATCATGAAGCAAAGATCTATTGTGATGAACTAAAAATGGAAGGTAACTGAATATTCAACAGGCTAGTTGCAGAAATTTAAGAAAAGGCACATTAAATTTTTAAAGATCTGTGGTGATAAATCTTCTACTAAAATGAAACAGGGAAGAAATATATTGGTGAGTTTACCAAGGTCATCACTGAGGAAAATATGACACCAGAACAAGTCTGTGACACTGATGAAATGTCACTAATTGGGCATCATTGCCTAGAAAGATACTGGCTGCAGCTGATGAGATAGCCCGACCAGGAATTAAGGCTGCCGAAGACAGAATAATTATCCTGGGATGTGCTACTGCCACAGGCTTATGTAGTGTAAACTTGGTGTGATAGGCAAAAGCTTGTGTCCCCAGTGGTTTAAAGGAATGGATTTCTTATCAGTTTGTTATTGTGCTAACAAAAAGACATGGATCACCAGGGACCTCTTTCCAAATTAGTTTCAGATTTTATAGCAGCAGCTCATGCTCTTGCATGGAAACTGGAGGAAGACTGCAAGGTTTTGTTTTTCCTCAATAGCTGTTATGCTTATGCTCCAGCTGAAGTTCTCATCAAGAATAATTATTTATGCATGTACTTTCCCCAAATGTGACTGTTAATTCAGCCATGTAACTGGAGAACCCCTAGATCACTGAAGATAAATATAAAAACACTTTCTTGAACAACATGCTAGCAGCAGTGAACAGAGGCCTGGTTGTGGAAGGTTTTCAACAGTTTAGCATGACGAATGCTGTATATGCCGTTACCAGTGCTTAGCACTAAAGATGTAGGTGTGCGCCTCCCGGCACAACCTCTGACCTATGGCTGTGTTCAGTGATGATGATGAACAAAGTGATGACTTTGAGGATTCTGTATGTCAAATGAAAAAAAAAATGATGTCTGACATCCTTACATAAGCAAAAAAAAAAAAAAATGTATCTTTAGAACCTGACTGTAAATGGGAAGAATTAGATATCAAGGAAGTTTTTAACATTGATAATGAGGCTCTACTTGTTAATTGATCAATGGTGAAATAGTAGAAAAGTTCTGAATCAGGTGACCATGATAATAACGATGATGAAGATGTCATTCTTAAACTGAAGATCTATGACTGACAATTCAGAATAATCATCTTTAAAGAATTCAGTGAACAACACTGAAAATTTTATAGTGTTGGGGGTCAAACACAGGACCTTGCACATGCTAGGCACTCTGTTACTGAGCTACATCCTCAGCCAAGGTAATGAAGAAATAGAAACAGTAAAAACAATGAACAGGAATACTAAATATGGTGAATAAAATGACCAAATTTTAAAAATTCAACAAATAGCTTTAATAGTGGACTCAAACAAGCAAAAAAAAAAATCAAAGGTTATTTCAAATTTTCCAGTCAGCCGAGTAAAAGAAAAAAAATGAATGAAACAGGTAGGAAGCTATGAAAAACCACCAAGTGAAACAATATAGTGTTATGAGGTTGTAAGCAGTAGAAGGGAGAGAAAGGAACAGAAAGAATAAAATGCCTAAAAATTATCCAAATTTTGGGAGCAAATGTGCATCCAGATTCTTTTTTTTTTTTTTTTTTTTTTGTGGGTACCGGGGGGTCGACCTCAGGACCTCACGCACCAACAGGCACCCGTGCCGCTGAGCGATATCACCGGCCCCTTTTTCGTATGTGGGATCCGGGAGTCGAACTCGGGCCCTCACGCTTGCAAGGCAGGCGCTTACGCCGCTGAGCCATCTCACCGGCCCATTCATCCAGATTCTTGAGGACCAAATGATCTCAAATAGGATAACCCCAGAAAGTCTTACACCAAAATAAACAATAATTAAATTATCTAATTCAGCTAAGGAGGTGATTTTGAGAGCAGCAAGAATAAAGCAACTTATATATGAAGTCATGTCTGTAAGGTTATAAGTAGATTTCTCAACAGAAACTTCACAGGCAAGAAGAGAAGCAATGTTTAAAATATTGGAAAAAATGCCAACCCAAGAATACTATGCCTGGTAAAACCGTTCTTCAGAAAGGAGCTGAAGGCAGTCAGAAAAGCTAAGGGATTCTATCACCCCTAGATTGGCTTTTTGAGGCATACTAAGGAGATTTCCTTACTTGAAATAACGCTAACTACCAACATAAAAGCAAAAGAACATAAAACTTAAAATTCACTAGTAAAGGAAAATACACAGTCAAGGTCAGAATTCTCTAATATAATAGTTCATAATTTCAACTCTGGTGTAAAGTGTAAAAGATAAAAAAGCATGAAAAACTGCAGGTGTTTTCCGTTCTGGTTACCAAGAGACTTAAATAAAACATCTTACACTTATGCTGTCTTAAAAAAAAAAAAAAAAGAAAATGAACCAGCCCGGGCAGATGTCCCTACAGAGCAGCCTGTGGCTTGACAAGCTCAGTTTGTGCCGTAAAAGCATGTTTGCGGTGATGTCATGATTTTTTTCATATTTTTGTAAGGATATTTCAGCATAACTAGTTCCTTCTATACTAGTATATTTTTTAAGATATCTGAGAAGGAGTACACAGGCTTAAAAAGACTGCCGGAGTCCCTGGCGTGTACAGTGTAGGCCTCCTGCACAGAGAATCGGTGATCACATTTTTCTCTGTCTGTGGAACCATTCATTCATTTGCTCATTCACTGCATTACTGTTTGTTGAGGGCCTTCTATGTGCTGGGTGTTAGGTTAGGTTCTGGTAATACAACAATAAAGGAATCACTTAAATAGTACATATAGGCTGATAATTCAGCAATAGGTAGAAATAGACCTTGGCCCTAGAGAATACCAAAATGGTAGAATTCTGATCATGGTCACATTTCTCATTTCTGGGACACAATACCCAACACCCACAACTAAAAGGAAAAGAGATTTATTTTGGCTCACGTTTCAGTCCATAGTTGGCTGGCTCCAAGTCAGGGTGGTATAGGAGAGGTGCATGGTGGGGATTGCTGCTCACGGCATGGCACACAGGAAGCAGAGAGTCAAGGGAGGGGCCAAGAATAGAGATATAACCTTCTGGATCATGCCCTCATGACCCACCTCTTCCAACCAAGCCCCACCTCCTAATAGCAGGTCAGCTATGATGCCTCTATAATTCAGTCACTTTCCAGAGGTTCCCACTATGATTGCATGGGTGGGACATTTAGATATAAACCATTATCTGGATATTTAGGGGCACATCTAGATATAAACCATAACAAACCCAAAACTAAAAAAACATAAAACAATACCGATCAGAGTTATTACATCTTAATATAGTCATAAAAAGTATTCGGAAATGCTGTGACTAAAGCAGCCAGGTCTCTTCACAAGGGAAGGCTCTGTGTTTTCTGCTGGTCTTGAACAAAGATGGTTCTAATCAGATACCATAGTTTTTGAGCACTTAGTTGTTTGGGTGCAAAAATAAAATATTGAGGTTCAAGCTGAAGCAGAGAAGTGCCTTCTCTCTTCTTTAACTGTCCTTTCTTTCACCATTTTAGTAGGCCTAGTTTTCCCTGTTTTAAAATTTTAAAAGTGGAGAGTTGGCTAACTGATAGAGAAAGAAAAACATCTCAGAATCTCATACTCCCTTCTCTTGTCCTATTGTTCTCCTTTGTCTATATTTGTACACTGTCCCTACTAGCACTCATGTCATTCCCTCCTTAAGCTACTCCAATTTGACTCACCCCCCGTTTACCAATTGATTGCTTTGTCTAACATTGCTATTGACCTCAATTTTAGTTCTTTTTATTCCTCATCTTGCTTGACTGCCTGCTAATGTTGAAATAGATTACCTCTCAGCTTGGCTCCATGACTTGACAAGCCCCCGATTTCTCTCTCACTCTTTGGCAGGCTCTTCCTCCCCTACCCAAAGCTTCCTCACACTTCAGTCCTAAGTAATCTTGTATACTCTCTCCTTACATGCTGCTAATTCCCAAATATGTATATGGCTAATTCTGATTTCTTTTCTGGGGTGAAGCTCCAAATATGCCTGTAGTATATTCACTGACTCCTCACAGGATCCTCAAACTCATCATTCCCTAAACTGAACTAACCTTCTCCTGCCCAAGTCTGCTTCTCTTTGAGTGTATTGATTTCAGTATAAATTCTGTTTTCATTTGGTCTGGGAAATGTATTTATATTTTATCTTCAGGAATTTACTTTTTATGTATGTTTGCTGTTTCTCCTCATGATGTAATAATTGTCTCTGTATATTCATTTATTTGATAATTCAAAAGATATATATTAAGTACCTTCTGTGTGCCCAGTATTGTACTTCACTCTAGAGCAGTGATCATGAACTTTTTAGAGCTTTCAATGATAGCAAACAGCCTACTGCAGCACGTGTGCCATAGGCTCACCACTGCTGCTGTGGAAGTATAATGATGAAAATTAATTCCCTGCCCTTTTGAGCTTGTATTCTAGAGGTATTTGTCAGATATTCTTATGGTTATTTGTAGATAATATTTTGCTAACCTGGATTATAAAGTTTATTTTAGAAACTATAAACATCTTTTAAATAACACTTTATACAATTTGAGGCTTTTGCTGGCATATGCTGTTCTGAACCACAAAATTTGATAAATCCCTTGGTATTCTTAGGCTAAAAGAAGACATTTCTAGATCTGTGCAGACTAGGATATGTCTTCTGTAGGTTTTTTTTTTTTTTTTGAGACAGGGTATCACTATGCAGTTCAGGCTGGCCTTAAACTCACTTTGTAGCCCAGGCTGGCCTCCAACTCGCAGTGATCCTCCTGCCTCAGTTTCCCAAGTGCTAGAATTACAGGTGTGCGTCACCATGCTTGGCAGTTTTTTTTTTTTTTTAATAGTGCAATTTAGCAAACATTTGTCGAATTCTTGCTGTTAAGTAGATAATCTGCTAGGTATTGGATATTTGATTCTAACACTGAAGACTTAAAAAGTAGTTTAAAAACAGCAGTGGGTAAAGTAAGAATAAACTTAGTAGAATTGTGTTTTACAGTGAAATAATGTAAAAAGACATGTTCATGTGTTATTATTCTATACTTAAATGTGGTTTTTACATTTTGTGTTTTCATAATTTAACAAAGAATATTTGAAAATTTCATAACAGATCACTAGCACAAGTTTCAGTCAAGAAAAATAATGTCCCTGACATTAAAAATCAAAGTAGCTAAGTAGCCACTGCCATGCCATCTATACTTAAGACCTATAGATTTATAACTATTTTCTCTTTCTAGAAATAGAAAAAAATCTGACTTGCAATCAAGTCAATACTGTCATTTACTGATGAATTCTTTGAATATATAAGAAGCATTTTAGTGTAGTAGAGAGAATACACATATTGAAGTCTGGTATATTTTTCTGTTCACTTCCTATCAGTGTAACATTGGACAAGTCACTTAATCATTAACTCCTCTGAGTCTAATTTCTTCATCTGTAAAATAATATCATATCTAATTTATAGGATTATCATGCTAATATAATAAATTAATGCGCATCAAAGTACTTGTTAACATTTAAAATACTATAGAACTTTCAGTTTTAGATTGCTGTGAAGAGAATTAAAAGATGTATTCTTTCTACTGCACTGAAATACCTCTTATTTAGCAAAAGATACACTGGAATAAAAAGATCGACTAAGTGTGATTAATAAATGTTCATATTTTCTGAATAAGAATAAAATAACTGAGTCTGTGGTCTTACTGTTAACATTCTCAATTATGAACATTTTGCAATTTTCCCCACTCATTCAGTACATATTGACTGAATGTCTATTATTATCCAAGCACTGTTCTGTGTAGGTATTGGGACCTAATAATGAGCAAAATAGACAATAATAGATAAAAAAGTAAAATATATATGTTTTATGTTATATAGTAACAAACTGCAAGGTGACAAGTATGGTAGGGAATAGAGATAGGAAATCTCAGGGTAAGAATAGATTACACTTTGAAATCAGGGGGTCAGGAAGTGCTTCATCTAGAAGGTGACATTTGAGTAGAGACATGATGGAAGTGAGAGGGTAAGCCTTGTAGAAATCTTAAGGAAGAGATTTCTGGGAAGAGCCTGTGTTATGGCCCTAAAATGGATTATGTGTGAGTGTTTGTGGGGTAGTAAGGAGACCATTGTGGGTGTATGGAATGAGTGAGGGTTAAAATGCTAGGAAATAAGGACACAGAGGTGATCAGACGGAAGAAGGATTGTGTAGGTTGTACAGTACCTTGGAGACCATTGAAAGGACAGTGGCTTCTCTGCACAAAATGAGGAGCCATTGGCAAGTTCTGATAGAAGAGCAACATGATCAGACTTGTTTTGGGAGGATAATCCCGATTGCTAAGTGTGGTAGTCTTACAGCAGGACAGGTCTGCAAATGTGGCATCCAGTTAGGAAGCTGTTGCAGTAATGGTTCTGGCTTAGACCACAGGAGAGTAGGTTGGGAGAAGTGCTTGGATTTTAGTTATGTGTTCACGTTGCAGCTAATAGAATTTTTCAATGAGTTAGATGTGGGGTGTGAGAGAACTAGAGGAATCTATGGTATCTCTAAGGGTTTGCAGGGGTTTTGCAAGAAAGGCTAAGAGGATGCATTTGCCTTCACCATTACAGGGAACAGGTCTGGGGTGGGTGAAGCAGTTGAGTAGGAAAGGTTGAGTTTGAACTATCTGTTAGGCACACAGCACAGATATTAAGTAGATATGTGAGTCTGGAATTTGAGAGAGAAATTGCGTCTAGATACTTAAATCTGGAACTTGCTGGTACTGTGTGTAAATAATACTTAAAATCATAAAAATGGATGAGAATACTAACAGGAAGCATAAGTAGAAAAGAAAAAAAGGACAAATCCAAACTCTGGGCTGTAGCAACATTAAGAGAATAAGAAGAGGAAGAGGAGCCAGCGAAGGAAACTTAGGAAAAAGTGCTGGGAAGAAAACAGGCAAATGTGTTGTCTTAAAGCCAAGTGAAAAAAAATGTTTCAAAAATGAAATGATTAACTGTCAAAGATTATTAAGATGAGGGTGAAGACTGAGCATTGGCTCAATTTAAACCTTAGGAAAGAGAGAACAGGAATAGACTTACTATCATCACACCCATAGATAACTATTTCTGTAAAAAATAACAATAGAGTTATGTGGAGAGCATAGCAGAGGATGAAGTGGGATCAAGGGAGGTTTTCTTGGTTTAATAAGTGAGAAATGACAGATGTCATGTGCTTCTTAAAGCAGTTCTGAAAAGGAGGTGGGCATAGATAAAATGATGATAACAGGAGAGGAAGGGTGCAAGTCCTCGAGAGGCGTAGCATCAGTTGCACAGTGCGGGTGTGGTCCTTTACTAGACTCTGATGAGTTCCTCATGAGAAGCAGAGGAGAAGCTCGAGGGTCCGGCACACATGTGAGTAGAGGTAGTGGGAGCTTATGTATAGAAGGTCTTTCCTGATTGCTTCTGTTTTCCCACTGAGTGAGGAAGGGAGTGGAGACGTCGTAAGTTTGAAGGGAGAGGGAAGAAAACAGGAAATAACCAAGAAAGGAGAAAAATGAATAAATCGGGGAAATAAGTGGTTTTGCTGCTCAGCATTAAAGGCCTGCTGAAGGTTCATGATCACGACTTAAAGTAAAGTTGATCAACCTAACTGTATGTTTTTCTCCAGCCACATTTAGTTGCAGAGGTGCAGGTGAAGAGTGAGTGGTGGCTTGAATTTAATCTTGTGTTAGCACCCTTACTTCATGTGCATGTATCCATAAGCAGTATACTGTTATCCTGTACTTAAAATATATATGAGGGGCCGGTGAGATGGCTCAGCGGCGTAAGCGCCTGCCCGGCAAGCGCGAGGGCCCGAGTTCGACTCCCGGAACCCACATATGAAAAAAAGGGCCGGTGATATCGCTCAGCGGCACGGGTGCCTGCTGGTGTGCAAGGTCCTAAGGTCGACCCCCCGGTACCCACAAAAAAATATATATATATATCTATAGATATATCTATAGATATATATATATATGAATGGCAGCCTATTAGAAGTTGTGGGGTTTTTTTTTACTTATTTTTAGAACTTGTTCAAGTTGAAATATTTATGCTGCTGAATAATCTTTTATGAGTTTATTCTCTTAGTGACGTAAATTTGTTTCTGTGTTTTCTCTATCACAGTGGTGTTTTTTCTCATGTTATTGATTTGTTGCTGTACTTTAAATAGTCTAGACCCTCATCCTTCATAATCATATTTTTCTGAATTTCTTTTTCAACTCTTTCACCTGTTCGGAATCTTTAACTTTATTCAAAATAGTCTTTTTTTTTTTCTTTCCATTATCAGATTTACATTTTAATATCATTAGACCTACTAATTTTTCTGTTAGGGTTTATATTCATTGAATCTTTTTAACTTTTAATTGTGATAAAATTATCATCTTAACCATTTTTAAGTGTACAGTTCAGTAGTGTTAATGACATTCATATTGTTGTAAAACAGCTGTCTAGGACTTTTTCATCTTGCAAAACTGAAACTTAATGCCCATGGAATACAACTCATTTCCCCCCTTCCCACCCCAAACAACTGTCATTCTACTTTCTGTGTATAAGTTTGACTGTTTTAGATACTTCATGTAAATGGAATCATACAGCATATACCTTTTTGTGACTGGCTTATTTCACTTAGTATAATATCTTTGGAGTTAATCCATGTTGCAGCATGTGACAGGTTTTCCTCTTTTAAAGATAAATATCTGTCTATCTACCTATATATCATAATATATATATATATATGAATCTATATCATATATATATATATGGTGTATATATACCACATTTTGTTTATTCAGTCATCCATTGGTAGACATTTGGGTTGCTTCTACCCTTTGGCTGCTATAGATAATGCTGCACTGAATATTGGTCCTGCTTTGGGTATACACCCAGAAGTGAGATTGCTGTATCTCAGAAGTGAGATGGTAAATCTATTTTTAAGTTTTTGAGGAGCCTCCATGCTGTTTTCCATAGCAGCTGTACCATTTTAGTTCCCACCAACAATGCACAAGGATTCTAGGCATTCCATATCCTTGCCAACACTTGCTATTTTCTGTTGTCTTTTCACAGCGGCTATCCTAAAGGGTGTAAGCTATCTCACTGTAATTGTGATTTACATTTCTCTAATGATCAGTGATGTTGAGCATCTTCTTATATGCTATTAGCTATTTGTATATTATCTGAAGAAATGCCTATCAGTCCTTTGCTCATTTTTTAATCATTTTTTTTTATTGTTTGTTAGAAGTTCTTTAACTCGTTGTCAAATATATGATTCATAAATATTTTCTCCCATTCTGTAGGTTCCTTTTCAGCTGTTTTTTGTTTTTTGGTTTTTGGTTTTTGGTTTTTTTTTTTGATTCCCAGAAGTTTTTGAGTTTAATGTATCCCCACTTTTTGCTTTGGTTGACTGTGCTTTTGGTGTCATATCCAAGAAATCATTGCCACATCCAATGTCATGAAGCTTTCCCCCATGTTTTTTTAGTTCCATAGTTTTAGGTCTTATGCTTAGTGTATAAAGTCAGGTGGATATCTTACTTTTTTATACAGATAACCCAGTTGCCTTTTAAGTGCTCATTCAATAGTTAATCCTTTCTCTGATGATTGGAAATACAACTTCTCTCATATAACCAAGTCATGTATGCTCATGAGTCTATTTCTAGGCCATCCATTGAATTCCATTTGTCTGTTTGCTTCTCCCTGTATCAAAACCAAAATTATCTTAAAGCTTCTGGCTTTATAGTAAGACTTGAATCTGGAAAGGTAGAGTCTTGTTCCTCTTTACTCTTCTCCTACTGCCTTCTCCTTTTTCTTCACTTTCCTCCTTTATTTTTGCTCTTTTCTATTCTTGGCTTTTTGTTTTTCAACATGAATTGTGGAGTCAAATTTATAAATTAATTTGGAGAGAACTGTAATCTTTGGATATTGAATTTTTAATTAATGAATTTTCACCAATGAATATTCATTTAGTTGCCTTTTATATCCTCTAAAAATATTTTATAATTTTTTTCTGTAATGTTTTATACATGTCATTAAATTTATTCTAATTTTTGTTCCAATTATGAGTATTATTTTTAAAAATTAAAAATTTTTCTTATCTAAACATAGCAACACTATTGATCTTATACCTAACAGAAATTATAGAATTCTTATTAATTTACAGATTCACTTGGATTTTTTATGTAAATAACTATATTAAAAGAAAAACTCAAAACCACCCTTTGTAAGTAGTGATGGTTTTCTGTTCAATGCCCATACCTTGTTGTCTGAAAAGTATGAGATTTTATTGCTTTGTCTACTTAGCTTTATGTGCATAGGTATATATTCTTTTTTTTAACATTAAAGTACATATTTTTAGCCATGTCGTATGCTACTTACTCATGGTTTTTGATAAATTATATTCTTAATTTTTAGTAAGCTTTTTATTTTTCCATGTCAGACCATCTTTCAATTCTTAGAACGTATTTTTTACACATAGCTGAAGTTCATTTGCTAATATTTTATTGTCTAAATTGATCTATAATTTTTTAATATTGCATTTGTCAGATTCTGATATCAAGATTTACTGATATCATAAAATGTGTTTGAAATATGTAGTTCATGTAACACAGAGGTACTGTTCCTGTGAAGCTGGGGTGAGTGTATAGTACTTCTGTAGCCATCATGGCTGATGTTCGTGTTCTCCTTTTTTCTTTTCTCTTCATTTTCCTTTTCCAAATGTACATAATATGTGTGTATGTGTGTGCATGCATGTTCATGTGTATAAATTTCTTTCTGAGTCAATTTTGGCTGCTATATTTTTATAGAAAGTTGTTTTCCTAAATTTTTGACATCAATTTGATCATAGAATTTCCTTTTTTTTTTAAATCTCTACTGTAACTCTAGTAATGTTTCCTTTTAAACTACTATCATTATCAATTTGTGGCTTCTCTTGATAAATTTTCTAGTTTTGTCAATTTTATTCGTCTTTTGTAACAGTGTTTGTCAAGCCTATCAATTTTTTTCTCCATTTCTTTGACCAGTTCCTTTATCCTTTTACTTTTCTTTTGTACTTTTTCTAAACTTTGGAATTTGATACCTAGATCACAAATGTTTAATATTTTTAAAATAGCTATAAATTTCTAAGAACAGCTTTTAGCTGTATTCTACAAGTTCTTATTGGTAATATTTTTATTGTTATTTTAACACTCATGGTTATTTTTTTCCTTGGGTCATGAATTAGAATAAATAATATGTATATTTTATATACTTTAAAACCAAACTTATTCATGAATATTTAGTGTTTTGGAAAACAGACTCCAGATTTTCATGACTTTCTATTTGAAATTTTTAATTATTGTCTCATACTGAGAAGGAAATTTGCATAATCTCAAAATATGTGACTTGAAGCTGCCTAAATGAAATTTATATTTGCATTAGTTTTATAAATAAAAACCTAGAAAAGCAATACCTCAGAACTCATCATTTTTAATTCATAGTTCAGAGAATTTTTGTTTCATTATAGCAAGACTTGATTCAAGATACGATGTTTAAACAATTTCTTAAAGGTATCTTAAAAGATGACATCAAATGATAAGTAAATTTTATGTGATTCTATATCTTTGCTATACAGTGATATTTGCTTAATGTCTAAAATAGAGTTATTACATAATAAGTAATATATTTATTAAAAGCACTTAGTTTTAAGAAGTTTGGATGTTCTTAAAATTTATTTTTGAAGTATTTCTTTTTTAACAATTCAGTGAATGGATGAATGCTTCCTAATACACATATTTTTCTGTCTGATCCTGTCCAATAAAATGTTTAAAAATTATTCATTGTTTTTTGTACACAAATTTAAGTCAGCTCAATTTTATTTAGCTTTAGTCTTTTCAGTAGTTTACACAGCATTAGCATTTAGTCCTGATGTGATAAAGCGGAGAGATAATGACATGTGGTATATGATTTATATAAGCTATTCAGTAGCATTATTCTGCCAGCCAACAAAAAACAAAATTTCAGGGCCAGTGAGATGGCTCAGTAGCATGAGCGCCTGCCCAGCAAGCGCAAGGTCCTGAGTTCGACTCCCGGAACCCACATAAAGGAAAAAAAGGGCCGGTGATATCGCTCAGCGGCACAAGCGCCTGCTGGCAAGCGTGAGGTCCTGAGGTCGGCTCCCGGTACCCACATAAAAAAAAAAAAAAAAGAAAATTTCAGATACTAAGCATATTTGAATTATTTATTTTAGTTTCTAGGGGCAATAATAATCTTTAAGTGTATACAGAATGTTATAAAAAAGGAAATTAATCATAAACGATACTACTTTTGTTTTTATTTATATGTGTATATATTTCAATTAATAGTTTTAATTTGTGGTGTTTAAATGAATGCATTACAGTCGTCTCTGTGGGCTTGTTCGACGTGAATAAAACAGGATTTCTACCACTTCTGTGACATTGATGGAATAGTATTCTTTGTGGTTAAAATTGGTAATAAAAAGAAATGATTATTTTTCTTAAAATCCTGCTGATGGAAGAAGAATAAAATTAAACTAGAAAGCTTTCTATAAGAAATATTCATTTTGTAAAAATACTCTTGCGAAATATTTTATTGGCACCAAAATACCCTTGAAAGTTTCAGATATAGCCATATGCATGTATATTACTAAGGAGGATTTCTTTTTTTCTTATTCACAATGTATATATAACAACTGAGATACTTATCCTCTTTCATTGCACTGGGATGAGTCAGTTGGTCACTTTAAAATCAGTTAAATTTTGAAAATTAACCGTTAGGCTAATATATTAAATTAGCACTTTTGAGTTCTTAAAGTTCTGTGAAAGAGAAACAACTATCTTTAAGAGACAGTCTGGCTATTTTAAAGACAGTTTGTTCATCATCACTTAAATATATCGTTAACAGTGCCAAACCTATGCAAGATGATTTAGGGAGAAAAATTTTTTTCATCCTATTTTCATTTTTTTAGTTTCGTGTTCTCCCTCAGCATTTGATCTTCCTCCTTCATTTTTCCCAGCGTTTTTTCAATCTTGCCTACTTGGAAATAAAATCACTCATGCTAAAGTATTAGACCATTCATGTTAACCTCTTGGGCCTGTAAGCATTCCTAAAAAAAAAGAATGGTTACAGAAACCATTAACTGAAATATGTATATGCCAAAAGACAAACAAAGAAATGAAGAAGCATGAATAAATGGACTCGTGTATAGACGGATGGATGATGTTAGAATTCCAGGCATGAGAAGTCATTCTGAGAAGACATTTACCCAGGACTCTTACTATGTAGGTGATGGTTTGCCCTGTCAAGCAGATTCCTACCTCTGCTTTGTATCTCAATCAGTGACTGTATTATTAACTTTCTCCCTTGGACACTTGTCATACTAGCTTGAAATCAAATCCCCTTTTTGTTTGTTTGTTCAAGACTGAAAGAGCATATTCCTTTTGTGGAACTATTGAATACATGGCACCTGATATTGTCAGAGGGGGAGATTCAGGACATGACAAGGTATGTTCTAATTTCGGTACTTCCTTATAATATTTCCATGAAACGTATAGTACGAATCCCAGTTGATAACTAGGTACAGTCTTCAACAGAGCCCTCTTCCTGCTGTTCTCATACCTTCATTTGTTTCTCTTTTATTTTGTATGCCTAAACACATTTATGAGCTCTAGAGTTTTGGAGGAAAAAGATAATAGAAAAGTTAAGACATTCTAGATTTCTTTTTTAAGGTTTTATTGGTGAGAATTTTTGTTTTATAGAGTAACACTCTACTTGAAGTTTAAACCTTCAAGCTAATTCTTCAAATATTTTTTATTTATTTCCATTAAAAGAGCCCATAGTTTAAGCAAAGCACCAACTATGACTTCAGTTTTTAAGAAGTCATTCTTTTCCTGTTGCACGGAACCTTGGTCTTTTAGGGTACAAACTGAATCACAGTACAATACAGAGGTGTCACTGAATGCATAAACTGTGTACATGGTTCCTGTCTGAGTCTCGATGAGTGATTTTGGACAGTGCTTTATTGGCATGGTTAATTTCTGCTAGAAGAACACAAAGAAATATAGTCATATGAACCATCTTTAGTTCATATCTGTTCTCTAGTAGGTCATTGAGAGATTTTTGGAAAGGGAATCAATCATATTTTCTTATTCCCACTTTCTGCTTTTAACTTTATGGGGATACTGATGACTTTGTTGATTCTCCCTCCAACAGAAATAAATTTAACAACCCTTGGAAGAAGAAAAAAATCCTGTATTCGAAATAGTCTATTTTCCTAAACTTCTAAAAAGCTCTATTTTGGGGGCCTCTTCAACTCCCTTTGTATATGAAAAATGAAGATTATAGAACCTTTCTAAGTAATTATGTTATAAAATCTAAGTCTTTTTTCCTTACTGTATTAGAGGGTAAAAAAAATTCTTCAGTCTTAACATTTTTCCTTTATTAATAACTTTCTCCAAATAAATTCTGGCTTTTTTTTTTTTTTGGTTCCTCATTTTCTCCTCTCCTTCATCGCCTTCCAGAAGGTGATATATGCAATTTGAATATCTGGCTGTGGAGAATCCTTGTTCTCCTTTCTAATGACCGACCATATATTGATAAGCCTGTCTTTCAGGTCTGTATCAGCGGGAGAGCGTGGCTTCCCTCCAGCGGCACTGCATGCTGAGCACCCTGGCTCAATGCAGTAGAGCCCCTAAGGGTGAATAGTAGAGTAGAATCGTGGGTTTAGTTTGTTTCATGGTATCCTTTGAAGCTATTGGGGAATTTGGTAAGAATTTGTAACTGTTAATTGACAATTATCATATAAAACTTAATCGAGCTGATTTTCAGATTAAAAAAACCTCTTATTGCTACTACAATATCTACATACCTAGGGTACAGGATATAACTAATCAGTGTTCTTTCTCCAGCATGGAACACCTGATAACTTTAGTTAATTAAATGAGGTAATGAATACAAAATGCTTATCACAATGCCTGACATAAATACTTTTCTTCTCATGCTTTCAATCTGCCTGATCTTATTTTATATGTTCAGTGTTCGGTATTTTCTTTAAAATAGTTCTAGGTTCATACTTCATGTTACCTCTCTGAAACTTTGGTCCTGGACTTTGGAAGTTAATAATTTAAAATTCTACCATCCAGTTAGTATTTCTCATTGGTATGGATTCATACATTCAACTCACTGAAATTCTGATTTGCCTAATTACAAAAAGACTAATTTTCAATATATCAGAATTATTTAAGCCACTGATAATTCACTGTGGTCTCACTTCAAACAACTGCATTAATAAATGGGTTTCCAATTTAGAGCACATTTTATTTTGCATTAATGTACCCTTCCACCAGTGAATATTTTCAGATTTTTGCTAGGTTCTTTTCTTTTTTTTTTTGTGGGTACCGGGGGTCGAACTCAGGACCTCGCATGCCAGCAGGCGCCCATGCCGCTGAGCAATATCACCGGCCCTTTTTTCGTATGTGGGTTCCGGGAGTCAAACTCAGGACCTCGCGCTTGCCGGGCAAGCGCTTATGCCGCTGAGCCATCTCACCAGCCCTCACCGACTTAAATTAATAAAAATTTTAGCCAGGCATGGTGGCTCACGCCTGCAATCCCAGCACTTGGGAGGCTGAGGCAGAAGGATTGCCACAAGTTTAAGGTCAGCCTGGGCTGCTTACTGAGTTCAAGGCCAGCCTGAACTACAAAACAAGATCCTGTCTCAAAAAAACAAAAAAGGAAAAAAATTTTATTTCAAGGTAAAAATGTTTGATTAATCATGGTAAAAAAAAAAAAAACTATAACTAGTTTAGGAAATGATTAAAACCCTGTCACTGCTGAGGCTACCTGGATATTTGCTAAGTGTCTTTCTTGCATGTGCTAATTTAATGTCCTTGCACAGAAAGCTGTGTACAAAATCTACTTGTTAAAATGTTTTCTGAATACTTAGCTTTATTTTATATTCTTTCTTATAAAATATATTTTAGTTGATAATTCTACAAAACGAAATTATTATTGTTTTGTAGGCAGTTGACTGGTGGAGTTTAGGTGTTCTAATGTACGAGTTACTAACTGGAGCATCTCCTTTCACTGTTGATGGAGAAAAAAATTCCCAAGCTGAGATATCTAGGTAAGACTTCATTTGACAAAAATGTATTGTTTTCTCAATGGAACTGATCACATTTCTGCAATTAGGCTGATGAAAAAAAATAATTTTTAATAGGGATACACACAACGTTGTTTAACTGGTAAATTTTCATTTATGTTCATACAGGATGTAGATCCATAATTTCCTATCCCTTTGTATTTTATGGACTGAATTGGATCTCAGGTTTCACAGGGTGTCATAATTCTTACATGCTCCAAAGCACTTAGCGTATTGTCTCATACCTACTACTAGGTACATCATATATAGAGAACTTTATTTAATGAATACTTCTGTCTCACTGCATGTATAATACAATTTCTTTGTGACTTTAACATGAAGAAATAGTAATGATATCTGCAGTTCATGAGTGTAGGCTCTATAAACAAATACTACAGAATCACCCTCTTGTAGGTTCTCATTGCATTATTCTGTTGTTCATTCATAGCAAATGTGACAATTATAGTGTCACATTTTTTGTTTATAATTATTTGATTAATGTCTGTCTGTCCCACTGGATTGTAAATTCTGTGAGAGCAAGGGGCATACCTGGCTTTAATCCTCAGTACTGACTAAATAGAATCCCATAAATATTTGTGGAATGAAATGAGCGAATGAGTGAATGAATGAATAGTGAGCAGCATTATACTAACTACTAGTTATGTTCTCATCCCATTTTTACTTGAATTTTATAACATCAAGAACAGATTTGACATTGAAAGTTAAAAATTGAGATTGTACTTCTTATAAAGATGGAATAACAGGGGCCAGCTAATCATTCTACCAAAATTTTAATGGGCAAAATATATGAAATGACAGTTTGAAAATACCGGTCATCTGGCAATAAAGAACAGTGATCCCAAGCTGGGCATGGTGATTCACACCTATAATCCCAGCACTTGGGAGGCTGAGGCAGGAGGATCACTGCCAGTTGGAGGCCAGCCAGGGCTACAAAGTGAGTTCAAGGCCACCTTGAACTGCATAGTGAGACCCTGTCTCAAAAAGACAAAAAACAAACAAACAAACCAAAAAACAGTGATCCCTGAGAGACTGAAAATGAATGAGGTGAGCCCTGTGATTGCCCAAGATACCTCCCTTCAAAGAGTTCCCAGGCTTCAAAACAGGTAGGGGCAGCACAGGCAGAACTGAAGAGATGGAACTGAGAGTCCAAGAAGCCCAAAGCAGCTGGAGTTTGCAGGCCAGAGTGTCAAAGAAGAGAGAGCTGCACAGAGAGAAATGCAAAGATTTGCAGAAGTAGTTAGTTGAATATTGATAAACACACACGAAGAAATTACTCAAAATAGTTAAGACGTTATTTTTCTCCAAATTGATCCATAGATTTAATACAATCAGAATTTCAGCAACCTTTTTTTTCTTCAGTAGAAACTTACAACCTGATTCTAAATTTCATGTGGATAATCAGAGGACTTAGAATAACCAAATCACCTTTGCAGAAATAGGACAAAGCTGGTTTCAAAACTTATAAGCTGTAGCAATTAAAACATTATAAGGTTGATAACAACATAGATAAATGACAAATGAAGCAGGATAGAGTCCAGAAATTGAACTATATCATATATGCAATAGATTTTTTTATGAAGGTGCAAAATCACTTCAATGAAGAATAAAAATAGCCTTTTGAAGAAATAGTGTTGGAACCATTGTTATCTGGATGGAAAAGCTGGACTTTGATAAATACTTCATACCATGTAGAAAAATTTACTCAAAGTGGATCATAAACCTAATTTTAAGCCTAAAATGTCAAAACTTTTGGAAGAAAACTTAAAAATCTTTGTGAACGTGGGTTAGGTAAATATTTTTTATGTGTGACACAGAAGGACAGTCCATAAAAGGAAAGTGGCAAATTGGACTACATCAAAATTAAATATTTCTGCTCTTTGAGCTGTTAAGAGAATGAAAAAACAAGCTTCTAACTGGGATAAAATTTTAAGCCATTTTTTTTTATGGAAAAAAAAGGTAAAACAAAATTTCATAACAGAATAATAGAATAACAATAGTTAATACATTACATGTTGTTATCTTTAAAGTAGTTGTTCAGGGTACAAGATATGGGCGTAAAAATTTCTCCAATCGATATTAGCACAAACCTTCCTGTTTAATGAACTAAGAGATACTAACAGTGTAACTCTCTCGGATTTTTTCCCCTTCCCCTACTGTCCTTTCCTCTTTCACCCATCCTAGTTCCTTTTTCCTTTTGAACAATTTCTTCCCATTTCATAATATCTGTTGTACATTTTAGACTTTATTTGCTCTTCCAGGGAGACAATATGATATTTACACATGTGAGTCTGATTTATTTCACTTTCGAGTGAAACAGGGAGACAATACAATGTTTACACGTGAGTCTGATTTATTTCACTTTTGAGTATGGTCTCAAGTTGCATTCATTTACCTATAAAAGTCTCGAGTTTATCCTTCTTTATGGCTCAGTAGTACTCCATTCTATAAAAATACCACTTCTTTTTTATCCATTCCTCAGTTGATGGGCATTTGGGTTGTTTCCAAGATCTGGCTATTACAGATTGTGCTGCTATAAACACGGGTGCACAGATATCACTGTGGTATGATGTTTTTAATTCTTCTGGGTAGACACCCAGAAGGGGAATAGCTGGGTGGAATGGGACCTCTAATCCTAGTTTTTTGAGGAATCTCCACACTGATTTCCACAGTGGTTGCACCAGTCTACACTTCTACCAACAGTGGAGAAGGTTTCCTTTTTCCCCACAGCCCCTCCAGCATTTGTTATTGGTTGATTTCTTGATGACAGCCATTCTTTCTGGGGTGAGATGGAATCTCAGTGTTGTTTTAATTTGTATCTCTTGAATGGCCAATGATGTTGAACATTTCTTCATGTATTTGTTTGCTATCTATATTTCTTCATCTGAGAAGTGTATATTCATCTCAGATGCCCATTTTTGGGTTGGGTCTTTAAATTTGGGGGGTGTGATTTTTTTCAATTCCCTATATGTTCTATATATAAGTCCTTTGTCTGAGGGACTGTTGGCTAAAAGTTTTTCCCACTCTGTGGGTTGTCTTTTCACTCTGTTGGTGATTTCTTTTGCTGTGCAAAAGCTTTTTAATAAGATGAGAGATCCCAGTTGTTGATTGATTGGAGTATTTCCTGCGCAGTTTGGGTTTTGTTCATCAACTCTCTGCCTACCCCTATGTCTTCAAAATTTCTACATACTTTCTCTTGCAGTAGATTCAGTGTTTCTGTTTGAATATTTAGATCTTTAATCCATTTTGACTTTAGTTTAGCGCATAATGATAGACATGGGTCTAGGTTTAGTCTTCGGCATGTAGACAGCCAGTTTTTCCAGCACCATTTATTAAAGAAAGCCATGTATCTTTTAAAGGCCTGGTATCCAGAATATATAAAGAACTCTAAAAGTTTAAGAAAACAAACAGCCTCATTATAAAACGGACAAAAGATTTGCACAGACATTTCACCAGAAAAGATATGTGCATGGCAAATAAGTTCAGGAAAAGAAGATCAATATCCTTAGCCTTTAAGAAAATAGATTAAAACCACGATGAAATACCACTGTGTGCTCACTAGAATGGTTACAGTTAAAGAGATTGATCGTGCCAAGAACTGATAAAGATGTAGAGAAACTGGAATTTTCCTACACTGTGGGAGAAAATGTAAAATGGTGCAACTTTGGAAAACAGGTAGTTTTGTAAAAAGTTAAACACTTGCTATATCATTCACCCATTCTGCTCCTAGGTAATTGCCAAGGAAAATGAAAATATATCCATATAAAAACTTGTACACACATAAACAACAAACTCACTGAGAGAGAAATCAGGGAAACCACACCCTTCACAATAGCATCCAAAAAAATGAAACACTTAGGAATCAATCTAACAAAGGAAGTAAAAGATCTATACATTGAAAATTACAATACTTTGAAAAAGGAGACTAAAGAGGATATCAGAAAATGGAAAGATATCCCTTGCTCATGGATAGGAAGAACCAACATAGTGAAAATGGCCATATGCCCAAAATTGTTGTACAGATTTAATGCAATCCTGATCAAAATATGATTAGTATACCTCACAGAACTAGAGAAAACATTCCTAAAATTCATTTGGAACCAGAAGAGGCCTAGAATAGCAAAAGCAATCCTGGGCAACAAAGGCAAGGCAGGAGGCATCACAATCCCTGACTTAAAATTATATTACAAAGCTACTGTGATAAAATCAGCATGATACTGGCAAAAAACCAGACCTGGGGATCAGTGGAACAGGTCAGAAGATGCAGACACAACTACAAACACACACAGCCACCTTACCTTTGACGAAGTGGCCAAACATGTTCACTGGAAGAAAGATAGCCTCTTTAATAAATGGTGCTGGAAAAACTGGCTGTCTACATGCCGAAGACTAAACCTAGACCCATGTCTATCATTATGCGCTAAACTAAAGTCAAAATGGATTAAAGATCTAAATATTCAAACAGAAACACTGAATCTACTGCAAGAGAAAGTATGTAGAAATCTTGAAGACATAGGGGTAGGCAGAGAGTTGATAAACAAAACCCAAACTGCGCAGGAAATACTCCAATCAATCAACAACTGGGATCTCTCATCTTATTAAAAAGCTTTTGCACAGCAAAAGAAATCACCAACAGAGTGAAAAGACAACCCACAGAGTGGGAAAAACTTTTAGCCAACAGTCCCTCAGACAAAGGACTTATATATAGAACATATAGGGAATTGAAAAAAATCACACCCCCCAAATTTAAAGACCCAACCCAAAAATGGGCATCTGAGATGAATATATACTTCTCAGATGAAGAAATATAGATAGCAAACAAATACATGAAGAAATGTTCAACATCATTGGCCATTCAAGAGATACAAATTAAAACAACACTGAGATTCCATCTCACCCCAGAAAGAATGGCTGTCATCAAGAAATCAACCAATAACAAATGCTGGAGGGGCTGTGGGGAAAAAGGAAACCTTCTCCACTGTTGGTAGAAGTGTAGACTGGTGCAACCACTGTGGAAATCAGTGTGGAGATTCCTCAAAAACTAGGATTAGAGGTCCCACCCAGCTATTCCCCTTCTGGGTGTCTACCCAGAAGAATTAAAAACATCATACCACAGTGATATCTGTGCACCCGTGTTTATAGCAGCACAATCTGTAATAGCCAGATCTTGGAAACAACCCAAATGCCCATCAACTGAGGAATGGATAAAAAGAAGTGGCATTTTTATAGAATGGAGTACTACTGAGCCATAAAGAAGGATAAACTTGAGACTTTTATAGGTAAATGGATACAACTTGGGACCATACTCATAAGAGGAATAAATCAGCCTTGCATATGTAAACATCGTATTGTCTGCCTAGTTTAAGAAGCTGAAAGATTAAATAAGATCCAAAATGTACAATAGATATTGTGAAATTGGAAGAAACTGTTCAAAAGGAAAGAGAAATTGGGATGGGGGAAAAGGGTGAAGAAGGAAAGGAAAAGGAAAAAAAAATATATATATATATTCAAGATAGTTAAGATAGCTATACTACTAATTTCTGTTCATTAAAAAGACAGGTTAGTGCTTATATCGTTTCATCAGTTTTTCATGCCTATATCTTGTAATCTGAGCAACTACTTTGAAGATAACAATAAGCAATGTACTAACCATTGTTATTCTACTATCTTGTTTTGAAGAAATTTTGTATCGTTGCTTTTATTGTTTTTTTCTCTTTAAAATAATAAAAAAAAAACACTTGTACACATATATTTATGGCAACTTGTAAAAGAAAAAACTGGAAGTAACCCAGACGTCTGTCAGTAAATCAGTGGTTAAACGAGCTGTGGTTTGTCTATGCAAATAGAATACTATTTGGTAAGAATGCATGCCCTATTAGTACATACCACATGAGGAATCTCAAAATAATCATACTGCGGGAAAGAAGCCAGACAATACACAGTGTTTACTGTGTGATTCCAACTCTGGAAAACGCGAACTCATCTATAGAGATAGAAAGCAAAATAGTAGTTGCTTGGGAACCAGTATGGAAGGAGGACAGGGAAGCTCTCAAGGAACATGAGAAAACTTTGGAAGGTGATGGGTATATTTATATTTTTATTGTGATAGTTTCAAAGTTATATCCACATGTCTAAACTTATCAAACTATACATTGTGTATGTGGGAAGTTTATTATATACCAACTATATTGTAATAAAACATGTAAAAAATTTAAAATGTACCTTTCCCAGAACAGCCTAGAAAGTAAATAATTTCTAACTATTTCAACTTACTTAATGCCTGAGTTAAGTAAACAGGACTACTTTTTTTTTTTTTTTTTTAAACTTATAGTGAGTTAAAATTATACCTGAAAAATTCCAAATATGCTTTTGTTTATTTTAAATGGATTTTTGACAGTTTGAAAATGCCTCAGAATTATAGGAAACTTTGGCCATAGTCTTGAAAATTTGGATCCCATTGGAAAGTCATGCCTGACATGGTGACAAGTGGCAAGGGTGGCCTTAGCCTGATAGCATTAAATAGTGGCTTCGCTGACTAATTCCTGTCTTTTTCATTCCACATGCACAAGCAACTTCTTTTTATAATTTTCCTTTCCACTGTTGGTCTGCCCGTAGAGAGAAATATATTGCTTATGATGGCAGAAATATTTTGAGCCATGTGATACACAAATTTAAATTACTTTCATTCCCTTTATATCAACCAATTGGCATTCTGGTGTTAAGAAAAAGAAAGCCTGACTCAGATTATCTAAAATCTTAAAACTAGAGCAAATATATTTCTCAAGAATTTTGATAGGATTCCTTCCTTTTAATCAGTTGATTATCTACTTTGCCATGTTAATAATTTGTTTAAAGCTTGATGTTAACCTGTGATTCTGTGAGAATTTTCTTGACTAAAATTTATAAACAGTATAACAACTATAATTATCCTACCCTACCTTTTCTTTTCAAGATAATTATTTTGATTACTTTTCTGGCATAAAATCTCTGATAGTCTGGACTTCATAAAGTGTATATTATTCAAACAAATGTGTCATTAACTTGTCACCAGATGTCTTAATTAGCTAAGACTTTTTCTCATTATTGAGTCCTTCCATTCCTTAATTATGATCCTCCCTAAACTCTGCATATTTCTATTTCAAAATAACGTATTACCCATTGTTTTCTGAGGGTAGTATAAAATCAGAATAAAAACATATTGCTCATATATCAAATTTCCAGTTATAATAAGAACTTAAGGGCCGGTGAGATAGCTCAGCAGCATAAGCACCTGCCTGGCAAGCACGAGGTCCTGAGTTCGACTCCCGGTACCCACAAAAAAAAAAAAAAAAAGAACTTAAAACGAGAAGAAAGCTTACAGTGCAACTTTCTCCCTGAAGTTAGCATCTCTTCCTCTTTAAGAATCCCCGATGCTCAAGTGCCCTTTTTGAAAGGGCGGTGCTATTGTGTAAGGAACTGTTGTGCAAGGCGTTGTTGTTCAAGGAAGCCCTGTTCGTTATTGATGTACTTGAAGGGTATAGAGTTTTTCCCCTTAAGATAAACCAAAATCATTTTTCCCTCATCTCTGCATGTTAATCCAGAAATTAGATAATACAGTAATAGTCATTTTTTAAAGATGTCTTTCTTTTGGGGTTATATATAAGTATCATTTTCCTTTAATTCATCTTGTCCTCTCTGGAATATAGGCTAATTCTTTCTTTCCAGGCATTACTGTAGGTATTTGAAGACAGTTTTACCTAGGATAAACCTTTCTAGTTCTTTTTTAACTTTTCATGTAAAATTATTTTCAGATTACTCATATCTGGGTACCATTTCAAATATTAACTTGTCAGTATCATAGATTTGAATGATTGCTGCTTAGCTTTTCTCATTTTTATTTCATGTGTGTAGCATAGTCTTTGCTTACTCGAGTGTTGCCTTTCTGTGTAGAGCAGCCGCTTCTTTTAGGATATGGGCTGCTGCTCTAGGGGAGGTCCCCACTCAGTCAAGGGGGTCCCCATCAGTCATTCTATCTGCTCCTACAAAGTGGAACCCTTTACTTGCCTGGGGCTTTGTAACCATAAGTGAACATTCCCTTGCCTGAGAATGAGGATATAGGGGTTTTATTTTCCACTCTTCCCTCATCTTGTTTCTTTTATCTCACTTACTCTGCCTTTGAAATGTAGAAAATATTTACCAAGAGATATTTATTTGGTGTCTTATTTTCTATGAAGAAAGAACACTTTATTACTATTTTATTATTATAAACATAATGTTATATTAACCCAGGCCTCAGTATTATCAAAATAGTGTCAACCCTCTTTATCTGCAGGCTTCACATCTGTGGATTCAGCCAACCACAGGTCAAAAAGAATTCAAACAAAAAGAATTCCAAAAACAGTTCCAAAAAGAAAAAGTTAAATTTGCTGCATACCAAGAACTACACTGAATCCATACAAATGAGGTGACGTGTAGGCACACCCTGCTGCATCCTCATGCCACTCCACAGCTCTCTTCAGGACTCTTCTGAATGTCGCCTGCCTCACGTCTCCTTCATGGACAATGTAGAGAGGCCAAAGACAGTAGCGTCTTTCCTGAACATGCACAGGCATTTTTCTTGTCATTATTCCCTAAATAATACAATAAACAATTACTTATATAGCATTTACATTGTATTAGGTATTATAAGTAACCTTGAGGTGATTTAAAGTATGTGGGAGTATGTGTATAGTTTATATGCTTAGCATGTGTGAGGCCCTGGTTGTGTCCCCAACACCAAAACCAAAAACCATTACTTATAGTTTCCGTACATCAAGAAAGGACACGGTTTAGCTAGGTGCTCTTCTTCAGGGTCCCTTGTAGGATTAGCTCAGGGCTCTGTTGGAAAGGATCTGTTTCCAAGCTCATGCATCATTTTATATAAGGGACTTTAGTAACCTCAGATTTTGGTGTCTGTGAAGGTTCTAGGACCGACACCCTGCAGATATTGAAGGACAACTAGAATGGTATTAAACAGAGCTCTGCTTAGCACTGTCTAGGTCAGCAGTTTGCAAACAAAAGCCTGCAGGCCAAACTCATTCTGCTACCTGTTCTTGTGTGGCCTTTGAGCTTAAATGGCTGGGAGAAAAACCAAAGGATAGTATTTCCTGACATGAAAATTATTTGAAATTCAGATTTTAGTGCCCATCAATAAAGTTTTATTAGAACAAAGACATGTTCACTCACATATTTTCTCTGGCAGCTCGTGCTATAATAGCAGAGTTGAATAGTTGTGACAGAAACCATAAAGCTTGCCAAGCCTAAAGTATTTGCTCTCTGGTTCTGTATTAATTTTCCATTATCCATCATCAAGTAACAAATTATGCCTAAAACTTAGTAGCTTAAAAATGACATACACAGTGCGGGAGTAGCTCAGTGGTAGAGCATGTGTAAGGCCCTGGTTGTATCTCCAGCACCAAAACCAAAAACCATTTCTTACAGTTTCTGTGGATCAGGAAAGGAATCGGCACAGCTTAGCTAGGTCCTCTTCTTCAAGGTTTCTCACAGGCAGGGTTTAATGTTATCTCAAAGCTGAGTCGGAAGGGATCTGCTTCCCAGCTCATGTGTTTGTTGGCAAATTTCAGTTCCCTTTGTAGTTTTGGACTGAGAGCCTCCGATCCTTGCTGGCTGGTGACCAGAGACCACCCCAGGTGCTTGCCATGTGGGCTTCTCTAGCATGGCACCTGACTTCATCAAGGCATGTGAGTTGGGAAAGCAGTGGAACATCTGTTGCCTTGGAAGGTAGACCGTTTTGTAACCTAATCATGAAGGGGACACCTGTCCTCTTTACTGTATAATATTGGACATAGTAAAGGCACTTAGGCCAGTTCACACTAAAGGGGCTGAATATACAAGGATACCGTGATCATTAGGGAGCATCTTCAAGGTTTACCTGCCCTAGTACCTTCACGAAAAAGATTACCAACCGCCGGTTTGAGTAATTAACTTACTAACATCCTCCCAGGGAACTTTTCTCTGTAGGTAATTATTTAATATATTGATTTTGTGTGACTTGCTGCATTCTTCTGAATACAAATGTTGATTTGTCAATTATAACCTTGAATCAACTCATTAATGTTTTTAAATGTTTTATGTTGATATCTTGATTTGGAATGACATATAGAATGTATACTACTTGGTCATGGTATATAATCTTAGTGATTTGTTGTATTCTGTTTGCCCATATTTTATGGAGAATTTTTGCATCTGTGTTCATTAGGGAGATTGGACTGAAGTTCTCTTTTTCGGTTGGATCTTTCTCTGGTTTGGGTATCAGGATAATGCTTGCTTTCAGGAATGAATTTGGGAGTATTGCTTCCATTTCAATTTCATTGAAGAGTTTGAGGAGTAGTGGCATTAGATCTTCTCTAAATTTCTTATAAATTCAGCAGTGAATCCGTCAGGACCTGGGCTTTTCTTTGTTGGTAGGTTTTTGTTGTTGTTTTTGTTTTGTTTGTTTTGGTTTTAGTTTTTGGAAACAGGGTCTTGCTGTATAACCCAGGCTGGCCTCAGACTCACAGCGATCCTTCTGCCTCAGCCTCCTGAGTGCTGGGATTATAGGCATGTGCCACCACCCCCATCTGATAAAATTCTTTATTGGCATATTTTATAAGTCTTCCTTGATTCTTAATTTGCTGTTCTTTTTTTTTTCTTCTTCTTCATTTTAGGTATTTCTGTACCTACTGTTAACATCTCTGCTTCCCAGGGTGTTTGACTTGCTATCCAGGGTCTTTTAACATTTGTTACCATCACTATGCATCTGCTGGTACCTTTTCTTCTACTTGTTGCAATTGCAGCAGCTTTAGTCTGGAGTCAGGAACCTGGGGGCTGTGCAGGGGTAGGGCAGGGTGAAATCACTGTTCCCTTGGCACACATATTCCTCAGCGCAGAATCATTCTTCTTTATATCACCCTTTTGATCCTTTTACTCCTGCTTCACCTGCACACCATGTGGGCTTGTGGGGGTGAATCATACTGTATTATTGGTTGTTCTGAGACACTCCTTTAATGCGTGGGGGCATGGAGTGGTTAGAGCCCTGCATAAAACCTCAGGATAACCCTGTCAACTGTGAATGTCCGTCAGAAGCAGTACCAGTCTGGTTATCATTTGCCGTGCCCCTCCCTCACTTCCCCTGCTCCCACCTGAGACCTGGCTCTCTGCTGTGTCTAGGATGATGCCCCATGCAGTCATTTTACAGCTGGCGGTTTATGCCACCACCTGCCCCGAGCCTGTGCTTTCCTCCTCCCATCAACCTGAAGTCGGAAAGGTCAGCCTCCTGCATTCTGAGAAAGAGCCGTGGGGAGACGTTGGCCTCTCTGATTCATGACTCTCCTGGCCTGTGGCGTGACCTGCCATTTCTCCTGTGCTTATGGTTGTCCATGACCCCCAAAGAGGCCTCATCCTTTTGAGTAAGTCTTGCCTCTGTACTTCAGCTCTTTTTCTCAGTCTCTGGCTCTTGTCCATTTAGCAAACTCTGAAATTTCTTGCATTCCACTCTGCCATGGGCACCAAACACTTCCATTCTTGAATTATGACACGCAGCTCCTTTGCCTCAAGGTACCCCAAGTTCTGGGTTCTGTACCCTCTCCTGCCCCTGTTAGAGAAAGAAACTAATATTGATAACCAAGTAGTTAGGGAAGTAAGAGCTTCCGTCACTTGGCTGGGCCACAGAAAAGTGTACGGGGGATGAGATTTGCCAATAAAAGCAATAGAGAGTGCCTTCGCCTGAGCTATGCCCACCTCGGAGATTAAGACATGTTCAGGTACATCTACAAAACCAGTCTGTGGAGCCACCAGGAATCTTAACTGTGAGGGTCTGAGAGGAGCCCAAGCACACCTGCTTGGTGCACTGAGGAAGCCTTAGCCATCAAGAGGAAGGGCAGTTCAGGGTAGTAGCTACCACTTTTAGGACGAAAATGCTGTAAGTTGAAAAGAAAGCTCTTTTCAGCACAGTCTGCCAGATCATGCCAACATCTTTGGTTGCCCTGACTTTGTAAGGAACAGACCTTCCCTCCTTGGACACCAGAAGCAGTGGCAGGTGGCTTCCCGGGCAGTGGGGATAGGAGACCTGGGCAGTGTGCTGGGCAGAGGGGGAAACAAGATGCCTTATGTGAGAGTGAAAAGGACTACGTCCATGCGCTGTTTCCAGAGAGAGATGTTCTAATAAGCACATCCTTAAACGATTTCCTCATTGTGTGGACATCATAGAGTATACTTAGACGAACTAAGGTGTCTGCGCCATCCTAGGCAATGTCATCTTGTGGGATCACTGTTGTGTATTCAGTCCATCACTGACCAAAATGTCGTTACACAGCACATAACTATTTACAGCTCACGTAAGACATGCCTTGGGCTCTCCTAGGAATTAACCATGTGAGATTTGAGCACAGTCGTAGATTCCACAAAAGCAGGTGAAGGCTCTAGCCAAAGAATCAATCTCTCAATCAGTCTCTTTCTCTCTCTCTCTCTCTCCTCTCTCCTCTCTCCTCTCTCTCATTTTTGAGATAGGGTCTTTCTGGGTTTCCCAGTGTAGCCTCTAACTCACAATCTTCCTGCTTTAGACTCCCGAATAGTTGGGATTACAAGCGTGCACCCCCAGATCATTTTTTTTATTATTAATAACCCAACTGTGTGGCTGAGAGAAACAGATTACATGGACCAAGGAAGTACTCCATGACACCCAAAGGGAAACAGTGGCCTGGGACTCTACCCTCTGGGGCAGCGAGACTCATGGCTGGAGGAAGGCACACTCCTTTGCAGCTACACCCCCAGCACTGCTCCCCTGGACCACTGCGTGCCAGCCTCTGTGCAGAGAAGCCCACCCACGTTCTGTGCCAGAATCCTTCCAACCTGACAAGTAGGTAGTAGCACCATGCACCTGAAGAAACTGGGGAGCAGCTCGCCTGAAGACACGGACCAACTGAGGTTGGACTGGGTCAAGTACCAAGTGACTGGAAGGTCACTTCTTGCCGTCTCATGGGGAATGCTTGTGTCTGCACTGCTGTTTGCTTTCATAGCCCAGAAGATGTTTATTTCAGGTAAAGGACTGCAAAGTAATGGCCCACAGACAGAAAGGAGCTGGTTTCTTTAATCAGTGGAGTATTTGCTGAATATTTTTTTACTCCTAACAAGGAAGAGAAATATAAGGGCCTAGTCTTATCCTAAGAAAACTTACATAGTATATGCAAAGGTGTGGAAGAAATACCTGAAAACTAAAATACCAGAGTTTTGACAAGTGTATGAATGGCAAGCAGAATGCTGTGGAAGTACAAAGGAAGTATGGGTCCTTGGGGACCAGGGTGCCAGGGAGGTGTTCATGGTGGAGATGTGGCGTAGGCTGGGGCCCAGGGGAAAAAATGCCTTTCAGGTGGTGGTGTATGCTCAGCTGCTTCTAGACCCTCTTTCTCCCCACTACTCTTTGTTCTCCTGCCAGTGGATTTGTGATTTGTAAATGAAGTTCATTTTATTGTCATTATTCTAAAATTAATGTAAATAATAGCTTAAAACATGCACAAAGGGAAAACTATCAGTAATAACACCCAAAGACAAACCCTGTTAATATTTAATATATTCCTTACTGGTATGATGTACTCTTACTAGAAACATGATTTTATATTTCTCAGTTTTTGCTTATGTCATAAGCATTCTCTAATTACAAATTCTTTGTAAGCACTATGTAATATACTACTTAGTGAATACCCTATAATACACTTAACTATTCCAGTAGTGTTGGGCCAAAATTTAGAGTAAAGGAAAGTTACTGAAAGCTCTTTCTAACTTAGGATGACATATAAATAATTCTGTAATTCTGGGATCACATGAGAACCAGAAAGTGAGAGTCAACAACATGAAGTGATGAAATACAAGACTGTGAACTTTTAAGTGGAAGAAAAATGGAACCAACAAATGATGCATTAGAATGCATGCCATCTGTAAACATGCCCTAAAGGTATTTGCAGGCATCTCAATGAAACTGTGGGGAAGAAAGCTCCTGAGTGAGCAAGATGTACTGTCTAGATTAGGCACTTATTTATTCACTAAATTGAGAATAAGTCAGTGAACAAAACGGAATCCTTTCTCCTGTAGAGCTTACATTTTAGTTGGGAGAGATAAATAATAGACAAATAAATATATAATTTGCTAAGGAGGCCATGAAGAAAAATAAAGCAGGGTAAAGAACAAAGATGGGGAGACAGCTAAATTGGGTAGAATGGTTAGGAAGGCTGCTCTGAAAAGGTGACCTTTGAACAAGGGCCTTACTGGGGTGAGGAAGGAACACTGCCCATTCTTGCAAACACTGCTGCGTGAAAGGTCAATGATGTTTTCTTAGAGACAGTTCTTTATTGTATATTTCAGTTAACATAGAAAATACATGTACAATGTTTCATAGATTCATTTTTTTTTTAATTTTATTATGGAAGTTTTCAAACATTTGTTACAGCGGACACCCACATACCACCTAGATTGAACCATGAGTATCTTACCATCCTTGCTTATTGCCTGTCTAACGATCGATCCTCCTCTCTGATCAGAGGTTTAATTTTAACCTTGGTATCCTTAGCCTTCATTCTGTCAGTTCTGAAGCTAGGTAGTGAATTGGTTTTTTTTTTTTTTTCCTAATGTGGTTACCAGGAGTTGACCTCAGGACCTCGCGCTTGCCAGCAGGCGCTTGTGCCACTAAGCAATATCACTGGCCCTTTTTTTGTATGTGGGTTCCGGGAGTTGAACTCAGGACCTCGCACTTGCTAGGCAGGCGCTTATGCTGCTGAGCTATCTCACTGGCCCATGAATTGCTTTTACTACAGAGGTTTTCAGAAACTGAAATCATGTATAGGAAGAATATTTGTATTCATTTTTACGTTATTATGGACTTTAATTTTATTTCATTTTGTTTTGTACACGTAATTTGCTGATCCATTTGGAGTTTGTTTGGTGTTATGGTACAAAGCAGGGTCTAGCAGGTTTCAACACGTTCGTTGGAGAATGCAGCCTATACAGTGGGCTGGTCACCAGGTTTTATAAATGCCTGGGTGTTTTCAAGATGTCTCTTCTGTTCACTTGATTTTACTGTTGATTTATTTTTCTACAACCTCACTTTTACAATTTTATTTCATAATAAACTCTAATAAATAGGCAAATCATCCCCAATTTTCTTTTTCAGAATGTTCTTAGCTGTATCATGTTCTTATTCTCACAAATATCAATCATTCATATTTGAAAATGTCTTGTGGAAATTTTAATTAATGCTTACATTTCTAGCTTTTTTGAAGTGACTCTTTTGTCCTCTATAAAACAGGTATGATACTGGTAGTCTTCGATAGGATTGCCGTGTGAATTACATGATCACACGTACGAAGTGTTGAATGTGGTGTATCAACTCAGAGCCTATTCTGATTTTATAGAAGGCTCTAAGATTTATTTGGACCTAATTGCAGCCCATTTCTAGAGTTTCTCAGATCCATTTTAAAGCAAGAAAAAAAATAATTATCTAATATTGTTAGTGACAAATGTTCCATGGGAGTCCTCCACCGTCACCACCTCTGCATGTAGTTCAATTTCAAAATGTATTTCACCATACTTGTTTTTGGTAAAAAAAACTGTCACTTGTAACGCATCCTTTGGTTGTTTTAACAGCAAATTTTATCACCTACAGGAGAATATTAAAAAGTGAGCCTCCGTATCCCCAAGAAATGAGCGCGTTAGCTAAAGACCTGATCCAGCGTCTTCTGATGAAAGATCCCAAGAAGAGACTGGGATGTGGCCCGCGGGATGCAGATGAAATTAAAGAGCATCTCTTCTTTCAGGTGAAATTTGTTGAGCAGATAGCTACTTTCACACCCCTGCTGTTGTCAGGGTGCGAGGCACTCTCTCTGAGAAGACTGAGCACAGTTCCTCTGGGGGTCATTTTCCACCTTTTATCACCTATGTTAGCACTTTTTCCTTTTTCTTTTGCGGGGTCTTGGGAGTTAAACCCAGGGTGTCTGCACTGAACTACATCCCCCAGCCTTTTTTTTGAGAGAGGATCTCCCTAAGATGCTAAGTTGCCAAGTTGCCCGGGCTGGGCTTGAACTTTCAGTCCTCCTGCCTCACCACCCAGAATGCACCACCATGCCCAAGATTTTTTTTTTTTTTTTTAAACGAAAACCCTTTACGAAGGAACACAACTCTATTTATGTAGACCTAAGTGGTCTTTTCCCTAAGTACAATGGGAGTGGCAAGGATCATAATAATAGCATTCCATTTTCTCCATACTGATCAGTTAGTTTCTAAGAAGTGCTTTCCATGTATGACCTTGGGATTCTGGCATAGGGACAAAGGAGACTTGTTACATTTCTTCTCTCTCAGTCCATGAGCTGTTACTGGCACCGCGTTTCATCTTTTAGGTAGTGATTTCATTTCTTCCTCTGTCCCCAGGGAAAATCTTAGAAAATTCAAACCTATTTCTCAGTGCACATCTATGGCATATACAGAGTTGTTTCTTTATTTTCTTTGTCCTTGTGGCTGCTTTTCTTATAATGAAAAAGCTTAATAGGAGACCATTCTACTGAGCAATAACACATCTGTAGTTTTGTTTGCTCAACTTAGTCCAAGAATATATCAAATATTAATGACTGAATTGACTAGATTGTTTAAGCGATCAAACCTGGGGTGCCATGGCCTTCCTTTCTAATATGCTAAGCATATGTCTTCAAATACTTTCATCATATCGACAAGCTTGATCTAAATATTTATATCATCCAAGTTTTTTTTTATTCTGTAAACTAAAACTTTTATGTTATCGCCAACACAAATGAATATACAAAAAATTGTCAAATAAACACTTTTTATTTACTGCTTCTTAAATATAGAAAAACAAATATTCATTGAAAATAACAATTATCACTGTACATTTCAGTGCTCAAAAGAAGAGCATGTTTATTTTAGTCTCTCAGTGTCATTTTCTAAAATACTACTTCACATTTTACAGAAGTTCAGCAAGAACATAGTGAGAAATATATTTAAAATAAACATAGAAATACATTGAGATAAAATGAACTCAGTATTTATTTCATAAATTCATTTGGCTTAGAAAGATTACCATTTGAACAAACTATTTCAAATATCTTATTTGCGAGTTTGCCTGAAAGATTAACAATCAAGTAAAATTCAAGCAAGTACTTAACCAAAATACCCCCAATTATGTTTTCCTAGGATCTTTTTTCTTCATTGTTCCCTGTATTTGTGGATATTGCAATATGTCTTTTATGTTAGAAAAATTACTTTTCTTGATAACTTGGAATAGTAATTTTAAACTATTTAATTGCTTTGACTTTTTAAGTGATAAACTTTTAGAATGACCAGAATTCTGTTTGTAAAGACCTAAGTGGTCTTGTCCCCATAAATGGAGCAGGAGTGGGAAGTATCACAGTAGCATTCAATTTTCTGCATACTAAACATTCTCATGCTAACAATGTACTTCTCTAAATTACCCCTTTACTCTAGAAGTTTCTTTTAGAAACTTTACTATAGCCAAACGCAAATTATATACTTTTAATGGAAAACATTACAGCCATATAGAGGAGAGAACACTAGCCAGAAAGTCAACAGACTATGTTCAAATCCTAATTCTTCCACAAGCTAGGGTTTAAAGGAAAAGGGTAATTCTTATTTCTGAGCCTCAGTTTCCTTCTGGGTCAAATAAAGAATGTGAACTAAATTATCTTTAAAACCAATTCTAGCTGGAAAGGAAAATATAAAGATCTGTAACTTAATGATTTTATTTCCTTTGCTTCCACAAGGGAGCATAGTAAAAACATTTTGTGGTAACAGTTAAACCTAGTGAAATTCATCAACCAAGAAGTATAGATTTTTACATTTTATCATCTCTTAAATCAGCATGCATCTTACAGTGAACATCATCTCATGATTCTAATAATGCTTCTTTCCTTTCTTATGGGTATGGTGTATTGTAGTATCAGTAATGACATTTTAGATGTGAAGAAATTTGGTAATGGGAGATCTGTAGAAGTCAATAAGTATTATGTAAGGATGCTTTAAGTGAAAAAAGGAACATAGGGCCGTTGAGATGGCTCAGTGGCGTAAGCACCTGCCTGGCAAGCACGAGGGCCCGAGTTCGACTCCCGGATCCCACATACGAAAAAAGGGCCAGTGATATCGCTCAGCGGCATGGGCGCCTGCTGGCGTGTGAGGTCCTGAGGTCGACCCCCGGTACCCACAAAAAAAAAAAGAAGAAGGAACATAAACAATAGAGGATTGAATTTGAATAATATAAAATAATGTCACTTACTCAGTAAGTTTCTAATATGGGTGGAAAGGGGGACATGGCTTATCCTTCAGGGGAATTTAGAGGCCATGTGAAAAATGCTTGAATACAGTTGAATGAGAAAAGGGCAATTGCATCACTGTAATGCTATCATTTAAACTTATGGGCATAAGCAGATGCTTAATATTTTTTAATCTGTCTAGAAGACCCAGAGGAGAAGCAAGTACAAGGGAGACCTCAGTTAACACTGCCTCTAGAAAATAAAAATTATTTCTTTAGAGTTAATATTAATATCCACAGAACATTTTAAAGCTCTTTATTGCATTCTTGTTTTGCTTTATTTTGTTTTAGGGTTTTTATTTGGGGGGCTTTGCCAGAAAGCTCAAGACAAAAGTAATTTTTCTGGTATTTCTAAGGGTGAACTAGGGTGTGTTGGTGCCCCCTAGAGGATACTGTGAGGCTCTTGCGGAGGGAAGCCGGCTCTTTCAGACGCAGCCTCCACTAGAGCTCTGTGCTACAGCTGGAAAAGGGGTTGCGGAGTGAGCCAGGGCGGGGGGGGGGGGGATCATCAGTTTGAAATACACGCCATTATTTTTAATTTATCTTCCAAAAAATCAATCAAAATACTAATCTGTCTGTTATTCATAGGAGATACATACAATTTTTATTTACTACTGCACTTTAGCAATTCTCTTTCTCTGCTTTAGAAAATAAATTGGGATGACTTAGCTGCCAAAAAAGTCCCTGCACCATTTAAGCCAGTCATCCGAGATGAACTAGATGTGAGTAATTTTGCCGAAGAGTTCACAGAGATGGACCCCACCTATTCTCCTGCAGCCCTGCCCCAGAGCTCGGAGAGGCTGTTTCAGGTAATCTCCCAGGTGCCCGTGTATGCTGGCCACGTTGCTTTGGGAAAAATATCGGTTTGCCCATATTAAGGTCATTTTGTTGGCATCTTAAAAATGGGCTCTCGGGCCGGTGAGATGGCTCAGTGGCGTAAGTGCCTGCCTTGCAAGCGCGAGGGCCCGAGTTCGACTCCCGGATCCCACATACGAAAAAGGGGCCGGTGATATCGCTCAGCGGCACGGGTGCCTGTTGGCGCGCGAGGTCCTGAGGTCGACCCCCCGGTACCCACAAAAAAAAAAAAAAAAAATGGGCTCTCTAATCTTCAGAAACATTAAGTATAGAGACATTTTAGGTTGCTAACTGAAGCTAATGGTAGCTAAATAGCAGATATTGTTTATGCATTTATTTTTGTATAAGGAAATATTAATTTTATACCTAAAATTTTGTTTTTGTTCAGGCCTTCTTATAGAAATTGCAATAATGCTTTATTTTGACCTCAATTCATATAAAATATTCTTTAGTTCATAATGTTGTCTGATTTTTTTATCTTCAGTGAATAATCTTATTGCTTTCCCACTCATGAAGACTGAGAAAGAATTTTATATATAGAAAAGTTCTTTATCAGACTTAAGATAAATAGTCTTTTAACCGACACTCCTCTAAGCGCTGTAGCACAATGTAATCTGACCGTCCAGGCTGTGTCTTGCTCATTTCATGTCACTATCTAGCAGATGACCACACACTTAGTAGATGTTTGTTGATGAACTAGTGAATGTGCCAGCTTGAACAGATTAATCATCCATCATTATATCACTTCTGGCTCACCACACGTAGTGTCATTAGATTTGTTCCTTTTCAAAACCCAGTGTTAAATTTAACTATTCTCAAGAAATAGAATACAAGTCTAATAATTGCTGAATTAGAAACTAACTTTAATGAAAATTGTTATTTTTCTAGTTTGAAACCCAGTAGCACTGGTATTTTCTAGTTTGAAACGTCGGCTACTTTGTTTAATATCTTGACTGTATCTTTTTTGAAAAATCAGTTATGTTTATAAGCAAACAGTTATCAGCAAAAAGCAAAAGAAGTATAGCTGTGAGTCAGTTTTGGAGATAGGATAGAAATATTTTTCTGCCTTTATTATTGAATTGGTTTAATTCTGCCAGAAGATGGCATTATCTCTTTCTGAAAAGCATTTTTCTATTTAATTAAAATAACTCTGCATTTGGGATTACAAATGAAATGAAATTAGATTCATCTCAACAATTACTTGAGTATTTTTCTAAGAGGAAAAAACATCCTAATCTAGTCTGCACTAAACTGCAAAATGGCCAGTCTTCATTCTTTACCTTTCCTTCTCTTTTTTAGGGCTATTCCTTTGTCGCTCCTTCTATCTTATTCAAACGTAACGCAGCTGTGATAGATCCTCTTCAGTTTCACATGAGCATCGAACGTCCCGGAGTGACAAATGTTGCCAGGAGTGCCATGATGAAGGTATAGACACATCACTTTGTCGTTTGCATGATGTTCAAATATTAACACTAATATTCTTAAGTTCCATAGGTTTAATACATTTACCATTCAACTAATGTGCAATTGTAGAAAACGAGTAAATAAGTGGAAATAACAGTATTTGCCCCAAAGAATTATTAACATCAATTTGAAAAAGCTCCTTTTTATGATACAGAAGTATGTATCTTAAATTAATGATATAGGTGAAAATAGAAATAGATATAAAGAATAATAATAATAAATAGATATAAAAATAGATGAATAGAAAGATGAATTTTAGATGATAAATATATTTCATTCAGATTTATTAATATTAATAATGTTATATTACTTTATAGTTTTACTTATGCCTTGTGTATTATTACTAACCTTTTCTTAACTTAAATGATGTTGGTTTCTTACCAGGACTCTCCATTCTATCAACACTATGACCTAGATCTAAAGGACAAACCGCTAGGAGAAGGAAGTTTTTCAATTTGTCGAAAGTGTATACACAAAAAAAGTAACCAAGCATTTGCGGTGAAAATAATCAGCAAAAGGTATGCGCATTTCTTAGTCTTGCTCTTGTGTTTATCCAAGTCAATGAATTCATAAATTAAGAGGTTTTTATTGAAAAAGAAACCAATAATATATTGTAAGCCTTTCTGCCTATAAGCTTAACCACTGGGCTCATTAGTTGACTCATTTTACTTTTAGACCTAATAAATATTTTCTGGTAAATGAATCCATTTTTTATATTAATTATAATCTGTTACATGTTTCAGGTTATTATGGGAAAACTTTCTTGTATAATACATTTAATCAGACTTGCTTAGTGATTTCAGTAGCTGTTATTATTTCTATTTTTTTTTCTTTTTTTTTTGTGGGTACCGGGGGGTCGACCTCAGGACCTCGCGCGCCAGCAGGCGCCCGTGCCGCTGAGCGATATCACCGGCCCCTTTTTCGTATGTGGGTTCCGGGAGTCGAACTCGGGCCCTCACGCTTGCAAGGCAGGCGCTTAAGCCTCTGAGCCATCTCACCGGCCCTATTATTTCTATTAGTTAAATCTGTGATGTACTTTTCTCTGAAATTATTTAACAAGCTACTGATAGTTTTGATAATCATCGTGTTGTTTTTGTTACTGATTATTACCTTTGTGATTGTGTAGTCTTTTTTTTTTTTCCCTGTACTGAGGATTGAATCCCAAGCCTCACGCATGCTAGGTAAGCGTTCAGTCACTGAGGCACATCTCCCGCCCATAATTATATAGTCTTATTACCAAATTGCTAGGCAAATAGAGCATCCTGTTTTTCATATGACCAGCTCTTTTCTATCTCCAGATAATTTTCTCCAAAAAAAAAAGTCTCAACTTTTCTGGTGGGTGATTTGATTTGTTACTTTTATATAAACTCTTTCTGCTACTTTGATACTGTATTCTGAATATACTGTAAATAAAAACAAAATTAGGGCTGGGCCAATACTGTCATTAAGAACTTGTTTGAAGAGACATGTAGACGCTAACTACTTCATCTTATAGGATGGAAGCCAATACTCAGAAAGAAATAACAGCTCTGAGACTCTGTGAAGGACACCCCAATATCGTGAAGTTGCATGAAATTTTTCATGATCAGGTATTCCACGTGTTCTTTTCTGTGTGTGCTAACTAAATCACATACAAAGTTCTTTTCTCACCAGTTTTGTGGGTCTGTTGCCTCAGAGTCAGGAATATGGAACATCATTCAACCACTAGGAAGAGCAGAGAAACCACCACACACACTCTTGCCTGCCCTGAAATCAGTTCATCCTTTCACCTCTTCTGCTTTCCTTGCTCGTTCCACATATGCCATGGAAAGAAGACAGGGGCAGGAGCTCAGTGGCACTGTCACAGGCTGCAGTGTGCTTTTTGCCAATGCAGCTGCTACTCGCCATAGTTCAGTGACCACACAGTGGCACACCTCTCCGTACTTAGTAATTTTGAACTTTCAATTTTCTTTTCACTTTTAGAGTAGAATGTAGTCTTAATCCAAATTACCACAAGCTAAAGGACAAACAGGAAGAAGGCCAAAGACACTCCCTTTCATCTTGCTCCAGGTAGCAAATTCTGCTGAGCCGCCAGTCAGGTCCTGCTACTCCCTCTTCCACTCACTTTCTAACAGGAAGCTAGTAGGGAAGCACGTCACTTGGGATATGGGAGTAGTGCCATTGTATCAGGTCCATGTCACCTCTCAGCCCCTCCCACTGCCACCTCCCAAGTCTGAAATTGCTCTGTTACAGTGTTCTTTCCCCCTAAGACTGGGAGGGATGACAGAGTCCTTCTCAAGACAACATGGAGGCATAGGAGCTAAAATCAGTCCTGAATGTGCTTCGCCCTTATTTTACCCATGAAGAAGCTGAGATTTCAAAGGGTTAGGAGACTTGTACCGAGATCACGTAATGCATGAGTGGAAGTCTAGCAGGGAAAATCTGGTGTGCAGTTCTGGGCTGTCCTCTCTGTACTCCTGTGACATCCGTGACTGGGAGAGCTGGGACTCAGTTCTCTACCACAGCTTTTACTCCCCCAAAGTACTATGACCAAGAATGACATGCTGTGGTAAGGTCAGGCAACAGCAGGAGTAGCTTCTGTAATGACTGATATCTGTAATAACTGCTGCACCAGACATCTTCACATGTTACCGTAGTCCTTCCCTTAACCCTTCCAGTGAGAAAACAGAAACTCGCAGAAGTTCAGTAACAGAGTCTCACAGTTTATAAGTGATAAGGCTGGGACCTGAGCCCAAGCAGTCCAACATCAGCACTCCCCAGTGTGTAATTATTTTACTCTCCCAGCTTTGGGGAGGCAGAAACATAGACTGGTTTCTATATTAGACAATCAGGACCCCAAGTTGGCATTATCTCCTCCTTGCTCATTGGTTCTCACAGTCAGAAAAGGATCACCTCTGAAGCAAAGACTCGGGGGAACACTCTTCTTGCTCCTCCATTGCCTCCCACCTACTCAATTCTAGTGGAGATAGTGAGAGCCCTGTCCACTAGAGTTGCTCAAGAAGAGACTGGATAATACCTATTTTGCAGATAAGAAGAAATTCACGTATCAATCTAGGTAACGGTGGATGTCCTTAGACACCCCGCTCTGGGGTTTTGCATCTGTGCCACTAGCTGTATCCCAACCAAGACATTTACTCTTTGACCTTCAGACTGATGTTAGATCTCAGGAACTACATCCCTAATTTTTTACTTACGTCACAAGTTGATTCCTTGCTATTTCTATATTCAGAACTTACTAGAATATAAATTGTCTCGTGGCATAACCTTACACACAGTATAAATACATTCTTATGTGCAGTTGTGGAAATATACATAGGGTTTTTCCCGTGATGGTGACACAATTGTCTAGATCACCCCCATATCCAGTCTTTTTCAACTAATGGTGACACTGATAGAGGTAGGTCTTCAGACTTTCACTGTGATGGACGTGTTCCTTTTATGGGGTTTTCTATTGCTGTTGTAAGAAAGCACCATGAATTAAAAACAATACAAAGTTACCCTCCCGTCTGGAGAGAAGTCCACAATCAGTCTCACTGGTTTAAAGTCCGAGTGCTGGCAGAGCTGGCTCCTTCTGGAGACTCAGGCACCGCTTGTTTACTTGCCATTCTTAGCGTCTAGAAGACACTCATGTTCCTTAGCTTGTGACCCTTCTGTGCCATACTTGAATCTCTTGTTTATGTTGTCCCATGTCGTACTACAGACCTTGATGAATAATTCAGGATGGTCTTCCCCTCTCAAGATCCTTCACTAATCACATCTGCAAAGTCCCTTTCAGTATATAAGGCAACAGCCACAGGTTCTGAGGAGATGGACATCTTTGGCCATTATTCTAGATACTGTACATACATTTTTTCATTTTATCTACAGTTTATTGGTAAGGCTTCTGAAGTTAATAGAGGTGAAATAGCAGCCCCCAAATCATAAGGAACAGAAGTGGCTTTCAAACCCCAGCTTGGCTCTTGTTTTGAAGCTCCCTGGCCTATCCTCACAGTAAATATTTAGCCTTCACTTTATTCATCTGATATGGAAACACAAATTAGTTTGATCTGTAGCACCCTGGGAGTAATTTTCTTATTAAAAATTATGTTCACCCTTTGCAATTTGTTCATTATTTTCAGAATAATGTAGTTAGTTTTTTTTTATGAAGCAGTTTTTCTGAGTTTCGCTAATTCTGGAAACATTTGTTGAGTGCTGTTGGTACTGCAGTGCATAGTACCTGAACCCAAACATTGACATATTTTATTCTGAACTAGTTGTGTTTACGTAAGAGCTGGTGTAAGTCCTTCGTCTTTCAGTGGCTCCTATGTTATTTTCTTTATGGAAATATATGCAAAACTTATATATATAACATAACATATTTAAGATAATACTGTTGGGATCAAAACCAATTATAAAAAAGAAACAGGGATTGGGAATGTAGTTCAGTGGTAAAGCACTTGCATAGCATGTGTAATCCCCTGGGTTCGATCCCCAGCACCAGACAAAACAAACAACAACAAAAAGCATCTTTAAAAAAACCATACCCAATGAGTTATAGGGCATTTGCAGTGAGTACTAACAGGAACCCCGAAGCTAATCTGCTGACCCTCTAAAATTATCAAGCAGTATTTTTTTTAAAGGTAAATTTGCTATTAAATGGGTGTGCCAGGCTTCATGTGGGCAGTGGCCCATACCTAACTGGTAATCTTCTATATTATTTACAACAGACAACTCAAGATTATTGTCAGTACTGGGTCACACTTTAAAAAGATAATGTGTAAACTCAAGAGAGAAGGTTGGAATGGAATTCAAATGCAAGAATTAGTCAAGGAAAGGGTATATGAAGATTTCATTACAGTAGTTGAAATTTTCCATTACCAAAATAGAATTCTAAAAAAGCCTCTTTATCCTTCAGGTCTTTCCTCTAAAATTCAAGGATTGCTGTTGGTTATTTTAATGAGGGATTATTTAAATTTCCCAGTAATATAGTCAATAAGCATTTTATATGTTAGTAGACTTCTTCTTTTCATTAAGACTCTCAAATTATTACTTTTTTTCTTTTCTAGCTTCATACGTTTCTGGTGATGGAACTTCTGAATGGGGGAGAGCTGTTTGAACGCATCAAGAAAAAGAAACACTTCAGTGAGACAGAAGCCAGCTACATTATGCGGAAGCTTGTTTCAGCTGTGAGCCACATGCATGATGTCGGAGTGGTGCACAGAGATCTCAAACCTGAGGTAGAAAGCACTGTGATTGCTTCTGTAATTAAACCTAGTACTGTTATTAAATAGCCTCCAAATAGACATGGGATCTTAGGGCGGTTGTTTTTTTCCCACTAGGGCTCTGAAGTAGATGCTTGAAAACATGCTTCATAGATTTCCTTCTCCTTTTCTATGTCACTCTAAAATAAATTTGTCTTTTTTTTGGCCAGCTGATCATCTTGAAGTTATATTTGTAAGTGTGAGAGCCTTTTATGGAAAAAATACTTTATGCAACAGTTGTGGACTAAAAATAGCAGTGGAAAATTTTGTAGCAGAAAATAATATCCCTTCTATATGTATTCCATTTTGGAGATGATTTTTTAAAATAATGTTCTTAAAGCTTATTTTTCACATTTGTAATCAAATCAGCTCTGAGGAGAAATGTATATGATTCTCTTCTACATACTTACACACAAAGCATTGTCGTGGTTTAATAAAAAATTATGCCGTCTTTATATGTGCTTTTCTTTGCTCAGGCTATAATATTTATAGAACTATGTAGCAATGCAAAAGAAGCAGCTTTTATATATCTCTTCTTTCAAAAGATTATTAAAGAAAATTCTAACTCAGAAAGATCTCTCATTAGTATCAAAAATGCGGAAAAATACTCCTTTTTGAAAATCAGCATAATAATAATGTAAATTAAAAACAAAAACCGTAATTTATAAAAAGAAAACAAATGAATCATCTTTTACCCTGTGCAAAATTATATGTACTTTTTTCTCCAAAATAGAACTTACTTTTGTTCCCGTGTGATTATAATGTGTTTCAAGTATATTTAAAATATTAATGTATTTGGTGTTTCTTTTTTGTTAAACCACAAAAGAGTATTTCTCTAAAGGCACTATTTTTTGCCTTTTTAAGTATTTTGAGTTATTAGAGGAAGAGGATGTTTTAAAAATGGAAATCTATTCATTGAGATATACAGTCATCCCACAGCATCCTGGGAGGATTAGACCCAGGATCCCCAACAGATACACAAATCCAGGGATGTTCAAGTCCCTTATGGAAAACGGTATTTTATTTGCATATAAGCTACACAAATCCTCCCACAGTCTTTAAATTCTCCCTGCATTACTTATAATACCTAATGTAATGTAAATGCTATGTAAATAATTGTTATACTGTATTGGTTAGGGGACAGTGGTAAGAAAAAAATGTGTTCCAGGGCCGGTGAGATGGCTCAGCGGCGTAAGCGCCTGCCTTGCAAGCGCGAGGGCCCGAGTTCGACTCCCGGAACCCACATACGAAAAAGGGGCCGGTGATATCGCTCAGTGGCACGGGTGCCTGTTGGCGCGCGAGGTCCTGAGGTCGTCCCCCTGGTACCCACAAAAAAAAAAAAAAAATGTGTTCCATATAGCTGCAATTTTTTTTTTTAAGTTTTTGATCCTGGGTTGATTGAACCCACAGTTCCAGGACTCACAAATATGGCGGACTGACTATAATTCATTTATTTCTTTAAAGTATTTAAACTTCTGTCTGCGTACTTTCTATTACTGTTATTCACATGACAAGTAATTAATCCAAAGTAAATTGTGTTTTGTGAACTTGCAACTATGCTCCCCCTCTGCTTCCTTCATCAAAGTTCTCACTCTCCTACATGACGCCCACTGAAAATATGGTGCTCTGTACATTGGAGATTAGCTGTCTAATTTTAAATGTGAAAGCACACCACTTAAATGTTTACTTGATAGACAAGGAACAGGCATGTAGTTTTTTTAATGGAAAAGATCTGTTCCATGACTGTATAAAATTCATTTTCACATGTTTTATTCTTTGATAACTGGCCATCTGTCACCTCATGAGTCTCAAATGAGGCAACTGTCCTCTGCGGTAGAATTTAAATATGCCTTCTTACTTTCCTGGTAAAAAGATACTGTGTAGCTTAATTCTTCTTTTCTTTCATTTGAAATGAAGCAGAATTGTCAAATTATTGAGGACACTCTACTATAATTATAATCTTAAACTGAACCAGATTTTAGAGAAATGATAAAGTGTCTTTGAACTAACAGCTTCATAATCATATAGCTTTCACTTTGACTTTTAAGTGGTGCAGTATATTATTCTCAACTAAAAGTTTAATCCCTTATCCATGCAGCATCTTAAGATCCAATTATTTATCTTTTGGTTATGTGCCTTTCATTTGCCACATAGGCAAAATTTTAAGTTCTAAGTGAAAATCAGATAAATTTAGAAGCCGGCTGACATTCTTAGTAGGTTGCTTTGAATTTTTCAAACTGGCCCCATGCTCTTGAAAGATTAAGAAAAGTTATATATATGAAATTCATTTCCAGTAGAACAGGAAATGAGTATAAAAGGGGACTGACCAGGTACTTCCTGCCATTCCTGGCCATGTCGAGTCCGCGCATCTCCACGGGGAGCTGTCTCTGATGCGTCAGGAGAGCAGGTAGGCAAGTGGTGCTCCCATTTTTACATGCTCAGGAATAGGAGAAATCGATGAAGGTCACCAGAGAAAGTGAATGCCACGTCCCCTCATCTCCTCCACTTCAAGAACTAAATCAGGGAAGTGCTTCTCCAGTCTTAATATGGAATAAATGTAAGGGATCTCCAACGACACAGCAGGCTGCAGTAAAGAGGGGGCAGATGTGCTTCTCCCGGCTCTGTGTAGCGCAGCGCCTGGTGCTGCAGAGGGCTTTAAGTGTTAATTGCTGAAAGAAAACATCCATGAACCCCAGCTGTGGCTTCAGTCATCACAAATTAGGGATTAAGTGTTGTATGACAGAAATTTTAAGAAATTCAGTTAATTTTTTGCTTTTCTTTCCTTCCACTTTATTCATCGTCAACTTTTAAGTGGAAGGCTTAGAAGATTTTTCTTCTTTGTATGAAAGAAGCTATCTATAATGTCTTTTATTTCAACTAGAATAATATTAACAAAGCAAATTGTATTCCCAAACTGGGAATAATTTGATCAATATAAAGGCAAAGACAGTGTAATCAGATTCATTTACTTTGAATACTGACTAGATGTACTGGTTAAAATGATTCATGCATCAATACAGTTAACATTTATTAAGTATATGACAGGCATAAAAATAGTACAGGAAAGCCTTTGTGATCTAGAAGTCAGAGTGAATGTATGATTCAAAATAACAGTATCGTCTTAATATTCGAGGTACAGCCCTGAACATCAGAATATGTTTAACTGTTTTGGAGAAGATATTTCTGAAATGAAATGCATGTCTCTACCATGTTGTCTTTAATAGACTATCCTAGATATTCTGTAGCTTTTTTATTATTTTATTCAGTAAACAAATATATGCATACATACCTCAGGGATATTGTAGGTTTGGCTCCAGACTACCACAATAAAGTGAAGGTCACAATAATACAAATCACAGGAATTTTTTGGTTTCCCAGTGCATATAAAAGTTATTTTTAGGCCGGTGAGATGGCTCAGCGGCGTAAGCACCTGCCTGGCAAGTGCGAGGGCCCGAGTTCGACTCCCGGAACCCGCATACGAAAAAAGGGCCGGTGATATCGCTCAGCGGCGCGGGCGCCTGCTGACACGCGAGGTGCTGAGGTCGACACCCTGTATCCACAAAAAAAAAAAAAAGTTATTTTTATACTATACTATAGTGTATATTGTATGTGTAATAGCATTGTCTGAAAACACAATATACACACTTTAATTTTAAAATATTTTGTTGCTAAAAATTTCTACTGGCTCTCTAAGCCTGCGGTGAGTCTTAATCATTTCACCGTGTGGAGTCTCGCCTGGATTGTTGATGGCTGTCTACTGATCAGAGTCAGGGTGGTGTTGCCAAAGGTGAAGCTGCTCCATTGATTAACTTGTCCTATCCTGGAAGATTTCTCTGTAGCCCGTGATGCTGTTTTATAGCATTTTATCCACAGAATTTCAAAGTTGGAATCCATTTCTTTCAAATTCTTGTTAATGTTCCTATTTTGTCCTCCTCCCATGAATCGCAAATGTTCTTAAGTTGCATCTAGAATAGCAAATCCTTTCCAGAAGGTTTTCAGGTTACTTTGCCTAGATCCATCAGAGGAATCACTCTCCATGGCAGCAGTAGGCTTATAAAATATCTTTCTTAAATAACACGACTCGACTGGAGATGTAGCTCAGAGGTTAAGCACTTTCCTACCATGTGTGAGGCCCTGGGTTCAATCCCAGTATTGCAAAATACATACATACATACATACATACACACACACACAAACGAACAAACAAATAATAAGACTTGAAAGTCAGAATTACTCCTTGATCCATGTGCTGTGGAATGCATGCGGTGCAAGCAGGCAGAAGGCAACATTAATGTTATACATCTGCACTTGGGCACTTGAGTGGCCAGATGCTTTGTCAATGAGTGGTGATACTGAATCTTTTTGCCTGAGCAGTTGGTCTCAACAGTAGGCTTAAAATATTCAGTAAGCCATGCTGTAAATAGATACGTTGTTAATCCAGCTTTGTTGTTTTTGTAGAGCACTAGCAGAGTAGATTTTGTATAATTCTTCAGAGCCCTAGGATTTTTAGAAGGCTAAATGAGAATTGGCCTCCCCTTGAAGTCATCAGTTGCTTTAGCTCCTCTCAAGAGAGTCGGCCTGTCCTTTAAAGCTTTGACTTCTCTATAGCTGTGAAACTCCTAGATGGCGTGTTCTCCAGCAGAAGGTTGTTCCATCTCCACTGAAAGTCTGTTTGGGGTAGGCACCTCCATCAGTGATCTCAGCTGGATCTTCTTGCTACCTTGCTGTGGCTTCCACTTCAGAACCTACTGCTTCACCTTGCACTTCGATGTTGTGGAAACAGCGTCTTTCTTGAATTCTCATGAACCAGCCTCTGCCAGCTTCAACTTTGCTTCTGTGGCTTCCTTATCTCTTTCAGCCTACATAGAATTGAAGAGTTAGGGCCTTGCTCCTCTTTAGACTTTGGCTTCAGGGAAGGTTGCAGCTGATTTAATCTTCTAACCAGGCCACTCAGTCTTTCTTCATGTCAGCAATAGGAGTCTTGTTATTTTCTTGTTATTTTTGTGTTCACTGGAGTAGCACTTCTGATTTCCTTCAAGAACTTTGCCTTTGTATTTGCAGCTTGGTTAACTGTTTGGGCAAGAAGCCTGGCTTTCAGCCTCCTTTGGCTTTAAGCATGCCTTCCTCATCAAACTTAATCATGTCTAGCTTTTCATTTAGAGTGACAGTCATATATCTCTTCTTTTCAATTGAACACTTGGGGGCCATTGTGGGATTATTGCTTGGCCTGATTTTAATATTGTTGTGTCTCAGGGACTATATCAATAATATACACAGAGAAAATGTTCCTTAAATGGGGGGCAGCAGATCCCCTGATATTTTAATGAGAAACTAACTGAAGTATTGGTATCTTACAGAATTTATTGTTCACTGATGAAAATGACAACTTGGAAATTAAAGTAATCGATTTTGGGTTTGCACGCCTCAAGCCCCCTGACAATCAGCCTCTGAAGACCCCGTGCTTTACCCTTCATTACGCAGCCCCAGAACTCTTGAATCATAACGGCTATGACGAGTCTTGTGACCTGTGGAGCTTGGGCGTCATCTTGGTGAGTTCATCTTCATAGTCTTTATACCTGCCCCGTGCTTTTGTGTCCTCCATACTTCATACTTAGTGTATCTGTGTCCCTCCCCGCTGTTTTTCTTAAATTTATGGGGAAAAATGACTAATTGGTTTCTGTACGACCAATTAAAGGCCTTACCAAAGAGTATTTCCATTTCTTAAAGCTTAATTTGGTTTATTTTGAAATACTGACGTTACCCGTGACTTACATGAATGGAAGTTATGCATTATTTTTTTTAAAAGAAGTGATAGTGTGTTTTCATGACACATACTGTATTGTATATAATGTGAAAATAGCAGCATTATATGTTAATACAAAAACATTTTAACTTCTGTAAAATTTTGGACTGAAAATGTAATTAAAATCATTTAGGATAAATTAATGATTTAATAGATAAAACCAGAAATATTTATGGCAGTTTATAGTAATCATGGTGAGCATGCCTTCCAAAACTTTGCCTGGCTGCTTTGATCAAAAACTGAACATAAGCTAGAAAAATCTCAGCATATTTTTACCTCAAAATAGCTTTATGTTTTCTGTAGATAATTTGTAATGTATGTTCTTAGGGGAAATTTTCAGAAAGTGCAGCAAGATATAAGGAACAAAGTGAAAATCACTCATAATTTTACCATTCAAACATGTTTCTCAGGCTTCCTTCTTCTGCCAGCCTCCCGTCCCTATATGTGTGTGTGCTTTATACCTTTCTACGTGTTTTGCTATACATGTATGTATATGTGGGGTTTTTAGTAAACGGGACTTTATTATACATGTAGTTTGAGTCTCCAGAATTTATTTAACCATTTCTTTACTAATGAGCAATTAGAATTTTTCCATTTTTCACTGATTATAAACTCTATAATAATGAATATTTTTATATACATATTTGCATTTGTCTCATTATTTCATTGGGATAAATTCCCAGGAGAAGGGTACACACATTTTTATTTCAACACAATACCTAGATTTCCTTCTAGAAAGATTTACTGGGTTACATTCCAACTGTCTGCAAGTATATTGGATGCTGTCTTTTTTTAATCTGAAGTTAAACCCACTGTTCTTATAATTTATATGCATTTCTTTGATAAATATTCAGTTTGACTATCTCTTCATGCATTTGGATACACGTATTTTCCTCTCCATGAATTGCTCTTTACCAGCTTTGCCCATTTTCCTGCAGGGAGATTTTTCTTACTAAATTATAAACCTCTATTAAGGATTTTAATCCTTCGTCTAACATCAATATTGGAAATGTTTTTCTGGCTTATCCTTGGTTTGGAAACCTTGTTTATAATAATAGGGGATTTTGGTTTTATTTTTAGAGGGGTTTACATAGAGATTTTGTTGTGTTTTGTGTTTGTTTTTCCATGTATGAAGATACGTCAGTCTCTTCCTTTACGGTGTGTAGCTTTGACGTTAGATTGCTACTCCACACCTACCCTTAACCCAATATTATAAAAATATTCCCCCAAATTTTCCTCTAGAATTGCTCCATTTTATTTTTATCCTTCAATCTGTACTCCATCTGGGATTTATTTTCGTGTCAGTTTGTTTCCCCCCATTGGCTGGCCACTTGTTCCTGCAGGGTGCTGCTGCTTTATTTTTAAGCTTTATGTGACTTTCATCTGAGCAGCTTTAAATCATCATTTATTATTTTCAAACTAAAGCTATTTATGAATAAGATTATTCTTAATAAAAGTAAACAACTATATTCTGTAGATTTAAGAGTTATAAGGGCTTAAATTGATGATATTTTTATTAGTGACAGTGTCTCCCAAAATATAAATAAATAGCCTTTCATTTTTAGTATTAATTTTCTTTTCTGTAATAAAAGAGAATGCATTTCACATCTAGGCTAATTATGATCATCATACTCTTGAAAGTTTAAGGGTCTTAGACATACAGAAAGGTATTCTGGAGCCTCTGAATGTCATTTCTGTGGAAATAACTTTCCATAGCTGCATGGATGGAAGCATTGGTTCCCTCTAGATCTGATTGTCAGAGTTTTAAGAAATACAGGATACAACCTAGATTAAGTAGTACCACAGAATACAATTACAATGTCTGGATGGACTGTGGGCAGCTCCTGAAGACAGAACACCAATTTCTTAAGCAAATAAATTGTGAGAAAAGAATGTGGGAACCTATACATCAAGATACTTAAGAATCAATGTTTATATCTTTCTCGAATTCTGATTTAAGCAATTAATAATTTAAATTCATTTATTACATTCAAATTCTAAGTAATTCATATAGGTACAATTGCAATATGTTAACAGTGTATAAAACACAGTGAGGAAAATGTAAATGTTGATTAGAGATTGAATGATAGCAAGGAATTACCACTGGTGTTTCAGGTATGATGTTGGGTTATGGTTACAGTTTGTAAAAGTCCTGCCTTTTAGAGATACATGATGAAATAGTTACAGAAGAAAATGAACAGAATTAACACCTGCATTAAGCTGTCATAAAAAGAGAACGCATTGCAAAATGAGAGCATAGCTTTAGACATACACGTACAAAGCCTGAATTATCCCGCAGCAAGCACAAAATTTATTTGGAGTTTCCTGATTGGCCTTTGAAATGTGTGGCCCTTTTGCATTTGGCATCGAATAAATGTGAATATGGATATTTTAACATGAAAATAAGTTATATTACCCTCATTGAAAAAAATCAGTACTCCAGAAAAGACATCTGTATATCCTATGTGACTTTGATTTCAACAGTATATGCCATACATGTACAATTCCTTCCTGAAATGTACAGAACTTTAATTAAAATAGTGCTTACACAGCATATTAAGTTGCTTGTGCTGCTGTCACAAAATACCACACAATGAGTGGCTTAAACGACAGCATTTGATTTTCCTACGGTTCTGGAGGCCGAACAGACCAAAGTCAGGCTGCCAGCAGCACTGGTTCTTGGGGTGTACCCTCCCTTTGAGTTACAGCTGGCCGCCTACTTGCTGTGTGCTCACATAGCCTTTCTTTGGTGCATGTTCACACAAAGAGAGCTCTCTGGTGTCCACTGTTTTAAGGACATAATCCTTTTGAATCAAAACCCTACCTGATCGACTTCATTTAACCTTGATTACCTCCATAAAGGCCCTATCTCTAAATATAGTCATATGGGAGGATAGAGATTCAAGATATGAATTCAGGAGGAAACACAAAAGTTCAGCACTTAATACACAGGTTTTAGAAAATGTAAGATAGATTCTATAACATACCTGTGAGGTGGCACATAATTCTATTTAATATATATTTTCTGCAAGTGTTTTATTCTTTTTTTTTTTTTTTTTTGTGTGTGGGTACCGGGGGTTGACCTCAGGACCTCGCATGCCAGCAGGCGCCCGTGCCGCTGAGCGATATCACCGGCCCATTTTTCATATGTGGGATCCAGGAGTTGAACTCAGGCCCTCGCACTTGCCAGGCAGGTGCTTACGCCGCTGAGCCATCTCACCGGCCCAGTGTTTTATTCTTGAGACCTTATTTTTTCATTCTGTTCCTAAAATTTTATTTTGAAAATATAAAAACTAGAGAATATAGAACAATGCTGCAAGCATCTAACATTTTGCTACGTTTATTTTTTCTAATTTTCTCTTGTGTACATACATTCTCCCTTCATAGACATATACAACACATGTATAGAGACAGACATATATATAGATATATCTGTATTTATATACACATAGGTATATCTCTGTGTTTGTTACACCACTTGCAGACAATTTGTAGACAGAAAATTATTCTTTTTTTCCCCAGCTACAGAGAATTGAACCCAGATCCTTCACACAGAGCTGCCTCCCCAGCAAGCTGGACTAGAATTTGCAGTCCTCTTGCCTCAGCCTCCCAGAGTGCTGAGATTACAGGCGTGCACCACCATGCTCGGCTCAGAAAATTACTCTCAACAAAAGTTGATTGCTGGATAATTAACTAAAATCATAACATCTTACTCCTCTTGGAAAGGGGGAATTACTGTAATTATTAAAATGGTTTTCAATTTTGGTATCATAAAAAGCCATATTACTTTATTTATGAGTCTTAAAATGTGTTTATTACTTCAGCGATAGACTCACACAATTTTAAACCCAGTAACACTAGTCGTACTAGTTGGCAAATCATGCTGATTAAGTTAGTAATAGGCTTACTGGAGTGGCTTGGACAGTGATCTTGGCAGTCATTCTATTTTACTTTTTTCCATGATAGTACACAATGTTGTCAGGGCAGGTTCCATTCCAATCTCATGACAGAAGCTTGACATGCACTAGCGCAGTGGAAATTATGAAGAAAATTAAAAAGGGAGATTTCTCCTTTGAAGGGGAAGCCTGGAAGAATGTATCCCAAGAGGCTAAAGATTTGATCCAAGGTAAGAATATTATGAAATTTGGTATTCTGTGTCGTGTGTCCTGACTGAAGTAGAATCATACCCATCACACATATGTGTGTTCATAAATTACTCAAGGAATCCACGTGTTCTCAGAGGCTTACCAGGCTACTGTCTTCAGCCTTGTTTTCTTATTAGAACACTCCCTTACTAATCTTATCCATATTTCCAGCATAAACTGGAGCTTGGCTTCCACTGGCATCTTAAGCCTCACATCCAAAGCAAACCTATACTTTTCTATCCTCCCTTTCCCTAACCGTGTTCCTCCTCCTGTCTCCTTTTGGATGGCAGCGCTACCCAGAAACAAGGTCACTGAAACAGGCACCTTGGCATCACCTGGCCACCCGCACTGTCCTCACCTTCCACAGCCTGTCACGTTGCTCTGCAGGTTCACTAACCGCCCCTTCCCATTCACAGGCACTTTCCTTTATTCTTGCCATCATTGCTTTGGCTAAAATCCTGCAGCATCCTTTCAACATGTCTCACTTCCTCTGACTTTACCTATCCATCATCTATGACCAGAGTGACAAATGTAACCTTAACTCTTTTCAAGTAAGAATCTTTTGGAGAATTTCTGCTAGCTTCAGGTGAGACTCCTTATTCTAGTATTCAGAATGGAAGCCTTCAGGACCTGGCCCTGCCTGCCTCTGCTTCCTTGCCACCCTGGGCATTGTGGAATACTTGAAGTCCTCAAATGTGCCAAGTATTCAGGTTCCTGCATTTCCTTACACTTGCTTTTGTTAATCATTGGAGCCCCCTCATCATCTACCCCACTTCTCATCCAGAAGACTTCCAGGATGCCCAACCATAGGTTAAGCCCTTCTTATGGGCCTGCTACCACACTCTGCACTCGTTCCCTCATGTTAGAATAACTGAGTGTTTGTATCGCCTACTTATTCCTCTGTGAGTCTCCACCTCCATGTCCCTATCGCCTTACTACACACCTGACTTGTGGAAGGCGGTTGGTAAATGTCTGGCACATGGCTGAAGTAGATTTGGGTGCTCTGTTCATTTGGGGTTCACCAAGTCACCAGTGTGAGTCTGTTTTGGATGGTGATTTTCTCCTAATTGAAAAGCCAGCTTTTCCCACAGCTTTCTAGACCTAGGCTGTTGTGACCTTATTATTAGCATCCAGTGTCTACTAGCAGACTAAATGTGTATGAAATGTGCAGTTATCTTTGTAGGAAGTCGAACCCTTATTGAAACCATCATTCCATGTGAACATAATTGAAATTAGGGTCTGAGGTCAATTTTTAAACTGTTTGAAATGGCAAATCCTAAAATATTTATTCCCACAGGACTTCTCACAGTTGATCCAAATAAAAGGCTTAAAATGTCTGGCTTGAGATACAATGAATGGCTTCAAGATGGCAGCCAGCTGTCCTCAAATCCTCTGATGACTCCGGACATTCTGGGATCTTCAGGAGCTGCTGTGCACACCTGTGTGAAAGCAACTTTCCATGTAAGGCCTGCAGTGTGCATGCCTCAGGGGGTTTGGAAGGGGGTCCCCCTCATATGCTCTTACTTGATAGCCTCTGACTCCTCTCCATTAATACATTTAAAATTGTATCTGTCCTTTGGCTGAGACTGCATAGTAGTAACTGTACATTGTGCACCTTTGTGCCAAGCAAATGCAAAAAGATAATTAGTCTACAGAGTAGATGAGTGAGGGAGAAATAAAATTATTGCCAAGGGGATTATCTTGAGAAAGGAAAAGGAATAGTGCTTCTCCGCTCAGAATTGAACTTTAAAAAGTAATGGATGAAATGTTGAGGAGTAGACAGAGTACTCTCAGAATTTGCACCAGGTGACCCAGATCTTCTCAGTGCCCTGTGATGCTAGGTTGTACAGAGTCACTGCGGGCCTGCCTATACCCGAGGCGAAGAAAAGTCAGGGCCACCTGCTCTGAGGAGGCCTGAGTGAACTCTGTGTTAGGAATTTGTGGTGGGAAATGTAAATCTTAGCAACAGAACCAGTCAAATCATGGAGAGGGTGCTGGTTTAGATGACTGATGTTCTTCAGGAATTTCCAGTCAGTGTTTCCTACTGGGATGTGGTGCTGACATCTTCAACAGATTTCGTAAGAGCTGGAGGTGAGGCTCAGTGGTAGATCGCTTGCCTGAAGTGCAGTCCCCAGTAACATACATGCATGCGAACACACACACATAACACAAACACACACTGACTCCCGGGTGACCCAGGTGTTTTGATGCACACACACAGCCCTCAGAAATCTTTTCCCATGAACTTCTCTCCCCTGCCAGGAAGTTGTCAGAGCTTTGTTCCCAGAACAACGTGAAGCTGTGGTTGTCAATGGAAAGTTGTCTTCTGCTGTGAGTCATAGATGGTATGAAATTTGCGTACTTTTGTCATCTCAGGGCTTCCCTCTTTCCTCCCCCAGGCCTTTAACAAATACAAGAGAGAGGGGTTTTGCCTTCAGAATGTCGATAAGGCCCCTTTGGCTAAGAGAAGGAAAATGAAAAAGACCAGCACCAGCACGGAGACGCGCAGCAGCTCCAGTGAGAGCTCGCACTCTTCCTCCTCCCATTCCCACGGGAAAACCACGCCCACCAAGGCGCTGCCACCCAGCAATCCTGCGGACAGCACCAACCCAGACACCCTCTTCCAGTTCTCAGACTGAGTGGCCGAGGAAGGGTAGGGATGTCGGCAGTGAGCCATTGCACCTTTATTTCCCTCAGCATACGCCTGAGGCGATGTTCTGTGCTTTAAAAAAAAGTGTCTCATTGGTCTCATTGGAATCTGCCTCTTAATGATTTTTTTCAGGAAAACCTGTTGGTTATCCTCATCCAAGAGCACTGGACAGAGAATGTTACTGTGAATAGAACACATGTGATATTTTTAGCGACCTACCATGATGACAACAGGACCATTCTTGAAAGAATAGTTTCTGTAAATTTAAGTAGGGACTGGTCAGATTGCCCACGATTGCACAGGTTTTTCAGGTGTCTGCCAGCAAGACTTGCCGATGCCTTTGCTATGCCTGGTGGACAGGTGGGCTCTTAAGAGATTTGCACCCTTTGGATAGTGATTTATCCGAGAAAAAGGTCTGTTTCAAGAAAAGATTCTGGGGCCGGTGAGATGGCTCAGCGGCGTAAGCGCCTGCCTTGCAAGCGCAAGGGCCCGAGTTCGACTCCCGGATCCCACATACGAAAAAGGGGCCGGTGATATCGCTCAGTGGCACGGGTGCCTGTTGGCGCACGAGGTCCTGAGGTCGACCCCCCGGTACCCACAAAAAAAAAAAAAAAAAAAGATTCTGTAATGAATTTTATGTGTGACATACTTATTTCTTGAGAGAGAATTTTAACTTATTGTTTTTATTTTATTGTTATATATGGTGATAACCTATTATTAATCTTTTAAAAGTTAAAAAAAAGATATAAGAACTTCAGGTCCCATGCTCAGTATTTGGGATCCATCTGCGATGCATGCTATGCTGTGTACGTTTTTAATTTTGCACTGCTCTTTCCTGGCAGTTTGCTTAATGGTTATTTCAGAGTATTAAGGTACACGTCTCTGTGTTAAGTGATATTGCACTTTATAAAAGGATGTGAATAAAGCAATCTGTTTTATAAAGTGCACTGTCTAAAGCATATGTACTGTATTTTTTGCCATTTTTTTTTCCATTATCTACTTAAAATTTGTCCTTATATCCCTTTTCTGCTTTGTGTGCAACAAGTAGAATGGGGCACGTTGTATGAGTCCTTAGCCACTTATGCACCAATATGAGGAAGAACTAAAGGGAAATTATACTCAACACTGTGCTTCATATCTGTACACTGTGTTGGATTACAGGGAGGCATTTCCTTCTGTAGTCATTTATTATGTACATAATATTTTAGAATCATACCTTTGACCTGTTTTGAAATTTTTGTTAAACTTTTAATCCAGAAAGCATATTTTATAAACGTATGCAGAGCACTTTTATTGCTCCACGGTTCTGAATTCATACAGAAAACAATGCTATGCGATGAAGACATTTCATTGAAAGATTCCCACATTTTAAAATATAATTAATTCATTCCCTATGCAAAAAAACAAAGTGTTAGGATTTGTATGTTATGCTTTTTTTTCAAGCCATTATGTGAAATATCAGGACTGAGAAAAGTGATCTTTTTATGTTTACAGGAATCATGCTTAAAAAGATAATGCCCAACAAGTTTATTTTATAGTTTTTGTTAATGATAACCTCTTGAGCATTAGTTTGGAATTTGGGCATGGTATTTATTTATCCCTTTCTTGAGGTAATAGCAGCATTAATTTTAACCAGTTATGAATACTAAAAATATTGCACTCTATGTAATGAAATTATATTTATTACTAAATCAATGTATATATTAATAGCACAGGCAACAAAATGGTAACTATTAAAATATTTTCAAAAAATTATATTATCATGTTCACATTTTTGTCCACAATGGTTATTGGGGATAATTTTTTATACTTTTCACTGACCTAAATGACTATACAGTTATCTTTTAATCAGTGAATGTTTCGCACTTCTAGATTTCAGTCATTCCTAGTAAGGATGGAAGACCTTGCATGAATTATTCCTTAACTGTAGCTAATTCATAAAAAGTGATGTCATCGTGTACAGATTTATAAGAAAATGTCCATTTATTTTTACATTGGATGTATTTGGGTTATATTCAAGTCACTTTTTAAACTGTGTATCACGGTAGAAAATGAGTTATGGGGCCGGTGAGATGGCTCAGTGGCTTAAGCACCTGCCTGGCAAGCGCGAGGGCCCGAGTTCGACTCCCGGATCCCACATACGAAAAAGGGGCCGGTGATATCGCTCAGCGGCACGGGCGCCTGCTGGCGCACGAGGTCCTGAGGTCGACCCCCTGGTACCCACAAAAAAAAAAAAAAAAAAAGAAAGAAAAGAAAATGAGTTATAAAGTACAAACCAAAGGGATTTTGTTGCCAACAGAAAATAATCCAGAAAAACAGTCAAAAGTCACTGTACCCCAGTGATTGCTGGTGTGATTGACTCATTGTGAGTACTGAAATTCAATGGGTTTAATTTTCATTTCTTTCTCCTGCATCTTCTCCTGGAGGGCACTGAAATGGGCAAAGGCAGGCAGAGTAAGAGGAAGGAGAAAAGATAAAGGTCTCAGTCTCTCGATGCACCAGCCTGAATTATCTCGAATGGGCTTTGAAGAGACCCGAGAGGACACACAGCCTTGCACTCTCCTGGCAGACGTCACCATCCTCACCGACCCGCACACACCCACAAGCAGCCTTCGGGGCTGCGTTTGCAGCAGCTGAGTTGTGCGCAGGCTGTCTCTTAACGTATAGGGCACCGCGCCTTAAAATTCACAGAGCTTTCGTTTGATTACATGAAAACTAAACAATAAAAGATACTTCCTATAAAAATACTAAATGCAATGACTCTGGATATTAAGAATAAAATAAATGTAAGAAAAACAAATATAGGGCCGGGGATATAGCTCAGTGGCACAGCCCCTGCCTGGCAAGCGTGAAGTCGTGAGTTTGATCCCCGGTACCAAAAAAAAAAAAAAAAAAAGAAAAATATATACATTAAATACTTTTTATGATACTAGTTTTGGGGATAAAGCTAAATCACCCTCTCCCTTCTCCCCTACTTGACTGTATGGTATGTAATTTATGCCATCATGAGTCCTGAGTCATATATTTTCTAACTATATATACCCAATATATTGAGAGGTAAGAATAGGAAAAGGAAGCTAATAGAGGAGGAGATTAAGAAAACAGTTCTCCAATTCGTAGGTCTCCAAATCTCTATAAAATAAGAAACTACTGCAGTACTGGAATAGAACATCAGTCTCCTCTAACTTGAACATGATTGTCTTGGAGTCACAGGTTCATTTACCTCTGCAAGATAGCCTTTTAATTCTCTTTGATTACTGCTCATTTCTTACATAAGAATGTTAATTCTTACAAACCTTAGGTAATTCTTTAAGGTAAGTTATTTTAAAGAATCCTACTAGGATAACAGTGACTGGTTTGTTTTTAAATAAGGAAATTCCTTTGGTAACTTACTTTATTTTTTTAAGTATGCACTCAAATACTTTATAAAAGTATACAATTTCTTGTTAATTGTTCACCTTGCCTCTGTTTGAAACACCTGTTACTGTCATATTTATTAAGAACAGGGCATCTTACAATGCTGAACATTTCTAAATTATTGGTTCTATATATGCCTTAGACCTTAGGTTACTTTGGGTTTTCTTCCAGTGACCAGTAATAATAAATACCTAATAGCTCGATTCAGGTGTTTGTGTAATAACCCTTCTAATATTCTTTAAAATCTAAGTAAATAGTTAAATTCTAATGTACCACTTACATAATGTGAAAATAATTGTCTTATAGATGAGTTACTATAACATAATGCATTATCTTAAAATTATGATGTTTGGCCCCTCAAATGTCTTACCCAGTAACAGTGCAGTTTCTGGTCTTTAATTTTTTTTATGGAAAAGTAAACAAAATTTCATAACAAAATAATAGAATAACAATAGTTAATACACTGAGTATCATTATCTTTAAAGTAGGTAATCAGAGTACAAGGTATGGGCATAAAAAATTCTCCAAACGATATTAGCACAAACCTTTCTTTTCAATGAACTAAAAGAAACTAGTAGTATAACTATCTTGTATCTTGATTTTTTTCCTTTTCCCTTCCTTCCTTTCCCCTTCCCTCATCCTAGTTCCTTTTTCATTTTAAACAATTTCTTCCCATTTCACAATATCTGTTGTGCATTTTGGACTTTATTTACTTTCTCAGTTCCTCACACCAGGGAGACAATACGAAGTTTACACACACGAGTCTGATTTATTTCACTTATGAGTATGGTCTCTAGTTGCATCCATTTACCTATAAAAGTCTCAAGTTTATCCTTCTTTATGGCTGAGTAGTATTCCATTGTATAAAAAGATCTGGTCTTTAATTAATTGCATGCCCCACATGTGTGGGCATCATCACATGATAACATGATCTGGCACCAAAATGAATGTAGCAAGCACTAATGGAATTGGAACATAAATGTGAGTCGTCATAAAACTCAAAATTGAAAAATACGAGATTAACAGGAAGTATGTGTCGAGTAAATATTTTAAGTATAATCTGCTCAAAGAAAATAGCTCTACAGCAACATAAAAGTTTTATTTGCTATCTTAAGTAACTTCACTCCAAATTGTGACATTCTTTAGAAAGAATGCTTTCTTTGAAAGCAGGTATTTAAATCTCGTTTTGGGGGCAGGGAGCAGTATATGTTCAAAGGGGCAGCATCTTCCTCAGAATATTTGATCAGTCTCATTTCAGACCTCATCTTCAGCATTGCTTACTTTCAAGTTTTCAAGATCCTGTATTTCTTCCGAGTCCTTTTCTTTGTATACGCAGCTCCCCGTTTTGAAGTGAAGTAGTTGGTCCAGCCGCTTCTTGCCCTCCTCAGAGCTGTTGCCCATCCTATTTCATGCATTTGGAAAGTAAGCAGGTGCCAGCACTTTTATATTTTCCTACTGTTGGGCTGAAAAGGAACAAGAAGCAAAAGTGGCTCCCAAATACCTGTGTGTTGTTGTCTTCGTATAAGTGCAAATAGCTCGGATAGGTACTCTTGATTACTAGCCATTTCCTTTTCTTCACTACTTCTCACCACATGGCAAAATGCTGATATTTTGTATTTAGGAGACTTTATATTAAAAGACAGGATTCTGAGCCGGTGAGATGGCTCAGTGTCGTAAGCACCTGCCTGGCAAGCGTGAGGTCCTGAGTTCGACTCCCGGTACCCACATAAAGGAAAAGAAGGGCCAGTGATATTGCTCAGCAGCACAAGCACCTGCTGGCAAGTGTGAGGTCCTGAGTTTGACTTCCGGTACCCACATTAAAAAAAAAAAGACAGGATTCTTGGTAGTTATTTCTCAGGCTTGATTTTCCTGCTATATGTCTGCTGGGATAGGTGGAAGGACATTTTGTGATAGTTACCTAAAGTGCGGCTTGGTCCATTGTAAAGCACTGAAGACTTCAAAGAAATAAAATCTGTATTTAATACAACTGATCTTCAGAACACAGGCATCGGGGGTAATAGCATTATGTTGTTTTCTATTGTATAACACTTCTAATTTGTATGGTCTTGTAAAATTTGTCTCTTTAAAAATCCAGTGGGATGATTGTCTCTTCCCAGTGGTTTTTGTCTTTTCATTTATGTTTTCAAGTCCCCCTATATTTAAAAAGGAAGCAGCTGAGCATGGTGATGCACACTTCTAATCCCAGCACTCTAGGAAGATCACAAGTTCTAGACCAGCATGGGCAATTTAGCAAGACTCTGTCTCAAAATTAGAGATTAAAATTAAAAAAAAAAAAAGGTTGAGAGTGTAACTCAGTGTGAAGGACCTGGATTTAATCCCCAGTACCAGGAAAAAAAAGAGGAAGAAGATGAAGATGAAAATCAAAAGAACAAAAATGGTATGTCATGGCTTAGAGAAGGAAATTGAAGTCATGCATGTAGAATAATGTGGCTTTATTTTCTGACATTTCTGTTTGTAAATAGGTTGGAAAATCGTTTCCCTTTTTGCTTTGTTTTAAAATCCAGTAAGGTTGAGGCTGTTGACATTTTTAACTGCAGTTTTATTTTTAATTGTACAAGAAGCTGATCGTGTAAAACGCGTCCTGCTATGTCAGGACAGGGACGTGACAGCTATCCTCATGAAACAGCAGCGCTGTGCTCAGCACTTGATCACTCAAAGCTAAAATACAGCAGTTTAGTTTAGCTCCCATACTGCAATCCTACTTGCTAAAATTACACATATGGGCAAAAGGAATGATTGACTGTACAATAATGCTCGGTCTTTCTGTGAATAAGAACAGAAATATAAAGATGCTGCATCACATAAAAACTTAATGCTTTAAGTATGAAAGTTTTGAAAAATATCTCTAAAAGCTTTACTGGCATGAATTTCTAAAAAGAGGAAATCACAATATACACATAGAGGAATTTTTTTAAAGACTGGCATTTAAATGTACAGCTGGTGGGACCGGTGAGATGGCTCAGCGGCTTAAGCGCCTGCCCGGCAAGCGCGAGGGCCCGAGTTCGACTCCCGGAACCCACATACGAAAAAGGGGCCGGTGATATCGCTCAGCGGCACGGGTGCCTGCTGGCGCGCGAGGTCCTGAGGTCGACCCCCCGGTACCCACAAAAAAAAAAAAAAAAAAAGTACAGCTGGCGTATTTCTGTCCAAAATGGTAAGTATTTATCCCTAGGTGTGGAATTGAGACTTCTGAAAGTAATCTAAGCTGCAGTAATCTATATGAACTATTCTTCCAGAGCTTTACCATAAAGATAAGAATTTTTCTTACTAAAAGGTAAATGGAAAATTAAATATTGAAAAACCTTTTTCTTCTGTTCTGTGTGGATAACTAAAAGTACAATCAAATCCCAGAGCAAATGAACGCTGTTCCTGTCTGCTTCCGTCTTCTGTAACTGCCTCAGTTGATTCCCCACTCAGTACATGTACTTTTTCTTGCTTTGCTTTTTTCATTTTCCCATTATAAACTCTTACACATTAATGTAACCTCACACTGGTATTTCACTCACTACTTCATGTATCCATGTAGTAATTAACATTTACAGATGATAATATCCCTGAAATAAACAGTCAATTGAAACAAATAAGGGAAAAGTTCGGGATGATAATGAGTTAAGATTAAGGAAATGATGCTGCGTGGGAAAGCGAGTGCCTTTAAACGTGGAGATCTAACATTTCTGTGGACACAGAGAGGGCTGCTTTACAAAAATGAGCTCTCAATGGCCATATAAATAAATCCATCTAAAAGGTTTTGTCTACTATGTGAGTGAAGGAACTCACGTAACATGTCTAGATAGGCTCCGTGAGGTAGTTATTTTCTTCTAGGAGACCCACGGGATAATTCCCCCCTGTACCCTCACCCGTTCTCCAACTTTTCCTGCTACCCAATGCCCAATCATGGACATGGCCAAAAGAACCTGTCCACATACAGCATCAGGACTACATGGAGATAGTGAAGATGTTTTTTTGTTTTGTTTTGTTTTGTTTTGTTTTTTTGTGGGTACCGGGGGTCGACCTCAGGACCTCACGCACCAGCAGGCGCCCGTGCCGCTGAGCGATATCACCAGCCCCTTTTTCGTATGTGGGATCCGGGAGTCAAACTCGGGCCCTCGCGCTTGCCGGGCAGGCGCTTAAGCCGCTGAGCCATCTCACCGGCCCGTGAAGATGTTTTTTAAAACTTCATCGCAATATAATAGGTGAAGTACACAAGGCTTACAGATTCAGCTCACCAACTTTTACCTCTATACACATCCACAGTACCATCACCCAGATGAAGACGGGGCTCCCAGTCAATACTAAACATGACCATTTTTCTAACTTCTGTCACTGTTTTGACCTTCCTATACCTGGAACTATACAGTACACTTTCTTTGCATCTGGTTTTTTTGACCTGCAGTATGTCTGGAATTCATCCATGTTGTTGCATGTAGTGGTAACAATAGATTTCTGTTTCCGTTGATGTATAGTGTTCCCTCGGGTGAGTGCTGCACATCACACTTATTTACTCTCTGTTGAGGGACATTTGGGGTGTTTATAATTTTTAGCTTTTATGTATAAAGCTGCTATGAGCATTCTTTTTTTTTTTTTTTTTTTTTTGTGGGTACCGGGGGGTCGACCTCAGGACCTCGCGCGCCAACAGGCACCCGTGCCGCTGAGCGATATCACCGGCCCCTTTTTCATATGTGGGATCCGGGAGTCGAACTCGGGCCCTCGCGCTTGCAAGGCAGGCACTTATGCCACTGAGCCATCTCACCGGCCCTGCTATGAGCATTTTTGTTCCTGTCTTTTAGTGGACAGGTACACTCATTTCTCTTGGTTTTATACCTAACAGTGAAACTACCATACCATAGGATGAATGTACATACACTGAGCTGGAAGATACTGCCAAATACTTTTCAACATTGGTTGAAAAGCTACACAATTATCAACAGTGGATAAGAGTTCAGTTGTTCCACATCCCCATCAGTACCTGCTACCACCAGCTTAGTAATTTTAGCCATTCTGGCAAAATGGGTATTTGATTGTGGTTTTTAGCCATTTTGGTGATTGCATGTTCCATTGTGGTTTTAGTCATTCTGATAAATGTGTATTTGATTGTAGTTTTAATGTTTTACTGATGCCATGGAACACCTTTTTTATTTTTGTTAGCCATTTGATTATCCTCATCTATTAAGTGCCTTTGCGAGCCATTTGTCCATTTTGGGGGGTTTTCTTTTTTCTTATTGATTTACAAGAGTCCCTTATATTTATCTAATAGGTGGGAGTTTTTGTCTGATATATTATTGTAAATATCTTCTCTTTTTTTTTTTCCAGTTTCTAAAAGGCTTTCTTACATGACCAAAATTTTTATGAAATCTAAAATAGCAATCTTTTATTTATGGTTAGTGCTTTTGACCTATTAAGTGTTTACCACAAGGTTATGAAGGTTTTTTATGTTGGTTTGATTTGGTTTGGTTGCACTCCTGGGGGTTGAACTCAGGAGGTGCTGGGCGACAGTCCCACATCCCCAGCCCTTTTTATTCTCTTACTTGGATACAGTGTCATTACACTGCTCAGTCTGGCCTCAAATTTGTGATTCTCCTGTCTCAGCCTCCCTGGTAGCTGAGATTGCAGGTATACACAACTGTGCCTGGCTTTCTGTAAATTTTTTATAGATATCATTTACCAGATTATGATTATTTTTTTAGCTGGGCATCGTGGCACACACCTGTAATCCTGGCATCCAGGAAGCTGGGGCAGAAGGATCTCTAGTTCAAGACCAGCCTGACTATATAGAGAGGCCCTATATAGAGAGGTTGTAAAAAAAAATTTTTTTAAACATTCTTTTACTTCCCAGTTTTCTGGGAATTGTTTGTTTGGTTGTTTGGTTGGTTGGTTGGTTGGTTTTTTGAGACAGAGTCTCACTATATAGTTCAGACTAGCCTTGAACTCACTGTGTAGTCTAGGCTAGCCTTGAACTCTCCGTGATCCTCCTGCCTCAGCCTCCCAAGTGCTGGGATTACAGGTGTGTGTCACCATACTGGCTTCAGAAAATGTTTATTAAATGTTTTTTCTGCCTCTGTTCAGATGATAATAAAGTTTTTCTCTTTTATGGTCTTACAGTGATAAATAATGCTGATTTTCAAATTTTATATTCCTGGAATAAGCTCCACTTGCTTCAATGTATTATTCTTTTCATTTGTCAATAGCTTCAGTTTGCTCATTTTGCCTAGGGTTTTTGAGTCTGTGCAGAAGGACAGACTTGTAATTTGCCTTTCCTTTAAATTGCTGTCAAATTGTGTATCAGGATTATTTTGACCTCATAAAACAAGATGGGGCTGTTCCTTCTTTTTTTATAGGCTGTAAGAGTTTTGCCCATTGTTATTCCTACCTTAAATATTTAAAACAGTTCACCGTCGAAGCCATGTGAGGGAGTTTTCTTTGTGGGGAAGTTGCCTGTACTTTGGGTATATAGACCATGCAGTGTTAATATGTTATTCATTATTGATTTTAAGTCTTTTATCTCACAATTTTTTTCCCATTTGTCCTGTTTCCTCTTTATTCCTGTATTTCTCTTTTTCTAACTTTTTTTTTTTTTTTTTTTTTGAGACAGGGTCTCACTATGTAGTCCAGGCCTGCCTTGAACCAACTTTGTAGTTTAGACTGGCCTGGAACATGGAACGATCCTCTTGCCTCAGCCTCCCAAATGCTGGGATTACAGATGTGCACCACTATGCCAGGCCTCTAACTTCTTTTGAATAAACTAAGTATTCTCTATTACCCATTTTTAAAAGTCTATATTCAGTTTTTTTTGCCTGCATATTAATGCTTCCCAGTATTTTTCATTCCATTCTATTTTTCTTCCATCTAGCATGACTGGTGTTTTTTCTGCATGAAGTATTCTAGTTAGTACAATCATTTGTTGCTTTAAAATGACGGTATGTCCTGAGAAATGCATTGATAAGCAAGTGCACAGAGGTTGTGACAACAGTATTCAACATAATTGTAGGGGACCACTGTCACATTTGTGGTCGGGTCTTGACTGAAACATCATTATGGGGTGTGTGATTGCATATATTTTATTGCCAGGTTTGCTGTTAGTGAATTCTCTTAGCTTTTAGTTTTTGAAATCTTACTTCTGCCTTTATTTTTTTTGTAACACTTTTATTGGGATAAAATTTACATATCATATGATTCACCCATTTAAAATGTAAAATTCAATCTTGCCTATATCATTGAAGGATATTTGCGCCAAACATGAAATTCTAGGTTCATCGCTTTCAAGATATCATTCCATTCCTTAAGGTCTGTAGAAAAGTCAGTCATGAGTCTTGCTTTTCTTCAAAGATAATGTGTCTCTATTTTCTGGCTACTTTTAAGATTTTTTTTGTCTGTTTTTAGCTCTGATGTATTTATTTATGGTTTTATCTTTCCTAAGGATAATAAACTTGTTGAATCTGTTGGTTGATGCCCTTCCTTATCAGAAATTCTTAACCAGTCTTTATGGAAGTATTTTTTTCCAGTCAGTTCTCTCTCAAGATTTTCCCAAACTTTTCCAGCATGTTCCACATTAGCTTATAGTCTTACCTTGTTTTCCATCTTTATTTCTCTCTGTACTTCAATCTTCAATAAATTTTATTGACAACCTATCTTCTAATTCACTTGTTCTGTGTTCTACTGGGTCTGATGAATTTTAAATTTGATTTTGTATACTGTATTTTCCATTGTAAAGGGTTTGTTTTTTTTTTTTTTTTTTTTTTTTTTTGGTAAGCTCAAGTCTCTGCTGAATGTTCTTTTACCCCATATTCTTGAACATATGAATCAAAATTATTTTAAAATTCTTTTCATCTGAATTTGTACCAATTGGTTTTTTCTATTCCTGTATTTTCTCTTGGCTTTCAGTGATTCTCTCGTGGCTCCTAAGTCCGGGGGATGCCACACATGGTGTAATAAAGATCTGAGATCATCCCCCTGCGATCATTCTCCTGGCATGCGGGTAAAGTATGGGCAGATCGCCCTAAGCCTATTGAGGTTGCCTGCAGATTCCCTCGGGTTTGTGTATTTTGGTCTACTCCCAGCACATGGCCTCTCTGGTTTCTCCACTGAAAATGTGCCGTATTTAGCAGGCCCCTGTCACCTTAGTGACCTTAAATTCCCACCTCTGTGTCCTCGATACCAAGAGCTGTTAAGACCGCCACCCAGCTCTCCCAGCTGCTCTTTTGCTGGGTTTCATGCTGCCTTCACGGTGCGCCCGAGTTAGAACTGGCAGGTGCCACAGTGGGATGCTGTAGCAATGCTTCCCGTTCACTTCCCTGAGGTTTCTCTTCTCCAGGACTGTGTCCCTCAAACCCTAGCTACTGGGCCAGGGATTTAGCTCAGTGGTGCAGCGCCTGCCTGGCAAGCGTGAGGTTCTGAGTTCAATTCCCAGTACCACCCCCCCAAAAAACTAGCTACTTTCACAGCCAAATTCTGACTCTTGTCTCTTCAACCAAGTCAGCTGGCAGGTTTCTGCTCCGCTATAACCGTGCTCAGTCCCCTTCGCCCGTGTCCCCACAGTGGCTCTGGCTGTGATAACTTGGCCGTCACAGTTGGTAAGAGAGGGCACCAGGTCCCTCTGCTGTGCTATCCATTCATTAAACAGTTTGGGACTCCTACTTCAGGACAGGTCCTGTTCTACCCCGGCAATGTACTAGTAAAGATCTCTATTACTTTGGGACTTAAAAGCCTGTTGTTTTTTAAAAGGCTATGAAAGGGTTTCTGAGTCACTCATAGTAATTAAACAGACTTTTTGGAAGGGTGTGAGGGAGCCTGTGACATTTTGGATGATTACACCTTCTTGCTTTATACAAATATTTTTAGCCTTTTACAAATTATGTAAAAACTAACCCAGTTTACAGTGTCCCCACATATCTCACTACTTTGCCCACCTTTTAAAGCTAAAACATGCTTAATTCCATATCCGAGTTGCTACATCATACAGGCAAGCAGATGAAAAACTCACTTTGTGGCACAATTATTGGAAAATTTGAGTTAAAACTTTAGGAACTGATTTGTGGAGGATATACTTAGCTCTGAAATCAAGTCATTTTATGAGTGTCCACATGAGATCTGATAAAGAATCAGCCAATTTGTGGTTTCACGTTTTAAACGCTTCAGTTTTTGAAAAACATCTCACAGGCAGCTAAGCCCTTATTAAATGCTTTGAGATACTAAAAGACAGCTTTGGTGTTCTCAGTCTTCCAAAATAGCTTAAATGTCAGCGTTAGCAAGAGAAAAATGTAATCTGAGCATATATGGCTGTTTTAATACCACTCCTCTTTGATATTCTTTCCTACTTCAGAACTTCATCCAGTGGACTGTTTTTCTATTCCAGATCCCAGAGGTAACACCTTGTCTGTCCTATTGCAATCTATTGTGATGTCATATAAAGGCAAAGAACCAGGACATCGTCATATGATAGCTGCAAGATCCTAGGTGTACACAGGGAACGGATCAACAACCTGAGAGTATTTGGTTGGGTATTCTTAGAATTATAGCCCTCTGGAAATGGCTTAACAACTACCAGATAAAGTGAAAAAGCCATAATTCCAGCACTTGGGAAGCTGAGGCAGGTAGAGCACTATGAGTTTGCAGCCAGGCTAGGCTACATAGTGAGCTCAAGGCCAACCTGGACTATATAGCAAGACCCTGTCTTGAAAGAGAGAGAAACACGAAAGGTCACATATTGTAAAATTCCACTTACATGAAATGTCTGGCTAGGCAAACCCACAGAGACAGAAAGACTCATGGTTTCCACAACTGCTAGAAGGAGGAAAGGAGAAGTGACACTTAAGGGTATGGATGACAGATTAGGGATGATAAAAATGTTCTGGAATTAGTGGCAATAGTTGTACAACACCATAAATATACTAACAACTTATATATGATGGGCTTAAAATGATTTTTTTTTTTACATGAAGTCTGGCTATGTTGTCCAGGCTGGCCTCTAATCCTGGGCTCAAGTGATCCCCCTGCCTCAGCCTCCCAAGTAGCTGGGGCTACAGGTACACTCCACTGCCAGGCATAAACTGTTAAACTTTATGTTATGTGAATTTCATCTTAATTTTTTAAAAACCACGTGCACAAAAAAGAGCTGCTAGCTAAAAAAGATGTAGTTATTTTGAGAAAGTCACTTCTAACACTTTGTTGTTTAGAGAATGCCATCCCAGCCCTCCTTTCTTTGGCAGCAACCCCATTTTGAGAATAGTTGGGAAATCTTTTACAAGGAGAAATGAAGTCTTGTGGCACAAGGTAAATGTGCCTCTTATGGGTAACCCCAGAGGCCCAGTTTAACAGAGAAGGAACCTCCTTTGGATCATATTTTTCCCAGTGCTGAGTAATGTGTGGATGGATACTGAAATGCTGTATTTTAATGTTAACCACGCCAGTTTATTACTCTAAAGGTTAATCCCTTTTTGTGTGTGTGTGTGTAAGTCCTTTTCTAAAATCCCTCTTATCCTGCTTATATCAACATTCTCTCCAAAGAGGCCTAATTGTCAGTTAGCTGAAATATATTTAACAAAGTAATTTGCAGTGGTTGTCTTTTAATCAAACAAAATACCCTTGAAATGCCACAAAATTAATGCTAAAATGATTTTGCCATTTTACTAAACTAAGAGACTATTGTCCCTCTTAAATCCAATATATATTTAAAATACCTTTGTCCTGGACAATTTATACTCACTGGATGCGAAAGATTTATCAACACATGACTCAGTTTCTAAATCTTTTTATTCACCCATTGAGATATCACATGAAAGTTTGCATTTGTTCCCAGCAAAGATGAACTGTACGGAAGAAAATTGGACTTTAAAAACTTCAAAATGCTTTCACAGCAAATATAAATAGAACTGTTTAAAATTGAAAATTGTTTTACATAAAATCAATGTGAAGAATGTATTACAGTACAATTTTTATGTAAACTACTTTTTACAAATTTTGAATACCAAATGTTTTGAAGAAAATTTTCATAATAACTAATTTTCTTGAAATTTTTCTATACTTAGAATAAAGTGCATCTAAAGTTAGGACCTTAGATAAGTATTTTGTTGTATCACTAATCTAGTTGTATATTTTTTTTAAAGAAAGAATGGACTGAGAAAATAAAGATACATTTATGGTACGTCAGTGTGTATTTTACTGAGTGATGCTGATATAGCTCTTAGATACTAAAGTGTTCTATCAAATACTCCAGATGTTTCACTTCTGACTCTTGCGATGGCTTTCTAATCTCAGAATAATCAAACTCTGCTCACCTAAAAATCTCAAAAACTTTTGCTAATGATGAATACATCTCATGAAAAACTTGAATTTTTAAAAACTCTAATTAGTAGCTGGGCATGGTGTCTCAATGCTTGCAATCCCAACTCTTGAGAGGCAGAGGCAGGAGGATTGCTGAGAGTTTGAGGCTACCCTGGGCTACACAGTGAGTTTAAGGCCAACTTGAACTACATAATGAGACCCTGTCACCAATAAAACAAAACTAAATTCTAACTAGAGTTTAAATTGATGTATTCGAGCTATGACATATACATATATATGATAAATATTGATGACTACTAGTTAATATATATTTTTTTTATTATGTAAGCTTTTTAAAAAAATTTTTCTGCTGGTTTCATGTTAAATTTTTCAAATGTCAGGTTGTAGTGTCTATAGTAAAGAGATTTTGTTTTAAATCTGGTAGCATATTTAGGAATTGTGAAATTATAAATTACAATGTCAAATCGTCATGCTTCAATCAGGCTCCTTGAACAATAATTACTTAATATTATGCTGTGTTAACAGTCTATCTAAATGCTTATCTTAGTATGGAGGAAAAAATATTCTGTTTCCTAGATACTTAAGTAATAGTTCAGTATTGTGAACTATGCAAGGCTTCCAACATCTAAGTGATAAACCCATTCCTCCATTGACTGTCTGCCTGGCCAGCGATCCCTATCTGTACTGAAGAACGCTTGCCTATAAATGACCACCCAAAGGGCACAAGAAATCCATGTTAGTTTCTTTTTAAGTGAAACATATAGGTATGGATTGTTTGTTCTAGTAATACCGCATTGGTTTCTTACAGACCTAATGTAGCTGCAATGGATGATAATATTCCAGAGTTCCAGGATTATTTTAAATTAGTTTTATAGCTAGGGAGGGGTTTTCTTTAATACAGAAACTTCAGAATGTTAAGCTTTGAGCATTTAAAACACCCACAGGAGCCGGACGTGGTGATAATACCAGCGCTTAGGAGGCTGACCGAAGAGGATCACCCAGAGTTTGAGGCCAGCTTGGGCTACATCGAGAGAGTCCCTGTCTCAAAAAAAAAAACAAGGGCCGGTGAGATGGCTCAGCGGCTTAAGCGCCTGCCCGGCAAGCGCGAGGGCCCGAGTTCGACTCCCGGATCCCACATACGAAAAAAGGGGCCGGTGATATCGCTCAGCGGCACGGGCGCCTGCTGGCGCGTGAGGTCCTGAGGTCGACCCCCCGGTACCCACAAAAAAAAAAAAAAAAAAAAAACAAGCAAAATAAAACAACCCATAGGTAGTAGATGCTTTGTTTTTGTTATTTTTTATTTTTTAGGATGAAGTAATGAATCCTTTTTATTTACTTGGATGATTTATCTAGACTTCCCCTTTTTTTGGTGCTGGGGATTGAATCCAGGGCCTTATGCACGCACAGTACCACTGAGCTACCTCCTTCCCCAGACTCAGTTTATCTAAACAATGGGGAATGAAGACCTCTGAATCTCTCCCTTTTTCAGCTTGCAAGTTCCTCTCCACCCAAGGATATCCTTTTTTTTCATCTTCTATCTTTCTTGCCTTCTTCCTCGAAGTAGCGGAGATTGAACCCAGGCATTCGATCACTGAACTACATCTGCAACCCTGTTTTTATTATTGTACTTTGATATGAGGGTCACACTAAGTTGCCCAGGCTGGCCTTGAACTTGCTGTCCTCCCACCTCAGCCTCCCTAATAGCTGGGATTACAGGAGCGCATTGTCACTTCATCGTTGATGAAACTTGTTGATGGAAAGTTCAGTTTGATTAGTCTACCCTTTCTGCTAGGTTTTGGGGTTTATTTTATGGGTGACAACCTAAGAAGTTTCTGCAGTGGAAAATATCATGAAAACATATGTCCCATATAAAGTTGTTTCACCTAGAGGAATTTTCCATAGCTTACATTGAAAGAGAGGCAAATGAAGTAAAGCATCATGACAAATTTTTCTGCATAGAGATCTCATTTTATGTGTAGAATCACAAGCACATCAAGCACTTGGTGCTAACATTCTAGACTTCCTTTCTTTGTGACAGCTTTGCAGACTTAATAATATTTCTCCCAGAAGAGGTACTGAAATTTATTCTTGTTTAAAGATAAATATTTTTAACATGGAGAAATAAAAGCTGCCCATAGGCCACTCACATAGCAAACTGAATTAGCAGTACTCTGTTGCAGTATTAGATAACTACACTAACGGCATACAAATATAATGGGCTGATTTAGCACTTTACCTTAAAAGGATTTTCCAACCAGATCTTATTCTGGTGGGTTCACCTGAGTGACCTAATACATGAGTATTTGTTTCCTTTGAAGGCATTTAAACATTGGAAGGCATTGAACATTGTGAGTTGCACATTTGAGGGACCATTTTAGATGCAATTTATATTTTAAAAGACATCATTTTCCAAAAAGAAAGGTAGGAGGGCTGCATAGATAACCAGAGTAGACGGAAGTCACAGCAGCACTGCAGCACATCCGAGAATTGAGAATCCCAGAGCTCAGGAGCTTTGGCTGTGCGTGCTCGGCGGGCAGCAGGGCTCCTCAGTGACCTCACCGACCGGTGCTTGCGTGGCCTCTTCCTGAAGACTTTTGGGAAAGGCGGGCTGCTGCCTCACTACTTTGATGTGCACCTGTTGTTCTAGAATTTCCTAGAACTTGGAACTAATCACTTGTTATCTTAGCAGATGGGAGCATTTTAAATTTTGTTTCGAATGCTGTCATTACTTTAAAGGCCAACTTAACCCTGTATATTCAGGTGGGGTTTTTTCCTCATAGTTTTCCCCACTGATTAGGTTTCTCCATTTTCTTAATAATGTGAAAATATTTTCTTCTCTTTCTGTCCCTTCTTCTATTTAGTATTTATGGTGGCAAGGAGTAAAGGGATATCTGTTTTTTAAATGGACCACAATCATGACTTTGGTTTTTGTCCTACTGCAGCAGCTGGATTGGTTATTATCATTTACTGAAAGTTCCTTCAGAGCGAGTGAAGAGAGTTCATTTCAGGTCAGTTCCTGAGAAGCGATGTGACCTCTGATGGCACCCAGAGGAAGGAAGCCAGGTGGAGGAAGCCGGCAGGGAGCAGGTCCCCTCCCGGAGCGCAGGTCAGAATGTCAGCTTCCGAGGCCCATAGTCTGGGGTTCTAGTGTCCTCGAGCTGCCAGGTAAGAAGGCTGGGAGGCCGTGTGCTGACTGTCCTTTAGGCTTGTCCTTCAGGTAGCACCGATGTCAACTCCACTCTTGATTCCATCTTTAGGAAATGACAGTACCTTGGTTTTGCTAACCGGCCCAAATTAGCATCAACAAGTAAATTGCCTTAATTTTATCTTTTCACTTTTTTCATACATACACACAATACATTCCCAGTACATTCCCTTCATATCCTTCTTTCTCCCACTGAGGGAAGCTGACTCTGACCTTGCTGAGTCCGGGTCGCCACGTCAAGTCTGAACCCTGACAGCAATGATCTGTGTGTAGCCACCCAGTGAACTACGTTGAACAGTTTTCTGCCCAGTCACAGCAGCTTTGTGGCAGTCCAAGGCAGCCTGTCAAGCGGATGAATTGCCAGCCAGAGTGGATCTGTTTATAAAATAAAGATTTGCACTCCATGCCCTTTTTAAAAACTTTTGTTTTTAGATATGTGGGTGTATGTTCATCTCTGGCCAGAACTTTTGTTTCCGATTTCAAGGGGCTGGTGCTGAAGGTGTCTTTGGGGCCTTTGTGTTGCTGGCTCTGTTCGCTGCCCAATAAGCAGGAGCTAATCCATCATTCCGCGCACAGGGAGCGGCATCTATTATGTTCAGACTCCCGGGCCAGTGGGCAGCTTCTCTGGTTAGAACCGAGCGTGCTTGCTCCTCGTCGGTGGGCTGAACCCTTCTGTTGGCAGACATGGTTTGCAGTTTTCCTTTGCTGATCTTGGCTGTAATCTTCCTGCCACAGTGAGGTTCTTTACTTGTGGATCTCTTTGCTCCTCTCTCGCCCCCACCCTGCCCCCAGTTTTTCTTTTAAAAAGAAGCGAAAAGCACCATTCAGAAGTATAGAGTCTACGGAGCACGCAGATTGGGTTTGGTTCGAGTAGATGGGCTCCTCTCGTTAGGGTGTAAACATCAATTTGGATGGGAATTAGAACAGGTCTTCGACCTCCAAGAAAACCCCTTCCGGGGCCAACCTTTGACAGTCACTCTACTGGCATGTAATTCAAATTTTATTTGCATGGCTTTTTTTCCCTAGGTCTCTATAGAAGAACATAAGACAGTCTTACGCAAGGAATAAAATTATTCTCACATTAAGAATCAATTTTATTTTGTATCTTCATTTTATCCCTCCTTCCATTATTTTTATTAGCCTTAATTCACCCCAGGGGAGTGTCTTTTCTTGCTTGATACCTCCTGCATTCAGTAAGTAGTAGCTTTTCTTTACCTGCTTTCCTGAATTCCATATTTATATACTTTATGGTAGATTTTTAAAAACTGATTAATTCTAGCTGGGCTAGAATCTTGCAGTATTAATTTATAATGAGCTTTCCCTCTTCTGGGATAATTTAGGAGCGTTAAGTGTGACATGTTCCTTTTGTTGCTGTAGATATGCATAGTTATTTTAATGTCCTTTGAATGCTTTATTCTAATGATGTTGGTACTGCCTTTGTTTAAAGCTAAACTCTCAGAATTTTATATCCTATTTATTGAGAATCTTCAGAATTCCACGTCTCCTCATCGTGGACAGTTCTACGAGGCATGTGCTTTTCCCTTCATGGTCTTGAAGTTAGTCCTCCCTTGTTCAGGCAGGTGGGGATGCTTTTTGTCGGCTTTAAAACAAACACGATTCAAAAGGTCGATGTATGGTAGTAATGTGATGTTTTCTTGTTCGGGGAATCTGGCTGGCAAGCTTTATGTATGGGTTTTATTTTTAACAAAGCAGTAAGGGCTTATTTTTTACCAACTTCTGTGAGTATAAAGATGTATTTGTTCAAGCTTCAAGAAAAGAATAAACCTGTCGATATATAAACACCTCATACTGATGTGGATTTGTGGGGTCTTCTTTGGGGGAAGCAGAGTTGACTTGTTTTTTGTAATGAAGATCATTAAAGAAGCACAGCGGTACACAGCAGTACTTGCACGTCTTGGAGGACACAGGGTAACTGTGCTCGCCCTAGCATTCGTGAGGATCCTGAAGCCGAGTTTCTGAGCCGCGCCTGTAAGGAGAGAGGAAGTACCTGCCGCACTGGTTGCCAGCAGCCGTGTCCTCTGGTTGCCCATCCATCACTGTCGCCCCCCATCACACAGTCAGGTGCTCCCAAGGAGAAGCCCCTGAGGAGATCGGGAAGGGAGGGACACCTGGGTCCCTATTACCAGTTCTCTGTACCTGGTTCCTGGGCTCCTGAGCTGTCCCCACCCCTGGTCTCCTGGGACCCTGTCATTCCTCAGACCATCCTCCACCCCCTGTCCCTTGGCCACTTGTCCTTCACTTTGTCCTCTGAGACTCACCACCCTCTGTCCTCAAGGCTCAGTCACCCACAGAAACGGTCCCCTAATTTGATGGTGTTGGAAGCAGCCTCAGTTGAGGGATGAGCCCGGACTCCAGGCTGCGCTGGTTCTCGGTTGCTGCATAACAACCCCCAACGTGAGTGGCTTAAGGAGCTAAGCACTGCTGCTTCACAGCTGCTATGCGTCAAGAACTCGGGAGCCACTGAGTCAGTCGTTCCTGAGTCATCTGGGCTGCAGCCGAGATGGAGATGTTGGCGAAGGCTGCCGTTCTGAGGAGCAGGCGGGACTGGGGTCAGCCTCCAGGACCTGCGCGTGGTCCTCTACAGACAGCCCTGCTGCAACAGGGCAGCTGCAGGGAGGGAGCCATGTTCCTTTAATGTCCTAGTTATTCTCACAGACCATCAGCTCCGATCATGACATTCCCTAGAAGCCAAAAACCAATCACAGCCATATTTAAAGGGAAGAGATGCCAGGCATGGTGGCGCACACCTGTAATCTGAGCACTTGGGAGGCTGAGGCAGGAGGACTGCTGTGAGCGTAAGGCCAGCCTGGGCTACATAATGAGTTCAAGGCCAACCTGAACTATATAGACCCCTATCTCAAAAAAGCAAAACAAACAATAAAGCTTCTTTGACAGTCTGGAGCTGGGTTGCATACACACTCTAAAGGGAGGAGAATTAGGTTCCATCTTTGGGGTTTTTGTTTGTTTGTTTGTTTGTTTTTTGTGGGACTGGAGATGGAACCCAGGGCTCTGCACTGAGCTACATCCCAACACATTATGCTTCTCCAGGCTGGGCCTGTGAAGGAGCAATAAGGACCCTGTACTAGACAGAATAATGCCCCCCGCCCCATGTCTCCATCCAGATCCCAGAGCCTGTGGCCATGCTACCTTCCATGGCCAAAGGAACCTTGCAGATGGGATTAAGGGAAACACCTGCGACAGCAAGATGACCCTGGATTACCTGAGGGCTGATCTGAGGGAGGCAGGAGCTCTGAGGAGATGCTGCTGGCTGTGAAGATGGAAGAAGGGGCCACAAGCCTAGGACACAGGTGGTGTCTGGATGCTCAAAAGGGCAAGAAAATGGATTTTCGCCCAAAGATTCTTCAAGAAGTTTCAGTCTTGCTGACCCTTTGATCTAGACCTCCAGCTAGGACAGAAACTCCACTCCCGAAAGGCCAAGCGTAGAACACAAAGCTGTCTGTCCCCCAGTGTCCAGTGGGGGCGCTATCTTCCCAGGAGAGCCAGGAGGTCAGCCACCCTCCAGGACCTGTGGCTGAGGCCGGGTCTCGGGAAGTAGGGATGGGAACTAGGAGCTCCCTGTTTCCACCCACCTCCCCGCTGGGGAATGGGACAGCACACAGAGAATCCTGAGGCCCAGGGCCCTGCCCTAGCTCATAGGGCAGAGGATCCATGCACCTGGACAGGCAAGCCAAGAAGACCTGCAGCTGCTGTTTCATGACAGCTGTTTTCCTCCTTGGTATTACGTAGCACTGGGGTATTGCATAGCATTGGGAAAGAAGTATTTTTTACTTAGCTTGAGGGACACAAGTTTTACATCACACTCACATGAACACATCACAAGGGAGATGGCTTTCAAAAACCAGGGACAAAACCGCCCCACACTACAGTGCCCTTGGATGGGCATTATCCTTGAGATCAAAAATGTCCCCCAAAGTGTCTCATTGTGTTGAAGGTTTGGTTGCTGATGGGCTCTGGGGAAGTAATTGAATCGTGAGGCTCTAATTTCATCAAGTGGGTTAATCCATCATAAATCCATTATGAGACCATGACTTGATGGCATTATTGGTGGGTGATGGACACAGGAAGTGGGACCTGGTTGAAAGGAGTAGGTCAAGGGCCTGACCATGGGGCGATACCTGGTCCCTGGCCCCTTCCTCTCAGGCCCTTGCTCTCTGCTTCCTGCTCACTGCCAGGAAGTGAACAGCCTTCTTCTGCCAGATGTCCGCACCTGTGCACACTCCTTAAAGCAACAGAGCCAGCCAACCAGGGACTCAACCCCCCAAAAGTGTGAGCCAAAATAAATGTTTTCTTTAAGTTGTGTATGGGAGGTATTTTGTCCAGCAACTCAGCACTGACACGCTCCCTTCCGGAGTGACACTGCTCGGGACCAGTGTTCCTGAGAGCTATTCTCAAGATGTTTCCATCTGAGCGCAGCTGGCATAGACAAAAATTTGGAAGGGAAATAAATGTGTCCTGCTGAGGCCATCAGGTGGCCAAGAGTCAAGCTTCATTTGCTTCCCAGTTGCATTTGGGCCCCAACATCTGGGCCACATCTAGTATACCTAATTTGTTTAGATTTTGCATCAGGTTTGAAACTGCAGGACATTTTTTTCTAAAGCTTTTAAAAACTGCATGAATAAAAGACAGCCATGGTTAATTTTTGTATTGTTCTGCTGAGAAAGCAGCTTTGCACCAGTCACTCACACCTCGTCTAGCATCTCCTCTTCGAACTCTGAGTCCTGCTTCCAGAGCCCTTGCTCTCCCCTCCCATCCCATGTCCCATCAGCCTTCCTCTCACAGATCCTGAAATCTCCTGCCCCCGGGGGAGGGTGGAAGAGAACCGGGCCCTCTCCTTGGCCCACAGGGCGCCGGCCCAGAGGAATGGGCAGCAGGAAAACACGAGGGCTGCTTTGCTAGGATTCTTCTCAGTGAGCTTCATTCTGTGATGGGTTCTCAAACCCAGCTACTCATGCAACACTGGGCTTGTGCTTTGCAGTCTATGTTTCTTTAACTTTGGTCAACTCTGCTGTGTGTGTGTGTGCGCCTGTGTTTGTGTGTGTGTGCTGTAACCGAGGTAGACTCGATTCCAAAATCTCAGAGCCAGCTCCACGGCTTAATAGCTCACCCAGACATGTACTTGGCTATTTATAAGACAAAGAAGGAGTAATCCCCAGGGTAAAGCCAGGTGACGATACCACAGGCCACGGGCCAAGCTGCCATGAAGGGATCGCTCTGGCTTGCTGATGCCACCCTTACCTGTTTGCCTTGGAGAAAGCTGGGTGGCAAAGAATGCTGAGCCACATGCCCAGATTGGTTCAAGAATCTCATTTTTGTAAGATAACGTCTGCCAAGCATCCACAGACATTTCTAGAACACTATGGTGCACTGTCACAGATGATATGGCTGAACAAAACCGCCAGTCAGTGCTTTCTAAATTGTGCCCTGTGGCAGCTTAAGCTTGCAGCTGGTACTGATGTGGGCATCAAGGACTCAGAGGAAACACAGATGAAGGCCAGCCGGGGTCCCTCCCTCAAACAATTTGGCTTAGCTATGAGTGGCTCAGAAGCAACCAAAATGATGGCTGGGCCAACCTGGCAAGAAGCAAGAATCGGCCTGTGGTAGGTGGAAGGTCGGGGGAAACTTCTGCCTCCAAGTCCTGCCTTCTCAGCAAGTTTGACAGTTTCCCTCAATATTACCTAAGTCCCAGCCACTAGAGAGCCGGACCTCTCTGGGCTTCCGTTTCCTTTTCTGTAAAGTAGGGATAGTGTTATCATCCTGCAGGCACTTTCAATAACAGACCCTTGGCATCAGAAGACTGGAACATTCCCTGGGGTGATTCTTTATTCTGTAAAGTCTATGTAAAGTGTCTAGTAATTTGGGTATCCAAAGTTAGTGTAGCTATGAAAAGATGGGGGCCTGAGCCCAGAGGCACACCGTGCAGCTCTGTGGGGAGCCCAGAGCCGGAAAAGCCAACCCAGCCTGCTGAGGCTGTGCACGCATTTCAGAAGCAGGAAGGTAGTTGCAGTGATAATAGCTGTTGGCAATTTTAATAGCAGCTCTCCAGTGTCTCACCAGATCAGATGCAGAAGCCATTTCATGTTGGCCACCTGGAATTGCTATTGATATCGAGCATAAGAGTGAACCACTAAACTCCAGTTTTGGGGGTCTTTATACAGAGATTTTCATTGGGCATGGTGGCACATGCCTGTCATCCCAGCTTCAGGAGGCTGAGGCAGGAAGATCACAGTAAGTGGAAAGCCAGCCTGGGCCACATAGTGAGTTCAAGGCCAGCCTGAACTACATAGGAAGACCCTGCCTCAAAAAACCAACCAACTAACCGACCAACAAAAAACAAAAAAAACAGGGAACTCTTGTGTCCACATCTTTTCAAATCTCTTGAAGCTGAGCACCATGGCACACACCTGTAATCCCAGATACTCAGGAGGCTGAGGCAGGAGGGTTGCAAGTCCATAGCCTAAGCAACTTAGACTCCATCTCAAAATAAAAAGGGCTAGAAGTGTAGCTCAGTAGTAGAGCTCTCACCTACTATGCACAAGGCCCTGGGTTCAAACTCCAGTACCAGAAGAGACACAGAACCTGGGGAGGCTTTAAACGGCTTTCTGGGAGGAAGAGGAGATGTGCCCCGAGGCTTCCTTAAGCAACCCAGAGGCCCCGCTTACTTCCTCTCCTGAGCTTAGCCTCCTTGACCACAGAAGGAACAAGCACAACTGTCTTGAGTAAAAAGTTCAGAGAGGAAAGCAACCAGGCGTGCAGGAAACCCTCCAGCCCATTCAGGGTCCGTGACCTTGTCACCCCTGCAGGACTGGAGGATGCAGTCCCAAGCCGCTGATGACTCACTTCCCTCTGCTGACTGGGCCTGAAGGAAAGCTGAGCCGTGGGTCTTGCCCTCCTCAGCCCACTTCAGGCAATGCTATTTCCTCTAGCCAGGCACCTGTGCCCCCTTCTTGCCCAGCAGGCGCCTGTCCTCCTGCTACAGGAAGCCACAGACGCGCATGCTGGCCAATTCAGGTAGAATCGGAATTAGTCACTGGGAAGGGCCCCCACCCTGGGAAGGTGGGCAGCTGGCAACAGGTTCTGGACATCCTCCTGGGGACCTGCCTGGTAAGAAGAGAAACCCCTGCTGCCCTTGCTGGGCACTAGCTCCCCTGCCCACACAGCTTCCAGAACAGCTGGGGCCTGGACGCCTCCTGAGCACAACAAGGTGGCTGCCACGCTCCCACACCTGATCTTAGGGCATCGGCCTGGCAGCATTGAGTCTCCGCCATTTCTCCTCCCACAATCAGGGCGGCCGGCTCTGTCCTTCCTGGTGCCTGTCTTCCCCGGCCAGCGTGGTCATCCTTAGCCAGGGCTGTCTAGGCGCTCAGTCTGCACCCAGTGCTGGGACCATTTCATCTGGGCCTGGTTGACTGCCTGGGTCACACCAAAATGGGGGCGGTCACACTCGGCCTAGAGTCACCTCTGAAAAGACACTTGGGTGGGCCAGGCATGATGCCTGCCATGCCCCTTCCGCAAAAGGGACGTTCGGATGCCGCAGGCCACTGTCGCTCACCGGAAACGACAGCCCAGAATGGGCGGGGCTGTCCGCGCCTTCTGCCGACCACGCTGTTCCGCGCAGTATTTTCAGAAGCAAACGGGTTTATTAAAAGCTCGCCACCTGCGACAAGGAGGCCCGAGGACTTTCCCGCCCTGCTATGAGGACAGTCGTGGGCTAGGACCAAGGTCACCAGCGTGAGCCCCGGGAGCTTGGGGCCACTGTCCCCAGTCCCACCTGCGGGCCACGTAGCCCTGGCAAGTCATCTGGGGTCCCCATGGGACAGACAGTAAGAGGAGAACCCAGCGGCGGCGGGTTACTGGGTGTCCTTAAACGGCTCCGTGGTTCATGAATTGGTGTGTCTGGATTAAAACAAAATAAACCAACCCTCCACTTTCACTATAGAAAATGAGGGTTCCCCCAGTGTAAGCAAACCTAGTCTCTTGGTGAACAGCTCTTTCTTCTGGGCATTTCCATTCCTCTCTGAATGAGGAGACTTCTCACCCTGACTCATCGCGTCCCTCGCGGTTCCCAGGGTGAAGAAAAGCAGGGAGGAAGCGTGGACCGGGTTCCCAGCCCTGGCTCCGCCCCGCCCACCCCTCCCGGGACGCCGAAGCCCGGAGGAGCGGCCAATGAGGCGCCGAGGAGCCCCATGACCTCATCGAGAGACTCTCTCATTGGCTGCCGCCGTGCCGTGTCCGCCCACTCCACGGGAGCTCAGGCGTGCGGATGGAGTTGTTCTGCATCATTGCGGGGCCTGAAGGCTTCTTCAGACCGCGGATCCCTCAGAAGGAAACTGTTTTCTCACAAAGACGCGAGTGTTCCTTTCAGCCAGCTCAAGTGCTAGTTTCCCGCGCTGACTTGGTGACTGCGTTGCCGGGACATAGCGGGTGACTTCATCTTTCCCCTCCTTACTTCCCACTTATTTCAATCGTGTATTTTAACGAATTTTCGCTCGCTTCTCGGTGAATGAATTTCTCACCCCGGACCGTACGTGGACCGCTAGTTGTCCCCTCCCCTCACACTTAACCTGGAATTAACTACTGGCCACCAGAGAGGGGATGTGACTTTCACAAGGTCACACGGCAGGTCATTTACAGACATCAAAGTCAAACCCAGGTCTCCTGCCTCCAAGTTCATTGTCACGCGGCTTTTAAAATTTTTTAATTTATTTCCTACATCTGCTGCCTGGGTCTTAGGATGGGAACTGCAGCATGGGCTCCTCTGTTTGGTGGGAGAACCCCACATCCCAGTCATGGAGAGAAGACCTGGGTTTCCTGGCGTTCATCAGCTCTGGCTTTGGTAGACGGAGGGTAGGAGGAGTCCCGGACTGGACTGGCTGCCTTAGTTTACCCCGAGGACGCTGAGGGGCACCCGACCCCTGACCCCGACCTCCCCCTTCTGGTCGTGGCTCGCAAGTGCGGGTGGGCGTGGACCGGGGATTCTTGTGCTTAACGTGGTTTTAACCCCGCAAGCTTTGGATTTGTGACTGAAGGACGATCAGAGGTGCTGGTGAGCTTCCCGGGGAGCCCAGCAGGTCAGGCACAGCTTCCTCCGTGACTGTCCCGGCCAACAACAGGTGCTGTGGGGCAGGGAAGGACAGGAGGCGGTGAGGTTGTTCTCATCTGTCACCCCGGAGATGGTCTAGGGCTGAGTGTGGCCAGATTTTGCGTCTGGAGTTTTTGTAAACTCAAACCAGTCCATTAGATGGTGAGAACTGCTGAGGAACCTGGACCCGAGATCCTCTGCCGGCGTCACCTCTTCCAGGAAGACTTCCTAGTCCCTCCCCGACCTTCAGTCCATCCCTGTGGTTACTTTAACTGCAGAGCTGTTGCTCATTTCTTTGTCCAGTGAGTGTGTGCAGTACTAGAAACTGACCTCAGGGTCTTCGCATTGAGTTACACCCCCAGCTCTTTTTTACTTTGAGACATGCTTTCTCTAAGTCACTAAATTGTTCAGGCTGGGCTCAAACTTTCCATCCTCCTGCCTCAGCCTCCCAGAGTGCTGGGATTACAGGTATGCATGCTCTTTCCAACTAGATACGGACGTTATTTAAGGGATGGGATCATACTGTATATAGTGTCTCCAGAGCGTAACGCTGTATCTGGCACACAGTAGGCACTGAATAAATGTTTGTTTAATTGAACCGTGGGAACCCTGCATGCTGGTGGCCTTGGCTGGCGGAAGAGTGCTCACAGTACTTAACAAAAGCGGATTCTGTGTCCAGGAGGCTCCTGTGCATGAAATAAGAACTCACTTCTTTTTAGTGGCAAGGTGTTTGAGTCAGAGCTTCAAAACCGTTTGCTACTACAACTCCCAAGGAATAACAACCTGGCCCTTGTGCTTCCCTGGTTCCTAAAATACCAGATGTGTGAATCAGTCTCACTGGGGATTGCACCCAGGTCCTTGTGCCTGCCAAGCACACACTCTACCGCCGCGCTACACACCCAGTTCCAATTTCATTCTTTTAATCAAACCACCCCATGGGGTTTCTTCAGTCTCTGGTCTCTAGGAAACCGGTCTCGTGTCCCTCTTAGGAGCAATCCCCTCCCCGTTGGCAGAACTGTATTTTGTCCTCTACCAGAACAGTTTCTGGCGTTTACTGAGATGCTCATTTATACAAATAGTTGGGAACTTTATGATAAGGTCCCTCTTCACCTTTCTGGATGAAGGGAGGACAGGTGTAAGGAGTAACAGTAAAGTGTCCCCAGGACTCTGAGTGTAACAAAAACACTCATGAGGATTCCTGTTCTACAAGAATTCCTATTACACAGGCTTAAACCAAAATCAACTTGACTGTCTCGGTGTCCAGGGCCAGCGTGGGGTTGGCATGGATGGAGGGGAGAATTCACAGAACCTCCTCCTGGGCAGGGCGACACACTGGGACACATGGGACCAAGGTGGCGATCTTCTGAGGCTTTCTCCTCTCTGGCTCCAAGCCACCCCCACCCAGCATGGGTGATTTCAGCTAAGGAGACTGAAGGCACCCTGACCCTGGGCATGGGACACAATAGTTTCCATGGCAACTGAGAGCAGGCATGGGGTTTAAACAGTGGTCTCAAGAGGCTTGGTTAGCGGAAGTAGGTGGAGCACCCCGGAGTACCCCAGAACACATTTTTGACTCTCAGCACTGAAGGCCAACCCCCAACTATGGTTTCCACACGCAGTGATGCCATGCTAGGAGTCCCCCTGAGCAGCCGCCAGCTTCCGATCCCTGGCTATCGCCAGCATGCAGCAGCAGATGGCAACACCAGCTTCACACTCCCCCCGTTCGTCCCTACAGCAGGAACTGTGCTCCAAGCTGCAGGTGGCCCTCAGGAAGAAAGTCAGGGGAGCCCCAAGGCACTGCAGAGGGCAGACACACAGAGCCATCTCGAAGTCATCTTCAGAAACCCTGCTCAAAACAACGGCACATCTGGGTGTAGTGGAGGACACCTGTAATCCCAGTTACTCAGGAGGCTGAAGCAGGAAGATTGCAAGTATGAGGCCAACCTGGGCAACTTAGACTCCATCTCAAAGACAGAATTTAAAAAAGGAATGGGGCTATAGCTTGGGGTAGAGTGCTCACCTAGCATGTGTGAGGCCCCGGTTTCCATTCCCAGTGCTGCAAATAAACAAACAACAACAGCATGATGTGGCGCTTATGAACAGCAGCCTTGTTCATGGAAGCTAACTGGGCACTGACTGTTTGCTAAAGCTGCAGGATAGTTAATGGAGTATTATACACCAGAGAAAAGGAGGTGCTACTGTGTGTAACAAGAGAATGAATTCAGGAACGGAATGCACAAAAAAATAAGTTGCAGTGAACAACACCATTTTTAGAAAACTCAAATCAAGTGAAACCAAACAATAGCATGTGTAGGATTACCTACCACGCACATATGAAACGTGCCAGGAAACAAGTTTAGTGATGAAACGTCTAAAAACAAAGCAAGGGTGCAGTAAACACAAAATCAAGAGGTAGTTAACTCTGGGTAATCAGTTGTCTCACTGTGTTCACCCTGTTGCTTTATTACATAGGCTTCCCTTGACTACATGTATTTTGTCTGCATCAGACATTGCATAATTAAAAGCCAGCCCAAGGCACCACAGCCCTCAGTACTCACACCCCAGGCCTGAGAGCCTAGTGGCATCATTTCCAAGTCTCCTGCCAGCACTGCTGTGGGGACCACCCACAGCACCAGCTGCCAGTGCGTCACACCTCCTGGGCACCAGAGGACAGCTTTGGCTGTCCTTTTGCTGTCCTGGTGGGAAAGGTCAAAGGTCAGAAGCTCTCTGAAGCCCCTCAGCATTTATTTCTGGGGTTTCAATCCCCCTCGAAGCCCCAGTCCCGTTTCATAGATGGCTTCCCGTTTCTTTCTGCCATTGGTCAGCCCGGCCACTGCTGTCCTTCCATGTGATCTATGTGTTCACCACAGGGATGCATCAGTGAACAAAACCCACGTGAAAGCCCCTGTCCTTGGCGACGCTTGCGTTCTAGCGAGGGGAGGCAGACGGCTTACAGGAAACCAATAAACACAGGTCAGGTGGTGACGAGAGGAAAACTGTCCCAGGGCTAGGGAGAGCAGGAAGGGGACGTGGGGGGGTGAGTTTGGGTAGAGTAGTCAGGGAAGGCCTGTCTGAGGTCGTGACCTTGGGGTGCCAGGAGGGCTGCGGGAACACCGAGGGAAGGCGGCCAGGCCAGGCCAGGCCGGAGGAGTGAGCGCAAAGCCCCCATCTCTCCTCTCAGCAGTACTGTTTTCTTCCCAGGGGCTCCCTCCGCCCCACCCAGGCCCACAGTCAGTGAATCTCCTTCCCTTTGTCTGTGTCGCCGCCCCCTTCACCTGTGGCAGCTTCATAGGGAATCTGGGCTTTTGCAGGGGTGAGGCTTTGAGGGTCCGAGAAGTTTCTAGCTCCCCATTAGCACTGCCCTCTGGTCCGAACCTAGGGCACATCTCCACTGCTTGTGGCAAACCAGCTTTGCCCCGGGGCCTGGCCTGGACTCAGGTTTCCTTCCCAGCCTCTTCCATTTGGCCTCTGGCCTGTCAGGCCCCGACAGGCTTCAGGACCAGATTTCAGCTAGAGACTGTGACTGTTCACATCCTTGTCAGACCTGTAATACTTGAATGCCCAGAGAAAAAGATGTTGACTAATTACTATTATTAATACAATTGACTTCCTCATCCTGAATGGGCCTGAGTGCCACCTGCAGGTAAAATCACCTGGGAAACCCTTCAGGCACTTTCTCTTCACAGATCACTTGTGCCTCTCTAGGCTCTTGTGGTAGCTGCCAGTGTGGCACCCACTCTGGGTCAGGACCAAAATGTTGTAAGGAAGGGGATCAACCCAGAGATCACAGGGCCTGGCTCTTGGCCTTGTGCTCCATACAGTGAAGATCTAGAAGGTTCTTTTTCTCTGCTGGGTCAGATTGACAATGTTTGTCAGCCTCTGCTCCTAAACCCTCAACCCAGCCACCTTGGGACTCAAGCAAATGGGTTGATGCCTGGTGGGCATCAGCATGCAGTCACAGTGGAAGCCCAGAATGTAGTCCTGTGTGAATCTGTTTTTCACTACTTTTGGGAAATGCCTGAGGCAGGCAAGCTTTATAAAGAAAAGAAATTTATTTAGCTCACAGTTCTGAACATTTAAGAGCATGGCACCAGCATCAGCATGGCTCTGGCGAGGACCTCATGATATATGGCGAGAGGGAGAGATTCCATCACCAAACAGGAAGCCAGAGTGATTCAGGCGGTGGGCTTGCTCTTAAAACAACCCACTCTCTCACAAGAGCTTGGGATCCCAGAAAGCTACCTTCAGCCCTTCCTAGGGCAGCTCCCGCAATGAGCTAAGGACCGTTTAAAGGTCCCCCATCAGCCTGCCACTCTAGGGACCAAGCTTCCCATGCATGAACGCTTGGGGGATGTGCTCAAACCATAGCCACACCAGGGCAAGTCATGGGCAACAGCGACTGATGGAGCCGATTCCAAGACCTGGAAATCTGCAGCCTCACTCAGCCATCCACGCAGGCTCCTACCCAGGCGGGGTGTGAGGGGTACGGGGCTGCAGGAGGCCCCGTGAGTGTGAACATGGTTCTAGTGGTTGCACTCTGCCGAGAGAACACACAGAGCAATTAAACGCCACTGCCAAGGCAGCCCCTGTCCCCATGAACACGACTTATCAGCAAGGGCAGCAGGGGGCGACACTCATGCTCTGCCTTATAGGGCGGGGACTGAAGCGTCCTGGCGCCTGTCACTGTGACAGTGTTCCTTGTTAGGAGTGCAGAAGTAGAGGGATGTGGCCAGCGCTGAGGGATCACACTGAGGCCGTCAGAGGTTGGCAAGGTGTCTCGGTGACCTTTGGCCTGAAAGTGCACAGGAATTTGCCTCCTGGTCCGGAGGGGGAGAACATGGGGGGTGCTTCCTGTGCTTCCCTCCCTGCCCCTGCCAAGGACACCCTGTCCCTGTCCCTTGGCTCAACTTCCATTCCCTCTGGAGGCCGTGGGGAGCCTGAGGGTTGTGCTGGTCACATCAGCAACCATTTCCTGATCTCCCTCCTATCACTTGCTGGTTTCAGCTTTCTTGTTGGTAAACCGAGGCTCGAAATGTTGGTTCTTCATGAGCCACAGGGTTGTGGAGGGAGGGAAGATGGAGCTGTGTGTGGGAGTGCTTGAAAGCTGGAGAAGGCTCACAAGAAGGATGGCAATGATGTTCTCGTGCCACCTTGGAATAGGAGGCGGCTGCGCAGTGTTCGGCTTCTTTCTCAAATGCAGTATCCAGAGTCCAGTGCCCTCACCACGGCCACAGCTGCCTCCCTCATCCAGCCAGCACCTTCTCCATCCTGAACCACTGGCAGTTTCTTGACACAGCAGCCAGAATGCCATGGCTAAAATGCAGGCCAGATAACGACTGTTGTGCGACAACCCCTGCATGGATGCCCCCATCTCACCAGGGCGAAATCGGTAAGGCCTAACAACTGCAACTCCTACCCACCCCTCTCTGAGCTCATCTGCCCTGCTCCCTCTCCTGGGCTCCATTCCAGCTCCTCTGGCCTCTGCTGTTTCTCTAGCTCACCAAATACGCTCTAACCCCAGGGCCTTTGCACTGGGCCACACACTGCCTGAAATGCTCCCAGAGAGAGCCTCATGGCTCTTGCTCTCCTTCAACTCTTTGTCAAATGTCACCTCAAGGAGGCCATCCCCGACCATTCTATTTACAATTACAACCTCCCACACCCTCAACTCAGAATTTTCCTCATCGAAGCCTGCTGTTTCTTCAAGTAGCCTTTAAACCTTCTAATTTGCTACTTTATTTTGCTTAATTCTTCATTCCCCAGATTGGGATGTTGGCTCCATCAAATTTTGTCATTTTAGTTTAGGGCCGCATCCCTGCACCAGTGCCTAGCGCGTGGTGGTAGGTGATCGTTATAAGACTGTTGAATAACTGCACAGCTGAGAGAAGGCGCGCTTCAGACCCCGGCCAGGGCTCCGTCTACGGGGCCGAGACAAGGAAACCCACCGGTGACTGCGTTCTCCTCAGAGGGCGAGGTGCTGAGTCCGAGCTCCCGGTTGTCTCTGCCTGGCTCAGCTCAGACAGGCGCTTGGGCCGGGAATGAAGGCGTCTCCGCCCTCCTCTGCCCGGATGGGGGCTGAGGCTGCGGGGTAGAGGGCGCCTGACCCGGGCACAGGCCAGCACAAGCCCCGGGGGACCCACAGGCAGCCCGGGATGGCGGGCCTCGCCCCGGCAGGCCTCCTCCCAGGCCCCCTCGTGCCAGCACCCAGGCCCCCTAGCGCTGCGGGCCAGTGACCTTCCCAGGCCGGTGCCCCGCGTGGTCCTATTCCCGGGGGCGGGGAGTCGCAGCCTCGGGCAGCCGCTCCCGACCCGGGTTCCTGGCATCCCGCTCAGAGCCACCCCGCCCGCCACGCCTGCAGCCGCCCTTCCCCTGGGGCCTCCGCCCTTCCCCTGGGGCCTCCGCCCCGCCGCGTCCCGCCCGGCCCGACCCCGGCCCCGACCCCGGCCCCGGCCCCGGCCCCGGCCCCGCTGCGGCTCCGGCCCTGGCCGGCAGGGGCCGCTCCTCGCGGCGCCCGGGGCCCAGCCGCGCCCGCTGCCCGCCTCCCCGCCCTTCGCGGCCGGCGCTCCCGTTACGCCGCGAGCCGGAGCCCGAGCCCGAGCCGCGGCGGCGGCGGGAGGTGGCGAGGGGCGGCGGCGGCGGCGGCGGGCGCGGGGCCTGCGGGGCCTTGCGGGGCCTGGGGGCTGCGCGCCGGCCGGCCGGGCCGCCATGGCGACCAGGAAGGGGGGCTCGCGGCTGGAGACGGAGATCGAGCGCTGCCGCTCCGAGTGCCAGTGGGAGCGGATCCCCGAGCTCGTCAAGCAGCTGTCGGCCAAGCTCATCGCCAACGGTACGCGCGGCCTCGGCGGGCGGCTGCGGGGCGCGGGGCGCAGGCCGGGTGTGCGCGGGCCGGGCCCTCGGGGAGTCCGGGGTCCCCGCGGCCACGCAGGGTGGGGGCCCGGGGCGAGGGTCGCGCGGGCGTCCGGGTGTCCGGGCGCGCAGGGCTGGCTTCTGTGGCGTCCGCGGTCAGGGGCTCAAGGAGTCGCTGTGCACCGGGATCCAGGAGGCGAGCGCCGGCCTTGGGCTGCTAAGAAGTTGGAGGGATGTCGGGGGGCGCCCTCAGGACAGGAGCGTGAGCGAACAGAGGGCCACCACAGTGTGTGTGGGGTGCTCAGGGTCCTGTGATCGGCGGTGTTGTAAACATATGGTGTTCAGGGGCCCCGGGTGGAAGCTCAGACTTGGAGTGTAAAGAGGGTGGCGGTGGCAGGTTGGGGTGCAAGTCCTGGGGTTCAGACAGTGGGATGTTGAACTGCAGACCTGGAGAGGTCAAGGTTGAGAACACAGGGGGAGTAGAGTCAGGAGAAAGGATATTGTGGAGAGAGGCGAGAATGTGTTAAGAATGTTGGGAAGTGGAGTTGGGTGGCGAGGGAGGGTCTCCGTGCCCAGAGGAGCAGGGGATTGGAGTAGGCGCCCGGCCTGGAGCTGACCCCTGACCCCGTTGTCTGAGTTGGTTCTTCCAACCAATCGAATCCAAATTGCAGCTGAAATCCCACTCCAGAGTGCAGCTCCACGTGGCCTTATTTGTTTTGGAAGCAAGTATTGTTAATATTTGCTTGTCTTTCAGTACCCGCCAAAACCACAGGCACCAAGAGACTGGCAGGAGGGCGGAGGTTTTGGTCCTGCCTCATCTCTGGGTTCCCAAAGCTGCATGAGGACCTGCGGGCCAAACAAATGAATGAAAGAATAAATGAATGAATGAGTGGCGCTACTCATTCCAGAAAGGACATCCCTACTATTTTCAACCTCTTAACCTCAAACTCCTCAGAGATGGAGAGGGGTGTCACATATTATCTTCAAAGATGGTTTGTGTCTTTTATGGTAGTAGTGCCTTGAAATAAGAACTTGGTTTTGCACACCTTCAGCTGTGGGATCTTGCTTTGGGTATATTTCTTTCATTCTCTTTTTTTCTTTTTATTAGTACACATTTGCCATACATAATGATCACATTCATTATGGGGGATTTGTACCTGTATATAATATATCTTAATTCTTCTTTTTTCCCCATTCCTCTCCCCTCCCTTCAACCTCTCTTCCCTTCCCCATTTACAGAAGCTTTGTTTCCATTTTTTCCTTCCATTCTTTGTTTTTTTTTTTAATCCTTTTCCCCTTCCTTCCCTTCTCTTTCCCTCTCTCTTGTTCCCCTTCCCATTTGAACATGTTCTTCCTGCTTCCCAATATCCTCCATTTTGCTCCTTATTTACCCTTTGGTTTTCTCACACAAGAGAAATGATGCAGTATTTCACTTGTGTGTCTGATTTATTTCATTTAAAATTATGGTTTCCACATACATCCATTTGCCTAAAAATGTCTCAAGTTTATCCTTCTTTATGGCAGAGTAGTACTCCACTGCATATAAATACCACATTTTCTCTATCCATTCATCCATTGAGGGGCATCTGGGCTGTGTCCAAGGTTTAGCTATTTTAAATTGTGCTGCTATAAACATGGGTATGCATATATCACTGTGGATGATGCTTTTAACTCTTTCGGAAAGATACCTAGCAGGGGCACAGCTGAGTCAAATGGAACCTCTAGTTTTAGTTTTTTGAGGAATCTCCATACTGATTTCCACAGTGGTTGCACTCCTCTACTCTCCCACCAACAGTGAAGAAGGGTTCTTTTTTCCCCACAGCCCCGCCAGCATTTGTTATTGGTTGATTTCTTGATGATAGCCATTCTTTCTGGAGTGAAATGGAATCTCAGTGTTGTTTAAATGTGCACCTCTCGAATGACTAGTGATGTTGAACATTTTTTCATGTATTTATTTGCTGTTTGTACTTCATCTGAGAAGTGTCTATTATCTCAGATGCCCATTTTTGGATTGGATCTTTACATTTGGGGAGGGTTCTTTTGAGTTCTTTATACAGTATATTCTAGACATTAGTCCTTTGTCTGAGGAACAGCTGGCAAAATTTTTTTCCCATTTTGTGGGTTGTCTCTTTACTCTGTTGGTGGTTTCTTTTGCTGTGCAAAAGCTTTTTAATTTGATGGGATCCCAGTTGTTGATTCTTTGTAGTATTTCCTATGCAATCAAAGTTTTGTTCATAAGGTCTTTGCCTGCACCTATGTCTTCAAGAGTTTTACCTATTCTATCTTCCAGCAGATTGTTTCTGTTTTAATATTTAGATCTTTGATCCATTTGGAGTTTAGTTTAGTGCATGGTGAGAGATATTGGTCTAGTTTAATCTTTGGCATATGGAAAGCCAGTTTTCCCAGCACTGTTTATTGAAGAGGCTATCTTTCTTCCAGTGAAGGTGTTTTACTCCTTTGTCAAAGATAAGGTGGCTGAGTATGCTTGGAGTTGTTTCCATGTCTTCTGTTCTGTGCCATTTGTCCTTGGGCCTGTTTTTATTGCCAGCATTGTACTGTTTTTATTTCTGTAGGTTTGTAGAATAATTTCAAATTGGGGATTGTAATGCCTCCTGCCATGGGCAGGTGTTTTCTTAGGTAGATGTAGGGACTACAGTGGTGCCAGGGCCATGGAGGAAATGCAGACCTTGCCTGGGCAGAGGTTGGTGGAAAATGTTGATTCATCTCAGTTAAATCTTTATTTGAGGGAAAGGTGTTTGTTCTTGGGGCTCCAAAGGCAGCTTGACTTTGCCCTTCTTGGAAGGTTCACTACCTTGTCCTTGTTTCTGTCTGCCTCCCCCTCTCCCTCTCCCCCGCCTTCCCACCATGCCCCTCCCTCTCTTTCTCTCCCTCCCTCCCTCCTCCCCCTCTCCCTCTCTCTGGACTAGGGATTGAACCCAGGGCCTTCACACTGAACTAAACTCATAGCACCTTTTTTATTTTTTATTTTGAGACAGGGTCTGGCTAAGTTGCCCAGACTGGGCTAGAACTTGCAATTCTCTTGCCTCAGCCTCCCAGAGTGCTGGGATCACCGGAATGTGCTACCACATCCAGCAGCATTTTCTTTTTTCTTCTTGGAGTTGGACAGTCCCGGGTCTGCTTTGTCCCTTCCCAGCTATGTGGCATAATAACCTCCTTTTGTACAGGTTGATGTTAGGATTAAATGGGTTCATTTGTGAACCTCCTGTTTTTTATTTTCCTTCCAAAATCTACTTGTTGGGCCGGTGAGATGGCTCAGCGGCATAAGCGCCTGCCTGGCAAGCGCGAGGGCCCGAGTTCGACTCCCGGAACCCACATACGATAAAAGGGCCGGTGATATCGCTCAGGGCACAGGCGCCTGCTGGCACACGAGGTCCTGAGGTCGACCCCCCGTACCCACAAAAAAAAAAAAAAACCTGCTTGTTTTCTGCTCTCTTTGCCTCACTCATTCCACCAATATGTGCATGCCCACCTGTGCCAGTCACAGAACAGTGGTGAACAGCGTTGACCAAGCCCCTACCCTCATGCACTGCCCTGCACTGAGGAGACATCTGATAAGCAAATATAAAAATAAATAAACAGGGTAGCTTCAGACAGTGAGAAGTGATTGAAAGAAAAGAAAGTTAATGTGATTAAGAGTGATGAGTGGGAGGTGGGGACTTGAGCTATGCTAGTCCTTGGAATGAGAAGGCAGATGGGCTTTTGGTGGCCTGGGCCCATCCTACTACCTGCATCGTCCCCACAGGCTTGGCTCTCTTCCCAGGACCCGGCTCATGTGGCTAAGCTACAGTCATGAGCAGCTTGTGGGGTGGTGAGCAGGGCATTGTGGTCCACGCGTCTGTGTGCAGGCTCAGTTTGGGGACATTCATGGGAGGGCTGAAGTTTTGTCGCAGAGACTCACATGGTGAGCTGCAGCTGTTGATGGCCAGAGGTTACCCAGACTTGAGAAGGTCAAAGAGATTGCTCAGGAAGATAAAAAATAAAGCAAAGAAAAGGATGAAACAAAACCAGAATTGTTGGGGCTGTGCTTTAGGGTTCAGAGAAATGTTTGAAGGTGGATCCTCCCCTTCCTCTGTCTGATGGGGGCTCCCTGGGGCTGGCAGTGGCTTCTTCCTGGCTTGGAGGCAGTGGCTCCACCTTAGGCTCCCTTCAGAGCATTAGCACAAATTCTGGGCAGACTTGGTGAAGTCCCCAAGCGAAAGCCTGTTTGCCGTGCTGAGACAGTTAGTTACCTTGAAGGCAGCCGCAGACAGAAAAGAGTGCATTCTTTGCAGCCTGGGACTTCATTCCTGGCCCTCCTGCTTCTTGACTGTGTGACCTTGGTCAAACCACTTAGCAACTCAGCCTCGGTTTCCTCATTTTAGAACTGAGATCAAAAGATTACCTTGGTCATCACTGAGCCTGACACTGTAGTAGGCAGGCCTCTCATACATTCATTCATTCATTCATGCCACTGGGGACAGCTCAGTGAACAAAGCAGACAGATACCCTTGCCCTCACGAAGCCATTCTGTGCGGATGGGGCGGGGAGAGCGACAGTCCGCAAGATCTTTAAGTAAAGCGTCCAGGATGCCCTGTGGTGGTGAGTGCTGTGGGAAGAGTAATGAGGGGAAGGGGAGCGGGTGCCTTGCGGGTGGGGTGGTGGCAGCGGTGCAGCGACTCCTAGTTTAAATGGTGAACTGGGTTTCTTAGGGTGGCCTGAGCGGGCCCTCCTGAGAAGGCAGATCTGAGATAAGACTGAAGAAGCTGTTCCAGGGATGGGACTTCAAGGGCAGAAAGCCGAGGGCCCAGAGCCTGTGGGCTTTGGCTGTTCTCTGAGTGAGGTGGGAGCCCTGGCGGGGTGCGCTCACCTGCTGTCCGTGCTTCTCCCGCTCTGCAGTGCTGGCTCCTCTGGGAGGGGACCCGGCAGCTCCTCCTGACCAGGGACTCTTAAGCAGGGGACCCCTGCCCAGCACGCTGCTGCAGCCTAACTTCTGAGATAAGCTGGCTTTGACATTTTGCCAAGAGATGGATAAGGAAGGGAATGGCAAATGTCAAGTCAGAAACAGAACTCAGAAATCAGTTTTCTGTCTCATACCCCACTGTAGTTACCATTTGATTCACTCCGTCTTAAAAACCAAAATGCTATGGCAGCTGGCTCTGTACTAGGCCTAGGAAGTCCCGGCAAGAGAGTGTTCACGAATAGGTTTGAGGGGGTGGGAGAAAGCTGCACCCAAGTCTAGCCTCTCGCTGCCTGAAATGTGGTCCATGGACCCCCTGTGCTGACACCACCCAGACGTGTGAGGAATGTGGACCCTCGGGCCCACCTCAGACCTGTGGAGTCACAATCGGCATCCTGGCAAGGTGTCCAGGGGCCCTGTGGGCACAGGGAAACCTAAGGTGCCCTGGCTTAGAGCTGAGGTAGCCCTGGGGGCCCGGGGAGGAAGATGGATTGCTCTCTATTGGCTTCTGGTTGGCTCTCAGGGCAGTCCTGGCCCCTGGGAGGATAGTCTCAATTGTCCTCTTTCTTTGGAATGTCACCCTCCAGCCCCAAAATGGCAAGGTTCACCGCTGTGTGTGAAGTACAGTGATCTGGCATCTGGACTCTCTGTAGCTGGCTGGGTGACCTTGAGCCAATTGCTTAACCTCTCTGAGCCTGCCTTCCCCCATGGTAAGGCAGGGTACTAATACCTGCTACACGCAGTTGGCTGTGAAGGTTTCAGTGGGTTCATACATCGTAAACTGGTGGTCACTGTCCCCAGTGGCTCCATGCGACGCTGGGCAAGGCAGGCTAAGTCCTGGTATACACTTTATTTTTTTTTTTTTTGTGGAACCCATGGGCTTGCACATGCTAGGTAAGCACTCTGCCACTAAGCTACCTCCCCAGCCCCAAGTTTTGGTCATTATCCTGGCTAGGAAAAAAGAGAGTGAGAGATCTAGAAAGGATTCCTGCATATTTCAGTGACACAGACAGTCCCCCTCAGAGGCCCGGCCAGCCCCACCAACAGCCTGTCCTCTCGAGGCAGTGCCGGCTTCTCTCCTTCCCAGCCTGTTAACCTTCTTAGGCCGAGCTCAGTTATGGAGCTTACTTAGAACAATTAGGCCCCAAATGGTTTCTCCCTTAAGGGATCATTGCCTGTCTGATTCTGTGAGACTTTGAGACATTTTAATCTCCTCTTAGTGATGTGTTGGTAGGGAGATGGTCTCTTGTCTGGGCCAAAGCTTGGCTACAAAATGTATTTAGACCATTACGTGCGAGTGAAGTCCTTGCCTTTCCCGTAGCTGCGATTTCTGCTGTTTGAGGGAAGGGAGTGGATGGCGTCATGGTTTCCCCTACTGAGGGCGGGCTGGGCTCCTGGACCACCCCTGATCTTATTCGAGCCTGTGGTCTTCCCAAAGAGGGGAAGAGTCGTCGGTGGGTTGGTGGCCTGAGGCTCTTCTTTGGAAACCAGGCTGAGGTTTAACTCTGAGTCTCTACTGTGAGGTGAAAATGGCCCTGCTGCTTAGGAATGGCTTCTTGGGCTGTTCCTGGGACACAACAGACGCCTGGGAGCCAGACTGTCCCCACAAGGTGGGGAGGGACACCAGGGGGACCATCACTGGCTGTTGTAGTCAGGTTTACAAGGGAAAAGATTTAATACAGGACACATAATTTACAGGACTATTTTATAATATTCATCCAAAGAGTCAGATGCAAAAGAGTGCAGGAGATCTGTCCACACACTGGAGACCTGTCTTAGTTACTTTTCTCTCATTGCCGAGACAAAATAGCTGACACCCATAGTTAAAGAAGGAAAGGTTATTTAGCTCACAGTTTGTAGAGGTTACAGTCCATAATTAGCTGGCTCCAAGGCAGGGTGGCGTGGCAGAGGGGCAACAGTTCATGGCAGTGGAAAACAGCAAAAGCAACAAGGGCAAAAGCGGGGAACAAGCCTCTTTTCCTCCCTTACATGAAGAGTACCTGCCCTAGGGTGGGTGTAGCACTCACACCACTAATCCCAGCAATAGACAACGAACCAATCACAAACTCTAGATTCAGCTGCCTCCAAAAAGCCCACCGCCCCTCTACCGCATGAGCCTTTGGGGGGACATCCAGACACAAACCATAACAAGACCCAAAGAGTCCAGCTGAGGGCCTGGATCTCACGGCGATGTCCTCCACGATACCAGCTGAAGACCTAGAGCCCACGGCAGTGTCCTCCACGAGTCCAACTAGAGGCCCAGAGCCCACGACGTTTCATGCAAGTTTGTATCAAGGATCTGCACTGGGAAGGCCCAAAGGTCAGTGGTGGAAGCTAGAAAGTCTGCACCAGCGGGATGAAGTATCTGTGCCAGCAGGCTGAGGGATCTGCACTAGAACTAGGAAGTGATGCTCAAAGTAAGGACCAGAGCTCCCCCCAAATGAACCACAGCCATCCTCAGTGACAATGAGGACCTGAGCTGCTCAAACAATAACAGCTGAGTTCCTGTCAGGAAAGCCAGCGTGACAAGCTTCTCCAGGAGAATCAACGGCATACCATCTTCCCCTCCAGTTCTCCTTTTATGTTGTTGGCAACGATCCTCAGGTAGGCCTTCCACACCCAGCACCACACTGATTCAGTTCAGCTGGGTGTTACCCAGTTGACCATTAGTTAACCCACCACACTGGCTCTCCATCTTGGTCTTCACAGGCCAGTGTCCTGCTGTCAAAACTCTGTCCTGTTCTCTGCTGAAGGATATGCTTTGGTGGCAGACCACAGGCCCTTATTTTTGGATTGATGGCTCTGAGCTACACATTGGACCTCATGGTCATGGCAGTCAGAAGGGAAGCACCTTGACTTCTTGTGGCTGTGTTCAGTGGGGCTAGGACTGACCAGCTCTTGGCCTGGCCTTGTGCTTGGAGGAATTTTCAAGCTTCTGGTTAGGTGGGAGGAGGATTCCTGACACTCATCTGTTTGGCGCAGCCAGGCTTTCCAACCTGTCTTTCCAACAAGCGCATCACCTTGCTTCCCCTACATCCCTTAGCCAGTTCAGACTTCTGGACCCCCTGCTTGTCTTTCCGTCTTTGCTCACACTATTTGGCTCTGGAATCCTTGCTACAGATCAAAAGATCACCATCCGTAAAGGTCTGGTTCAAGTTCCTCCCGGCCGTTCTTCCTTCATGGGAAAGGCTGTTTGCCTTGTTAGAACCAGACAAGACCTTACAGATCCTGCCTTAGAGCAGTTTCCACATTGCTGTTGGGGAGCCACTTTTGGAGCAAGCCTTAGGGGCCTGGTGGCAGGTGGGCAGGTCACACGCTGCAGCAGTGACACTTTCCCCCTCAGGTCCCTTTGAAGAAAGGTGAACAAACAAGCAAACGTTGAAATCTACTGCTGTTCTGGTGATTAGAATATAGGCCCAGAAAGGGAAATGTCTTCCTTAGAGCCCTCAGACAGCAAGTGGCAGAAGCAAGGTGAGAGGGTGACAGCGCTGGCCTGGAGTTCAGCTGCTTGAGTTTAAGGTGGTTCCCCTACTTCTTAAGGGAACACACTGTGAAGTACATTGATAAAGTAGGGATATACACACCCAGAGTCCTCTTTATGAATCCCTTGGGGCCAAATGTGTTTCAGAATGCAGAAATTTCCAGAATATGGTACATATATTGCACATTATGTGACACTTCCAGTACGGTCTGGGGCAGCACGTCGTAATAAAACACATCAGTATTTCTGCATCAAAACATATCAAGAGTCATCACAAAAGGGATAAAGAGATTGTAAACAGCATCACATCAGTTCATTTGAGCTGCCCAATAAGTAAATAACAACAAAACCCAACTTTCGGTTTTTAGAGTTCTAGATTCCAGAAATGATTATTGTTTGGTAGTGCTGGGGATCAAACCCAGGGCTCACGTATGCTAGACAAGTGCTCTACCCCCGAGCTACATCCTCAGCCCCTGGATTCCAGAAATTATTGTGTTATTGTAAAGTGTATTAGTCTTTTTTTTTTTTTTTTTTGGTGGGAACAAAGCATCTGATATATACAACTTAAAGGAGGAAGGATTTATTTTGGTTCACGGTTTCAGTCCAAAGCTGGCTGAGGCAGAAACATCATGGTGGAGGGACCTGACGGGGGAAATGTGCCCACTTCGTGGTGGTCAGAAGCAGAGAGAGAAAGGGAAAGAACCATAGAAAAAAGGAGCTGGGAACAAGAATACACCTTTCCAGGTCACATCCTAGTGACCCACCTCCTTCAACAAAGCCCCATCTTCTAACAGCACATGCAGTTGTGAACTCATCAATGGATTAATCAGCTGATGAGTGTAGTGACCCCCTGATCTATTCACCTGCCAAAAGCTCCACCTCTGAACACACCAGCCTTTTGGGGGATAAACCATAGGTGTAGTAGTAGCACCAAACCTTTAGGGAGCTTGTACGACCAAATGAGGGAAAACCCATAATACCTAAAAGTGCTTACTTAGCGCAGTGCCTGGTCAGAGTAAGCTGTCACTAGGAAGCAGCTGTCGTCCACTGGTGATGGTGCTTTGTGTCATCTCCCAACTCCCAGTTCAGGGCTGTTTCCCTCCCCTGCACTGCCTCTCTTGGTGTGTGCCCACCAGGTGGCCAGCTTTGAGAGGACTGAGAGCCATTTCTGACTTTTCATGCTCCCAATCAGAGAGTTGGGCTCAGAGCACATCGGTCATTACTGTGTTGTCCTGGCCCACCCACAGACTTTCACGAGCTGAGGCCTTGAGCAGAGGGAACCGGCGTAGGGAAGTAAGGGTGAGGGGCTTCTACCATGGAAGTGAGGGCCAAGTTATAAGTGATGCCTCTGTCCCAGAGAAGTGGCATCTTGCAAGGACTGGTGTTTACCTTTGGTGTTGGTGGGGTCACATGAGTTGTGGCCAAGTAGAGGCTCCCTAGTTGTCAGTCCAGCGTTCTCCACCTCTACCCATATTCCTCCTTCTGGACTGACCCTAGGTTTGTTCACTGTCAGCCTTCCCAGCTGGGTGTTTCACTCTGGGTGGACTCCGGCCCCAGTAATTTCACTTGCTTGCCTGTGATCGGTTGAGGCACTGAACATGTCACTTAATTCTAGCCAGCGAGACATCAGGGGGCATTTGCTTGGTGGAGGCTTCTGAGAAACATGTCATCCTTCTGAAGAGCCACTTATATATGCTTAAAAGGGAAGAAGTGGCTCTGTTCTTGCTGAACTGCTGACGGCATCAGGTGTAGAGAAGCCAAGCTCTGGTCTTCCTTCAGTGAGGCCATGTGGAGTAGGGTGTTTTGTTATTACTTGCTGCTGAAGCCATTTCAGCTGGCCCACCTCCTCACCCCCCCCAGAGCACCCCTGGCACCCCAGCTGCCTGGCCAGCTTGACACTGGACACTGGGGAATAGCTTTTGCTCCTGAGTCCCTTTGGCCTCATGTGGGTGGATTCCTGCCCCCTCTCAGTGACCTCATGCTTGGCAAATAGTGGAATATTGTAGGACTTTAACTTCTGCGAGAGCCAGGGTTTCCCCTTTGAGAAGCGAGGAGGAGGCAGGAGGTTTGCTGAGACCTTCAAAACCGTGCCCATTGGCCACTACAGCAAGGATGTTTGACACACAGGTGAGGTGGGGGCTGTGTGAAACAGGACGGACAGCTACAAGCCATAGGAAACCTGACGGAGTGGCAGCAGCCCTTGGCACCCTCGGGGTTTGTCTGTCCCTGCTCATCAAGTGTGACTAGGGGTGGAGATGCCAGAACTATGTAGACCTTTTAGGTTCTGTCAGAGACCCGGTCAGGCCTAGAATCGTTATCTTCGTGCTTTTGCCCTCCAAGTGACCTTGTGTATATCACTTAATCATCTGAAACTGTAATTTTCCCAACTTCATGGGTGTTATAACAGGCCCACCGGGGAAGAATGGGCAGCATTCCTTGCCTTCTCCTGTGTGCCAGATTCCGGGCATGAACTTTTATGTGGATCTCAGATAATCATCACAACAACCAAATGAGGTCAGGGGTCAAAATTCTTGTTGAAGGGATGCTTAGACTGAGGGTGGAAGAAGTTAATTGAACTGGATTCCAGCCCAGCTCTGACTAGTTCCATTATTCTTCTACTGCACTAATGTTTTTCTGAGCTGGTCCAATCAAAGCATCACTGGACAGCTTGTTAGAATCCTGACTGCCAGGCCCTCCTAGATGTCCTGATATACCAGGTCTGGGGCCTTTGTTCTTAACAAACCCCAGGTGACACCAAGGCTGCTGGGCTGCAACAGGCTCTGAGAACCACTGAACTAAAGAACAGTTGGCATTATAGGTTTCCAAATGTCTCTTCTGTGGGTGGGGATTCTCCTGGCCCAATGTAGGGCCTGGAAATCTGCATTTTTAAACAGAGCCTCTTCTCGAGCAGGCAGGTGTGAGAACCCCACTCTCAATCACAATGGTTAGCATTTAGTGAGCACCTGCTCTGTGTGGGCACAGCACCAGGTGTCAGAGGGGCATCAGACAAAACAGAGCGAGCAGGTCAGTAGCCAGGGAGAACTTGCAACTCAGGACAGGTACACAGCCTCCGGGCTGTAGAGTCACCCGCAGCAGCTTGGAGTCTCCAACCCAGCCAAAGCATTTGCTTCAGGAGGTTTTAATGGGCTTGGGGTCAGGAAGCAGAATTAAGTCACAGGGAGCCCCAAGACCAGATCGTTGTGGCACAGGGAGTTCCAAGACCAGACTTTAGACGTGGTTGTGACCCTGTAGTCTGAGAATAGTGACAGTGTCACTTACAAGACACAAAGGGTACAGCTGAGTTACTGGAGGGCTGATGCCGGGGTGGGCTTAGGTGGCAGGAGGTAAGGCCTGGCAGAGCACAAGGAGGAGGACCTTGCTTAGAGTGGTGGCATTGGCCTGAGACTTTTCTGGCTTTAACACTGAAAGCCCCGAATCCCAGGAACCCTTTCAGTCCTGAGCAAGTGGGGCACCCGAACCCCTACGATGTGGATGGAGGCATTTTACCAAAGGGAAGGAACAGTGGTGTGGGAGCAGGCAGTGGACATCACCCTGCCAGGCCCGGGTTTAGATCCGGCTCTGCTGCCTGTCTGGCCTTGGGTGTTTCGAGGAGTGATGAGATAATGCAGTTCTGGTGCTAGCAGCGTCTGGCAGTGGCCCCAAGTCAGGAGTATTGTCTGTGGAAGGAAGGTGGAAAGGCCCAGATGCCCGGTTCTCTACAGGTGGTAAGGAGGACAGCAAGGGGGGGTGACAATAATAGCAGTGGTGGCAAATTTCAGGAGATGTGTGGCAGGAGCTTCCTGTGGTGCTGGATTGTGACTGAGCTCGGACCTGAAGACAAATGGCGCTAAACGGGTCACAGAACTAGGGCTTTGCCCATGTCTGACAGGCTGCACGGCCCCCCACCTCCTGGGGAGCCAGGCACCGTGTGACGGAGGTGCTGAGACGAAGGTGCCCACCAGACTCAGCCCTGTGGGGCGGGGCCTCCTTGCTGGTTCTGCTCCTTGCTGCGTTCCAGGCACCAGTAACAGCGCGTACAGCTGGCTCCCAGTTAAGCTGCCCTCGGGGAGTATACTTGGATTCATTCACTCGTCAAACGTTTACTAAACACCTACTGTGTACTGGCCGCTGTGCCGAGGAGCCAGGATGACCTCTGAGGCCTGCCTTTCTGCTCAAGCCTGGTGTGAAGAGACCTAGCACACAGGTGGTCAGGGCTGGGGCTGAAGAAAGAGGCCTGGTCCCACGTCTAAGACTGTTGGTGTCGTTGTTAGGATGACTGGGGGTGGCCCTCGGCGTCTAGGGCTCTCAGTGAGTCCTGGCTGAGGGATTGCCGTTAGGGCTGCCTGAACTCGTGAGCCTCCCTTCCTGTGGCTCTGAGGAGCTTCAGGGTGGACATGTGCTGAGCAGCTTTCCAAGGAGGGGTGTCAGGGTCCCCCTACTGCCTTCCTTGTCCCTCTGCACATTCAGACTCCTCACCCGTTGGCCAGGAGGCGGAGAAGAGCTGCCCTTGCAGGTTGGACATATAATAAGAAACAGTGTTTCCTTGAAAGCTAGCCATCCCCTAGGAGTGGCCAATGACAGGCGACCTGCTGGGTGCCAGGGCCAGGTCCTGCAGCAAATGCCGCTTTCCCTCCATGACCCATCAGGCCAAGGGAGTTTACTCTGCACTGAATCTTTTTTTTCCCCAGCACTAGGGATTTAACCCAGGTCCCTCACACTGGGTTATCCTCAGCCCTTTTTAAAATATTTTTACTTTGAGATAAGGTCTTGCTAAGCTGCTAAATTGCCTGGGCTGTATTTAAAGTTGTGATCCTCCTGCCTTGGGCCTTCCAGAGTGTTGGAATTACAGGTGTGTGCAGCCAGGCCTGGCTTGCACTGAGTCTTGAGCCCCCGGAAAGTCTTGGGAAAGTGCGTCTCCAAGACCCTTTGCACCCAGCCCCAAACCCTGTGGAACCTGTTCTTTGCCTCTGCTCTCCGCCCTCCCACTGGGTCAGATCTCCTTCCTGCCTGCAGTGGCTCTTGGTGGCACTTGGAGAAGCCTTACTTGGGAGATTCCTCAGGCCCAGGCCTGATCTCACTTTCTCCTGATCCACCTCGGAATGTACTGGGGCCTTTTCACACCATGCCAGGACTGTGGTCTCTGTCCCCCAGCGGGCTGTGTTCGCAGAGCACGGGCCCTGGGCTTGGCTTGGACTCTTCAGGACTTGCTGTCAGGTCTGGTGGGTGTGTTCACCTTGGCTTATGGGTCCTCTTCCAGAGAAACCATTTCCAAGCGTCTGGGCTGGACTGATAAGATTCCTGCCTTAGAGTCACTTCCTGTCCTCCAAAGGGACAGAGGGACTAGGGTTAGGCCAGACCAACTCCAGGCTAGTGACTTCCAGATTACCTTTTCTTTTCTTAGGTTGGATTTCTCTAGGGAAAATGTGTGACTGTGTTCTGAGAGAGAGTGCATGTGTGTGTACGTGTAAGAGTGTGTGAGAACGTATGGTATGTGAGCGTGTGGAAGTGAGTGTGTGAGAGTGTGTGGCCAGTATACACATCTGTTCTGCCCATGCAGTGGAAATGCTGTCTTCTGTCCCCACAGTGTCCCCTCCCATGCTGTCCTCCAGCTTCTGTACTGTGCGTCGATGTAGGGAGGAGGCTTTGGCATGATGCTTGGACTCTGACTACCAAGATTTTCTCAGAATTTCATTTCTGCCAACTTCTTTTAGGCCCCATAATCTTTGACTTTTTGCCATCTTTGCTTTTCAGTCAAGAGCTCCAAATACCTAGGTCCTTGCACTGGGTCACAGTTTAAACAAAGACAGTTTGGAGAGGGAGTGGCCACTGAGCCCTGAGGTAGGAACAGGAAGGCCTGGGTCAGCAGTGGTGGCCGTCACGTGTCACGCACCCAGGCGAGCTGGGTCTTCGGAGACCGAGCACTTGGGTCCCGTCTAAAGGGGAGATGTGTGGTAGATTCATCCCAGAAATGCTTATTGAGTCCCTCCGCTGTGCCAAGCACTGGTGACAGAGCATGACCGAGAGTGACAAGATGGGGCAAGAGCTAAGGGGATAGGTTCCAAGGACTTTGGCCTTCACTTTGGGGGAGGGGCCACATGATGTGACTTACATTGTAAAGCACACAAGGGCACAGCAAATCTGTGCTTTTAGTAGAGGTATGTCCCTTCTCATGCTACTGAGTGACATGGCCCCATCCTGGCTCATCCCACCCACCGTGCACACCCTCCTTGTGCACCCCGCCAACCACACACAGCTGATGATCCAGACCTTGGAGAGCCCCCCGCCCTGTGGTGGGTTCAAATTCCCACTTTCCACACACACTCTCCTCTGCCTCCGAGGCCACCCTCTCACCCCTACCTAGCTCAGGACCTGCTGTGTTTTTCACTGAGGAAGTAAAAGCAGCAGGATAAACTTGGTACAACCACTGTGGAGATCAGTGTGTCAATTTCTCAAAAAACTAAAACTAGAAATTCCATTTGACCCAGATATTCCCCTTGCTGATGCCTTCCCGAAAGAGTTAAAGGCATCATTCCACAGTGATCCATGCATACCCATGTTTATACTATAGCAGCACGACTCATCATAGTTAAATCTAGGAAGCAACCTATGTGTCCATCAATAGATGGCTGGATAAAGAAAATGTATTTATACACAGTGCAGTACTATTCTGCCATAAAGGATAGACTTGAGTCTTTTGTGGGAAAGTGGATGCACCTGAAGATTGTAATGTTAAGTGAAATAAATCAGACATAGAAGCTTAAATATGGCATAACTTCTCTTATATGAGACGTCCAAAGTATAAATAATTTTTAAAAAAAGATAGTAGAAACAGGGAGATAGATCTTTTTGCAAATGGGCAGGAATCCAGAGATGGAAGGAGCGGGGAGAGGAGAGGAAGGGGGAATAAAAATTAAGATGTGTTATGTGCGTGTACCAACCCCCATGACGAATGCAGTCAGCGTGTACTGCAAATGTGCACTAAAACCAAAGCAAGGAGCAGCGAACTCCCTGATCTCCAGCGGTCGAACCTGCGCTTCACCCTCCCTGCACCAGGTGGTGCCCTTGCCTTCTCCCCTCAGGCACAGCGGTGGCTGTGGCCTCCTCTCCTGCCCATTCATGGTCCACGCCATACGCAGGTGCCACCACTGCCCTACCGTGGCTTCCTCAGCCCCATTGCAGCTCTCATCGTGCCCAGCTCCCTGTTCCCACGCAGGGCGCCTCCTCGGCCTGCTCCAGGGACTCCTCTCCATACTCCATGGAGACCACCCCGTGTCAAGTCACCCTCCTGCGGGGCCTCCGTGTTGCCAAATCTAGTAATTACACCCGCGCTGTTATCCTGATGTTCCAGCTGCTCTTAGCCCGCCTGACCACTCCCTTTTTCCAGAAGCACTGCCTAATCTTGGCTTCTGTCACAGCCGTGTCCTGCATCTGCTGCTGGGCCTCCTGTGCAGTCCCCTCCAGCTTTGACCTGGACTCGGCTTCTCCACTTGGACACGGAGTGTCATGGCACATTGAACTTGGCTTCATTCCTCCTGGCTTCACTGGTGGTGACCTGGTACCGCTGTCCCTGCACTGCTGTCTCTAGTTGAGGAGCTTTCGTTCACCCCTCTCCATTCCTCATCTGTCATTTATTAGTTTCTGTGGCTGCTGTAACAAATTATCACTCATTTGCTGGCTTAAAACAATGCAGATGTATTCTCTTAGCATTCTGGAGGTCAGAAGTTAGAAATGGATCTGATTGGGCCAAAATCAAGTGCCATCAGGGCTGTGTTCCTTCTGGAGGCCCCGTGGGCAAGTCTGTGTCCTCGCCTTTCCAGGTTCTGGAGGCTGCCCCTGTCACACAGCTCGCGACCCCTTCCACTATATTCCAAGCCAGCAGCATAGCCTCCCTCCTCAGCCCGCTTCTGTCGTCCCATCTGCTCCCTGATGCTCAGATGATCTGGGATCATTCTCCTCTCTCAAAATCCTTAACGTAATCATAGCTGCAGTGTGCCGTTGCCATGTAAAATGCGTCTTCACCGGTTCTAGAGACTAGAATGTTGTGATCTTCTTTGAGGTCCATTATTCTGTCTGCTGCACCTCCAGTCCAACCCATTAGTAAGTCTTGTTTATTTTACTGCCAGACTCTGTCCTCAGTCAGTCTGTTGCTCCCTTCTGGTACTGTTTCTTAACCTCACTCCTGTCCAAGATGCTGTCACTTCTCATTTGACTACTGGAGTGGCCCTCTGACCATTTCTGTCCTTGCCTTTGCCCTTCCACCTGTGTCCATTCCATGAACAGCAGCAAGAGGGAGCTTTTAAAAACTTTAATCAGGACCTGGTAATCCTAGCTACTCAGGAGGCTGAGGAAAGGATGATTGCCAAGTTCAAGGCCAGCCTGGGTAACTTAGCAAGAGCCTGTCTCAAAAAAAAAAAAAAAAAAAAGTTTGGGGATATAGCTAGGTCAGTGTGAAGACCCCTGGCCACCCAGTGTGAAGCAGCCACCAGTCTCTCACTGTCACTGTCACTCCCCTGTTTTAACTCTCCATATTCTTACTCCTCTCTGGCCCTTTTCTGGTTATCTGTCTTCCCTGTCTGGGGTGGGAGCTCACTGAGGGCAGAGGCCTCCCCTGACTGGTTCTCGTGCTAGTCCTGGTGCCGGCAGGCCTGACTCCATGCTGGTGAGAGGAGAGTGTGCAGGGTGCTGCCAGGAACACGCTCAGCTCAGGCCAAGGGAGCCGGGAAGCTGCTCCAGGAGGAACGCTGGGGTTTTTGCAGGAGTTGGGGAGGCACAGTGTGTCCGGGCTCCCTCAGATGAGACAGAGGCCACAGCCTTGGGAGGATGCTTGGTCCTGGACTTGTGTGTGCAGCTGAGGGATAGCGGGAGACGGACCCTCAGGAGTGACCCGAGCCTTAACACTCTTCACTTGGCCCTGAGATGATGATGGAGGTTGTGTGAACCCCTCCGTGCATGGCCAGACCAGCACTCAAGATTCAGGGCCCACTGAAATCAGCTGGTTCATGTTTTATATAGATAATGAGTGTACATAGTAATAAAAATCAAATAATTAGAAAGAGTATATAGAACAGTGGTGGTGAACTTATGGCACGTGTGCTGCAATGGGCTTTTTATTGTTGAATGCTCTAAAAGGTTCGCCATCACGATATAGATGCTCCTTAACTTAGAGTGGAATAAGGTCCTAATAAACCCATTGTAAGCTGAAAATATCATATGGTGAAAATGCATTTAGTGCACTGAACCTACCAAACATAGCTTAGTCTATACCTTACACATGCGCAGAACACTTGTGCTAGCCTGCAGTTGGGCAGAACCATCTAACAGGAAGTCTGTTCCTACAAGGTAACTGTGGCTGCGTGGCTGCCTGGGAGCTGCGGCTCCCTACTGCGGTGTGGCAGCTTGAGGGAGTCTCATACCACGTATCCGTGGCCCAGGAAAAAAGAAAATTCAAAGTCTGAAGTATATTGTGTCCATCTCACTTTTGTAGCACCATAAAGTTGAAAAATCATAGGTTGAAAAATCAGGAACCTTTTATAGTATGAAAAATAACTTTCTTCCTATATCTTGGGCCCTCTTGCCCCCATCTACTGACAAAGCTACTTTCAAGATTTTTGTGGGGATTTTTTCAGATGTGTTCTGTAATCTGTACATCTATAAGAAAGTATGATATTAGTGGGGTTTTTTACACTCAATACTGATATACTATATATCCTCTCCGTATCTTGCTTTTTGCACCCTTCTGTCTTTAAGACTGTTAGCTACTGCTGTGTAACAAATCAGCCTAAAACTTTGTACCTTAGAACACCCACCTTTCATCATTTTTCATGGTTGCAGGCTCACTCATGCATGGCTTGCTCATGCATCTGTGGTCCGCTGGGGTTCAGCCCTATGACTTTGCTGCTTCTGGCTGGGCTCTCTCACGTGACTGAGCCTTGGCTGAGACAGCTCCACTGTGTTCCGAGTGACTCTTCCTCCTCCATTGGGTTGGCCTGTGTCAGGTCCACCGTGGCCCACACACATCCTCATGGTGGTCACAGAGCAAGAGGGCAGAGGAAGTGAGCAAGCCCTGTTCTAAGCATCTGTGTGCATCAGAGTTGGTACTGCCAGTCAGAGCAAGTCCTGCAGCCAAATCCAGGGTCAGTGCAAGGGGTCCCAAAACACATGGAACCAGGAAACATGAAGTCGCGGACTGTTCATGCAGTCAGGCTAGCACAGGTTTGCGTTAAATCTATTCCCTCTGTTTAATGGACGCGCCTATGTCCTGTTGTGTGGGACACATCCGAATTCATGGAACAGGTCCCCTGTCAAGGACCCAATAGGTTGTTCTCTATCTTTTGCCCTTAGGGATATTTGTAGTCTATCTATGAATTTGTACTTGAAAGTATATGTGTCAGCCAGGTGTGGCGGAGCACACCTGTGATCCTAGCACTCTCAGAGGCTGAGGCAGGAGGATTTTGAGCCCAGTCTGGGTAGTTCAGTGAGACCCTGTTGGAAAACGAAACAAAACAAAACAAAACTCTATGGGTATAGCTTAGTATTAAGGTCCTGGGATTAATGCTCAGTACCACACACACACACACACACACACACACACACAGTGCATGTATCTATGGGATAAGTTCCTGGAACTGGAGTTTCTGGGTCAGATGATACAGTTATGTAAAATGTTGTATAGAAATGGCTATATTGAGCCAGGCATGATGGTACACACCTGTAATCCCAGCCCTCAGGAAGCTGAGGCAAGAATATAGAGACTTTGAGGTTAGCCTGGGCAACTTAGTGAGACCCTGTCTCAAAAAACAAACAAACAAAAAAAGGAAAGAAAAGAAAAAAGAAATTTCTAAGCTGTCTCCTGGAGACACTCATGCGGATTTCGCACTGACCGACACTGTACGATCATCCTGTCTGTTTTCCCAGCAGTGCTGTTGGGGGTGGGGCGGGACAGGGTGATCACGAGTACTGCAGATGCTGAGCTACGTACCAGAAGCCAAGCGAGGGAGGGGATGGAGTCCACCTGAGATCTAAGAAATGGAGAACCTGACTGGCTGCCATGTGACAAAGAAACACTGCACAACCAGCTCCTACTTGAATAGGGGTTTATTTTTTCCTCTTGGATCCCAGCCACAGCAGGAACGGTTTGAATAGACCTAAATGCCTCTGCTGACATCTGAACTGAGTGGTTCAGATTTTTGTGTTGGCATCAAGTACTCCCAGGAACAGAGAAGAAATTTTATGGGTTTTTTTCCCCACACCTCATCAAAAGTCTGCATGTGAGCTGCTTACCCTGCAAAGGGGACTAAGGAAGGCCAAGGCCACAGCCCCACCTTCCCTGGGGACCAGGTGCCCCAGGCATTGAGCGGTGCCAGCCACGAGGCTCATGGGATTGTGTTTTTAGAGCAGGACCAGAGCATGGGCCCCCTGGGGCTGATGCCCTGTACTCTCCTGTCCTTGTTAAGAGTTCTCACTCGTGGTCTCTGTTCACTTTGGGCTTCGTGTCTACATAAGTCACCAGGAAGCTAACTCCTACTTCCCTGCTTAAATGCTGAAATGTAAAACCAGCCCTGGGCACCCAGATCTCTCCTCAGTCTGGTGTCCTGAAAATCCTGGCAAGTACAGCAGGATAGAGACTCCAAAAGTACCTGTCCAACCCCTGCAGCAGAGGGGTAAGTGGCTTGGCCAGGTTCACATAGCCGGTTGGGAGGGAAGCCCGGCCACTCTGGCTGCTGATGTTCTGGTGGTCTGTGCCTGGCATGCTGGAGACATGGTGCTGGGAGGCTGCCTGGGCTCAGGTCCAGCTCCAGGGTGACCAGCTTGTGTCCTTTGGTAGACTGCTGCCCCTCCTGTGCCTGTCCTCTGTAACATGGAGGGAGTAATAGTCCCAGCGTCCTAGTGCTGTTTTCAGGACTGTCGGGATCACGCCAGTGCTTTGCGGAATGCGCGGTGCTTGAAGAGGTCAGTATGGCTGGGCTCTTAGTGACCATTTCCCAGTGTTCCTATCTTCTGACCACTTTGCGGGCCCCTCTATGATGCTGGGATTGTGTCTTATAGAGCTTTCTAGCCCATAATATCTAACATAACTTTTCTGGAAAATAGTAGACCCTAAATAAAAGAAAATGTCAGTAGTAGTAGCTAGTGTTTATTTAGCACCTGCTTCATACTACATTTATTGTATTTATTATCTACCTTCACACCAGCCAATTGAGGAAACTAAGGCTCAGAGAGGTCTTGCCCAGTGGCACACAGCTGGTAAGTGAGGGAGCTGGGGTTCAAGCTTCAGGCTGCCTGAGGCGAAAGCCCTGCTCCATATTGTGCTGTGGGGGCTTCTCATTCTGCAAACCTCCTGCCTGCCTGGCCCACTTTGCAGGGTGGCTGCTCCTTATGCAGCTGGGGAAAGCCCAGCTGTGTGTTTCCTGTGTGCATGGGTGAGCGGGGAGCATCCTTGGATTGGAAGGCTTTTTGTGCAGGATGCCAGTGGAAGGTCCCTGTCCTTGTGTCCCATGTGGAAGCTCTCCAGGCATTCATGGGCTCACCTTGTTTCTCACTCTCTCAGGCATCTCCGTTCTATGTTGCCTGATGCCCGGTGTCATGAAAACAGATTTTCAAGTGGGAAGGTAAATTTGGCCTGTGTGACTCCATCTTGGCAGGAAGAGACAGTCTATTTTAACACTCAGATCCACTGTTATTTTGTATTTAATTCTTTAATCCTTCTGGAATTGATTTGCTGGTATGCCCCAGGGTACTTTTCTCCCTGCTGCCTCTCTGTCGTAGCATGTAGCTGGACCCCTGATTGGGCAGTAAAAGCTGGTTAGGTGGTACCTGTTTCTTCCTCTTGCTAGCGGATTGTACACTGGGAACACTGGAGGTATGGGCAAGTGCAGGCAGAGCTCATGGAGTGGAGGTCTGGCCACCCAGCACCCTCATTTCTAGGCTTGCCTTGCAGCCTCTGATCGGTTTCTCTGGCATGAGCTCATGATATTTTTAATATCTGCCTGCCTGGTCCCAAGTGTGAGTGGAAAGGAATTCACCTCTTGTGAAGGGGAACAAAGGTGACATAATTCGCTTGAGAGATTAAGTTGGAGCCTAGAAATTTTAAAAATTTCCAAAATTATTGTACCGCCTGCATGCTGTATTTCAAGTTATATCATAAGCTCTTTGCGTGGAGTGTGCAGCAGTCTGGAACTGAAGAGCTGATCCTTACCCGTCTGGCAGGAAGCCCCCACCTGTCCCCCTTATCCTTACCTGGCACTCTAGGGTGTGGCTCTGACCAAGTGCTTGGAGTCATCCAAACGACTAGGCTGCATCGTGCGTTTCATATTGTGTTCCTTCTGCCTGGAATGCCTTTCCCTGCATTTTCTACCTTGCAGACGTGCACCTGGCACATGCCTGGTGAAAGCTGTGTCTCCTTCTTGCCAATCCATCCAGTGCTGTACACACCTGCCTTGGTGCTGATGTCTTGTTGAATGGTCCTGAGAGACAGGGACCTCTATGGGACTGCCTCCTAATTCTGAGTAAAACTTCTGTCTCCCATTTGAAACATGTCCAGTCCTCTCTGCCTGCTGGTTGTTCCAGCTGGAGCTGGGCTCCTTTTTCATCTAGGCATCAAGAATCTGGTGCTTTGCCCCAGCATCAGGAGATCAGAAAAACACAAGGGACAGAAATCTTGCCTAGCACTTGGGTAGTGGCTTTTACATTTCTTTTTAACTACGCAACCCTTTGTCTAAATAAAAAATGCGCACACCTCGGATGTAACAGCAGTGTCACAGAACAACTGAAGGGTCTCAGCTGCGTTCTGTGGATCTCTGTTTGGAAGCCAGTGAGCTTGGGAGGGGTGTTGTTAAGATACTGTCAGACAGGGCCAGTGAGATGGCTCAGTGGCATAAGCGCCTGCCTGGCAAGCACGAAGTCCTGAGTTCGACTGCTGGTACCCATAAAAAAAAAAAAAAAGATACTGTCAGACAGAGGCTCTCAATAGGAGGCCTGCTTCTTCTTTGGGAGGTCTGGTGAGGACAGCAGTTATGTCGCTTATAACAAAGGTCAGAATAGCAGTGACTTCTCAAGAACAAGATAGAAGTTAATGTTCCCATGCGTGTAATTGATCATAAGAAGCCCAGGGCTTGGTGGCAGCTCCTAGATGTTAGGGACCGAGACTCATTTGTTATGCTGTTCTTCATCCTCAGCATCTTCCATCTCATGGTCTAAGATGGTTGTGCCAAGGTCAGTGAGTGCACTCATTCCAGCCTGGGTGTAGCGTGAAGAGGAACCAGAGGGTGCACCTACTTCCCACAAGGGTGCGGCCCAGGGGCTGCACTATTCTGTATGTCCTGTTGGCCGTGAATTGGTCAAATGCAGCATCTATCACCAGGGAGCCTGGGGAAGGTTGGTCTTTAGCTGGGCAGCCATGTAGGAATTTTAATACTAGAGGAAGAGGGGAAATAAATATTCAGGGACGACAGTAGCAGAGTGCTACAGGCAGCAGCAGGTCTAACCTTGGAGGATGTGGTCCAAATGCCTTCGCCTGGCATTGGGTTAATTCCCCACTTATTGGGCAATGACTCTGTGCCAGACATTGTGTTCAGCCGGGGATTCTGAAAGAGTAACACACAGGTTCTTCCTTCAGGCCTATGCCTTATAGTCTAGAAGGAACAGGCAGATGAACAAACACCCAGGTTGGGCATGGCTGGGGTGGCTTGGGCTGGGGTGTGTGGAGAGAGAGGGCTGCAGCACTTTGGTAGGTCCTTGCTGAAGCACGGTGAATGGTGCCCCAGGATGCCCAGGCATTCTGAAGCGCAGGGGAGTGAGCTAGCTGGGACATGTGGGGACTTGATCAGGACCTGTTTTCCATGCCAGGCACTATGGACACATCTTGGGGACATCACCCTGTGGGGGTAGGGCTGAGGGGGGACCATCAATGTTCCCTTGCTGTGACCCCAGCTCGATTCTCCAGTCTTGTCTTGAGATGGTCTACCACCTTCCAGGACCTTGCACTGTTTCTTAGCTTGTGCTGCTCCTCGGCCTGGTGTGCCCTTGCCTCTGTGTGCGCCAGTCCAGGTGCAGCTGTGCTCACCTGGGCCGCAGCATTTCCCTCTGGGAACTCATCACCTCTCTTCCAAGTCTGCACAGTGCTGTGGCTCCCATTTTATGTATGAGAGCTTGTGCTCCCAGAGGGTAAGTGATGTGCGTAAGGTCCCAGGGCTCGAACACATACCAGGGGTCCTGACCTGCTGTTTTTTTCTCTTCCAGGCAAGAGGATCCTGTAGCTGTCTTTGGATGTGGTTCAGAGGGGTGTGAGGAGTCCTGTATTGGGGAGGCAAGAGGTGGGGTGGGATCATGGGGAGCAGCTGGGAGAGGAATCCTCAGCTCAGGCAGAGAGGGGCGCTTTCTTAGAGGTGCCCCAAAACACTGAGGTATAGTTACTGAGCCAAAGACCTAGAGGTACAGAATGGGCTTCACACCTAGAACTTGGAATCCCATGTTCTATTTTATTTTTTGGAAATTTAAAATATACAGGGAAAAAAGTTCAGCATAGATTTTAAGGAGGAGTCACCTCTTTCTTCCTAAATGTAATAGAAAATGGTTCTGCTCCATATAAATAATTAAAACTACAGAGATAGGAATTTTAAAAATAACCCCAGTTCTATAATTCAGAGATTCCTCTTGTTTATCCTGGATGACACTTATTTTAGACCTCTTTTTGGGTCAAGCAGATGTGGAGATAAATATTTAGGCATACTTGTGTAAACTACAGCCATGCTCTTGTCTGGTATGATAGCTGTACCCACGGGTGACTGTAGACCACTTGAAATGTGGCAGGTTTGAATTGAGAGGTATCAGAATAAGATGCACCCTGGCTTTAGAAAACATAAGATGAGAAAAGATCTCCTTTCTCAAGGAGGGCTCACATCTTTGGGGGACGCTGTTTGGTGCTTCCCTGCCCGCCTGGTGTCTTGGCTAGTTCCATTTGTGTGGGCCACGCCCTGTGCCCTCGGTGGGCACTGCTTCATCGTCCTCTGCTGTAGGATGCCGCTTTGGGCCACTTGGTTTTCTTTCCATCTTGTAGGAAATATGCCTTTTCTTCTTGACCATTTAAAGAGTTCTTGAGCACAGTAGCTTACTACAGCCTTGCCCTGGTATAATTTGCTCTTCTCAGGAGTCTAGGTCTTATCTCCAAGAGATTATTTTAGCTTCCCTGTCCACAGATAAAGCACTGCTGAGGCCTCTAGACTGCAGTTTGGGTTGACTCACAGGAAGCCTTGGAAAAGGCTCTTCCGGTGCCTGTGGTGGGCTGTCCACCCAGAATCTCAGCGGGTCCTCATGATTACTGTTTGAATTAATTTTAAATTGCATACATCATAGGCAAATCTGTTCTGTTTTCTAGGACCAGAATGTTACTATAGATCAGCAGTGGCGAACCTTTTAGTGATGAGTGCCCAAACTACAACCCCAAACCCAGTTATTTATTGCAAAGTGCCAACATTGCAATTAAACCTGAATACTGAGGTTTTAGTTAAAAAAAAAAAAAAACACCTCATACATTAACATCTTTAATCTTAAAAGAAAAATACTATAACACACATGCTATAAGCTCACCACCATTGCTATAAATAAAGCTAACGTCCACTTGGCCACTAGCTCCCGCTGAGGTCTCCCCTGTATCCCACAGTAGCTGCTATCATGGGCTTGAGACATTTCCTTCTCAACCTTCAAAAACTGATTTTATATTTTAATTACAATTATGTTCTGAACATTACAGAAAAAGTAGATCATGTTCAGGCTAATGTATGAACAGTTCTGTACTCATTCAGAGTAGTCTGGGTATGTGGATTCCAGTGACCCACTCCTAGAGTGAACTTTTTATTCTAACTGACAAGCCAACACAGACAATCGGAAAATTATAACCCTTTAAGTAATGTATGTTGTCTTAGGAGTAAACACTTCCTGCAGACATTCGCAGGTGTGTCTGTATGGTTTTGACACAAACCCGCTTTAGGATTCTGACCTTACAGAGGTTCCACCAGCTCCTGTCTGTGTAGGAGGCCACAGAACACAGAAGAGCCAGGAGATCTTAATGCCAAACCCTTGGGAATGTATTGCATTTGGGTTTTATGTATGCTTTTTAAGGTCATGGTATGACTTACTATTATAAGACAGCTTGTGTTTCTCCCCATTGAATTTGAACTCTTTCCATGCCACTAAGTACCCATCTTTCTGGGCTCAGTCAGTGTGTGACAAAGGAATGACTGAGTGCTTGAGCCAGCGCTGCTGGAATATCCCGTGTAGTGAACCTGGTCCACTGTAAGATGGGACCCACGCAGACTCCATCTAAGGTTATGAGGCTCCAGAAGCCTCACTGGGGGCCAGAAGTCTTGGGGTGTGGGAGTCCTGAGGTCCTTGGGGCTTCCCTTTTAGCCTCTCGCTCCGTTTTGCAGATGACATGGCAGAACTTCTCCTCGGGGAGTCGAAGCTGGAGCAGTACCTGAAGGAGCACCCCCTGAGGCAGGGTGCCAGTCCCCGAGGCCCCAGGCCCCAGCTGACTGAGGTCCGCAAGCATCTGACTGCCGCCCTGGACCGAGGGAACCTCAAGGTACCGTGGGCCTCTGAGATGAAGTGGGGGCCGTGGGGGGTGGTGTCATCATCTCCTCGATGGTGCGTGGTTGGAAAAGATGCCCAGAGATGAAGTGGCCGGGTTTGGGGTGCATCTGTACACCCCACTGTGGCCATCTTCTTAGAAGCTGGCCAGCTGTCTGCACAACTAATGTGGCAGCCCCCAGGCTGGCCGCCCACCTGTGGGGCTTCCAGGTGGCATCTCCCTGAGGAGAGTCCTCAGTGACACATCCTCCCCAACAGGAGCATGGGTCTCATGCAGTGCTCAAGGTAAAGCTTCATGTATGGCCCAGAGCTCGACCTGATACTTTGTCCCTTCTAGAAAAGAGAGAAGTTAGATGTGAGTGTCACTAATGCTCAGTTTCCTCCTAAGTCACATGGCTCATGAGTGTAACAGGCTGCTGTGGCTCAGAGCTGTGGGGGTTCCATCCTGGTGCCGGCAGGCCTGGCACTGCCTCACTGTGGGTGGGAACCAGGAACATCTGCTGCCTGAGCAGGGACCCTTAGCTCCCAGCATGGGACATCGCAGACTCTGTCCTTCTACTGTCTGCTCTGGTTTCCGTCTCCATTTACTCTCAGATCCCTTTCTGCTCCCTTCCTCTCCTCCTTTGCTTCTTGTGAGCCCCACCTCCCTTTGCCTTTTGCAAGGGACCTCTGACCTTTGTGTGTCTGGCCCTCCTCCTTGCCCCATTAGCTCACACTTCCTGGCTCTGGGCACTTCCCACCCTGGAGTCTGGCCCTCACGGCTTTCTGAGGTCACTCTCGCTGAGGTGGCTACTGCATCCCAGTCCCATCCCACTCATCTTCTCTAGAACCCCCACTTTTCCCCAGGATATATTTTCCATGGAGCACAGATAGTCTGCAGTGAATTTTTGAAGCTCCAACTTTTTCTTTTTAATTGATGAGTTTTCATTTTTCTTCTCTTCCCAACTCAGAATCCTTTGGGGCTACTTCTTTGGCCTTTTGTCTTGTCTGTTGGTGCGTATTTCCTCCCCCCTCTGAAGCCATATTTTCTTTGTCTTTGCATTTTGTGTCTGTATTGGAAAATCACGTATAGTCCTAACTTGCTGTGTGACCTTGGGGAGGTACCTTCCCTCTCTGTGGCTCATTTCTACAAGTTTGAATGGGGTAGGCTCTGGAGGGGTACGCATCAGCCTTCATTCTAAGATGTTTTTCCTCCGGCCACCTCTTTAGCCCTGTTGCGGCTGAAGGCTTGGGCACAGTTGGACTGAGCTAGTATTGATGCCTGCGAGTTATATGGTGCAGGCTTCTGGAAGCCCTGGCAGAGCCTCCTGTGGAGACAGTCCTGTGTCTGTCTGTCTGTGCTGGACACAGCCCTGGAGGCTGGCTCAAGGGAAGCCCATGTTTATAAGGCCTTGAGCCACATTTAGACCCTAAAACTCAGGTCTTCGCCTTTCTGCTCTTCCTTCTCAAGGGCCAGGCCACACTGGTTCAGAGTTAGGGAGCCATTGTCTGCATGTGAGCAGTTCTCCACCAAGGGTCTCCTGGTGACACTGGTGGTGGGTCTTGGTCAGCAGGAGGTGGGGCAGGGACAGGCCCATGTGGCCACAGCTCACAGTGACAGCCAGGCACACCCAGCAGTCCTGGAAGGAGTGAGGCTATGACTCTGACACCTAGCTCAGTCCTTCCCCACTCCTAACCCCTCACCTTCATCTTGAAAAATTGTCATTTATTTCACCATTCTCTGCTCTCCATCCTCAGTGTGGTAGTGAGAGCATTGGATTTCAAATTAAAATTCTGGAGTCCCAGTTCTGGCTTTATGAGCTATGTGATCTTGGTAAGTTACTAAACCTCTCTGAATGTCATGTTTCTCAACTGTAGACCTGCGTAGCTCAAGATAGGTTTAAGCTCAAACTAAAACACACCAGACACCTGTCACTTACTGCTATTTTATTGCGTCTGCCTAACTTTTACTCCAGCTGCTGTTTTCTAGTTTCCTCCCCTTTATAAAGAAAGTCCCAGAGTCGCACAGCTTTTGCGCAGGCATGTTGCCCCATTCACACTGGCTAATGTGAAACTTCCCTTTTCCTTGACCTTCTGTCTCAAGTGATCTGAGCCTGGGGACAGCCCCGGACTAGCAGGGCAATCTGGCTTCTGACTCAGGGCTTAAAACCCTGCTCAGCATGAGCAGTGTGTGGGGCTCCTCCCCCTCCCCCCAGCAGCCAGTGGCCTCGGTCCTGGCCAGGCTGTTTCCCGGCTGTGGGAGGCTGCAGATGGACTCGCCCAGCACGTTCTTCCCAGGGCCCCATCCTGTGCCTCTGGACTTGTAATTTTCTCCAAGCTGATTTTTCATCTGGACATTGTTTCCTTTTCTGTTCTTTTAACTTTTATTTTTTCTTGTGGTAAAAGGCACATAACATAAAACTGACCGTTTTAACCATCTTTTAAGTGCGCAGCTCAGTGGTGTTAATCACATTCACACTGTTGTGCAGCCATCCCCGCCTCCACCTCCAGGACTCTTTTATCTTCCCAAACTGAAGCTCTGTCCCCATTCAACACTGACCCACATTCTCATCTTCTTTCCAGCATGCTTACGGCAGTGGTTCTTAGATGCTGGAGGGTCGGGGTAGCGGGGAGATGCTGCAGAGTCTCCTAAGAAACCTTTTCAAAGCCTCTAAGCCTGGCCTGTCCCTGCAGTGGTGGAGAGGCCCTGTGGTGCTTTTTTCATAGCTCTTTTTCTTCTTCCTGTAGTCTGCTTTGGTTGCTCTGTCTCCAAATATCATTCTGATTTCTTGCATATTGTCCCCTCCCTTGGGCCACTCCTCAACGTTTTTTGCTGTGCTCCATTCTCTTTGAACATCCTCCCTGGGGCTGCCTGGTGTCCCTGTTCCCTTCCAGGAAGTGCCTGTGAGCTGAGCACTGAGGCCCGCGTGGATGTTCCACCTGGGCCGCTGCATCTTGTTGCCCACCCGTCCAGGCCGCCTGTTACACAGTGGTGCAGCTTCGCGGCGTGCTTCTGCAAGCTGAGACACAAAGCCTCAGTAGCTTGGGCTCCCAGGAGAAGGCTTAGGTGGGGTGGTGGGTGTGTTTCCTTGTCTAGATGGCTGGGTCATCTCTTCTGTCTTCAGCCGATGAGGCATGAGGAAGGGCAGGGTGGAGGATGAGGCTGGGGGGTGGACCGAGGGATGGGGAGGAAGGCTAGTGGTCTCAGAGCTGGCAGAGTCCTCAGCCTTAGGAAAGGGAACCCTGGTCCATAGGCTTGGCTTCCCAAGCTTGAATGGCTACTCAGTGGGAACAGCTCATCCTGGCAAGAAAGCAAGCCCTGACTTTGTACCCATGGAAAACCTGTCCTTGGGTTGTTTGGTCTCCAGCCTGTGTGTTGCTAGTGCCGGGGGCAGGACCCTCCAGGGTGTCGGGAAGCTTTCCCTTGTCAGCCCATGCACACGTTGTTCATGTTTTACAAAGGAAGCATTCCTTCCATCCTCGGCCCAGCCTAGGGGAGATGCAGGGTTTGGTCTTGTTTTTTCACAACAGCTTTATTGAGATATAAGTTACTTGCCATATAACTCACCCGTTTAAAGTGTACACTTCAGTAGCGTTTACTGTATTCATGAAGTTGTGCAAACATCACCATGATCAACTCTAGAACATTTTCATTATCCCAAAAAGAAACCTTGTAACCATTAGCAGTCCCCTCTCACTTCCTTGGCCCCTGGCCTTAGGCACTCACTAATCTGTTTCCTGATTCTATAGATTTGACTGTTCTGGGCATTTCATATAAATGGTATCAGATAATTTCTGGCCTTTTCTAACTAACTTTTTCACTTGGGAGTGTTTGGGGGGTTCATCCATGTTATAGCATATATTAGTACTTCATCTTTTATTATGATTGAGTAATATTCCATTTTATGGCTATACTACATTTGGCTTGTTTGGACTATTTGGCTATTGTGAAAACACTGCTAGAAGCGTTCGTGTCCACCTTCTCACGCGGGGCGTTATGGGGTTGTATGGCAGCAGATGGCTGGGTCCTGAGGGAACATCATGCATAATATTGTAGGAAAATGCTTTTTCTCCTTTTCCTTCTAGTCAGAATTCCTACAAGAATCCAATCTGATCATGGCCAAGTTGAATTATGTGGAAGGAGATTATAAAGAAGCTCTGAACATTTATGCCCGGGTGGGCCTCGATGACCTGCCCCTGATGGCCGTCTCTCCATACAGGTTGCGCATGATTGCTGAAGCCTATGCTACCAAAGGTGAGGCCCATGTGCTTTTCCCTCTAGTCACATTCCCTGGAGCCAGCACAGCCTCCCTGGCCCCCTGTGCGACCCCTGTGCCCTTGGCTGGTGATTAACTTGGCGATTCCCAGCTCAGCCCCACTGCATGTTCTGGGTAATTTTAAGCTCAACACATTGTTTCCTCAGAGCTTCAGTTCTTCAGTTATTACTGAAGGGAATGAAAGAAAATATTTCGGTAAACTTTCTTGATGATTAACCTGCAACGTTCTTGGTAATTAAGTTACTGCACAGCATATACAGGGATTCATATCATACGGTCAGCTGCCCACTTGGCCAACCACATTTTTATTCATTAACGTCACCTCTGGGTTAATTAAGACCAATTGCTTGATGCATGATAACAGTCCTCTGATGGTTAACAGGTCCCTGTTCAGGGGACAGAAGAAAGTGTAAACATCTCTGCAGCCATGCAGGAGCTTGTAATCTCAGGAGAGGATGCGGTCTGACGGAACAGAAAAGGATGGAAAGGCAGAACATGCTGCTACTCGACACAGAAGTTATTATTACCATGCTGCCAATTGCTCCTCTGCAATGGGTATAACCATACCCCCTTCACAGCGTGATGAGGATGGAGTCAAGTGATATATGTGAAGCACTTAATATAGTACCTGGCACATACTCAGTGCTTAATCAACGATATTTTAAATTTCAGCCTCAAACAAGATAGCACAGGGTGAGAGCCAGGAGTAGGTAACACCTTTTTGGAGCCAAGAGAGCTTACTATAGGCCAGCAGGGCCAGGTGGGCTTCTAGGAGGAGGGACACTGGGAACTGGACTCCTCTAAGTCCATGGCAAGAAGTGGACCATCTGGAGCAGCTCCTCTGCTTCCTGACCCTACTGGCCAGACCATGCATTGTAGCTGACTATGGCTGCAACAGCAGTGCCCTGGCCACTTGTGTGCCATCAGCACTGGCTGGCTGAGATGCGGGGGCTGCTGTGGTCCAGCCTGTCTGACTCAGTTGTCCTGTGCAGCATCAATCAAAGACCTGGCCAGAGGCACATCCTTCAGAGCTTGTGACAGGTGTGATATATTCACCCAGTTCCCTGGGGAGCCTCGAGGACTGCTGGGCTCATCTAATTAATCTTCTAAATGTCCCTGTGGGTTGGGAAAAGATGCCATTGCTCTTGACAGGGCACTCGGGTGGTTTAATGGGCAGGGTCCTTGAGGCTGTCCGCTTTGCATCTGTCTGAGCTGTGGGAGGTGCTGGGGTCTATGCTGCAGCTGCCCTCTCTCTCTCTGCTCACCCATCTCCCCATGTGCCTTGCGCTGCTGGGAGCCCCTGTAAATATCAAAAAGAAGTTAAACACTTCCAACATACAATGGCCCAGGATAAACTTTCCCATTCCAAAAGGGAGAACAAGGAGAATAGGAAGGAATGGGACTAAAGTAAGACTGAAGTCCAGCAGGGCAAACATTAAATCCCATGTTCCACGTCCAGTGCCCAGGGCAAACTGTGGCAATGTGTGAGCTGTGAAGAACTTAGGTGTGCCTGCATTGCCAATGGTGGTACCCCTTATGGCTTCTCTCTTGTGGTGGCTTTGCTTACTCCTTGCAGCTTTCTTTAGATGTTCCATGTTCCTGCCTTCTCCAGATTCCTGGGGTCTCTATCAGGGACCTGGCCAAGATCCCCAACTGCCTGCATAGGGGCACAGCAAAAGGATGAAATAAGAAACAGACAAATTTAGTAATGCGTGACAGAGGAGCTGGGAGGTCCATGCGCCAGGATGGGCAGAGACAGACACTCCGAGCTCGCCGCTGCTTACTGGGTAGATACAATAATCAGAAGGGTTGTCACATGACTCGGAGGGCAGCAGTGACCTTATGCTGATAAGGATCTTTATGTGGAAGAGGACTGTGGGGAGAGTTGGCAGGTTAAGGAGTTTGTCCTTCCCCCAAGGTGAATCCCTATTTTTATTACTACTGGGTTCTCAAAGAATCAAGATGTCTCCAGCTGATGCAGTCTTACCCTGGGGCATTATAGCTGTGACTTGAGGTACACAGAATTATGTTCCTGCATACCATAGCTGACCTGTATGGCAAGGCGCTAGGCCTCAGACAAGCCCTAATCACAATTTAATTGTGGAATTATTTTTTCCCAACAGTTATATAGAATGGTCCTTGACAGGTCTCCACTCCACTTTTGGTTTTATTCTCATGGCTTTATACACTGTGCTCTCGTAGGCATACTGCCTGGCCTCCCAGGCCCTCTTCTAAAATCTGGGTGGAAACTGCCCTGACTGTACAGCTTTTCATTTTGCATGCCTATAAAACCAGCACCATGTGGATAATGTCAAGGTCTGCTGCCAGCTCCAGCAGTAGCTGAGCCCCCTTGAATTGTGGCTGCAGAAGCCTCTGAGTGGCTGGATGGCTGAGCCCTGTGAACTGGATCCCAAGCAGCAAATTTCCTAGGCAGCCATTCTAGAGCATGGGGCCCTGGAGCTTTCTTCTCAAAGAAAAGTCATTCACTTTTGCAATTTTGACCCTGCAGTGGGTGGGGCTTTCCTGGGTCCTCACATGCCCTCCAGCCATCTTTCCTATTGTCCGGTTATAAAGTATTTGGCTTCTTTTTAATGCTAATCTTTTCAGCATTCAAGCTGTCCTGTGCTCCATCTTTGTGAGAAATTTCTTTCTGGCAAAAATGAAAACTTTTTAAATGGGCTTTTTCCTTCTGATTTTCAGTATAAACCTGACTAAAAGCAGCAAGCAGTACCATGCTACAGCCTGAATGTTAGGCTGCCTCAAAATTTCCTCCACCAGATTAATTAGCCCTTAATCTCAGTCTCCTGCAAAGTCTTAGGACATTTGCAAAATGTAGATGACTTTTCTGCCAGAGTGTAGCACACTAGAGTCCAACTGCCAGTGGAATCCTTGTTTCTAACTCAAACCTTCTGAGCCTGGTCTTTCATCTGCATTTCTAACAGCCTTCTGATCTTCTGAGTGCCAACCAGAGTCTCCCTTCAGACTTAGCCTATAGTGTTCTAGGGTTGCTTCTCCAACAGGCATCTCCAAACCTTTTAAAACTCCTTCCATGGACCATTTCCAAATGCTCTGAAGCACATGGTCAGGCAGCATCTCAGCAAAGACCCCATTCCTTGTACCAAAATCTGTCTTAGTCATTTCCTTGTCACTGAGACACAATACCCAACTCCTGGAAGTTAGAGGAAAGGTTTATTTTGGCTCACGGTTTGTAGAGGATTCAGTCACTAGCTGGCTGGCTCTGAGGCAGGACAGCGTGGCACAAGGGCATGTTGGAGGAACAGCTGCTCATTGCACAGCAGCCAGGAAGCAGAGAGAGAGTCAGGGGAAGAGCCAGGACGGGAGGTGTCTTCCAGGTCGTACCCACAGTGACCTGCCGCTTTTGACCAGGCCCTTACTTCTAATAGCAAGTCAGCTATAATGATAATATAATCCAGTCACCTTCCAGAGGTCCTACCTATGATGTCATGAGGCTTTACAGGGACACCTAGATACAGACCGAAACAGAGGCTGCACCTGCAGGAGCCTGTTCACGTGGCACCTTCATAGTCTGGTGCTGCCCACTTCTCTGGAGGCTGCACATTTACTTTGCCTTTCATCAGGGAGCTGCTAAGATATCCCAACTCTCCCTGCCCCGTTCCTCCCATCTCTTAAACCCAGTTAGAAAAGCCACGAATGAGAATGAAAGAAGCGGAGATGCTCTTTAGCTTCCAGCATTGGGTGAAACAAGTGAGTGGAGGACTTGTCTCTGGGATAGACACTGCGGAGTCCCCAGGACACAGAGTGGCCGCAGACATTGTTCTCCCAAGGAGGGAGGCTGGGAACAGTGGAAAGCAGCCACCGTCTGTGCTGGGTTTTACATCTGCTGGACACGGGTAACTTTCTGCAGTTAGGGCAGCGGGAGATGGTAGTGCACGACTTCCCAGAGGTGGCCTTTCTAAATAGACTTGGTATATACCGTGCTGTGATACAGCGACCAAACATCTATCACTCCGGTGGGGAGGTCTGTAACTGACCCACCGGGCCAGGCTTCTGGGCAGTTCTGCTGTCTGAGGTCACTGTTCCCCTACCATCCATTAGGATACAGTTCCCATATGTGAGATTGAAGCTGGGTTGCTAGCATGGTGCAGCTCATAGCAAGGGGAAGAGAGAGAGAGGCCTAGGGTGAGTGGCAGTACCACCCGCCAGGTTTGCTGCCAGTCCACCAGTGAGAAGGTGCTTATAGGACCGGAGCTGCCAGGCCCCTGGAACAAAGAAGAAAGGAGGTTGGGGTGGGGCCTGTAAGCCTCCGGTTAAACGTGTTCTTCAGAGTTTGGTCTCTTTGACTCAGCTGGAACTGCTAGAGGATTCCAGGAGAGAGAAAGGGCAGTGCAGGGCCATGGGATGTGGGGGGCTGGTCCCCAAGAGGAGCGAGATTAGGGACCTGGAAACTGCAGGTGGTGCCTAACCTCCTTCCCAGGTTGTGTGGCACCAAAGCAGAGGACTGACTCCAAAGAGTACACGGGATCTTTTGTCTTACAAATGCTTTGTTTTCCAATGGGGGAGACTCTTCCAGAGAGGGGAAGGGACTTGCCCCTTGTTGCACTTGAACAGGGGACAAGGACAGGGTGAGGGGAAGCAGACAAGGTGCTGCTGCCCGGTAGGAAACTTACCTGCCAAGTTGCATGATCTTTGTGCCCAGGGGGAGAAGATGGTACCCACGTCGGGGGGCTGTACAGAGCCCCCTTCATCTTGTTTCTCCTTTGCTCTTGGGTTTGACATCTCTACTGGTGCAATGATTAAGAGTGTGGGGCTTTGGAGTCCAACTGCCCAGGTTTGATCTCTGGCTTTGTCACTTATTAGCTAAAGTATCTTGGGCAAAGTATGATTTCACTGGTCTTAGTTTTCTCATCTATAAAATGGAAATAATAATAGTATCTACATAATAGGGTTATTGCAGGGCATGAGTAAATGTAAAGCACTTACCACAGTGCCTGGCAGATGAACAAATGTTAGCTGTTTCTGTTCTTATGTATCCTTGGGCTTGACCCCAAGTGGACGCAGCTCTTCAGATGCCCCGGGAGTCTCCAGGTGTGGGGTGAAGGAGAGGCTGGCTTTCTTCCATCAACACACTGGTGGCTCAGTGGATCTGCTTTGTTTGGATACCTGGGATCAGTATTTTCAGAGATAAATCTTCAGGGGACAATCTGAGGCCCAGAGGGCTGATGGTGGAGGATGGAGAATACCCAGTGCTCAGGGCAGCTGGAGAGTTTATCCTAATGGGATTGCTTGAAGGCATGGCTTAGCTGTGTGTCCTAGACTTCACCAGTCTAGCTCAGGGCTGACTGGAAGGTTAGAAGGTTTTGGAGTTGGACCTGCACGAGTGATTTAACTGTAAAAGGCCTTTCACATTGGCATGGGTCAGCTGACTCAAGTAGTGTTGCTTTGAGAGGCAAGAGCAATCACTTAACTCCGTCTCCATAAGGTGCGTGCTGTGTGCACTGGCTGATGAGAGGGCATCTCGGGGAAGGAGGAGCCATCTCTGGGAGGAGCCAGGGGCCAGGGGCCAATATTTGGGAATGGGCTCCTAGAGACTGGAGCTCACATACCTCATGTTTCTCAGAGCTGAGTGAGGAGCAGCAGGGAGGAGGCTAGGCTTTCCAGAAGTCTGCCAGTTTTCCCAAAGCTTTTAAGGGCTAGTCTTTAAACAAAGAACCCATCTACCTCCAAAAAGATTTCAATCTTAGCCCTCCTCTCCCTAGCCTGAAAACAGTGTCTTCACATACAGACCTCAGCCTAATATGATTCATGTTCAGGCCAGAAGACTTTTTGCCTTTACTGACAAAACATTTTTGGGGGCCGGTGAGATGGCTCAGTGGCTTAAGCGCCTGCCCGGCAAGCGCGAGGGCCCGAGTTCGACTCCTGGAACCCACATACGAAAAAGGGACCGGTGATATCGCTCAGCGGCACGGACGCCTGTTGGCACGCGAGGTCCTGAGGTCGACCCCCCCGGTACCCACAAAAAAAAAAAAAAAAAAAAACATTTTTGGAATTGTTCACTGTCTTCTGTGCGCCTCCTACCAGAGCAAAATGTAGAAAACTCAGCACCAGGGAGGCAATGCACTGATCATGGCATTTATCAGGCATTGCTAATGTGTTTGTTTTTCCAGCACACTTTGGTGGTGGTGGTGGTGTGTCAGAAAATGCTTGAAACAAATTGTATTAGAAATTTTTCATGGTGAGCAGTTATATCATGTTCTCAAAAGACTGTCACAAGTTGAGACCACAGAGGAAGCATATATCTTTAGAGTTTTCCTTCCATGAAATATGAAGAAAGCTGAAGCATGAGGGTGTATCTGCCCTTTCTCCTTAGGGCTGATTCTGACAGCACTGGATATCAGGGAGAGGACACTTGGGGAATGAGTCTCCTAATGGCTGGTTTACTTTTCTACTTCAATGGAAGCTAATTTTTCCATCCTGGAATGTTGTCTCCAGGCAGCAGCCTTCTTTTGCTCCTAGGGGTTCTCAGGTCACTGATTGGGGCTCCATCCTTGGGTCCCAGGAGAGCATGGATGTGGTAGGTTGGCTCCAGGCCGCCTGCGCCCAAACCATCCAGGTTGGGCAGTGCAGGTCCACTTTCATGCTGCTCTCTCCAGGCCATGGACTAAAGGCTTCTGGGCCAGGCGGTTCCTTTGCTCAGCTGGCAGCTTCAGGTGCAGGCATGATGATCGGGGCTCATCTCTCAGCCTCGTGGGGATCTGAGGTTACTTTTGGGTTTGGCAAGGATGAGTACGGTGTGATGACTTGCAGGGGATATAAGAGTGGAGAGTCAGTGAGTGGAGTGGTGGCAGGGTATCCTGTCTTGGCAGGTGGAGTGAATAGGTGCGTTCTGTTCCCAGAGAGGTGGAGGGGACAGTGCACATCCAAGTCAGCAACTGAAACTCCATCCTGCAGCATTTTCTGGGTGTGGGGCCACAGCTCCTCCTGTGGGCATATGTGGGGGGCAAACAGTACTCAAGGAGTTCACCCCAACCCCAGAACTTCATTTTGAAGTTCTGCCAAGCTTCTGACCCCAGCTAACTACAGTGGCAGCCAGATTTAGGGCTCAGACAGCCTCTTTGTGATTCTCGAGTCATTACCTTCCTTCCTGCTAGTTCTCATCTCTGGCTGCAGGGAAGTGGAGTAGCTTCTGGCCCTGATTCTCTTAGGTGTGCTCCCCAGGACTCAGCCAGGTTCTCAGTGTGTCTCCTTGGCCCTGACTGGGTGACACTTTCACCTTTGATCTAGTTACTGGTGACAGGTGTCGTGGCCGGCTTAGCCCAGCATGAAGCCTGTGATGAAGAGGGATGGTCCCATTGGGGAATCAGAGGAAAACAGGGCCCTTTATTCCCTTTCACCTTTGAAATGGGCACTGCAGGGAAAAAGGAGAAAGGAAGCTCTGGAATGGGGCTTTGGGGCACAGTAGTCTGCTGAGGTGGAGGACCTGGCTCACATGCACAGAGGGCTCTGGAGGAAGAAAGCCTCATCTCTCCCGCCTCAGCAATAGGGCAGAGTGCGCAGTGGAAGCAGCACAATGTCCAGCAGCAGTCTGTGCATAGAAGTCTCTCCAGCATCGCAGCTGCATTGGGGTTTGGCTGTCCTGAGAGGCGGGGCTCCCTTGGAGCAGCCTTTATGAAGCCTGCCTGAGTCAGACATGGTGCTGCATGCCTTACCTGTGTGAGTACACCTGGCCTGAGGACAGTCCTGTGCCATGGGATTGCCATTCCCTGCAGGGGGTGCTAAGAGACCCATGGCAGTATGGTACCTGATTTATGTATAAATATTTTAAGATGAATGTAAATACATGTAAATATGTAAGTCCGTGCTTTTTCCACTTCTTTGGGCTGCCCCTCAGTCGGAGCATAGCCACTCATTTGGGGTGGGGATGTTGGTGGGACTCGGTGGGTGTCAGATAACTGCTGTTCTATGCTGATTCTATTTTGTGATTTGAAGTAATCTAAGTGTCACTTTTTTTTTTAAATCTACAAAATGGTACTAACAATACCTTCACAAGAATGCTGAGAAGACTAAATATAAAACAGGAAGATGCTTTGAAGTAAACAGTTGGAGATCAGTTGAAGGGGCCTTGCATAGAGTGACCTCAGCGCCCTGTGCTGCCACAGCCTCTGGTCCCCTCCCGACCCCGCCCCGCTCCCGGGGCCCTCCGGTCACGCTCCTTCGCTTGGATGGCGAGTGGTGCTCCTCGCTGTTCCGCGGACTGAGCTGTGCCTTCCCCCACAGTGATATTTCATGATTCTGAAGGTGTATCAAACACTTGTGCATGACATAAAATCCAGACATGCAGACAAATACAACCCTGAATCATAAGTGTTCTAGTTGTGAACTTTCACAGGCGTACTGTGTAAGACTCACTTTGTCCACTTAGGAACAAATCCGGCTTATGAACAGTTCTGGAATAGAAGTCAGGGACACACTAAACATAAAGATACCCCTTACCCATCTCCCCAGAGGCAGGTGCTGGTATCACGTGAGTGTATCTCCTAGACGTTCCCTGCACTTGCCATATGTGTGAAGGGTTTTAATTGAAAGGGAACTCATGCACTGCTTTGTGACCTGCATTTTATACTTTACGAGAGTTCATAAACACTTTCCATGAAGCAGCTACATTTATGCAACTTTCAGCACTGTATAACTTGATTATATGACGAGGAATAATTTATTTAACAAAAATCCTCTATCTTTGGACTGTAGGTCATTTCCAGCTGTTTACTGTCACACTCAAAGCTAGGATGAGCACCCTCCTAGCCTGGCCTTTGTCCTTGTTCCTTGTGATTTCCATAGGAGAGCTTTCCAGAGTGGAGTTTCTGGGTCAGAAGAGAATCATTTCCAGATTGTCCGATGAGGGCCAGACCTGTGTGCCTGTCTTCCTGCAGTGTGAGGCTCACCCTCGCATCTGGCTTACACTTGATAAAATCCCTTTGTTTTTTTGTTTTTTGTTTTGTTTTTTTTGTTTGGCACCGGATGTCGAACTCACGACCTCACGCTTGCCCGGCAGGCGCTGTGCCACTGAGCTGTATCCCTGGCCCCCCTTTGGTTTAAAAATGAACATTTATTATTTTCAGTTGTGCTCAGTAAGACTACTTGGAACATAAATAAAAGTGTATGGGGCCGGTGAGATAGCTCAGTGGCATAAGCGCCTGCCTGGCAAGCGCGAGGTCCTGAGTTCGACTCCTGGTACCCACATTCGAAAAAAGGGCCGGTGATATCGCCCAGCGGCATGGGTGCCTGCTGGCGCGCGAGGTCCTGAGTTCGATCCCCGGTACCCACACACACACACAAAATAATAAATAAATAAATAAATAAAAATGTAATATTTACATATATCTCTATGTACCTATATATTTATATTTATTCAAAAATATTTATACATAAAATCAGGTTCCATACTGCCACTTGAAATAGTTAACAACTATTCAGTTTAGTTATAAAAATATAATCTATATGCATATAAAATTTTATATACACTTGGGATTATGCTATATGTGCTTTTTATATTCTTTTTTTACTATATGAGTATATGCATATGTATGTGATACTACTATTTTTCCATGTCATTAATTATTCCCAGAAACAGTTTTTGATGTCTGCACAGTGCTGTGCCCTATGGTTATTTTTGAAGCCGTTGCCTGTAGAACATCTAAGTTGTTTTAGTTTTCACATTACAGATAAGCTCTGTAAGCTCTTTTCCCCCAATTTTTTTCTTATGATAAAATATATATAAAATTTATCATTGTGGGCATTTTTAAGAATACAGTTCAGTGATATTAAGTACATTAACAATGTTGTGTAATCACTACCAACCATCCATCTCCATTACTCTTTCCATCTTTTAAACTGAAACTCTGGATCCATTAAATGAAGTTTCCATTCCCCACTTCTCCCAGCCCTTGACAACCACCATTCTGTTTTGTCTCTATGATTTTGACTACTGTAGGTACTTCATATAAGTATAGTCATGCAGTACTGTCTTATTTTTTTCCTAGTACTGAGGACTGAACCCAGAGCATGCATAATGAGCTACATCCCCAAGCCCTGCCCCATTTGGTTTTTTGAGACAGGGTCTTGCTAAGTTGTCCAGGCTGGGCTCCAACCTGGGATCCTCCTACCTCAGCCTCCCAGAGTGCTGGAATTACAGGTGTGTGTCACATCTGGCTGCAGTATTGTCTTTTTGTGACTGGCTTATTTCACTTAGCATAATATCCTCAAGGTTTGTCCACTTTGTAGTGTATGTCAGAATTTCCTTTCTTTTAAAAGATGCATAATATTCCATCTACTACATTTTGACTTAATTTGTGAGCTAACGTAAGGTTCATTCTGGAAAATCTGTCATATGCACTTCAGAAGAAGGTATTCTGCTGTTAGTAGAGTGACTGAATATATCTGTCAGATCTATTGGTTTATTGTGTTAAGTCCTTTATTTTCTTCTGTCTGGTTATTCCATCCGTCATTGAGAGAGGTGTATTGAAGTCTTCACCTAGTATTATAGAATGGTCTCGCTCTTTCTTCATTTCTGTCAGGTTTTGCTTTGTATATTTTGATGCTCTACTATCAAGTGTGTAAATGTTTAATAATTGTTATATCTTCTCGTTGTACTGAAGCTTTTATTGACATATAATATCCTTTGTTTCTTGTGGCCTTTTTTGATTTAAAATCTATTTTGTCAGATATTAGTATAGCTACTCCTTCTCTTTTTGTTACTGTTTGAATGGAATATCATTTTCTCTTCTTGCACTTTTACCATTGTGTCGCTGGATCTAAATGGAGTAGCTTATAGACAGCATATACTTGGGTCATATAGTATTCATTCTGCCAGTTTCTTTTTAATTGGAGAATTTAATTGCACAAGCATTCATCTTTGTTGAGATCTTCATTTTTTCATACAACAACAATTTACTATCTAGTGTCCCTTATATTTCACCCTGCATGACTCCCTTGAGCATTTCTTTGAGGCAGATAGAGTAGTAATCAGCTCTTTTGCCTGGGGAGAGCTTATCAGGTGTAGAATTCTTGTTTGACAGTTTCTTTCTTTTAGCCCTTTGAATATATTGGCCTACTGCATTTTGGATGGGAAATCTGATATTCTTGTTGTGGGTCCCTTGTATGTGATGAGTCACTTCACTCTTGTTGCTTTTAAGATTCTGTCTTTCAGGGCCGGTGAGATGGCTCAGCAGCTTAAGCGCCGGCCCGGCAAGCGCGAGGGCCCGAGTTCGACTCCCGGGACCCACATACGAAAAAGGGGCCGGTGATATCGCTCAGCGGCACGGGCGCCTGCTGGCGCGCGAGGTCCTGAGGTCGACCCCCCCGGTACCCACAAAAAAAAAAAAAGAAGATTCTGTCTTTCATAAGTTTGATGATAATGTATCTTGGTGTAAGTCTCTTTTAATCGTCTGATTTAGAGTTTGATGACCTTGGATGTTTATGTTAAAACCTTTCATCAGATTGGAGAGTTTTCCAGTCATTGAAGGGTACTCTGCCTGCACTGGCTTCTGGAACCAGCATTATGGCTGCTCTGGGGACAATAAGTGCATAGCTGCTACTATACCGAGAGCTAAAATTAATGTAATTCACCATTAAGCCTCCTCTGGAAGCTGGAAGCTTTCAAAAGATTCAAGTTCTAAACAGTTACATCAGACAGTTTGTGCCTTTGCCCTTTGTTGTCTAAGTGGGAAGACAAATGCCTGGGGCTTCCCACTCCACCACCTTCCCAGGATCCTCTGATTATAGTTTTTTTTTTTTTTTTTTTTTTTTTTTTTGTGGGTATCGGGGGTCAACCTCAGGACCTCACGCGCCAGCAGGCGCCCGTGCTGCTGAACGATATCACCGGCCCTTTTTTTGTATGTGGGTTCCGGGAGTCAAACTTGGGCCCTCACACTTGCCAGGCAGGCGCATACGCCACTGAGGCATCTCACCGGCCCTCTGATTATAGTTTTTTAAATAACATACTTACTGATATATACTGTACATGTACAATTATACCACGAAATTCAACCTTTTAAACCATACAGTTGAGTGGTTTTTAGTATATTTGGAGTTGTGCAGCCATTAATTACCATAATCAAGTTCAGAACATTTTTATCCTACCCCCAAGAGAGCCTTGTACTTATTAGCAATCACTTCCCACTTCCCAAACCCCATCCCTACTCCACAGCCCTGGTTGGCCACTGATCCACGTTCTGTCTCTGCAGATTCACCTATTCTAAATACTTTATATAAATGGAAAAATATTAGAACTTCTGTATATGACTTCTTTCACTTTGTATATTTTCAAGGTTCTTACATGTTAGAGCATATAGCATTCCTTTTTTTTTTTTTTTTTTTTGTGGGTACCGGGGGCTCGACCTCAGGACCTCGCGCGCCAGCAGGCGCCCGTGCCGCTGAGTGATATCACCGGCCCCTTTTTCGTATGTGGGTTCTGGGAGTTGAACTTGGGCCCTTGTGCTTGCCGGGCAGGCGCTTAAGCCGCTGAGCCATCTCACCGGCCCCTATAGCATTCCTTTTTATAGCTAAATAATATTCTTTCGTATGGATGTACCACATTTTGTATATATTGTTAATGTCTTCCTCAGTTGATGGACACTGAATTATTTCCATTTGGGGGTATTATGAATCATTATGCTATAAACACTTAGGTATAAGATTCGTGGTGCACATATATTTTCATTTCTCTTGGGTATATCCTTAGTAGAATTACTGGATGTTATGATTTGGATCTGTAATGTCTCCCAATGGCCATGTGTTGAAGTCTTGTTCCCCATCTACTGGTGCTATGGGGAGGTGGTGGATCCTTCAGTGGTTGGGGCCTCATTGGAGGAGGTAGATCACTGCAGGGGGTGTTACCCTTGAAGGGTATATTGGGACTCTGTCCCCTTCCTCTCTCTCTGCTTACTGGCCATTCCCATGTGAGCAGCTTTGCTGTGCCATGTGCTTCCCAACTGATGTTCAGTCTCAGCTCAGGCCCAAAGGGATGATGTCAAATGAGTGTAGACTGAACCCTCTGAAATTGTGAGCCAAAGTAAATTTTTCCTTCTTTTGTTGTTCTCATGTATTTTGGCACATCTATGGAAAGCCAACTGACACTCTAGGTCATAGGATAACTCTGAGTTTCTTTTGAGGAACTGAAAACTCTTTTCCAAAGCAATTTCACCTGTACAAAGTTTCCAGGTTCTCCACATCTTTGTCAGCACTTGTTAGTGTCTGTCTTTTAGCTATCCTAAAATATGTAAAGCTATTTTAAAATATGTAAAGTGGTATCTCCTTGTGTTTTTTATTTGCATTTCCCTCATGAGTAATTATATTGAGCAATTTTTATGTACTTATTACATATCTTCTTTGGAGAGATTTCTATTCAGATCCTTTGCCCATTTTTAAATAGGATTATCTTTTTGCTGTTGAGTTGTAGTAGTTCTTTATATATTCTAGCTAGTTGTAATAGTTTTTTTGTATATTCTAATCCTTTTACAGTTATAGTTTATAAATGTTTTATCCTAATATGGGTCATCCTTATTTTCTTAGTGGTATCCTTTGAAACACAAACTTCCTTAATTTTGATCGAGTCTAGCTATCTCTTTTTTTTCTTTTGTTGTTTTTGTGCTTTTGGTTTTATATCTAAGAAACCATTGCCTAAAGTTATAAAGATTTATTCATATGGTTCATTCTAAGAGTTTTATACTTTTAACTCTTAAGTTTAGGTCTGTGGTCCATTTTGAGTTAATTTTTATTTATTTTTATGACATCAGGATCTACATTCATTTGCATGTGGAATTCCAGTTTTCTAACAGCATTTGTTGAAAAATCTGTTCTTTCCCCATTGAATTAACTTGTCATCCTTGTTGAAAATCAATTGAATAAAAATGTAAGTATTTATATCTGGAGTCTCAATTCTGTTCCATTGGTCTATATTGTAGTAACTTTTGAATGAGAAGTGTGATTCCTCCAGTCTCAATCTGTCTTGTCTGTCTGTCTGTTCATCCCTCCCTCCCTCCCTCCCTTCCTCTCTCTCTCTCTCTCTCTTTGTCTTTTGAGACAGGATCTTGCTGTGTAGTCCAGACTGCCCTCAAGCTCACAATCCTCTCAGGTGCTGGGTTTACTGGCATGCGACACCAAGCCGAACTAACTTTTTCAAGATTGTTTTGGCTCTTTTGGATCGCTTACATTTCTATATAAATTTTTAAGATAGATCGTAAATACTGGAAAAATTTTGAGGGGGATTATGTTGAATCTGTAGTTCAATTTAAGGAGCACTGTCATTTTAGCAATATTAGATCTTCCAATCCCTGAACATGGGATGTCTTCTTTTAGTTTAAAAAAAAATGTTTTGCAGTTTTTTGTGGTGTATAAATCTTACTTTAGTTAACTTTAGTCTAAGTATTTAATTTTTAATGTTATCTATATAGAGAATCATTTTCCTAATTTTATTTTGAGTTTGCTCATTGCTGTAGAAATACAACTGATTTTTGTGTACTACTGGTCTATCCTGCGACCTTACTGAACTCATTTATCAGCTTGAATGGTTTTTTTAATTGTTGTTGTTTTGGGGTTTTATAAAGGATTTTGGGGGGTTTTCTCTATATAAGATAATATCATCTGCAAATAAAGATAGTTTTACTTTTTCCTTTCCAGTCTGGATGCCTTTGTTTCTTTTCGTCACCTCCTTACATTGGCAAGTATCTCCAATTCAGTGTGGATAGAAGAGGCCAAAGTAGACATCCTTATTTTAGGGGAAAGCTTTCAATCTTTCACCATTAAGTATGATGTTACCTGTTGATTTTTCATACAGGCCTTTACTAGCTTGAAGAAGTTCTTATCTATTTCTAGTCTGTTGAGTTTTTTTTTTTTTTTTTTTTTTTTTGGTCATTAAAATGTGTTAACGATTGTCAAGTGCTTTTTTCTGTTGAGATATTCATGCAATTTTTGTGCTTTATTCTTTAATATAGCATATTAAATTTATTAACTTTCATATGTTAAACCAATCTTGCATTCCTGGGACATATCACATTTGGTCATAGTGTGTAATCCCTTTTAGATGTTGGTGGTTCTGTGTACTAATATCTTGTTAAGGATTTTTACATGTATGTGATGGATGTTGAAGATTTTTTTGTGATATCTTGGGTTTTGCTATCAATGTAATACTGCTGTAATATGTGGGCTGAGTTGTGAAGTGTTACCTCCTCTTCTACTTTTTGGAAAAGTTTGTGAAGGATTGATGTTAATTTTTTTTGGTCATCTGATAGAGTTCATCAGCAAAGTTGCCTGAGCCCGGACTTTTCTTTGTAGAAGTTTTTTGATTACTAATTCAATCTCTTCTTACTCTATTGTTTGATAGATTTTAATAGCCTTTACTTGCTGTCCACATTCTTCTATGTGACATCTTTTCATTGGAGCCCTCAGCCTATTATAGCAAACAATGGTCAGAAGAGTAGTTTTTCCTACTTTCAGGGTTGATGGCTTTGTGGAGCGGTCCCTGTTCTGTTCTTCAGTAATATTTTGAGCAGTAGCTCATCCTGTGTTATAAAGCAAACCCGACACACGTCATAGTCAAAGGAAGCAACACTTCCTATACATGCAGTTGATTGACGTAGAAATACAACTTGTCCAATCAGCATGATGGACAAATCCTGTTTTTTTCCTGCCAGGAAACTGTCAGCCACTGCCAGGTTTTATGCAGGAGGAGTGACTTAATTAAATTTATAAGCAAGAGTGATCTTCTGGCACAGAACGGAGAATAGACTAGAAGGAATTAAAGATTATAGGGAAGGGGACTGGTGGGAGGTGGCGAGCTGGCTTGGGGCCCTTCCTCTGTGTTGTTCTGCAGGCTGTTTCTCAGTTCATTTGTACATGGGCTCGGCCAGGGAGGAAGCACTGGCAGGAAGTTGGAGTCCAGGAGGAGAGAGAAGCAGGGTATCTCTCTCTGCTTTGGGCAGCACCTTTGGCAGCAACTGTGTCTCTTCAGACAAAATCGTGTTGGGCTCCTGTCAGACGAAACTGCCCTCTGTGAGTTTAGCTCTCACCAAATGGCCCAGGCTTCTGGGCACTTCACACTCCACCGCCCCCTCTCCTTTCCAGCCCTCACTGTGGTCGTGGTTTTGGGCCATAGTGGGGTTCTGGGATGTCACACCGTCTCCTTTTCCGCTTGTCTCTCATCCTTATGCAGACAATTCCATGCACTAAACTCCCTTTATTTGAAAGAACTAGAGTTCTACCTTTGTCCTCACTGGATTCTGACAGATATCAGTGATATAGCAAAAGCCTAGATTCCAGGGATTCTGGGGCAGAGAAGTTAGAATCAAGAGGTATTTGAAATAGCAGCAGCAGGCTGCAGAGACAAGCTGTGTGTGTTGAGGGAGTTTGTGCGGGAAGTGTTTGAGGGAGGAACGAAGATGACTGTGAGGTTTTAAGTTTGTCTCCCAAGGCAGGTAATGATGTTAAACCAGATAAGGCTTAGGAGGAGGTGCCAGCTTTCCTTGGGGGTGAGAGGAAAACGCTGGATTGGAGTAGAACATGGTGAAATCTGCGTCCACCAGGGGGTGCTGTCCAGGGAACCGGGAGAATTCTAAGGCTGCTGGTCAGCCTAAGGGTTTCTAGGTTACTGGTCCAGGACGCAGGGATTCTCTGCACATAGGCTGAGGCTCATGCAGAGACCATGAGGCGAGGACTGAGCCTGGAGCCTGCAAGGCTCAGCAAGTGACAGGGCCTGCTCCTGCAGGCAGAGGCCTGCCAGGGCTCCAGGCTCCTAATGGTCAGGAGGCACACAGGTGACACAGCTTCCCTCACCCCTGGGTTTACAGTGCCTGAAATGTCTGTGCATTTGTACACTGTGGCAGGTGTATATTCTCCGGGAAGGTGACATTCAAATGTGGCCTGAGTGTCAGGACAAGTCAAACTGAGTTTTAAATGTACCACACTGAAATAATCAAGAACTGACTAAAAACTCATCTCTTCCCTTATTGCCTGAAGCTTGGGTTCCCAGTGAGTCCTCCTGCTAACCGGAGCAAGTCTAGGTGTGGCCACGCACTTCTCTAGATTTTTGGATAATATGTCCCAGTCTTGCTGGGCTGACCGCATGTCCTGCTGTGTCCCACCCAAGCTCTGCTCCAGGTTGCCTGCCCGCCCACCCACCCACCTGCCCGTACCCTACCAGGCCTGCTCCCCATCTCTACTCGTGTCTTCCCTCCAACTTGGAGTTGTCCCTTTTCCCCTGTGCTGGGTCCACCCTTAGCGACACTTGTTGTTGTGCACAAACCTCACCAGCTCCATGTGTCTACGCCAAGCTCTCTTTCCTCTGATTCTACCTTCTATTTATAGTTGGTACCATCTAGTTTGGTATTCAGTTTTTGTTAATTATTTCACATCTGCCACTTGCCTCTCTCAAACTAGACTGCATAATTAATTAATTCATTAAATCAGCAACTGCGTGGGTGCCTGCTGTGGGCTAGGACTGAAGCTGTGTCATGTCTAAGCTGCCTGCTTTGTCTCCTTGCACTGGCACCAGGGCAGTGCCTGCTACATGGCGTGCTTGCAATGGGACTGTTCTTGAGACATCATGCCCCATTAGGGGCACACTACTGAAGATGAAGTCTGCCCAAATAACACACCAGTCACTTAAGCAAAAGTGCAAGCCTTTCGGTGTTTTCTGAAATCCTCTCCATTTCAGATGAGAAGAGATTTTGGTTTGGGCTTGACATAAAGCAAATAATCTTTTCTCTGGTTCCCCTCCTACCACACTCACCTTCAGGGTAGATCGCCCATCTGGGGACTGCCCCTCTTCGAAAGCCAGGCCCTCTCCCGGCCTCCTTAGTGTACTTTCCTTTCCTGCATCCTGCTAGCTGCTGTCTTCAGGCCCTTGGGATTTTATTCTTAGGATTCGGGATCTCCTTGGGGCCTGGGCTCCCACAAAGCTGGCCACAGTATGACAATCACCTGGTCCGGACTCTCGTTTTGTGTTTTATACGCAGGACTCGCGACTCCTCGCACAGTGCTTGTTCTGTCGCCACCCGTCTCTTGGCTTCTACGGTTTCCAAACCATGTCTGGTGTTCATTTCTTCCCCCAAATGTTCGTGATGCTTTAGGAATGGAAAAAGCATCCATATTTGGAAAGCTCTGAGCTCTCTCGGGGGCGGGAGCAGAGCACAGACTGTTCTGTGGAAAAGGGGGTGTCAGAATGTAGCTCAGCGTGGCTCCCGAGTGGGCTGGGAGGGTGAGCAAGAGCAGGAAGCTGTGGGTCGGCCTTGGCTGGGCCTCCCTGTGCAGCACCCTGACCGGGAACCAGGCAGAGGCCCGCAACTGCCAGGCAAGGCGCACTGCAGCCTCTCAAGACAAGGACTCGGGGTTATGGGGTGGCTCCTGTGCGCCAGGCTCTGGAATAATAGTAGTAAGTGATGATGATTACAGAATTTAGAAATTTCTTCTAAGCCCTTGCTCCTTCTCTCCCTTATTCCTCACAACGCCCCAGGGAGGGTCCCCATGTAAGAGGGGGGCCACGAGGCCTCCCCTCCGCCAGATCTTTGCTGTCAAGGGCTGCCCAGTCATTTTGTAGTGCAGATACTTTCAACTTAGGATTGATCTTCCTTGAGGTTCTTTCGCAGCTCCAAGAGCCATCGTGGACCCGGCAGGAGGGGTTGGAAAAGCACCTTTTCCCTAAACAGCGTAGACAGCGCTTGCTTGGGCTTCTTTATTTAACAGGGCACCTAGGAACGCTGGGCCCGTTCAAAACCTGGGATTCCACAGAAGGCCTCAGGGTGAGCCGACAAGCCCGAAGCTCTGACCCGGGTCCACATCAGCCAGTACTTGCTATCAGCGGCTCTAGGTCGTCCCGGCGGTCGCCGCCAGGGGTCGTGGGAGCCTTGTCCTCACTGCAGAGCGTGCCACCGCTGCGCATGCGCACAGCCGGCCAGGCGTCCTGGCAGCGCGCCTTCCGTCCTACCCCAGCATCCCTGAGACACCTGGGACCCTGCACCCCTGTTCCCCTCTGCCACAGGACAGGTTAATCCGTGCCTCCGAGACGGCTGCCTCCCCTACCACTTGCAGTCCCTGAGTTTTGGTTCATTCTGTGGTTTGGCTAGTGTTCAGGGATCTGAAAGGGAAGGCGAACTGGCCTGCCCTCCTCGCTAAGCTTGGAACTGTCAGGCCCCTGGGCGCCCTTTCCCAGAGCAAACCCTGAATCCTAGCGAGGAAGCCGTTTGCGCCCTGGCTGCTGGCAGGTCCTGGGTGAGGAGCTGACGCTCCAGCGGTGTGCTAATGTATGTTCTCTGGGACAGCGTTTAGCACACATGCAAACATTTGGCGCACGGCTCATTCACAAAGAGAAAGGACAGGAAATTGTGTTTTCTGGGTCTGGAGCTTTAGCAGGAGTCGAAGTGCACCTTTTCCTCCATGCAGAGAAAAATCCCTGGTAGTAAGGACTGTAGAACCCCACTGAGTTTCCTAGAGTATTTCTTGGTAGATTCATTGTTCAAGTCTTGAAGTGATAGCATCTCACCCAGCCTTTATGAAATGGATGTTTGCTCATGACCATGACCTTCTAGGTGTCATGTTGAAGCCATGGGAAAGACAACTGATGACACTTTTTCCCTCGCAGAAAAACCCTCCAGTCTGTTGGAAGCTATGTCCCAGCAACTGAGGAGCTGCCCTGGTAGGAAGTTCTTTGGATCCAGAACTGGATGGGTTCTGCCAATACCTGCTCTGCGATCCTGAGCACATCATGAACCCTCCCTGAGCTTACATCTCCCCACTTGCAAAGAGAGCACAGGAGAGATGATAGGGACTCCGTTGTTTTTCCTTGAGAAGCTTCTTTTCACTTTTTGAAGCTTTGCGATCCCTTTAGGTACAGTGAAAGAGTAATTTGATGTGTGGAAGGATGAACTGGTGGAAGGGGACCAGAGTCCTTACTGAGTGCTGGCTTTTGCCCGTGTGCAAAACCCAGGCAAGGGCAGGAAGGTTGTGGGGAGGAAGCGCAGTGTGGCTGTGGTCTGGTGGAAATCTGCCAGTGAGCCTTCTGCTAGCTGTTTATCTCCGACTCTGTGGTCTCTCCGGCCCCTTCCCACTCTAGAGTTAATGATCCTGCGCGTGGTGGGAGGCTGCTGATTGCATGGGCCACTCATCTCAGGTTGCTAGTCAGAGCTTCCTGTTTATATGTAGATGGTGTAAGAAGAGTAAGAGTCTTTTCCCTGCCACTGACCCATATTCATATTTAATGTTTATGTTAATAGGCTTCTCCTCAGTTCTTATTTTGGAAGCAGCAGAGACTGAAAGGGTCCAGAGAAAGTTTGGGGAACCAGAGCCTTAGGAGAAGGTAGGCTGATGTGCCAGTTCAGTCATACCGTGTGTGATGCAGTCACTGCGTTTCTTAGTGCCTTGAGAATGCCTTTCTCCTCCCGTCCACTAGAGGTAGCACTTCTTAAAGGGGAAGACCATGTGCTAATCCGTGAAGCCCATCACTAGCTCAGGTGGTGCTCAGTGGGATTTTGTGGGATGCAGCAAGGACAGACTCTCCTGTTCACAGGCTGTTCTCATCCCTGCTGTAGCCCCCCATGTCACAAGTCCTCGTGTAACCTAGAACCAAGGTCAGAGTGACACGATATCACATTAGGGTAGAGAGTTCATGCGGCATGTTAACTGTGTTTAATTCTGAGTGGTGGAATGTAAAAGATTGCTATTTTCTCTTTGATGCTTGCTGCATTTTCCAGATATTCCTCAAAAATAAAACACTAAAGAACAGAAGAGGATTGTCACTGCCCTCAGGAAAAGTGTATCTACTGAATCATAAACTATATAACTAGTGAATTTAATGGTATGTGAATAATATCTCAATAAAACTGTTATTTAAATATATTTAAAAATAACAGAGCAAATGAATAAAATTCTCCCATTTGGATACTTTCCAGTCCACCGTTACTTAAAGATAGTAATGATACAAATAATAATCATCAGAGTTATTCTTTTTTTGAGTGCTTACTGCATGCCAGGCACTGTTCTAAGTACTTGGCGGTGTTACATAGTCAGCTGTGGAGTGGAAACTATGGAGCCTGGCTTCAGAGCCCACATTCTTGGCCCCTGCACTGCCTGCTGTTTCCATACAGTCAGATACATCAAAGATTTGAGAGTGTAACATGGAGCCTCGGAACAAGAACTCAGGAGTTTAACCGTCTGGGTTGGATCCTGGCTCTGCCTCCTTTGTGTAGTTGTGAGTGAATTACTTAGCAGCTCAGAGCCCCACTTCCCTCATATCTAATATGGAGAAGAGGGTGAATCCTCTAACAGGGCTCTCCCCCGAGTCAGATAAATTGTATCAGACCCTGAGAACAGAGTCTGGCATGTAGTTACTGCTCAATAGGTGCTATTATTACTGTTATATGGTTACAAATGGGGACCTAGGAGCATAAATTCAGATGGTACATTCTCATTTAGTAACATTTCAGGTTAAATTAGCAGCTCATTTGCTCACAGACTTACAGAGCTGGAAGTGCTCTAGCTAGAGCAGGTAAATCTCTAATCCAGGGCTTGGCATCCTCTTCTTTTATGAGGTGTGTGTGTGTGTGTGTGTGTGTGTGTGTGTGTGTGTGTACAGCCTCCTAAGAAGGATATGCTGAATCCAAATGGCGAACAATGCATGAAAGCACCCAGGAGAGACCAACCATGGCTCCCAGCCCAGAGTCCACTAAAGTCACTGGTAGAACCCTCACAGGAGATCCAGGCCAGCTCTCCTCTCTGTCCCCAGCATCCGTGGTTTCCACTGGCTTCCCCTGCTCTCTGCATGCCTGCGTTGAGCTGAGTACATCTGACACCTGTGGGAGCCCAGCCTTTCTGGAGGTGAGAACCCAAGAGCAGCAACCTGGGGCTGCGTTTGCCAGGGCTTTGCTCTGTGTAGCTTTTTTTTTTTTTTTTTTTTGTGGGTACCGGGGGGTCGACCTCAGGACCTCGCGCGCCAACAGGCACCCGTGCCACTGAGCGATATCACCGGCCCCTTTTTCGTATGTGGGATCCGGGAGTCGAACTCGGGCCATTGCGCTTGCAAGGCAGGCGCTTATGCCGCTGAGCCATCTCACCGGCCTGCTCTGTGTAGCTTTGATTCACTTTTCCTGAGTTTCTTTTCAGCTTGGAAATTAAGATCCCTGGAAATCGTTTCAGTGCCTGTGAAGCCCATCCTGCAGGGCTGGGTTATCAGAGGCGTGCTATTATAGTAAGGTTTTCCTGGCACTTCTAATTATAAAGTCCCCCGGGGGTCGTGGTGCAGCAACATCAGGACGTCCCTGTGCTGGGCCTGACTTCCAGCGGTGTGGTTATGATAAACGAGGAAACAATGGCTAGTGTTAGAGTACATAGTTCATATCATTGTATTTTATAGTTTTCCATTGCTTAATTGTATAAGAAATTAATTTCCTGTTCATTTAAAGTGATTTTAAAAAATGAAAATATTTGTTTTAGCTGTTAGTCTTTCAGAGTCATATAGTTCAAGGTGATATCTCGGCAGTTCGGTCCTTCATGATGCAGAACGGGAATAGGAGGCCCTGTGATCCGGGGAGTCGGGAGACAGAATGAGGATGCAAAGGCTCTGGACTTTGATTTGTGTGCCTTTATAACTTGAGACTCATTTTTGTTGCCATTGCTCTTACCAGACACTGAATATGCCGGTATCACCAGCCCAGTGATAAAGGATGTTGCGAGCAGGGCTTTGTAGTCAGATGGACCAGGGGTCAAAACCTGGATTTATCATTTGTGAGCCGTGGAGCCCTAAGTTCTCATTCATAAGATTCTGTTAACACCTTCCCTGTCGGGCGGCTGTGGGGATTAGAAATGGCACATGTCAGAACCCAGACACGGTGCCTGGTGCCGAGCAGGGCTTCACTAGGTGAGTCTTTGTTATTACTGAGACTGTTCCGTCTTACACCCAGGTAAGGCTCCTGAGGGATCTCAAATTTTTTATTTATTTATTTATTTATTTTTTTTTTTTTTTGTGGGTACCGGGGGGACGACCTCAGGACCTCGCACACCAACAGGCACCCGTGCCGCTGAGCGATATCACCGGCCCCTTTTTCGTATGTGGGTTCCGGGAGTCGAACTCGGGCCTTCGCGCTTGCAAGGCAGGCGCTTAAGCCGCTGAGCCGTCTCACCGGCCCGGGATCTCAAATTTAAACCGAGCTGGAAGAATTTGGGTATTCACTCCTCAGTGATCACTGGATTTTGACAATGAGATGTATGGTTCTTCACTTAAACAACCAAACCACCAGGGCAACTAGGCCTGGGGAATACACTGGAGCTGCCTGTCAGAGGTATTGAAACCTTGATATTGAAGGGAACGCACTGGAGCATCCGGTTTGTCCTATTATGTTCTCTAGGTCACATTGACATGAGCAGTTCCGAGGCTGGGGACTTTTGAGCTTTTAAAAGTATAGAGGATCCTCAGCCTGCTTCTGGACGACCCAATAGCACCCCCACTCTGATGTCGCACTGGTCCGCTGGCCTCTGCATAGCACCTTGCCGTCAGTGCTGTGCCCTGCACAGCCTTGGCAGTCCCTGTTGCCGCTCTGAGCAGGTGACCTAGGGCAGGCTGCATCGGCCACAGAGCACGGGCCCCCTTATAATTTCCACTTCTGGCTCCTGCGCAGACCTCGTCCAGATCGCTTCTTTTTTGAGACAGGGCCTTGCTATGCAGTGCGCGCTGGCCTTGGACTCACTGTGTAGCCCAGGCTGGCCAAATCACTTTTTCCACAGTTTGGGAAGAGGAGAGTATCTGTTGAATAGGACCCAACAGGTCAATGCACATGCAAGAGCTTTGAAAGCTGTTAAATGTAATCAAAATTGTTTTATCATCATCAATTTTTAAAAAAAATGTGTTATCCTTAAGTTGGGTGTGGTGGCACCCACCTGTAATACCAGCATTCTGGGAGACTGAGGCAGGAAAATCTCAAGTTTGAACCCTGCCTGGCTAACTTAGGGACTTTAAGAAGACCCTGTCTCAAAATGTAAAGTAAAAAAAAGGCTGGGGATTTAGCTCAGTGTGGAGGCCCTGAGTTTAATCCCTAGTAACACCACCAAAAAACACACAGTGCTTTCATTGCTGTTACAGGGAGGGCTAATTTTTGTGGGTGCTCTGTGTTCTTCAAATCATACTATAGCCAGCCACTCTATCACCCATACTTTAAAGCTGCCTTGATTGTGCAGAAGCACTTTGCTATGGTGTAGATAGGGTGTGATGCGTCCCCTCAAAGGCACATGTGCTGGAAGCTTGGTCTCCAGTGTGGTGGCGTTGAGAGATGATGGGGAGTGTTCAGATGGTTGGGGCACTGCCCTCGGAAGGGGTTAGTAGTTCTCGAGGGACCCCGCCCATTTCCCATGAGAGTGAGTTGTTATCAAAAGAGTGAACCTGGACCCTGTATTTCTCATGCTTCCTGTTCCACCGTGTGGTCTCTCCCTCCTGCGCATGTTCCTGCCGTGACACCATCCACCATGTCGTGATGTAGCCAGAGTCCCATACCAGAGCTGATCAGATGCTTGTGCCATGCTATTGGACCAACAGCTAAATAAACCTCTTTTCTTCATAAAGTACCAAGCCTTGAATATTTTATTATAGTAACAGAAAACAGACACACTTAATTTCCACCTTTTTTGTATACAGTTTTGATCCTGGGATGAAGGGTTTTTTTTTTACCTTTTTTTTTTCAGTATTGGATATTGAACCCAAGGCCTTCACACTGAGCTAGATGCCCAGCCTCCCTACCTCCCTTCTCCTTTAATATCAGTTTTGAGACAGGGTCTTACTAAGTTGTTAAGTTGTTCAGGCTGAACTCAAACTTGTAAGCCTGACTCAGCCTCCAGAGTGCTGGGATTACAGGTGAGCACTACCATACCCAGAGAAATATAAAATTTATTGAGATCTTATTGAGGCATTGTTGACACATCAGCTATTTATCAAATCTGTTTTTCACTTTTATTTGGCCGAGGGCATCATGTATTTCTCTGGGAAAAAGCAAGTAACCAAAAACATGAGTGAGATAGCTTTCTAAACTCATGAGGCATCATCTGAGATTTTCATGGGAGTGACTTCAGGCCACGACCTCAGAACTCTGCTTCTCAGACAGCGTTGATGGGATCCCAGACACTTGAAAATTTATAGACCAGTCCAGAGGGCCTGTAAGTAGCCTTTGACAGAGAACTATTGTAGGACTCAGCTGCAACAGTTCACGTGGTATACCGGGACTCGTCCATTGCTCTGATATGTGCCCAATGGCACATGGAATGAATGCCATAGCATTTGGGAGAAGGAAAGGAGCAATAGTTCATTAATTTAACACCACACAGGACCTCTTGCCCAAGAATGGACTCATTGGAAACACAGTGCCATCCCAGACCTTGAAGGTCTACAGATCTGCCACAGAAAACCTGCAGTGTCTTCTCCATGGAAGACGGTGTCGCCAGTTGTATATTCTTACCAACCAGGCATGACCATGGATTGCAGCCCTACATGAGTAGTTTTCAAATATTTCAGAACCCAGTAAAACACAGATGATAGTCAAATTGTATCAAATTGGTTTGGCCTTTCTTTGATTCAGTGGCCTTGGCAAGTCTCTGAGGATCTTGGTCATCTTTGTGGGTGTTCGTGGTCAGCGCCAGTCTGCAGGGTAAGGAGCAGATCTGATTTTGCCTGACCTTTTGACATCCTCTGGGGAATTAGTTTTCCTCGTATTAAATCCCTGATACCGACTTGCACATCCAAGCAGAGGGCAGATTATGAAACTAATTTTCTCTCTCAGTTTTTTTCCTGGTGATTTTAATTTTGTACAAGTACTTACAATACTTAAAAACACATTTAGGAAGCTCCAATAAAGTACTGGTTTTTAAGTAGTTCTGGAACTATTATGCTAAATGGTGAGTTTGTTCAGTTTGTCTCATCTTCCCCACTAAAGAAAATGTCAAGAGATTATAACAGCTCACACCAGGGAGAGCTACTTAGTGATTTTTTTTTTTTTTTTCGCAACTACTTAAACAACTTAGGCTGTAAATGAGAAGAGAATGGATACTGAGCACTTAGGATATGAGGGACACCAAAGCAGCTATTATCACTATATTCCTTATGTTCAAAAAGTTCATTAGGGATATGGAAGATAAAAATAGACCCAAATCAAATTTCTACAGGTGAAAATTGTAATGTTGGGGATAAAAAATACACTGGATGCGATTGATGGCATTGCAGAAGAAAAGATTTGAAAACACAGCCAAAAAGATTATCCAGAATGACAGGAAAAAAAAAAAAAAAACATTAAAAAAAAATGGAACGAACATAAGTATGACCACTTCAGGTGGCCTAATATGTGTATATTGGAGTTCCTTAGCAAGAGGATGATACAGACATTTTTGTAGAAATAATGCATGAACATTTTAAAATTTTTATAAGAACTATAGACCCTCGGTTTCAGGAAGCTCAGCAAAGCCCAGGTACTGCATGACATAAATTGGCCATAACCAGTTCTAAAGAGAAAAATCTTAAAAACAGCTGGTGGAAAAGATACACACAATCAAACAAACATAAGGGTGACAGCAAGTTTATTGTCAGAAATCATACAAGTGAAAATAGGGTGGAGCAGCACCTATGGAATAAAGGAGGGGAAAAAGCAACCCACCAACTCAGAATTTTGCACTCAGTGAAAATATCTCTTTAAAATGAAGACCAAATACATTTTTCAGACCTCTAGTAACTGAAAGAAACCAGCAGTAGCATATCTATACTGCAAGAAATGGCAAAGGAATTATAGATACAGGGGAAAAAAAAGATACCAGGAGGAAATATGAATCAACAGAAAGGAAGAAAGAACACAGGAAATATGACTACATAAAAGTTTTTCCTTATAATTTAAATGTCTTTAAAAGATAACTGAGGCATGTTGACTGCACTCATAATCCCAGCAGCTTGGAAGGCTGAGGCAGGAGGATTGCAAGTTTGAGGCCAGCCTGGGCAACTTAGCGAGACCTTGTCTTAAAATTTAAAAAAAAGTATGAGTTGAAAATTCATAAAACCCCACACAAGTGTTTTCACAGCTTTATGCATAATTGCGAAAACTCTGAAGAACTAAGACACTCTTCAATAGACAAATGGGTAAGTGGAATATTATTTAGCAACGAAAAGAAATGATACACCAAGTCAAGAAAAGATATGGAGGAATCTCAAGTGAACCTTGCTAAGTGAGAGAAGCCAGTCTGAATAGTCTATGTACTGTGACTCCAACTATAGAATATTCTGGAAAAGGCAAAACTATAGAGACAGTAAGATTAGTGGCTGCTAGGGGAAGAGGTGACTAGGTGGAGCATAGGACATTTGGGGGTGGTGAATCTATTCTGTTTGATAGAGGGGTTTTTTTTTGTGTGTGTGTGGGTACTGGGGGTTGAACTCAGGACCTCATGCGCCAGTAGGCGCTCGTGCTGCTGAGCGATATCACCGGCCCTTTTTTCATATGTGGGTACTGGAAGTCGAACTCAGGACCTCGCACTTGCCAGGCAGGCACTTATGCCGCTGAGCCATCTCACCGGCCCTTGATAAAGTATTGATGGATACATGATGTTATACATTTATCAAAACCCTTAGGACATGCAACACAAAGAGTAAACTCTAATATAAGTGGTGGACTTCTGTTAGAAGTAGAGCCATCTCCTGTAGCTTCCTGTAGCCTGGAGGGAGTTTTGCTGTTTGCGAGAGCAGCTGGGCGGAAGCCGTTATCCAGAATGGTGCACAGGAGGTTATGGGTTACTTCCTGACATTTAGTGTATCTGACCCCTTTCTCTAGTGGTGTTCCCTGTGAAAACCAGCAGCTTACGTGATGAGTGAGGGTTGGGAGCTGCTCTGTTGTCCCCTTAGCTGACTGTCAGATTTTGGGCAAGTCACTTTGTTTACCATGCCAGGTCTTAGTTTCTTAGAACAGGGAATTTCTCTGGCCCCTTCCAATTCCAGACTCCTGTTTCAACATAAACTGCCTCCCATACTTCTAAATGCAGTGGGATATGTTATCATGTGTACACACACAGCACAGGGCACTTGGTGAGCAGAGACCCTGGAGGACACCCCCCACCCCCACCCCCGTCCTCACCCTCTGCCTCTGTTGGTGGGTAGGGACCCTGAGTCTAACTCTTCACGCAGGGTGCCCAGGTCAGGGGCAGAGGTTGGTGCTGGGTTCAAGCAGCAGCTGCTCATCCTCACATTGTTATTTTTTCAGCCTTTGGTGCTTTCGTACATCACAAGCCTGACATCTCTCTTGCAAAGATTATCTACTTCGTCTCTGAAGAAATGCCCACAGAGAAAGTTCTGAGTATTTTCTCAGTTCACAGCTGAGAGGTGGTCTGTGTGCTATTAGTACTCTAAACTCTTAAGGCTGAGAGTCGGTCAGAATGCTGGTAGCGAAAACTCCTGAAGACATTAAACAATGTTTTTATGTTCAGGTGGTTAACCAAGCATTTTAGAGTAGAAGATTCCCTATAGGCAGTATGGTGCTCTGAGCCAGTGTGTTACTCTAACAAAATATCTGAGATAATCAGCTTATAAAAGTTTTATATTGGCTCCTTGTTATGGAGGCTGCAGCTCATGATGGAATGGGCCTGTTGCTTTTGGGCAATAAAAGCAAATCATGGCTGAAGCGCTTGGGGGAACAAAATCGCTTACCCCTTGGCCCAGAAAAAAGAAGAGAGGACTGGGTCCTACACGCCCCTTTGAGGACACGCCCCCAGCTCCCGGCCTCCCTCGAGGCCCCGCCTCTTAAAGGCTCTGCAACCTCCCAGTAGTGTTACTCGGGATGACGCTGGAACAAACAGATAGGTCTTTGGGGGACATTTAAGATCCACACTATAGGAGCCAGCTTTACTTTTAAAAATTCAGGGACATGAGGCATATTTGAGTGATGATCTCTCTATGTTATTCAGGGTTCTTCCTAGAAACAGGACCCCTAGGAGATAAAACCTGCATTAGGCAAGTAGAGATCCAGGAGGGATGATGATACAGTACCAGTTTGAGTCTGGAGGCCTGAAAACCAGAAGAGCCAGTGGTGTAAGTTCTGGTCCAAAGCTGCAGGCTTAGCGTCCAAGAGGAGCCAGATTTTCAATTCAAGAGCAAAGGCAGGAAAAGACCGCAGCCCAGTTCAATGCGGTGAGGCAGGATGGGTTCCATCTCACTCAGCCTTTTTGTTCGGCTCTTCCACTGAGTGGATGAGACCCACATGGGAGGGTGAGCTGCGTATTCAGTCTACCAATTCAGTGTTAATCTCAGCCAAAAGCACCCTCGTAGACACACACAGAATAATTGCCCAAGTGCCTGGGTGCCCTGTGGCCCAGTGAAGTTGACACATCAAAATAACTACCACACTCTCTTAGGTCTGAATGAATTCATGGTGAAGTGCCTGGCCAAGTTCTCAACCTGAACTTCAAAGTCAAAAGAATCTGTGTTTTTAATGGCCTCTTCTGTAAGTTGCAGATATTCCTTTTGGTGCTCCATCTTGATGTCCCATTTTGTCCTTAAAGAGAGAGGACAGAGGGCAGGGAATCTCCTTCGTTAATAGCCTGTGATATCCTGTGACCGTTGTGGCCCTCTAGAGCAATGTTTAAAACTTAAGCTCCATGAAAAACAAGTTATCCAGTTTTTGTGTGTTTGCTTCTTTTTTTAAAGGACTTTGTTTAGAGAAGCTGCCTGTTTCATCCTCTACCAGTAATCTTCATGTGGACCGGGAACAGGATGTCATCACCTGTTATGAGAAAGCAGGGGACATTGCACTCTTGTACCTCCAAGAGATAGAAAGGGTAAGTGAGGACGGTGTGTTTATTCGTCTTTCATTTTGTTTCCAAATTGGATTATAGACTACTGCAGTCAACCACTGGAAAGCCTTGGACTTGTCTGCCTCGGGCTGCAAAGCTTTACTTGTTCTTGAATACTATGGAGAAGATGGTAGTGATGGTGGTACCTTGTGAAAATAAAGTAGATTGTTCAGTGTGTGCGAAGTATTTTAAGATCCTCTGAGCAGAAATGACAGTATGCAGCTCTTTATACCCATGGCACACTGAAGCGGCCAATCATTCCTGTTCTACTAAGCAAAACGGGTTGACTTCCTTCATCTTCATGTGGTCTGTGTGGGCACATCTGCTCGTCTGGGGTTGGGAGGCTTTCCCTTGATAGGTATGGCAATTTCTGCTGGGGACTTCAACCGTCCTGCTTGGAGCAAGTCGTGTGTCTCTGAGGCCATCTGGGATGCCCTCCTGCAGTAGTCACTGGTTCTCTGGTGTGTGGAGAACGGAAACCAGCAGCTGACTAGAAGGCCACTTAACGGAGAATGAGTGAGCTCTGCACAAAGGAGGCTGGAAGCTGATGGGGCCAGGCAGGTGTGGGCAACTTGTCTGTTTAGAAGCATACCTGTCTTTTGGTTCTCTTAACTAAATTTCTTCACCTCTGAGCCCTGATTTTCCCATCTGCAAAAAGTGCATAATAATAGCTCCTGTTCATGGAGTTCCTGGGATTATATAAGGTCATGTCGATACAAGCACTTAGCCTAGATTCCGGAGCATATTGGCTTCTTGGTAGATGTCACTTATTTTTAATAACAGTGCAACAGAGTTTCCTGGAGTTCTAACCAAGACTGGACACTGACCTTGCCTCAGAGATGCACCTGTGTGATGGTTGAAGTGATTAGAAGTCTTGTGAGAGTTTGAAAATGATCAGACTTGTTTTCCCTCAATTTTATGGGTGTTTCTGTAAAGATTAGAGAAGGACTATCTAAGTCTTGCTAGCTTTTGTTATTTTGTACGTGTACCGACTGGAAGTAATTCATTTAAAAAATCATTTTGTAACATGTTGGTATGTCTCATGAGCACCAGAATTGCCTGTGAGGAGGCAGAGAGAGTAGATAGAGTGAGACTCACAGAGGATGTAGAGTTGCAGGGAATGATGGAGTCGCATTTGACCTGCCCTTAACCAGAATGGGTTGTAAGTCATAGCTCATGATGGCTTGGAATTCAGGAAGCTGTTTTGGCTGTCATGCCAAAATGTTGTTCTATCAGAAGGTTCTTATGAGGGAATTTATTTTGTTGTTATTCAGAATTTAGGCTATGTCTTTAGAGAAATGCAGGCTGCTTTCAATATCCACACTCTATTTATTGCCCGGCTACTATGGTCAGAGCTGTTTATCCTAGCTGAGCTGTTCTTGTTGAGTGCACAGTCCTGGGCACTGAGGGACCCTTATTTTGCAGCTTTCTCTCCAGTTGTCCAGTCATGTTGGGGCTGCCTTTGCCTGACTGGGAGGAAGGAGGCTCATCTGTTCTGTGTGTCTTTAGCAATGTAGGAATTGGCAGATCTGTATACTTCCTGTTGCGTTTATTCAAAATTCCCTCCTTACTGCTGGGCTCTTCAGCCCAACTTTCCAGGAGACCTGGATAATCGTAGAACTTAAAAGAAAAAAATTTTTTTTTTTAGTTTGGGGACACAGTGATCATAGGAATTAAATTTCGAAGAGAAAATTGGGGCCCAAGGACACACAAGAAGTTAGGCCAAGCTAATGTGAAACTCCACTCTTTCCTAACACCTACTTCAGTGCTCTCTCAATTAATTCTCCCAAGCGCTGAAGACAAACACTGGGCTGTGTCCTTCCCCATGTGCTCCAAAAGTATGGGGCTGGAGGAGCGTTGGCATTCAGTCGTGTGAGGAAGCAGCTTCCTGGGTCTGGGGTTAACTCTCAGCACATCTAGGTGACTGCTGTCTCCTTTGGGCTCTGATTTTTCAGTAGGAGTTTCCCTTATGGAAACCACTTTGGCCCTCCCCAGATTTCAGCCAGCCAGGCTATTAGCAGTGACGCAGAGTGAATGAGCCAAACCTCTGTTTCGACTATGGTGGACACTCAAGAAATAAGTATCGGTCAACCCCAAGGCTGGGGGAAAATGACCTCAAGTGACCAGTGGGCTTGGTGGAAATTCAAGGTTTGTATATGACAAGGGAATTGTAGGCTATGCTGAAGATGCCTGGTAGACCTTTTTTTTTTTTTTTTAATTTGAACTTAATTAACTTAATTTTTGAATGTAGTAGGAATTATGCTGAATTGAAAATAGACACATTAGAGAAACAGAATCAGAAAGAAGTAAATACCATGGGAAAGCCTAGACAAAATAGTGCTTTGCTTTCTAAGCAGCCCTTGTGAGTAGAAAATCCCACATGTTCTTTCCGTGGTCATCTACATTGTAGTGTTTTCTCCCTCCCTTCTCCCCTTCTATAGTGAAGAAACGGCTGTTTGCGTGGACCTTTTGGCATTTAGAGTTGGCTCTTAAGTTCATTCACTAGCAAGAATATAATTTGGGTAAAACCTAATTTAAGCACAGTTTAGAGTGGTATGACTAACAGTTTTTCACATCTGGAGCCACCGCATCAGGTTTCTGAGGCCCTGCCATTGCCTGATCTTCTCTACAGTGTGTATGCTCAGCTGTGATCCAGTTGTTGGTCTCCTCAAGGGCAGTGGCCCTTCAGAAAGGAGGCTGACTGTGGCCTCCCATTGAGGCAGCTGACCAGCTGTGAGAGGCAGCCAAGTAAAGGCACTCATGTTGGAGTCCTGGCCTTGCCACCTCTTAGCTGTGGAACTTGGGACACTTAGCCTCTTTGCGCCTCAGGGTCTCGTCTATGCAATAGAGAACTCGTGTACTCCCAGCACACAGTTAGCACACTGTAGAAGTTAGCTTCGTTGTCATTATCTGTTCCTGGGTCACCTGGCTGTGCAATCTTTCTTAGCCTTTCGGAATTTCAGATATTTAGATAAAAATCTTCAGTATCACATACCTGCTCCTTTATCAGGAATGTTAAAGAATTTTAGGGGCCTGTTTAGGAAGTAATGTTTTCAGGAGAATTTGGCTTGCTTAGCTTGTGCTGAAGCTACTGGAACAGCATTTTGCCTGGAGTCCCTATTTCCAGCTTCTGGATTTCTGGGCACTCTTGGTTTTTGACCGTGAACCATTCATTTCTTTATGGCTGCTTCAGCTTTCCATCTTCATGGTGGAGCTAATTCTGCCTGGCTTGTCTAATTTCAGAGGCAGAGAAGCAGCATTTACTGAGAAGCGCTATGTAGCAGGCAGGATGCTGGGAGCTTTCCCCGCGTGGCTCTTCCCCTGTCCAACGTGGAGGCAGGGCCAGAGGAGACAGGAGGAGATGAAAGTTCTGTGCTTTAAACATTTGCTTAGTGTTGTCCTTATTATATTAGGTTACACAGACATCAACCAATAATCTTCTCTGATAGTTTGTTTTCTGAAGGGAAATAAAATATAACCCTAATATTGTGTGCATAAAATAATTTAATCGAAGAAATCAAATCAGAGCAGATAGAATTAGCAATGGCACAGGGTGGCCTTGATTAGTTTATCTCCAGATAGTGGTATTATCCCAGTAGTAAATAAAATTTTCTGCACTGCAAGAAACTTGTGTTGCAATGATAGGAATAAAGATGACTTCATCCTTGGATATCATAATCTGAGCCCTGCTTTTGGCAAATGAAATTATCCTGTCTCTGTCCTTTGCACGTATCAGCCAACCAGCTGGTTATGGCTTTCTTGAGCAGGAGCGGTGCCAGGGTGGAACTTTACCTTCTGCTGACAGTTCATTTCTTTACACCCTATTTTAGAAAGGAGTTCGTGTTCAATTATGGAGCATGTGTGACTTTTTGTTGGCTGTTTTGGTGCTGAAGTAGAAACCCTAGGTCCGCGTGTATTGCAGGGTCTGGCCCAGGGCTCCCCTGCTCTTGTGAGTTTGTCGCTCTTTAGGCAGTGTGGTCACACTTGAGTTTCTGCTGTCTTCTTGCAAGCGGAACTTGTGGTGACAGAGCTTTGGGGGTGGGATCCAGAGCTGGATTAGATTAAGGTCACTGTGTGTTTTGAACTCAAACTAAGTGTCCTAGCAGTCAGTGCCGCTGCTGAGAAAGGCAGGATGTGAGTCTAGAGGTCTAAGTGGCGTTCTTTGTGGCTCTAAAGCTTAAGTTAGCCGACCTGAACCAGTACTTCCTCACAGAACTGTCCAGACGCTGCCTGGCGAGGCTGTGTGTCTCTGCTCCGGTACCTCTGACTTGGGGCCTAACACCTGACTGACTGGAACAGGAGGCTGCAGCATTCTTACAACTGAGTCAGAAAAGTCTGATAACCAGGAAAGAGCAGTCACTTATTGTCATTTTTGTATATTTCTTGTCAGTCTTTGCCTTCATAAATTAATAGCATTAGAAGGTTTTATATATGTCTTTTTTCACTTAATATCAAACTTCACATGGTTTTCATGGATGTATAATATTTCAAGGGGATGCTCTCTGTAATATACTTAACTTATTATTATTATTTTTTTTATATGCGGGTACCGGGAGTCGAACTCAGGACCTCGTGCTTGCCAGGCAGGTGCTTGTGCTGCTGAGCTATATCCCTGGCCCAGTTTTACCATTCTTGTTACCACGTCCAGTTGCTTTCTACACGTCTTCCTGATATCTTCAAACTTTGGCAGTACAGGGGACTAGTGGTTTTGCTCTATAATCTTAGCAAATTGTTTAAAAGTTATTTGCTAGCTGAAAGTAGACCTTGGAAGTTTAGTTTACATTTTTTTTTTTTTTTTTGTGGGTACCGGGGGGTCGACCTCAGGACCTCGCGCGCCAACAGGCACCCGTGCCGCTAAGCGATATCACCGGCCCCTTTTTCATATGTGGGTTCCGGGAGTCGAACTCGGGCCCTTGCGCTTGCAAGGCAGGCGCTTACGCCGCTGAGCCTTCTCACCGGCCCTAGTTACATTTTTGAATATTAATGAGGTTGACATTTTCCGTGTTTGTTTACTAGTGATTTTTCTTCCTTTTAAATAATGGAATTGTAATTCACTCATTTAAATTGTACAATTTATTTTCTCTCTTTTTTTTATTTTATTTATTTGTTTTTTTGAAATGAGGTCTTCTGTTGTCCAGGCTGGCCTGCAACTTTTGGGCCCAAGTGATTTTCCTGCCTCGGTCTCTTGAATAGTCGGGACTATCGGTACATACCGCTGTGCCTGTTCATCAGTGGTTTTTAATGCATTTGTGGTGTATAACCATCACCGGCATTAATTCTGTAACTGATACTTACCATTTCATCACCCCCAAAGGAACCCCTGTACCCACTAGCAGTCACACCCCATTAATGCCCAATCAGTCTCTCCAGTCCTAAAAACTACTAATCTATTTTCTGCTTGATAGATTTGCATGTTATGGACATTTAATGTAAGTAGAATCATAAAACGTGATCTTTTATGACAGGCTCCTTTGGCTCAACATAATGTTCTCAATATTCATCCGTGTTGTAGCATTTATCAGTACTTCATTTCTTTTTATTGCTAAATAATCTTCTGTTGTATGGATGCACTACATTGTGTTTATTCATTCATTATTGATAGACATTTGGATTGTTTTCACTTCTAGGATATTATGAGTAATGCTACTATAAATATTCATGTACAAGTTCTTGTGTGGACAAATATTCTCATTTTTCTTGGATATATTCCTAGGAGTGTAATTGCTCAGTCATGTGATAACTTACAAGTATGTTAGACCTTGATATATTCTTTTTTTTGTCTCTTATACTTTGTATTTAGCTTTTAGAAGTAGCAACTTTCTTATAATTTCAATAAATTATATCATAAAAATGTTACCCTTTTATCATATTTGGTCTAAATAATTTCCCAATCAGTAATTTACCATTTTTAAGTCATTCACAAATTTTGAATCTGGATATAGTTGAATCTGGTTTTTAAATTACATTTTATTGCTTTTTAAAGCTTAAAAATTGGTATAAATTCCTTCTAGGATTTGAAGTTTTCATTATTTCCCATTATGAAAAAATCCCAACTCCTTGGGATTTATTTTGGTATGTGATATTAGATATGACTCTAAATTATTTTTCCTCAAAATTCAGTGCCATTTTTAGAGGATTTTGTATTTCTTTTCCATATTTTCTACAATTTGACATAATTTCTGGATTCCCTGTTTTGCCATACTAATCGTGTATTGCTCTGATGTGAAGCTGTCTATTTAGGGTTTTAACATCTGAAATATTAGTAATTACTTATTACTTTAGTTTTCAGACTGTCCATTGTTCTTTTCTCTTTATACTTCCAGATAAGTTTTAGAATAATTTTGTTGAATTCAAGAAAAAATCTTATAGGGGTTTGGTTGAATTTGTATTAATTAATTACATTAGAGAGTTATATTTAGTCTCCTCTTATCTATGACCTTTTCCCCATACCTTCAATACTTTTTGCTTTACAAATTTAAATAGGTTTTTATTATTCCTACATCTTTTCCATTTTCATTGATGATGTGACTAGATAGTTCTTTTCATTGTATTTGCACACACTCATAACAATTTTTTAACTCACTCACACAAATGTTTATTGAATGCCTTTATACTATGGACACTGCTTGACACCAGCAGCACCAGAATAAAAAGGCCACAGCACATGCCCTTAATCATCCTACCTCACAAGGACACAGGCCCATAACCAGCATGGGGGTGGTTTGGTGGTGAATAGTCATAGAGCTTTAAAGCCAGAGACAGGCCTTGGGCCAGTGCGGAAGTTCAAGGACAGCTTCTAGAAGAGATGACAGCTGAGCAGAACCTTGAAGGCTAACAAGCATGGCAATATAGGATCATTGGCTGTGGTGGTACTGAATAGTCTTCTTTAGAAAAAGAAATAAAGTTGATTCTTTTCATATTTCTAAGAATATGAGTCTATGGCAGATGAATTTTTCTTGTTGCTGGTTTTTCCTAATATTTTCCATTTTATATCTCCTTCATGTCTTTTTGCCAGAATCCCGAAGGCAATGTTAAGAAATAAGAGTGATGGTAAATATCCTTATTTTGTTTCTATTTGAAGGCAATTCTTTAGTATATCTCCACTACAAATTGTAATATTTATATGCTTACTCATGTGCAATTAGAAACAACCATGTGAAGTAAGTGTTATTCCCTTTGTATAGATAAGGACAGTGAAGATCTGCAAGATTGGAGTAGACAGCTCCATAAATGGTGTGGAGTGTCAGAACTAGACCTTGAGCCTGTTTCTTTCCACCTAGAATCTTTGATGTCTTCTTTTGGTGCTATCATGCTTTCTCATTTGTTGGGTGGATGCTTTTTCAGAAGGAGAATGTGGTTATAGATGTGGGAGCATATCATATGTATCTTTGGAATCCCAAAAGTAAAAAAGAAAGAGAAACTGGGACAGAAGATATTTGAAGAAGATATGGCTGAAATTTTTTCAAAATTACTGAAACACAGCAACACCACACCTGAATCCCAATCAGGTTAAATACATACACTTGGATACATTATAGTCAAACTCTTGAAAACCAAAGTCAAAATCTCGAAGGTAGCCAGGAAAAAGCAAACCTTAAATACAGAGAATGAATTTCAGATTTACAACAGACTTACCAGAAACTCTGTAAGCCAGAGACACTGGGTGACAACTTTTGTGTTAGTAAGCTTTCTGTTATGACAAAATACTTCAGACAGATAACTTAAAAGAAGAAAAGATTTAACTTGTCACAGCGTCAGAGATTTCAGTCCTGCTCACTTGGCCCTGTCACTTTCAGCCTATGGCAAGGCAGAACATCATGGTGGGACGTGCATGGTGGCACAAAAGCTCAGTTCATTGTAGCTGGGAAGGAAAGAGAGAGGGAGAGACAGGAAGGGGTAAGGATTCCACTATCCCCTGCCCCTAATGACCTAATTTCCTTCCAGTTGGCTCCACCTCCTGAAAGGTTCCACCAGTTCCAGGTAGTGCCATCAGCTGGAGACCAAACCTGTAACACATAACCCTTTGGCAGGGGCACTTGGGATCAAACTGTAACACCTCTGAAGTATTGGAAGAAAAATGATCTAAAATATTTTTCTACAACTAGACAAAATAAGCCACTAAATGTAAATGGCTTAAACACTCCAATTAAAAGGCAGAGATTTTTAGATTGGACAGAAAAGTAAACATAACTATATTCTATCACAAAAAAACCACTTTAACATATAAGTAGGCAAGTAGTAAAAGTATATACCATCAAAAGAAAGCTAGAATTTCTGTATTATAATGGAAACTTAGGTACAAGGAATATTGCAAGAGACAAAGGAAACGCCACATAATGAAAGGGTCCAATTTATCAACAAGACATTATAATCCTGATAAGAGAGCTGATAAGAGAGCTTTGAAATATGTAAAACAAGAGCTGATAAGAGAGCTTTGAAATATGTAAAACAAAATACACAGAAGAACTTATAACACTAAATGCTTATATTAGAAAGGAAGAAAATGCTCAAATCAATAATCCACAACTCGAGAAATTAGAAAAAGAAAAGATTAAAACCAGAAAAAGCAAAAGAAAGGAAATCATAAGGACCAGAAATCAGTAAAGCAGAAAACAAATCAATAGCAGAGAAGAACCACTGATATTAAAAAACTGGTTTTTGAAGAGATCAATAAAAGATCAAGAAAAAGCAAGACTGAGCAAATAAAAAAAAGAAGACATAAGTTACCAATACCCAGAAGTAATAATGACACACTGCTCTTGATCCATAGACTTTGAGAGGTTGTAAAGGAAAATTATGACCAATTTGTGCCAATAAATTTGATCACTTTTAGAAAAATAGAAAAATTCTCCAAAAGACACAAACTACCAAAGAGATAACTTGAATATCACTGTATCTATTTTTAAAAATGGATTTTTAGTTAAAAACCTCTCCATAAAGAAAACTAGAGGTCCAGCGGGGTTCATTGATGAATTCCAATATTTAAGGAAGAAATGACATGAACATCACCCAAAGTTCCAGAAGATAGGAGACGAGGAAACACTTTCTAACTCATTTTATGAGGCCAATATTTCTTCTGAATATAGATGCAAATATCTTCAACAGAAATACCAATAAAATGAAATATGTGGTATATATATGTATATATGGCCTCTAGCTTTGAGGTGCAGAAGTAATACACATTTAGTAGAAACTGTATTTGAGTGACCTAATTTCCTTCCATTAGAAGGTTCCACTAGCTTCAGTGCCATCAGCTGGGGACCAAACCATAAACCTCTGGGGGGACACTAAAGATCCAAACTATAGTACCTTTATATCTAAGTAGTATCTATAGTATATACCTATATAGCTATCTAAAATATTTTTCAAAAACTAGCCAAAAATAAATCATTACATGTAAATGACCTAAACACCCCAATTAAAAGGCAGAGCTTTTTCAATTGGACAGAAAAGCTGTACTTTGAATGTTGAATTTTGATCTTTTCTTGTGCTAGTGATAGGCAGCACAAGAAATACTCTGTCTGTGTGCTGGGTAGGGATAGTGAGTTGCAGCTGCCAGTTAGCCGTGCTGTCATGAGGGGAAACAGCCTGTGCTCTGTAGTGCTCTATATTGCCAGCATTTCTGGATACAGGCATTCAGGGAATCGTATGAGTTATTCAACACTTTATTATAAAGTAGACTTAGTGTTAGATGTCTTTGCCCAACTGTAGGCTATTGTAAATGTTCTGAGCATGTTTAAGGTGGGCTAGACTAAGTTATGAAGTTTAGTAGATTAGGTATATTAAATGCATTTCCAATTTACTATATATATATATATATATATATATATATATATATATATATATATATGTTTTTTTTTTTTTGGTGGGTACCGGGGGTCGACCTCAGGAGCTCACGCGCCAGCAGGCACCTGTGCCCCTGAACGATATCACCAGCCCATTTTCTGTATGTGTGTTCCGGGAGTCGAACTCAGGCCCTCATGCTTGCCAGGCAGGCTCTTACGCTGCTGAGCCATCTCGCCAGCCCCAAATTTACTATATTTGGTGACCAGCAGGATTAACCCCATTGTAAATCCAGGAGCATCTGTAAAAAGGATTATATGTCATGACCAAGAAAGACTCATTTCAGGAATTAAAGATGATTTAACATCTGAAAACCAATTAATGTGGTGAGCATATCTATATATAGATATCTCTATATATAGATTAGATATAGATCTTTCTTTATACCTATATCCATATCTATCACATGAACATCTCAGTAGATGCTGAAAAAGCACTTGATAAAATTCAACACCCTTTCAAGATAAACAAAACACTCAATAAACTGGAAATAGAAGGGAACTTCCTCAGCCAAATGTAGGGCATTTATCAGAAACATACGTCTAGCAACATATTTAATGCTAAAAGGCTGGATGCTTTCCCCTTAACATCAGGAACAAGAAAGGATTTCTGCTCTTGTCACTTTTACTCAATATTGTAGAAGGCATTCTAACCAGTGCCATTAGGCAAGAAAAAAAAAGGTATCCAGATTGAAAAAGGGAAAGTAAAACTCTATATAGAAAATTCTAAGGAATTCTGTAAAATTCTGTATATAGAAAATTCTAAGGAATCTATTAAAAAAAGGTAGAATTAATAACAAGTTCAGCAAGGTTATAGGATATACAGTCAGTATATAAAAATTACATTTCTATACAACAGCAGTGAATAATCCAAAATAAATTTAAGAAAACAATTTCTTTTATAATAGAATCAAAAGAATAAAATACAAGGGAATAAATTTAATAAAAACATGTACACTAAAAACTACAAAACACTGTTAAAAGAAATTAAGGAAGATCTAGAAAAATGGAAAGGCAACCCATGTTCATGGATTGAAATAATTTGTAAAAATGGTAGTTTCCTTAAGTTGATCTTCAAATTCAACCCAATACCTGTCAAAATATGAGATGTACTTTTTGTGAAAATTGACAAGCTGGTTCAAGAATTTGTATGGAAATTCATGTGATCCAGAACAGCCCAAACAATCTTGAAACAAAAGAATAAAATTGAAGGACTCATACTTCCCAGCCTCTAAAGTTGTCATGACAGTACACAGGTTTGGGAATAGTAGAGCATTTACTTAGCACAAGCAAGGGCCCTGGGTTTAATTCCCAGAACTATAAGAAAAAAAGGTAGTGCACACAACTAGTATTCTTGAAAGTGAACACAAAACAACTATATATACACACACCCCTGTATATGTGTATATACATGTGTGTGAATATATATATATTATATATATTAGCATATATATATGCTAATACAAATATAGTAATATAAACGGGAAGCTGAAATATAAAAATAAAAATGGAGAACTGAAGGAGAAGGTACAGTAGGAAGAATGCATATATTAATTTTTCCATATGTATTATGTGCCAATAAATATTGTATAAGTTGAAATATGTAGGTAAAAATAATGATCTACTTTAACTCTTTGTATGTGTATAGAGACACACATACATATGTACACACATTTTCAACTTATAATGAACTACTTGAGTAAAAATATTTTTTCTGAAGTTGAGTGATTACTTTGGTTATACTTCAGTTTCTTCTGCCAAATTTAACTAAATTAAATGTAATGGTTCAAATTTAAAACTAGTATATATAACATGACCTTTTTTGTAAAAGATTTTTATTTTTCTCTGATACATATGCACACAAATGTTAACTATGGTTATTTCTGTATGGTAGAATTTTGAGGTGATTTTAAAAATTTTCTTTGTGCTGTGCTGAATTGTTTTGCTTTAAAGTAATCATGGCATTTCAAATTAAACAACATGCTCAGAGGCAAATGAAAGGCAATTTTGCAAGTTTCAGTTTTGGGCCTCAGAGTAGTGTAGTTGGCTACATGCAAGAAGGCTTGGGCTAGAGGTTGAATTTGGGAGTGGCAGTGCATTGATGGTTTTTGAAGCTCATAGGAATATAAATAAAGTCATCTGAAGACAACTTCATCTGAAGACAGAAAAGTGCCCACAATGTCTCTAATGCTTAGCACATGCGTGGAGGAAGCTCCTGCAGGGCAGAGGAGAGGAACAGAGGGTCCCAGAGAGGAGGAGCCCCAGAGCACATTGTGGGCAGAGCTGAACGCCCAGGTGGGAAGGAGCCAGGGGCTTCTCATAGCCCAGATGCAAGGGTTGCCCGCCTGGATTTCCTTCTTGGTGATGAGTGCATTGTGTGCCTCCTACTTTCTTTCCCCCAAAGCCCATGGGTTAGAGAACCTAGTGAATTGCTTCAACTCCTTTTAAAGAACGAGACCTCTAAGATATTTGGGGTTTGGCTAACGACCGAGTCTTTTGAAGAGCTGCTGACTTCTAGCAAACAGGGACAGCATGTTTGAAGAGCCCTTGTATGGTTTTTGTGTGGGCCACAGGGAAATTTCTTTTTGAGAAATGCTTTATTGAACTAGCAAGTTTAAAGAGATTAGCAGATATGTGTTTACTCTTCACTGTAACAAACTCAACTTGCAAGTCTTTCTTCCGACTAGTTGGTAGTCTTTCTTGCAGGGCTAAAAATTTGAACCTTTTAAACCATGTTTTCTGTTAAAAGGAGGCCAAGTTTGGGGAAAGAGGAGTGTAGGTGGTTTGCTCAGCTCTCGGTGGAGCTCCTCCTGCTCGGGCAGGGCTGAGCCCTGTTGATGATCTTGGCTTTTGGTGGATAATGACTTTCTGCCGTGTGCTGGGATCTGCTTCCATGTCACAGCCTCCCTGACAATATCCTGTCACGCAGTGTGCCACCTCTCATGTGTCTCCTGCATGTCCACTCAACAGTGACCCTTGATCCTCTGCTGTCTGTGCCAGGAGAGCCCTGCCCACCTGGGTTACCTGGCTGCTCTCTCCTAGCAGAAAGCATCCCCTGCTGTCCTAATGCTTGGACTCCTGCACCTGTGCCCATGTGCTGATCTTCATGAAAGGAAGTCGGGTTTTCAAACTGTGCAGTGCGTTTAGAGCAAGGGTTTGAAGGAAGTAGGCGTGGATGTGCATCTGATTAGTTTTCCGATTTTCTCCCCTTCTAGGTAATCCTTACTAATATTCAAAACAGAAGCCCTAAGCCTGGCCCTGCTCCCCACGATCAAGAACTAGGTTTTTTCCTAGAAACAGGACTTCAGAGAGCCCATGTCCTCTATTTCAAAAATGGGTAAGCGTCTTCATTTTTTCAATCCACTTCCTAAAGAAGGAAAGTAGAAAGCCTTATCTGCCATCTCCAGTTTAGTTATTATCATAAAGCAATTCTAAACATGAACTACAACTGGAATATTTTTAGAAAGAATGAGCGTTGGCTCTTTTTTTTTTTTTTTTTTTTTTTTTTGTCTCCTCTCCACTTGGCTCTCTTGCTTTCCTGTGAGATTTTGGGGGAGGTAGGGAGGAGGTTGCCTATGTGCCTGTGAGCCCTAAGTTGGGAGTACCAAGACCAGTCGGGTGGGGCTGATGGGGCCATGCTTTGGGCGCCCTTCCTCCATGTGAATGGCACCACACAGGCCTCCCTACTTTGTCCAGGAAAAACAATGAAGTGGAAAGTCTGGCATACGAAGGTATCTCCCTTCCAGTGGCTGATCCATTCTGAACATTGGATCTGCCAAATCCGGGCGGTTTTTATGCTAGTGAGTGTGGCTGTGAGGACATTTTTCATGGGAGCTGCCTTTGAAAGGGTTGAAAAACATGACTGGAGGGCAGCTCTCTGATGCATTTGATGTCTTATTTTCCTTTTGTGTCGCTTTTGTGAGAAATGTGCTGATTCTGTTCCACATCTCTTCAGTTGTCCTTGTTTTGTTTGACCTTGTGCTGCAGGATAGATGTGCGTGAAGACCAACAGTAGGTATTTGGTTCCTCTTAGCTCCTTCTAGGCTTTGCATGGGAGGTACCTAGAGGCCTGTCCCCTTCCTCTAGGAGCAGAAGCAGTCTAGTAGTGCTTTGATTGGCAGAGGGGCCACAGTCCCAGCCTCTGGAAAAATGAACAATAGAGCTGTTCCCTCTTTGTTTTTAAGAACTTCAAACCTTGGTGCGTAGCTCACACAAGTGGGATTTCCTTCGCCTGGTGGCCCAGTGCTGCATGTATGTATTTTGTGTTGGTTGAAAATAAATGCTTATCTTCCAAATCGTATTAAGCTGTTTGGGAGAAAAGGCCTGCTTTGCTCTGAAGGATACTGGTTCAACTGACTATGGCCCATGAATGGCCACAATAAACACCCCAAGGTTTGCAGCAGCTTGGTGGTTTTGGCACGAGGATGCTCTCAAGTTTGATCTCTTCTACTGCTGCCAAGATCACCTGAGCCGTGGTGCATGTCCTGTAGGCTGAGACTGTGTTCTCTTTGCTGTTGTGGATAGAGGGGGTGGGAGGGAACATGGAATACTTTTCTCCTGAGCTGTTTCCTCTCCTTTTTCACAGTAAATGGTGGTCATCACAGAGAGACCCTCAACCCTTGCTCTCCCTCCCTCCAACCTGTGGAAGATGTATTGATATGGAAATCCAGAGACAGGAATCAGTTTACTTGGGGCTCTCAGTGGGGCCAAACCCATATTTTCTATTGAGAATACTTTCTTTCTCACTTTCTGTGAGATTGATCAGCGGGTGGGCTGGATAACTTATTTTTATCTTTGAAGCTTGTTCCTTGGGGAGAAAGAAGCAGGACTATTGGGCTCTGACCTCATCTCCTAAAATGTTGGTTATGCACTGGAATCCAACTAAAATATAATAATGAGAGGTTTGCACCAGATGATGGATTACATGCTGTGGATGGCTTTCTGACTCATTTCTCATTTTATTTTACTTTACTCAAGTTCAAGGCAATGCCCATTGGTGTAGCAGTAAGGGCCTGCTTATCTTTAAATGCCTTTCTCTCCTTTCCTTGTCCTCCTGCCTTCTGTCTGTGCTCTAAAGACCAGGTACTCTCAAAGGGCCCTGCTGGCTGCAGCAATCAAAAGGCAGAGTTGGCAGCAGTAGTGAGCAATTACTCTTGGGGAAGGAGGAAGTAGGGGTTGGTGCTGAGACCATAAAATGTGGGCAGAAGGAGGGAGCCCAGTGGGAGATTTGGACATGCCAAGTGCCACCAGGCTCCTTGACTCACGCAATTGGGTTATTCAGGGCCAGAGAGCCACACATGAGGGTCTTTTGTCTGGAGACACCAACAGCAGAATGGAAGGACCTGCTGTCCCTTCACACATTCCCACACTTCTGTCTTCTGATGGATTTGTTTCTTGTTTTTTTTTTTTTTTTTTACACTTTTTTTGTGTGTCTAGAAGAATACAGTGGCCAGAACTGATTGATTTTTAATGGTAGGAAAATGTAACATGGAAGAGTTTGGCAATAAGAGGTGGAAACAGGTAAAACACATATTATTTCTTTAGAAATATACTTAAATATATACTTGGCTTTAGGGTTGTCATTCCTGAGGACTTATCTAAGTTATAGGAATGAATCTTATTACTCTTTTATAACTCTTCTATCTTTCCCTGAACTGATCACCAAACTGGTGACCTTGGGCATCTTTGAGAAGACCTGATGCCAGGACCAGTTCCCAGGCCCCTTTGAGGCCTTAGACCTCAGTAGCACTTTTATGTCTACCGTGTGCATTTTCTTCATCTTCACTGAGCCTCACAGCCTTCTCTCTTCCATGTCCACTGCCCCCCTGTGAACTTGGCAATATTAGTATTGCCCAGTTTTAGAGAGGAGTCCAAGCTCAGAGGGATATGACTTTGTGTAGGTCGTACAGTGCCCTGGGTTCTAGGTTTCTGCCTTTACTCCTTTGACCACGTGGTGCAAACAACAAGTGACAAATTGTACCTTCTGCTGGTGATGGTGCCGGGCTGACTTATCAGTTGGAGGTGGGACCGGGTTAAGTCGGGGTGGAAGCTTGTGGAGAAATAGACATCATCATTTCATTGCTGGGCCTCACGCAGGCCACTGGGCCTGGGCTCGCGGGTAGGGCACTGATTCGCAGTGACAGCTGCTGCAGGTGAACCCCACTTGGGATGCATTACAGTTACCTTGGGTGACACACACGCACTGATGGACCCATGGATTTGGGAAAGTATGCAGGGCTCACTGGTCAGACTCCAGTAGGCTTGGGGTCTTCAATGGGCAGCACAGCTAACGGCAGAGAATCGCCCTCATCCCCAGTCACCTTCCGCCTTCTGAGAAGAGAAATGTCACTCCCCATTTGAGTGATTACAACCAGATTTGCCAGAGAGGCTTGGGGTGGCCACTCATCTATTGCATTTTGTTTTAGAAATATTTAACCATCTTTGTACACAAAGGACATTTCAAGTAACTCTGTTGCTTGTCAGCCATGTCGGGTATATTGTATGAGCAAGATGGAGGGAAGCATGTTTATCTCCTGGCTCTGATTGGTTTTAATTCAGGAAGGGTAATGCAGGAAGAAGCACATGGTGGCTAGCGCAGGGGACACATGCCTGCTGAGTTGTACCATTCACTGAGGCACATCACTGAGTTCTGGGTGGGAGGCCTTGACTCAGAACAACAGGTCAGGCACAGATGGGTAGATTTTTGGGGCTCCCTGGGGGTGCTCTGTAGACAAGCCAAGGAAGAAAAGAGTATGGAAGAGCATTTTTGAGTTCTGCTTTTACAGTCAAACACATAGAACATTAATCACCACTGAATGCAATGACTTTAAGAAGTTTTTAATCTTTTCACATAATCCTGTTGAGCTTGCAGCTGCTTATTCCTTTCTCAGTGTAGCCTAGACTTAGAATTCCACTAGGCCCTGCTTGTCGCCTGGGCTGCTGAGGAGGGGTGCTTCCGGGGCCTGGCCTCAGGGTCAGCAGTGGCTCCGCAGCCCATGTGATTGTGGGAGCCACGATGGGGACGGTGCTGGCCAGGAAGCCAGGCAGCAGAGCCACATGGCCTTTGTGTCCTAGCATTCAGGCATTTTCCCTCTTGCAGCGATAGGAAGCATTCATTTCTTAAATGGCACGCTACTTTTGACATTGTGAATCTAATGTGGTGGAGGTGAGAGAACTCAGACATGTTTCTTGTCAGCATTTAATGTGTACCAGTTGTTTGTATATGCCACTCTTAGGAGGTACAGAGATGAAAAGGAAATGGGCTTTACCCTCTGGAGATAGTAGAAAAGGGGGTAAGGTGTAAACATTAGGTGCTTGAAAAGTTTTACTGTGGTTCTTTAAGAGATTAAGCAGTGAAAGAACACCTAATCCCTTTAAATAAGATGAAGTTCCCAGGTCCATCTACCCCTCATTCAGTAAGGTCACTTGTTCTTTCATCTAATGAGTATTAATTGTGCACCTGTTAGGTGCTAGGCCCTTTGTTAGTAGTGGGGATATAGTAGTAAAAAGGAAGGACAGAGTCCCTGCCCTCCTTGAATTCATGGAATTAAATCTCAGAGAATTAAGGGTTAAGCGAAGCAGTTTCATGATAGTTTGCTCATGCTGTGACGGGGTAGTCCAGGTTGGCACAAAAGCAAGCAGGAGGAGTGCTGTGCTGGGATGGCCCCATGATTTGGAAAAAGAAAGATTTCAAGGAGTGTTCTTGAAATGGTTCGATGTGAACAGACCGGGAGAGCTGGGGGGCATCCAGGCGGTTGGGAGCAGTGAGGAGTGAGAACTGTGCTCAGCCTGTGTGTGGTCTGTAGGTTACGCAGAGACCAGCCTGGCTGGAGTGAGGGTTTATGTCAGAACCAGAGGATTTTTATTTAAACCTCTTGGTGCAGGGCCTGGCCTGCGGTGGGTTTGACCAGTCATCCAGCAGGTATTTGCTGGACTCTGCCATGTGCCAAGTACCGTGCTCAATGTCAGTGTCCATGGGTGAAAATAAGAGCTACAGTCCAGGTCTCAGGGACGATATTGTCTAGGGAGGCAGACACTGAGATGAGACCGAGACCTAAAGGATGAGAGGGGCTAACCAGGCCAAGGGCAGGGGAAAGAGTATTCCAAGCAGAGAGCCCAGTGTGTGCCAAGACCATGACTCCGAGAGAGATTAGTGTGTTCCCGAATCTGAAAGGAGTCCAGCATAGCTGAAGCATAATAGTAGGGGGAGAGTCATAGGTCACTAGTCTGGCTGACCCCCCAAAAGCAGTCTACGGGGGCACCATTCAAGGAGGCATAATGATTGCCCAAAGAAAAATCCCCGTCACCAGAATAGAGGGGAGGTGATACCAGGTGGGCATCTAACGTATTGCACCTCAGAGGTAGCAGCGTGAGTACAGATCGAGAGAAGTGGATGGGTCCAAGATGTGTGACAGGACTGTTGGTGGCAGAACTAATTGATGCACTGGGTTGGAGGCAGAAGGAGGCAAATGGAGAAATCAGAGATGATGCCCCAGTTTCAGACTTGAGCAATTAGGTAGATGAGCTGGAGACAAGGAAATGAGGTTTGGAAAAGGGGAGTCAAGACTTTTCCAGAGATGCCTGTGAGCCGTCCAAGGAGACGGCCAGGTGAAAGTGTCAGCTAGGAAGGCGTGTGAGTATGCGCCTGTATGTGTGCATCTGGACTCATTAGAAAGCAGAAGTTTCAGAGTATTGAATAAACTCAAAGCTGGGGCCTAGGTGAGGTCAGTGAGGGGCTGAGGACAGAGAGAGGAGAAGCAGCCCAGCAGCCACTTGGACACCTGGAAGAGGGGGACTCGGGTAAAGGAGGAGGAGCTGTCAGAATCTGTGAAAGCCACGTGGGACTCTATGGGGACCCACACTGGGAGGGAGGAAGTAGTTGCCTGTGCTGAATGTTGCTGAGATGTTAGGAAAGAAGACCAAAGTGTGGTGGAAGGAGGAATGTGAGATTAAATGCCAGCCAAGGAGCACGGGATTAATTCTGCAGGCCTGGAGGAGCTGTTGGATCATGAGGACAGGGTAGTTCATTTGTCGGAGGCCTAGTGTCACCAGGCGCAGGTCCCCTTTCAGTTGGACTTGCTTCATTTTACATGGCTTGCTGGCCATAGCTGCATTCTGACCGCCACAGGACCCTCTTGTCCAGGGTGGGAATGGAGGGAGGGAAAGGGATGAGTGTGAGTGGGGCTTCAGCAACTTCAGACGGTGGCTTTCTCGTGCAGCCTGGCCAGGGGTCACCGTGGGGATGCTGTACGTCACATGTCTGAGAATTGTTGACTACCTTCACTTGTGTGTAAAGCACCTCACACAAATCATTTCATACCAGCAGGAATTTTGGTAATAGTGGAATTGTGGTAGGTACTGGTTCTGAAAACCCTGGAGCTCTGACTGCAGTTAGCACTGTGGCTCTTTATAAATGAGCTCCGGAGAAGTCCTGTTCACGAATCATCCAGCAGTGTCTACAGAGCCCCTTGGCAGGTACTTGCTAGTGCCAGGCGATGTCCTCAGTGAGCAGTCACTGCCCTGATGGAGTTCGCATATTGATTCAGGCTTGCACAACTGGATGGCAGAGCTGGGACCTGCCCTCCTGCTCTCACTCCCAGTCTAGTTCTCTCGCCATGCAGGCCACAGTGACCACGTGCAGAAGTGGCCTGACAGCAAAGCTCAGAGGGATACATTACACTAGAAAATGAGGACTTTTAAAACTTGCCTGGTTGTAATTGTTTATGTAATAAAAAGCATCAGACAAGTCTCTGTTTTATTTAAATGTGGGCTATGTCTGGCTCATCCTTTCCTGCCATCAAAACTTTAGTCATAGAAACAAAGGAATCCTTATCAGTTTTCATTATGAAGCTCCAAGACCTCTTTTCCCTGTGCTGACTTACTGGTAACAGGTGCTATACTTGTAATTGTTTTCAGAGTGTTTTGTAAGTGCCGGTACTTAATAAGCATCAGAAGCCTTGCGTCCAGAAAGCTTCAGCAGCATTCACCAGGATAGGTGCAGGGTGTTGGCGCGTCCTTCACTCCAGCAGAAGGTGGCATGGGTCGTTTAGGGTCTCACAGTAGGGAGTGGCCTAGTGAACTTACTGACAGATTATTACATCTCCTAAGGCCCTTCCCCACCTGGCTCTGCTCAGCTAGGCACTGCCTCTTGGAAAGTAGCCTGCAGCTTCTTTGACCACAACTAAAAAACTAGAATTCCCAGAAACATCAACTGGTATAGGATTTATCTAAGGTAGTGAGTTTTAATTTTAATGGGGGCTGGAGGAGAAGGACAGATTCTTCATTTGTTTGCTTATTCATTCACTTATTTATTCATCTGCCAAATATTTATATGCTAGGAACTAGATCAAGACAGCAAATGATCTCTGTGGAATTTTCAGTCTAGCAAGAAAATAAATAATTATAAGTGCACTAAGTCTTTTAGGAAAGAAGAAAGAGAAAATGTTATTATCTTTTCGTACCGTTGCTTTTCACCTTGCAGATTTTCCTTTCAAGGCATAGTTATATAATATGGTGTCTAAAAACCAGAGTTAACTCAATTTTTTGGAGCATGTCGCAATACCTCCTGATATAACTGGTGATTGATTCCCCCAGGAACTGCTGATAGAAAAACTTTATATTGGATGTCAGTGTTCAAAGACCAGTTCCTGGATGGGAGTGGGGCAGATAAACTCGGCTGCAGGAGCACAAGGTGCTCTCTGAGGAGGGCTGCCCACTTTGTTTAGTTTCAGGTGACACATTGTGACACTAGTGTATATCAGCTTCTGCTCTGTGCCTGGCATTTTTTAGGTGCTGGGATAAGATGGTGAGCAGCCAGGCCCACCCCTTGGACTTGGAGAGGAATCAGATCATCCTACTCTTAGATGTATATCTACTTCCTAAGATAGTGCTGAGAATCCATTTTAAAATGCAATGACCTAGATTTGGTGGTTATGGGAAATTTTCCTGAAGTGGTGAGGCAGAAACCTACAGATAGATCGTGGATGAGTAGGTAACTAGTTGAGGTGAGGTAGTGAGGGAGGCAGTCAAGGATCCGGAGCAGCAGCTTGTCCAGCCAAGGCATCTTCCTTTCTCTGCTTCATTTTCCTCCTTAGCATTTAACCAGCAGTAAATACACTATGAGTGATGGCGTCCAGGGATCTTCTCACGGTCAGTTCACAGGCCACACCAGGTACCCCTCTGTCTAGGAAAATGCAGGACCGACCCATAATGGCAATGTCTAAGGTTTGCCCCAATGCAAGCATTCTCTCAGCATTCCTTCAGCTGTCTGGAGCTGTTCTCTGTCCCTCTGGCCTCAGGTGACAGCTCAGGTGGTAGGAATACAGTGACACTAAGTAGTTGTGCACTCTGCCCAGCATCACCCCAAGTTTTTAGGGCCTTCCAAGGGCTGTGTTCAGTCCTAAGAGGTGCCACACTCAAGGAAGGCCACAGCTGATGTCTTCATTGGGTTTCTTTCGCTCCTCCCAGTCCAGATGCAAGTTATCAATCAGGGGTCATTTTTACCATAAGCAATGTAGCCTAATAGCATAAATGACATGTTATCTTTATTAGATTTCCAGGACAATGGAACTAGAAAGTTAACCAAAGATCAGATTCTCAAGCAGAAGAAGAAGGAATTTGTTAACTCTTTGCCCACATTATATCTTTTTCTTATTTAATTTGTTTATGTCTGTCTCCCTTCACTAGAACATATATTCCACTTGGGCAGGAAGTTTTATCAGTAATTATTTAAGGACAGAGCTGTACTTTGAACAGTGCCTGGTATGTAGTTGTAAATGAATAAGTGAATGAGGGAATGTACCTCTCATTTTTGGCTGGGATGGCTGTGGCTTACAGCGATTGCAATTTTCTTTCAAAATTAGTCAATGTAACATGTACCAATTGAAAACTAGATGTGCTGAGGACTGTACTGGGTGTGGAGGGTATAGGGGTGAACAAGAGGAGTTGGATCAGCTTTGTGGAATTTATGCTTCTGCTGTTGCTTCTTGGAGGTAGACAGGGAGGTGTACTGAGACCATCTAGGTCTTCCTGAACATGATTTCACTCTTTTCAAAGTGGATGGAGGGTGCTGGGTATCAAAGCATTTCCTTGACCCCAGCAAGAAATAATGTTTTCTGGAAAGATCATAGGGACTTCTGCTTTCTGTCCTGTCTCTGAGGTTGGAGGGTATTCATAGATATACTGGCTTTATTATAATTCCTTAAGAAGGCCCTGATAGAGTATTTAATTTCTGGGACATTCCCAGCGTGGTAGGATTCTGGTGCTGGTCGGCCGCCGTACTTAGGCCTGTGTACACATCTGGATAAGATTCTGGAGTTCCCACAGCAGGAAAGAGCTTCCAGGGTTAACTGCTGAGAACATTGGCTCCCACAGCCTCCCAGACTTGCATGTTTTTAAGACTTCAAGTGTGTGTCTTGTCCAGTTGAAACATCCTGGGGTAAAGTTGGACAGAGAAGCATGTGAGAGTGTTCAGTATGGTCTTTGTAGGCACCCCTTGAAGGGAGAGCCTTGAAATGACACGTGTGTTGGGAAAGAGGAATCTGCATCCTGTCTGGGCCAGAAAGAAGCCAACTATCACCCTTTTTTGGATCTGTCAGACTGTGGGGAGCTGTCATAGTGATTTAGTGATGTCTGCCCAGGGGGTGGGTGGATGGGAAGGACAACATAAGGAGTGCATGTAGCATCCCTCTCTGGCTCTTGCCCACAGCAAAGCTCACGGACTTGCTTTTCCTCTTTCCTGGCTTAGATGTCAAGTGCTAAGGGTGTGGAGAGGGGTGGAGGTCCCACCTTTTTTCAAAGGATATTTCATACCCATTTTTTTTAAAAAAAGCATCATTTTCTTCTCCAATCTTGTTTTGTAGAAATATTTTTAGTCAACGCTTAGAATTGTGGGGAGGGATTGAGCTAAAAGCCCAGAAAAATGACTGAGACATCTTGGGAGAATTTATGACTTACACATTTCTAGAACCTTCTATTGAAAATAAGAGGTGCTGTACATTTTCATCCATGTTTCTACTTTTATATCTTTGCATGGCAACATCTTTGACAGATCTGCCTACCGAGGAGGAAACCTATAATAGGCTGTGTGCTCTTATAGTAAATCCTGTATTATAACATTTAAAAATCCATGAATAAGGGCTGGTGAGATAGCTCAGTGGCATAAGCACCTGCCTGGCAAGCGCAAGGTCCTGAGTTCGACTCCCGGTACCCACATTAAAAAAAAAAATCAATGAATAAGTTTTTTTTTTAAATTGACATTTGGTTTTTCTACCTTCTTCTCTATTTTAGGTTTAAATTTTTCTTTTTATTCACAAGTGCCTTTGGTGGTAATTCTCTAGATTTGGCAAGGACACATTGTACCTTTCTCCTGCTAGCTCGTCTTCCTTCTGCTGCCCCTTGGCATATTTGCATCCTCTCCATTTTTCTGTGCTGCCTGGCTGATGGTCCTGGTCCCTGGTTCTCTTTGAATCTTCCTGGCACATTAGCATCAAAAGAAGCAAATCCCTACATGTTGGAAACATGAGCAGTTAAAATGTCAGGAAGAATCTGAGCTGTGTTTCTTCTGAAGAATACACAGAAAAACTCATTAGCCAGACTTAGTGAAACCTGAATTATGTGTTTTTTTGTTTTTTAAGATGCAACTATATTGTTTCCAAGTACATTTTGAGCTGGTAAATTAAACAAACAAACCTAAAACCTTAAACTACAGCCTACTAAATTCCATGAGTGTTTATTGGAAGCCCACTGGGGAAGTTCTGGGGATATAAGATAATAAAAAGTGTTCTCTCTGAGCTTATGGGGAAGACAAGGATGTCACTGAAAATTTATAACACACTGTTGGAAGTACTATAATGAGGGGTTATGCTGAAGGAGAAGGGAAAGGAGTAAGGAGAAAGTAGCTAACTACTCTGGTGAATTCATAAGGTTTTTTTGGTTTTGTTTTGTTTTTTTTCAGAAGAATTGACATTTGAAATTGGTCTTTGAAGGAAGGATAAGATTTACAGTTTTACGGAGATCTTAGGGAAGTGAAGGGGACAGTGTTTCATAGCTGGGTCCAAGGATTTGGATCCTTGCTGTTTGTTCCATTTGCTAGCCGAGTGACATAGGCAAGTTGCTGTGCCCTCTCTTGGTTTCTTTGTGTGCAGCTGGGGTAACGACAGTACCTATTTCCTAGATACACAGGTGGACTAAGTGAGTTAGTGATTACAATGTGCTCGAACAATGTCTGGCTCTTAGTAAGCACTATATAAAGGTTTAATAGGTGAATAAACAAAACCCTGCAGAGTAGAGGGTTTGTTATTGCCCTTAGAAGGAAAATCAAGAATCGGCAGTTCAGAAATCTAGGAAGATAGCAGCAGACAGCATTATGGCTGGATACTATTTGCATTTGTGTGGGAGGAAGCAGCAGGGAGCAATAGGGTGACTGAAGGACCTGAGGACAGGAGACTCCAAAATAGGAAGTGTTTAGGAGAAAGTGTGGCCATTTTGAGATTAGCAGCTGAAGATGAGAGGGGCTTGGCTCAGTAAGGTCCAAGGGGCTGGAGCTGTCCTGCTCCTCTGAAGGCTTGAATCTATCCCAGTAAGGCTCTTTGCAGGGATCGGGCCCCATTATGAGGAGAAACTGCTGAAAGTGCAGTGAAAATTGACTAAGAAGTGACATGAAACAAAAGAACAAGAAGATAGAGAGAAAAGTGGGGAGACACAACCTGATATTTTAACAGCTTTATTCAGGTATAATTTATATATCAAAAATTTTACCTGTTTTAATTATATGGTTCGGTTGTTTTTAATAAATTTATACAGTTGTGCAATGATCGTGATTCAGGTTTCAGGCATTTTCATCACCCTAGAAAGTTCTTTATGCCTGTTTCTAATCAATCTCCACACCCATCCTAGCCCCAGGCAACCATTTATGTACTATCCATGTCTATAAATTTTGCCTTTTCTAGAAATTTCTTGTGAATGCAATGGTAGAATATACGTGTCTAACTTCATTCACTTAACATAATGGTCCTAACATAATGGTCTTGAGGTTCACCCATGTTGTAGCATGTAGGTCATGACTTATGTAGGTCATGTAGTTATTCTGTTTCACGTACCTGTTCACCAACTGATGGACATTTGGATTGGTACCACTTATTGGCCATTATAAGAATGCTGCTATGAACACCATGTACAGTTCTTTCCATAGACTTTATTTTCATGGCCTTATATAGATTCATAGGAGCTGAACTGAGAGGTCATACGGTGAGTTTGTGTTTAACTTTTAAAGAAATTGCCCAGCTGTTTTCCAAACTGGCTGTACCACTAGCAGTATACAAGGGTTCCAGCTTCTTTCCATTCTTTTTAGCACTTGATATTGTCATGTTTTTTAATGAGAATCATTCTAGTAAGCTTGGAGTAGGCTCTTGATTTTAATTTGCATTTTCCTATGATATTAGCAGCTCTTCATGTGTTTATTAGCTATCCTTTTCTTGTCTGTGATGAAAGATCTTTTCAGATCTTCTGTCCTATTGGGTTGTCTTCTTATTGAGGGGTAAGAGTTTTTTTATGTATTTTGGATACAGGTGTTTCATCAATTATATGTTTTGTGAATTCTCCCCTCCCTCGCTTGCTACCTGTCTACCTACCTTCCTTCCTTCCTTCCTTCTTCCCACCCATACTGGGGATTGAAACCAGGGCCTTCTCACTGAGCTATACCTCTAGCCCTTTTTTATTTTTTATTTTGAGACAGGGTCTGACTAAATTGCCTAGACTGGGATTGAACTTGTGATCCTCCTGCCTCAACCTCTCAGAATGCTGGGATTACCGTATAAACATGTGCCGCCATGCCTGGCCTATATTTTCATGTTTTAAATGGTGTCATCTAAAAGTTTTCATTTTGATGAAGTCTAATTTATCAGTTTTTTCTTTTTACAGATCATCTGTTTACTGTTATATCTAAAAATTTTTTTGCCTACTCTCAGGCAGAGAGCTTCTCCTATTTTATTTGAGAAGTTTTTATACATTTAGCTTTTATATTTAGGTTTCTACCCTATTTTGAATTAATGTTTGTATATAGTGTGAGGTAAGGATCAAAGTTAATATTTTTGCACATAGATAACTAGTATTCCAAGTTCTATTTGTTGAAAAAATCTGTTTTCCCCTAATTGCTTTTATAATTTAGTAAAAAATAAATTAATTGAATAAAAATATGAAAAAAAAGTGAAGGTTTATTTCTGGAGTCTATTTCTTCATTGATATAAGTGTCTATTCTTAAGCCAATACCATAGTGTCTTTTTTTTTTTTTTTTGTGGGTACCGGGGGGTCGACCTCAGGACTCCACGTGCCAGCAGGCGCCCGTGCCGCTGAGCGATATCACTGGCCCCTTTTTTCATATGTGGGTTCCGGGAGTCGAACTCGGGCCCTCGCATTTGCCAGGCAGGTGCTTACGCCGCTGAGCCATCTCACCGGACCCCTATAGTGTCTTAAATACTGTAGGTTTATAGTAAGTTTTGAAATTAAGTAGTATAAGTCCTCCGATTTGTTCGTTTTCAAAATCATTTTTATTAGTTTTTGACATCTGGTCAATTTTTGATATTTCTGTATAAATTTTAGAATCAGCTTGCCAATTTCTACCCTAAAAAATCTGCCAGTAATTTGATGAGAACTAGAATGAATCTCTAATTTGAAGAGGATTGTAAATCTTTCAGTCTAATGTCTCTCCATTTAGATTGACTTTGGTTTCTCTCAAAAATGTTTTACAACTTTCATTGTACAGGTTTTGCTTTTCTGTTAAATTTGTTTTGTTCATTTTCATGCTATGGTGAATAGATTTGTTTTCTTAATTTTATTTTCAAATTATTCTTTATTATTGTATAGAAATACTGTTGATTTTTATGTAGAGATGTTGTGTCCTGCAACCCTGCAAATCTCATCAATTAGTTCTTAAAATTTTTAATCAATTTGGATTTCTACATACAGCATCATGTATCTGTGAAGATAAAGCTTTACTTCTTCCTTCCAATCCCAAGGCCTTTAGTTCTCTTTAGTGCCTCTATTCACCCCCCAAGGTTGAATAGAGATGCTAAGAACAGACATTCTTATCCTGTTCTGGTCTAAGCAAGAATCCATTCAGTCCTTCACCATTAAGGATGATGTTAGCTGTAAGTTTTTGATAGATGTCTCTTGTGTCTAGTAATATTTCTTGACTCAAAATCTATTTTACCTATTATTGAGGTAGCTACTGTTTATACTGTATCTTTGATGTCCTTTGACTTTCAACCTATGTATGTCTTTGAACTAAATTATCTTTCAGTCTCTTACATGTACTTGGATGTTCTTTTTTATCTTATAAAATTTTTGCCTTTTGAACGGCATACTTAACTATATACAGTTGATATAACTACTGGTTGACTAAATTTACATTTACTCTTTTGCTCTTTGTTTCTCATGTCTTTTTTGATGCTTTATTCCTGCTCTACTAACCTCTTGGGTTAAAAAATACTTTTTAGTATACAACTTTAATTTTTCTTTTATATTTTTAGTTTTAAAAAAAATTTTTGCTGGTTCCTCTATGGATTACAACATACATCTTAAATTATCACAATCTATTTCTGGCTAATACTGACTTAATGCAGTAAAATAAAGCAACTTTGCTTTCTTATAGCTTCATTTCCTCCCTTCTTCTTTGTGCTATTAATACCTTTATGTTATAAATACAACAATGCAGTACACTAATTTTTCCTATATATAATATCTTTTTAAATAGAAAATATCTTATTTAAAAAGATAAAAAGCTTAAATAGTCTTTTATATTTACCCACATATTGACAGTCCAGGTGCACTTATTAATTTATTTCTGTGGATTTATATCACCATCTGATGCCATTTCCTTGCAGCCTGAAGGACTTACTGAAAATTTTGTGTTGGGCGAGTCTATTAACTATGGGTTTTCTCACTTTTATTTATCCAGGAATGCCTTTATTTTGCATTATTTTTCTTTCTTTTTTTTCCCAAGGACTGGAGATTGAACCCAGACCCTTACACTAGACAAGTGCTATACCACTGAGTTACATCCCCAGCTGTTTTTAAATTTTGTTTTAAATGAGACAGAGTCTTGCTAAATTGCCCAGGCTGGCCTTGAACTTGTGATCCTTCTGCCTCAGCGATAACCCTCCTCCCCCCAGTAACTGAGATTATAGGTACAAACAGATAGTTCTACTAGAAATAGAGTCTTGGTTTTTATTTTTTCTTTTGGCACTTTGTGTATGTCTTCCCCTGATATCTGATAAGAAGTCACTGTAATCTTATTGCTATTCCCTGTATGTGATTTAGTTTTAGGGTTGTTGCTTTCAAGATTTGGTTTGCCTTTATCTTTCAGGGGTTTTATTCTTATGTGTCTCTGTTCATTTTTCTTTAGTCTTTTTTTCTGTAGATTAAATAATTTTTATTCATCTATCTTTAAGTTAAGTGATTTTTCTGCCATGTCAAAGCTGCTATTAAGCCCATTTAGGGAATTTTTCATTTTAGTTATACTTTTCAACTATAATCACCATTTTGTTTATTTTCTTAGTTTTTATTCATCTATTGAGAGCCCGTTTGTTGAGTCATTGTCATCTTATTTTCTTTTCATCTTTAAAGATATTTTTCATTAGTTCTTTGATCATACTCACAGTAGCTTCTTTGAAGTCTAACATGTGGATTTCTGACCTGTGGGCCCATTTTGGAGCAGGCTCATCAACTAGTCTTTTTTTTCCGAGCGTGTACCATACTTTTCTGTTTCCTTGAATGCCTCTGCTACAAAACAAAATGGAAATACATATAAATAAAAATGGAAGGAAAATGCTGATATATGCAAAAACATAATTAATGGTGCTGGCAATAGTAGTATTGTTATTTTGAAACTTTCTGGTGTAACATGGAATAAGGCAGTTGAATAGTTATGGTGTGTTCTAATCCTTTCATCTGCTATGTTGTTGAGAACCAGGATTCTTGGTATGGGAGAAATACAAAAATAGCCAAGAAAAAAAATTGTAGTCCCAAATTTGAATGATTGAATTAGAAATAGCAGTATGAAGTATTTGTGTATGTGTGTGTGAGAGAGAGAGAGAGAGAGAGCGCGAGAGAGACTGACTGACCGTGGGGTCACGGATCCATGAGCAGTGAACATTCTTAACTGCTCAGTTGTGATCTTGAAATGTCATATTCCAATAAGAGAAACTTCGTTGCTGTTTTGGGACAAGAATGTATACAATGAGCCCGAAACATCTTTACACGCACCCAGATAGCAAGTAAACTAACAAAGATTTCTAAGTCGCGTTAATGGGACTCAGGCCAAATATGGAGCAATTTGAATTTGAGGAAGAATAAAAATTACAATAGACTCATCAAATATATTTAAATTCATGAGTTCTAATTCAGTATCTTGAAAACTACATAAATGGAAAGAATGAAATATTTTACTGTATGCACTGAGCCACTGGAAAGCCAAATAGTAAAAGAAGGAAAACATCTCCTTATAAAAGTATTCCAGGTCACAAATGAAAGCACACTGAGAGAATTAGATCTTCCCTGCTTTGTCATTCCCTGGGGATCCGTACCTCTAGACCCCGAGCATCCCGTGTTGCTCACACCAGAACAGGAGCGAGCACTGCCAACGCCCCGTCAACGTGCTCAAACCTGCATCGATCAAGCCTTGGGATCCAGCTGCCAAACTGCAGGGCATACAGAGAACAGAGGAATGTACCATGAGTGTGCAGTTTTCTAGTTTGTGGGAACAGTCAGATTCTTCAGCAGTTCACTTTTAAGGAAAAGAAAGAGAAGGGAAATGTAAAATAAGAGATTTTGAAGAATCATCACATAAGTGTAGTTAGTTAGTGGACAAGACTAACATATAGTGTAAGGATGTATACTTGAGTGATTAAACCATAAAGGAAGGTAAGGAAGCAATGGTCACAAAAGTCGGGGTACTTGTCATTTTTGGGTGGAGAGGCCTGTTAATTGGGATAGCATGAGTAGTTTGTTTGGTTTTGGTCTTACTTAGACAGAGGTTCCAAGGGTGTTTGTCCTGTAATAATCCCCTTATATGACTTGCTGTATTTGCATTTATACAGTAAAAAGATGAGAAAAGAATTAAAGGGCCAATAAAAGGCTAGAACACTGCCCAGCAGAGGGCAGGGCGGGGGTCCCTGAAGCCAGGAGTCAAGACTGGCTCAGCCTCTCACCACTGAGCTGTGAGCCGGCCTCTCCCTTCCCCTTGCAGGGCTCACTTTCTCTCTCTGTTAGTTAAGCATGGTAAGTTCCTGCCCGCCTCAGTAGGTGGGTGGGAAACCATCTGGAAGAATGGGTTGGGGCATGGAAGGAATTAGTGGCATCTGACAAGATGGTGGCGGCTAACAGTCCCTGAGCAGTGACTGTTACCCGATGGCGTCCTTACAGCAGCCTGTGGTAGGGTGCAGCTGGGTCTACTTCTTCCCAGCATGTGGGGACCCTGTCTCTGTCCTGGAGGAGCCAAAGTCTGAATAAATAACAGCTCTTCTGGATGGCTTAGAGGGGCTGGAAGATTGCTCATTCCGTTAAGCAAACAAGATATTCTGTCACAGATTGCATTTGCCCCACTTGGTGCTTAGCAAATCCTTTCTTCTATAGATAGTGCCCAGGGAAACTTGAGCTTGCAGTCTGGAGTGATCGTGAAACCCACCTGGGAAGAACTGAATAAATGAGGCAGTGTATGATGAGAGAACTTACTAGAAGGTTGTCCTGATGACACATGGACAGACCTGCTTCTACATTGTTATCATGTTGTCAGCATCGGCCTCTCCATCTCGTGCCATCTTCCTCCCAAGTTCTGCTTCTTCTTGAAGCTGAAGCACTCAACAGGAGTTCTCTGTTCTCCCTTGGTCGCCAACCCTAAGGGTCCTCTTCTGTGGACTGTGTGGCCAGGCACAGCAACTGCTGTGACCTTTGCTGCCCTGGGCCATTCCTTGCTGCTCTGCTGCCTCTGTGATGCATTTAGTTGTGTTTTGGGAGTCAGCCACATTTTCCAGCTTGTTTGCAGGCGTCTGCCTGACAGGGATCATCTTCAGCTTTTCTGGGCACTTGAACCAGATTTGGACCTGGGTTCAGATCCCAGCCTTTCTGTTCATGGGTTGAATGACCATGAGCATGGTACCCCAATCTTCCTGAACCTCTGTTTTCTCGTGTATAGAACTCCAGTTGAGAAGGAAATTGTGACACAATGTGTAATACAAATCATTTCTGATTTTGCCCTGTTCTCTATTAAACCAAAGGTTCCCAAACATACCAGTGGCTGCTCTGGCTTCTACCCAATAAATGTTTATATGTGCAAGAAGGACCAGATGGCGGGTGGTGGGAGGTAGAAAATGGCTGGGGAGGGCCGGTGAGATGGCTCAGTGGTGTAAGCACCTGCTTGGCAAGCGTGAGGGCCCGAGTTCGACTCCCGAAACCCACATACGAAAAAAGGTCCAGTGATATTCAGCAGCACAGGCGCCTGCTGGCGCGCAAGGTCCTGAGGTCGACCCCCGGTACCCACAAAAAAAAAAAAAAAGAGAAAATGGCTGGGGAATGTGAGGATTGACATGTTTTGAGCAGCAGGTCAGGAGCTTTCCAGGTGCCATCTCATGCAGGCATCAGATGGTGGCATTAGTCCCATTTCATAGATGAGGAAAAGGCAAGGTGAAACCAATTGATCCATTCCTGCCCTTCTCGGTGTTTGCCTCACATCTGGTACTTACTCCCTTTGCCATGTTTCCAGATGTCCCACATTCCATTCGCCCTTCCTGTCCTTCCTCTTCTCAGGATCATCCTCGGCCTCTGCCCCTTTCTTCTTCTGTATCCCCAAATTATTAGGCCTTCCCAAGCCCAGCAAGTTATCTGGCACAATTCAGAGGAATGTGCGAGAATCCCCTAGGGCACTGTTCTGCCTCCAACCAAACAGTGCTGTTGTGTTGGTTTCCCCAGGGAGAATAGTGGAGGTTTGTGTTTACCCATTTAATGACAAAAAATCCTCCCTTCCCTACTGGTTTTGATCTGAGTACCTGTGGGCTGCCTGAAGCAGGGCCTCCAAGGTGCCATCTCCTCGTCCTCTGTGGCCTCTCTTCATCCCCATCTGCTACCTGCTCGACTCCTAAAGCCATTCGGGCCCTGTATGCTTAAAGGCCTTTTTTCTTTCAAACAATTCCCTTGGAGTTTTTCCCACTTGTCATAGTTTTGAAATGTCATGCCCAGAGTTGATTTGGAAATGCAATTCTCCTGTTCCTGCTAATTGAAATGGGAGTGAACATTGTACTCTTATGCTTGCACTTAAAAACTTTCAGCTTGAGTGCTTATGGTACGTTTGAGAGGACTTTTCTCTCTTCACATCCTTCCTGCCTTTCTTCTTCTCTACAGCCCAAGGGACTGGATGAACAGAATGGCTGAAAGCCCTTTTTCAATGTGACTTTGCTACTTGGAGTTGATAAATATTTGTAGTCATATTGTTAGAACAACATTTCTACCTTCTTCTAAACTATCTTTCCTCTGCATTGTCATTGCCCCCTTTTCTTTTTGGCAGTACTGGGGTATTGGGGATCGAATCCTGAGCCACCCTACCACTGAGTTATATAGCCTCAGCCCTTAAACAAAAATTTTTTTGAGACAAGTCCTCCTTTGTTAAGGTTCTCAGGCCTCAAACTTTGTGGTTCTCCTGCTTTACCCACCTGAGTAGGTGGGATTACAGGTGTGCACCACTGTTCCTGGCTTCATTGCCTTTTAAAATGAATGTTACACTGGCCTGGTGTATGTGAGCGTTCTGTGTGATTGGCTGAGCCCCATCTTACAAAGCAGGCTTGTTGGGGTCTCAGCCCTGCAGCCAGCTAAATGTTTGTCTTTTACCCACCCCGCCCCACCCAGCCCCCAGTAAATGATGTGCGTGCTGAGCTCTTCTCCTTCCTGCTTTGCATTACAAGCTCACCAGCTTTGGTGGTTCACCACCCAAGTTCCCAGTGTTTAGTTCAGTCTGGCACTTTCTTGACTAATTCAGACACTGTCCGAATGTTATCTGTGACCCTGGAGGTGGCACAATGAGGAGGCACGGGCCACCCTCCCTCAGTTCCCATCTTGGTCAGCGCTGCCATTGCTCATACCCTGTGGCAGAGTCATTGCCTCCTCCCTGAGGACTCCAGTCTCAGAGATGTCATCATCTCCCAGGAGAAGTTTTTACTGTCCTCACCTATGCCTGTTATTGTCGTTTGTCTTTGTGGGGCAAACCTGTGAATTAGGTAGCTGTATCTCTGGGACATGGTGACTTTCAACAAATAGCAGAGTGAATAAGTGAATCAGACTGGGCAGTACCATTTTTTTATTCAAAATTAAATGATTCTAAAGAAGGAACGCAGGTTTTCATGTGTTGTAAATTGACTGGCAGATTCCAGAATTCTAAAAGTTTTTTGAGCAACGGCAGGGTTTTCAGAATTATGGCCTTAATAATGGCAAATGCTTAAGCAGCACTTTCTACACGTGTTGACTCATTTACTTCTTATGGCAAATCCATGAGGTAGGTACAGTTGTTATTTCCATTTTATACATAAGGGAACTGAGGCACAGGCATTTGCCCAAGGTCAGCGGTCACCAAATGGTGAAGCTTTGCTTGAACCCACATGGACTGGCTCAAGTCATCAACCGCACTCTATTTTGTTTCTCAGAGTTCAAGTTTATAGATAAATGTACAGATTCCGTGGTGAATATTCGAAGGCCGGCCCTTATGTGATAGATACATTCTGGTTAGTTGTTGAAAGTACTATTTGCCTGGCATGGTGGCACATGCCTGAAATCCCAGCTACTCTGGAGGATGAGGTAGGAGGATTGCAAGTGCTACCCCAGCCTGGGCAACTAAGTGAGACCCTGTCTGAAAATTTAAAAAATTTTAAAAGGGGACAGGGATGTAGCTCGGTGGTAGAGCTCTTGCCTAGGATGGGTGAGGCCCTGGGATCAATTTCCAGTACTGGAAAAATAAAAGTAATATTGGTCTGAAGAATCCAGGTATGTACTGGATACTGGTGGGCTTCTGTTGTTAAACTGAGCAGCATTAAAATACAAGTTAATGAGGGAGCCTGTTTGTTGACAGGCTGTTGTACTCCCTGTGCCTGACTCCTGGCTGGCATATAGTTGTTGCTCGTTCTCTCTCTCTCTCTCTCTCTCTCTCTCCCCCCTCTCCCCCCCCTTTTTCCACGTATGTAATACTGTATGAAGACTGATATTCTTTGACTGCTTTCCAGAGGTTGAAGAGGAGGAAGGATATGAGATGGGACAAATCTTTCCATATTTCGTGTTCCTCAGACACAGGGTTGAGGAAGTGATGAGCTGGGAGAAGAGTGAGTTGTTCTTTCAACTCTTTCTGGCTCTTCTAGCAGTTCGCTCACTTTCAATTCTAGGCCGCCTGCATGCCTGTCGAAAGGGACTTATTTATGTGTCCCTGTCCTGGCCCATTAAGTATGTACACCTGGAAGCTACTCTGTGACTTGTTGGACTTTGTGTCCCTGGTACCTGTTGTGCCACCTGATGCGTGGCACCTGCTCAGTGTGGTTTGCTGCCTGGCCAGCTGACCAAATGTATAATTCACTTTGCTTTTGTCACGAGGAAGCCTTAGTTGCTGAAGTAGTCCAAAAAATGTTGTTAAGCCCAGTACGACTCTCATTAGGTTTGAAATGAGACCTCCGGAAGCTTTGCTTGCTTGTTCACATCCCAGCGAGGACGGTTGTCACACCCTCCGCCACTATATCTGGGCTGCAGCTGGCTTGCTGTGCTGCTCAGAGCCCTTTGCTAATGAGGCCAAGGTTGTGGGTTTGATCCCTGGCCCCTGAATGCAGCAAGCCATCTGTCTTCACAAAAGCGTGTCATTGGACACCAGGCGCAGCATGCACAGAGGGAGAAGCTGGAATCCATTCTGGGAAAAACAGCTCTCTGACAGCCGGCCAGAACTATCCTTCTGGACTGTGAAGGATGTCTTGTTCTCCTTCCACTTTCCAGATCTGGATATCTGGTTTTGATTTCAAACTTTTTCAAAATAGATACTAAGGGTTACATAAATGAAGGAGAAGCAGTTCTCAAGCCCGGGAACCCAGAGCTGTTGACCTAGAGGCGTTGTGGGTATGGACAGGGTCCAGAGGGATGACGCTGTGGAAGAATCTGCTTCAGTGGTCCTCTGGCAGCCACAAAAACTCAGCAGCAAGGAGACGGGGGAAGAAGTTGCAGAATGCAAGCTGTGCTCACTGTCCTTCCTTTGGGGTACCTAGCTTACTGTCACTGGGTGCCTGGCTAGGTCTGTGAAGCAGTTGGGGCCAGGAGGGGTGGGTACAAAGAGGGCTTCGCTCTCAAGACAGTTGCAGTTGCAGGTGGGCAGACGTAGACGCAGTGAAGATCAGCGTGGTGAGTACTTTCTAGGTTCAAGATGCATGCAGCCCTGTGGGAGTACGTAAAAAGCTAGGAAAGTCCCCAAGAGCAGCCTTGGCCCTGGGTCCTGAAGGATGACAGAGTCCCTGGGACCCTGCAGATGGGGAGAAAAACATCTGGAGGCACAAGCACAGGAGACTTTTCCTGAAATACCTGGAAGGTTTTCTTTTTTCTTTTTTTTTTTTTTTTTTCTTTGCCTTGAAACCCTCATTATCCTTGCAGCTCTCTAAAACTATTAGATGAGGTACACCCAGGACTGTCACTTGGCCCAGGAGGACAGCTCTGTTTGCCCCTACAAGGACACCACTGATGCTTTCTAGTTAAGAGAGCACGTAGCTCTGCTGCCTGCCAATCCACGCTCAGTGAGAAAGATGAGGAGAAGAAGCTGGTAGAAAATATATCCCCTTGTCTTGGTTTATTTGGCCCAGAATGGTTCTGACTCATTCCTTCAGCAAACACTGATTGGCCAGGCTCTGTCTGAAGGGCTGGGGATATGGCAGTGGGGAAGGTAGAGATCCCTGTCTTAGAGACACTTCCATTTTAGTGGGGATGGGAAGCCACTTCAGGTCCCTGAGGAGGGACAGTGTCCCCTGTGTACCAGTGTATTCTCAGGATCCAGCCAGGAACCTGACAGGAAGCATTGCCCAGTGATTATTGAAATCAAGCATAGGTGTTCTGGAAGTGCCATCAGTAAGAAAGAACCTGGAAAAAGCCAAAGAACATATTTGCTCTGAGAGATCTATGTGCTGACTCCTTCTGTCATTGATTTTTAGTTATAAAATTCTCAGCCAGGGGAGAAATTGGATTTACTCAGGCTACCTGTTCTGTACCACCCAGGAATTTGACATGTAGCAATTCTCAAGTCTTTTACTGACATCACAATCTTGAGTTTACTTGACAAAGGCAGATGATACTGACTTTAGGTGTATTGGTGGCCTGGATCAGACTTGGAGGTCAGAGGAATATTTAGAAGGACATGTTGAAGAGAATTGTCTTATCCCATCTTTGTCCCCTCAGAAATGAAAGGAGAAATGACAGAAAAATACGTTAAGGTTGCCGTTGAACTAGTCCATCAGAGGCTGAAAAGGTTTTCAAATCTCCCAGTTTCTCTCAGCCTTGGTTTGCCATTGTGATTTTGATGCCGGAGCCTTGGCTTCCTTCCTGAGAGCATTTCTCCTGTGGTTTGAAAGTGCAGAGGGACAGGAGACAATCTCGAAGAGCTGAGACTAGTCAGGGTCATAAAACAGAACAGGACAAAACTGGGTGCTGCTTAAGCTTGAATGTGAATTTGGAGAACAGCCTTGAAAAATGCTCTTGCAGGGCCTGAGGCTTGTCCCATGGGTGGACAGTCAAGACAGAGGGTCACATACAGGTGAGTCTGCCCTCCCCCCCGGGGTCCCAGTGGCCTTTGAAGCTGGCACTGACCTTCAGGAAGTTTTGGCTTATACTGACTTAAAGGGCCAGCCAGACACGCCCTGGAAGGAAGAGATCGAGCAGGAGGATGAACCATATAGAAAAGCGAGGAAAAAAGAAAAGGATGGAAGTAGGTCAAGGGCAGAGCAGAAGATGTCCCCCTGGAAAGTGGTAGACTTTGCCATCAGAAGAGAAACAAGGGTTTTGCCGAGAGCAAGGTGAGGGATGCTGGCCTGCGTCTCCCTGATGGGCTGGCACAGCAGTGATGGTGGTGAATGGACACAGGGTTCTGCTTGCCTGTCAGGCTGAGCAAGCAGCTGGCATCAGGGGACTCGCGGGCCCCTCCCCCTTGGTCATAGCCAAGCTGTTGGGAAGTGGCCCACCTGGAGGGAAGTGCACCCCGCTCAGGAAGCCTGCCGGAGCAGAGCACGGAAGGCGAACCCCCAGCTCTGACAGCCTGCCAGAGTGCCCGCTGCTCGAGTGCTGGCTAGAACATTCCTTGCAAGACAGATTTACCATAATCAATGCTGACATCATCGCACTGTCTCAGTCAAGGGTGTTGAAATGGAATAAATGACCTCACATCAAGGGTCTGTGGAAACCCTCAAAGCTAGGGAAATTCCTTGGCTCTCTTGTCTTCATTTTAGAGTAGAAATTTTAACTAGCAGTTTTTGTCTAGATATTTAATGGGTCTTAGCATTTTAAGAACAAATTAATAGTTCAGAGCTATGAAAGCAATCATGCAGATTTTATTTTGCCCAAATTGGGTGAATATAATACAGAATGTAATTCTTTTTTTTTTTTTTTTTGTGGGTACCGGGGGGTCGACCTCAGGACCTCGCGCGCCAGCAGGCGCCCGTGCCGCTGAGCGATATCACCGGCCCCTTTTCCGTATGTGGGTTCCGGGAGTCGAACTCGGGCCCTCACGCTTGCAAGGCAGGCGCTTAAACCGCTGAGCCATCTCACCGGCCCCAGAATGTAATTCTTACAAGCTGTTTTCTTCTTTCATTGTTGTTCTTGTTGTTCCTATCATGGTTATCCGTCTAGCTTCAAAAAAAAATTTTTTTCCTGCTATCAGAGGCAACAGTAGAAATGATTGGTTCACATTATGTAATTTTTTAATGTCTGAGTGGTATACAGGATTACCTTAGAATTATGTGTCTTTGCACTGGGGCATGTGTGGCCCTTTCTGATACTTAAGATGTGCAATCTTTCACCTCCTGCCCCCATCCTGTGTCAGTTTGATCGGCGGTGGGGCAGGAGCCATCCTCAGGGCTGTCTTAGGGAGCTGCATTCATTTGAATAGGGCACAGCTGTGGGCCTTCTCCATTCTGTGGACTCCGTTTAGAGTCAGGATTATTCCCAGCTTGAGGAAGAATTGGATGCTGAAGCCTGAACTCTGTCCAGGAATAAACTAGAAAGAGTTTGAGAAAAGCTTGCATTTGCTGCAGAGGCTTCCTTGGGAACATGCACATGGCTGCTGGTTTTGCCTGATCGCGTGCAGCACCCTTCAGTTACAGAGACTTCTGCCTGTTCCCCAGCAGAGGGCCTCAGTCCTGCATGGGAGAAGCCATCTGGAGCCTGGAAGGGGAGTTGAATTTCCCTGCCCATCATTTATTTATCTCTTTACACAGCTGGGGGCATTACCCTCAGGCGCCCGACTTCTTCACCTGGGTCAACAGATTTTCTTTCCAATTTTGAACCAGTACCTAGGAACTTCTCATTAACTGTAATCACTGGGACGTACAGGATTTATGTTATATTTCTGCCTCTTAGCTAATATGCATGTTAATAGCACAAAATACACACCTGAGCTCTTGGATTCATATTTGTTCTTTCCTCTAGAGTTACGTTTCTGAGTTAGAGCTTATGTTTCTTTTACCCAAGGAGGTAATAGAATATGGTGGAATGCTCCCAGCTTGCTCTCTTGCCGAGTTTTGGACCTGAGCAGGCCCTTTTCCTTTGGTGTGAGCTTGACTGTGTTGGATCATTTATAGCTAGAAAATTCTGTGCTTCTCTAACATATAAATAGCTCATTCTGCAGGGAGAGCATGAGAGATGTTCTGAATGTCCAATTCCTATTCATATCCTTTACTGAGTTACATGTAATATTTAGCTTGATATTGCTTTTTCCAAGCCTAATTTCCACACTGGTAAAGTAGCCTCTTTTCAGGTTCTCCAGGGATATTGACTAAGACACACCCTAATTTCACACCACTCAAAGTGCCGTGCCTTTTGTACATACCGGGAGCTTAATCAGTGATTCTGAAACAAAATTAGACTATCACAGCCATCCTTGTCCCTTTTTTAGCTATAGCTGTTTCCTTCCCCCTATGTTACTTAAGAGAACAGAACTATAGTCCAAAGGAAATGTACTTTGTTGCCTGTGAACATGGATCTGATAAAAACAAATGAAGAGAAAGCAGAGTAGATTGCATGTCCCAGGGCCTGTTACCAAATTTTTATTCATGTCCTTTAGATTGCATTAGTGTTGCTTCGAGTCCTGAGCACAGGCTTCTGTTTTTATGCCACCATCAAGCTTCTGATCTGATACCATCTGATATGTGTGGCTGAGAAGAATCTGGGAGTATTGATGTACCTATGCCGGTGACCATTATCTTAAAGTCCTGGGTTGATCCTGTGAATGAGGGCCCTGGGAAGACATGTAGGTATAAGACACAGAGTAATAGCTCTCCTGAGTGCTTGTAACTTACAGAACCCGCATTTTGATTTAATACCTTTGTGTGATTTAAAATGCCTTCCAAGAAGAGAGCCAAATACCTACAGCATCTGCCACAGCCTGCAGAAGCTGGCTGACAGGTCTGCAGCAGCTGACCTGTTCCATGGCTTTTCGGAAAGCTGAGATGATTCTAACGAGCAGGTTATAAATATCACCGAGTTATGTCATAGGTGGCGGCAGCACTCAATGTAAAGGGACTGGCTAGGAAGAGTTCCCAGCTGAGCAGGCTGGGCCCAGTGTTCAGAGAGGACGAGTGGGGTCTGGATACATTGACCAGGAGGTTGCTAAAGATGAAACGAGGGAGTGTGTGGGACAGTGAGACCGGGTATATTCTGATCACACTCAGGAGCCCCAGGCGCCAGTTGTCACCATCCTGCCCTCAGAAGGGGCCTTTGGGACTGGGTTTACAGCTCAGTGGGGAAGTACTTGCCTTGCATGTGCAAGGCCCAGGGTTTGATCTCCAGCATTGCCCAGAAAAGAAAAAGAAAGGGGCCTTTGACGCTTTGCTTCTTTTTGTCAGTGCAGGGTTGGAAAGAGGGTTGGTTTGATGGATTTCCTGGGAGTGATTTATGATCGGAAAGATGCAGAGTGGTTGCTTAGTGGACTGCTCATTTTTCATACCATTTATCTTTATCCAGCCCATAAATTTGCAACAAGCAGCCTTTGCCTTGCATACAGTGCCTTTCTAATATTCTTGCACCCTTTGCCCAATGTTGCCACCTACTTTTTAAATGAAAATACAGATGTTAGTACCACTCTGTTGGAACCACTGTAAGTTTGAAGATATAATAGACCCTTGTAGGAGATCTTGTTTTATTCCTTTTTCTTCTTTTGGCCTCAGAACTGATTTTCAGGTTTTTATTTTCTTGAGGAAATTTGATTGGGGCTAGAAAGCACAAAAGATCATCAGTCTTTGGTCAGATATTTTTCAGAGTTCACCAAAGATGGGATAGACATGTGCAGAATAATTGTTTGCTTAGAATCTAGCCAACAGCTTTCATGCAGACAAAATGCATTGATATATGTGTATAAAATATTTAACATTAATGCATGCCAGATGGAAACCCTGTCAAATTCTATGTGCACACAGGAACTTGACAAGTGGAGTTGGAAGATTTAGAGAGATTCTCAGAGCAGTGGAAACGAGAACAACACAAAACCTGCGAATGGTAAGTGTGACTAGTGACTTGCTTGTGGCTACCAGGGCCCTTGTCTCATATATATATACATTTGTATAGTTAAATATGTAGTATATGTATATATATAGCAATTCACGTATTTTTTTTTTTTTATATGTGGGTACCGGGAGTCAAACTCAGGACCTCGCGCTTGCCAGGCAGATGCTTATGCCGCTGAGCTATATCACCAGCCTGCAATTCATGTTTTTAAAGTATACATTTCAGTGGTTTTTAACCAATGATTTACCCTGAGAATCACTTGGGCAGTGCATTTGTTTACATACTGACTGTCATTTCAACCAGTCCATTCTTGTATCAAATAAATTTTATAAAATTGTCGTTTTTATATTTCCTGTTATATTGTCTTATAAAAATTAATGAAAAATATGCAATTTTCTGGTCATCCTGTATTTAAATAATTGGACTGGTAAGTAGTTGACATATTTGCATTTGTTCAGCTATCACTAATATCACTAATTAGTGTTTGATTTCAGAATATTATAATCACTCCCAAAAGAAACTCTATGTTCATTAATAGTCAGTTCCCATTTTCCCCTTCACCAACCCCTGACCACCACTAATTTATTTTCTATTTTTGTGGATTTCTCTAATTTGGACGTGTCATATAAATAGAATTACACAGTATGTGGTCTTTTGTGACTGACCTCCTTTACCTAGCGTAATACATTCAAGATCCCCTTCGTGTTGCAGCATTTATTAACCTTTCTTTTTTTAATTGCCAAATAATATTCTGTTGTATAGATATACCATATTTTATTCACCCATTTATCAATTGGTGGACATTTGAGTTGTTTCCTTTTTAGGCTATTATGAATAACGCTGCTGTGGACATTTACGTACAAGTTTTTGAATGGACATATGTGTCCCATTTTCTTGGGTGTATACTGGGGAGTGGAATTACTGGGTCATCTGTAACTCTATGTTTAGCATTTTTAAGAACTGCCAGACTATTTCCCAACGCAGCTGCACCATTCTACATTCCTGCACATCTTAACCAACACTTGTTATTATCTTTTTAGTTGTAGCCATTGTGGGTGGATAGTGCTATCTCATTGTGGTTTTGACTTCTGTTTCCTTGATGGCCAGTGATGTTTAGCATCTTTTTGTGTGCTTGTTGGCAGTGTTCTCCCTTGAAATATAAGAGCTGCATTCTGCAAAGCAAGTAGAATGCCAGCACTCCCAAATGCCAGTGTGGAAGAAGTTAGTATTGTGTGCTTATGATTCATACCCAAACCCAGACAGAACATTGCAGATAAGATCTTGAAGGGTCCTAGTTGCTTGACTAATTATAATAGACTGTAACACTCAGAAGAGAAATGAAGGATAGTTAAATTATCTGGTTGATCAAGAGGTTGGCTATCCTGTTGACTTAAATTCTGTTTGTTTTTTTTCTTTTTAACCCTTTTACTTTCTTCTCTTGGGAGATTCATGAATTAAACCTCTCTAGCTTGCCCCAAAGAGCCATCACCCGTGGGCGACGGGTGGAGGCCTGGTGCTTACTAGAAACTAAGCAAATGCCACTTGTCACAATTGATGTAGTGACCATCTGTAAGATTGCAGCTTCTTTTATCTTTTATCATCCATGCTGTTCTCCTTCCTTTGTTAAGAATCCTTTAAATGTTTGGCGGAGTATTCAGTCGAGCAAGGCCAAGAGACTCATGTTACAGGGAATGAAGCTACAGATTTTAGGATGTAGATGTATGACTTAGTCAGGTGGCTAACCTAGGCTTTCATGGAATCAAGATGAGCACCTTTACACACACACACACACACACACACACACACACACACACACACACACCTCACCAAAAACTCTCCTGGTCTTCAGTATTTGTATACTAATGCCATTTGCCTGTGCCTTAAATTGAAAGAAGGCATTTTGATTTTTAGGGTTCTTTTAGGCAGAAGAACCAGCAAGAATATGGATTAAAAAATTATTTCCAGATTGTCTTTTTTCTTGTATTGACTTACCTCAGCATTCTATAAAGTTTCTGGACTGATTAGTATGAATAGCTTCTTCCAAGATCTCAAAGCACAGTGAAAGTAACTGATTAAATTGGCAGGTGTTTTCATAATTACTTTAAAAGCATATTGAAAAATCCAGTCTTCCAAAATTACTCAAATGGAACATTTGTTCATATTACTGACTCTTAAATATATATTATAGTATAACATAAATCACAATACAATATACAATAATATTACATATATTATACATTATGTCATATGTTGACTCATGTATGTTTACAATATTTTATACTATATACTATATATTATAATATTATATATTATGGAAACAAACAGGTTTTCCCCATTAAAAGGTGCAAGTGTCCCCAATACACTGTGCGGATCTGCTGCTTATTTCAATGTTATTTTTCTAAATTAGAGAATATCTTCCACTGTTGTCTAAGGTTTATGATTGCCAAATCAATGTATTTTAACATTTTAAGAAAATCCCGTGAGGTAGGATTCTGAGTAGAGGTATGTGAGGAACAGACCGGGCCTCTTCCATTGTTCATCTGAGAGGGCAGGAAAGAGGCTCCTAAAGAGGATGTGGTGGCCTGGAGCTGCCCCCAGGCCCTTCCGCTGGCAGCACCCAGTGTTAACAGGAGGAGAGATGTTTCCACTCTGTCACACTGAGGTACAGGTGTGTCTTTGTTCTTGGCTGATTATCTTCACGTGTCCTAAGTTAAACTGTTTCTAATTCCTTGAGCACTTAACCAGAGATGGCCGTCAGACTTATCTGAGGAACTTCGGTGTTTTGTTTGTTTGTTTTGTGTGCTGGGATGACCCCAGGGCCTAGAACACGCAGGCAAGAGTTCTGTCACTGAGCTGTGTCCCCAGACCTGTCTGAGGGACTTTGAACAAATACATGTGCCCATCTCTGACCTCAGAAATTCCAGTTGAGTGGGTCTGGTAAGAGCCTGAGATCCTGTGTTCCTAGAGTTTCCCAAGTGATTCCTGGCCCAGCCTAATGGTGAAGCGCTTCCTGGGCCTTGTACACTGGGGTCTTGGTTCACACTGGACACCAGAAAGCTTCTCCAGCCAATGCCATTCATAAGACAGTTTCCATCAGCCTTAAATGATAACTTTGTGATTATTTTTAGATTAGCTAATGATTATAAATTTATGATATTCTTATGAGCTGGAAAAATTGTTTGTAAACTTGGTCTGGTGGGGACCACAGAAGAGAAGGATTTAAAAGAACATGTATTCAATTGTACTCCTGGGTTTATACCCCAGAGTTGAAAACAGGTGTTCAAACACAAACTGCACTTGAATGTTTGTACCAGCACTGCTCCCAACAGTAAGGGTAGAAACAACCCAAACGCCTGCAAGGTGAAGAATGGGTAAACAAAGTGTGGTATGGCTATACAATGGAATGCCATTCAGCCGTAAAAATGGACAAAGTGCTGAAACAGAGAAAACATGAGTGAATCTCGAAAACATGATGCTATCTGAAGGAAGCCAGCCATAAAAGACTCATGTTACATAATTCCATTTCTGTAAAATGTTCAAAAATGGCAAATACATACCAGACAGAAAGCATTTTAATTGTTCCCAGGATCTGGGAGGAAGGAAAAATGAGAAGTGATTGTTTAAAGGGTATCGTGTTTCCTTCTGGGGTGATGAAAATGTTCTGGAACTGGATAGTGCTGATAGTTGCACAATATTGTGAATGTACTAATGCCACTGGGTTGTGCACTCTAAAATATCTCATAGTGGACATACAGGAAAAAAGAAAGAAATTTCTATACCTTTAGGATCTCAATGTATAGCCAGAAAATGAAGTTCCCTACTCTTTTTATTTTCTTTTAACATTTATTTCTCAGCTATAGTGAGTGGAGGGTATTTCTGTCAGTTGAAGTTTCCAGCAGAAGTCATTAGCTTATATGACTGCAATGAGATCAAAATGAAACTATAATGAAAGGTTTAAGAAAACAGCTCAGGAACTGTTTAGGTCCTGAAAATTGTGTTCTTATGAGATCTTTACAGATGGCTCAGTTGGGGATGATCAGAGTACATTTAATTTCACATTTTTATAGACATTTAAAGGCAGTGGGTCATACTTGGGAATAATTAAGAAAATTTGCCATTACTCAGTGGTTATCAGAAACCACCAAGCTAGTGATATGGTTGTATTTAAATTTCCTTGGGGAGCATTAAGAGATTTCACATGGATGAAAGCCTAGCAATGTTCTCTTCTGGAACATATTTATTTAAAAAAGGCTCATTCTTAGGGAAGCTCAGCATTCTTTGTCTGTTATATGAAACCCTGCTGGTTGAAGTTTCATTGTGCCATCTCTGGCTGACCACAAGGACCCGGACTACCCTGGGATATGGTGCTTCTGTTTTCAAGGGCATTTTCCCTCATTTTCTTTGTACTGGAAGATTAGGTGCTAAATGAACTGATACACATCAATCAATAAAATACTTCTTAGCACATGCCACATACATCTCTCCCCATATATCATTTTTAGTCCTGTTCTAGGCAGTGGAGTTAGAGAGGCTTTGGGAAAACATAATAACTTATACTAACTTAAGAGGACAATATCCAGGTGTTCCTGGGTTTTTGAGGTAAGGAGGCAATACATGCCCATCAGAAGTCACACCCTTCGCCTTCTCTGTCATACAGGGCTGGTGGGAGCCTCTGGCCCAGGAGGCCCAGGCCACACTGGGACAGAGCACTTGGGTGCTGGGTTCCAAGGGTGGGCAGGGTACAGCTGGCTCTTGGCACTTCTGAGAAGGAAGACATTCTGAAACTCTTCATGCACATCATATGGTCAGTGAAGAGATGTTTTTCAGGAAAGGTATCAGCTAAGTCGAGTCTGACTTTTTGCCAAATTCGAGCTTTAGCAGGCATCTGTTGGGAGGTGATGAAAATATCTGAAGTTCACCTGTTATTTATAAGAGCTCTTGGGAAAGGGCTTAATTAAAAGTTCATTTGTTTCTGATATAAAACATGTTTAGGGTTCCAGGGTGTAACAGAGACAGGGCAGCACTACAAGCACATGAGCCTTTAAAAAACGTTCAGATATCTTAGTGTATCATATTTTCTTTTCTTTTTTGTCATAAACTAGTATAATTTTCATCATTGAAGTAAAAAAATTAAATTATGAATCTTGAAATAGTGCCTGGCACAAAGTGATGGCTGATAAATATGTAGTGAATGAATGAGTAATGTAAAATAGACTCATGGCTCTGCCTTTCCTCCTTTATGTTCCCAGACAATCGCCAGGCAGTTGGCGGAGATCTTGTTGCGGGGTATGTGTGAGCAGAGCTACTGGAACCCGCTGGAGGATCCTCCATGCCAGTCCCCTCTGGATGATCCTCTCCGTAAAGGAGCAAACACCAAAACCTACATCCTCACTCGCAGAGCCCGCGTCTACTCAGGAGAGAAGTACGGAAGTCGATGGGGGGGGGTATTCAAGGATAAGTAGAAGTATACAGGCAGAAGGAAATCAGATGAACAAACCTTTTTACCAGTTTAATGGATGTCTCATCCCATTTTATAACTTGAGCAAATATGTGCGCTACAGGGACATTTTCAGTAGAAACCTGCTCTCTCCTCAGTGTTCTGCTGCTGTCCTCAGCCTTCACTGTTGGGCTAGGGCAGTGGTGGCACCTATGGCACCCATGCTGCAGAGGGAAAGCAGAGCCTCTCTGTGGGCACACGAGCCAAGTTGCCCCAGTATTGTCCCAGCAGCCAGGCATCAGATTTTTAGGTTTAATTTCAGTGTTGGCGCTTTGTGATAAATAAGTGGGTTTTGGGTTGCAGTTGGGGTGCTCATTTTTTAAAGGGTTCCCCATCACTGGTCTAGGGATTCTCATTCCACTTATTGTAGTCAGAGCAAGCATTTTTTTCTTTTCTTGAGCAGTTCCTTGATGTTTTTGTTTAAATAATCTTCTAAGTTGACCTAGATATAAAGACAGTTAAATAGTTTGCCACTGATTGGAAGGGAAGGTCTCTTTAGAACTTCTTTATTGTTTTAAGTTTTAAATCCTTGATTTGATCAACTTGGGGGAAAACAGACCAGAGAGCCACTTCTCAGGCCTCCGTGTCCCCAGGTCAGGGCGGGAGGACAGGGGAGGGAGAAACAACAGGAAGGGCCAGAAGCCACGAGCGACTGGTTCCTTGTTTCCAGTGCCTCCGTCAGAGGCTTGAATTCCTTCTTTGCCTGGTCTAATAAGGACAAGGCACAGTGACCTTTCCAGATCTGTACTGTACATGAAGGAAAGGGGACCACACATGAATGAATGTGGAAAACCTCTTTAGTGTCACCGAAGTGGACAAATGGCAGAGAGACTGCAGACAGCTGCTTCTGAAACCCGGAGAAAGTGCTGAGAGATGGGTTGGCTAGATACTCACATTGCATGTGACATCTGAAAATGACTGGGTGGCTTTTCTCCAGGCTGCTGCTGCTTAATTCTCCGAAGTTGACCGCTAGCTTCTCTCCCTTATCAGCCTCTTGTTCAGTTTGCATTTCTTAGGTGGATTCTGATACAGGAGCATATTTCTAGTTTTTTCTTAGGGTTTAATTTATTTTTAACTATCCCCCTTCCATGGCCTTGTTGAACCATGAGTTCATTTAATTCACGGACTGTGTTTACTCCTTAGTCCTTATTTGACTTCATAAGTCATCTGTTCAAGCAGTTCCCAAACTCGCACTGCAAAAATGCTGATCCCTCATGATGAACTATTTAGAGGCAGATTTGAGGTGGTGCATCATCCATTTTCTCTATTACTGGGTTCTCTTAGTATTTTGTTGAAGATTTTTACATCTACATCCATAAAAGATATTGTTCTATAGTTTTCTTGTGATATCTTTGATTTTGGTACCAGGCCTTATAAAACAAGTTGAAATAGTTCCTCCTCTTCTACTTTTTAAAAGCATTTATGGAGAATTGGTATTAATTCTCCTTTAAATGTTTGATAGAACTTATCAGTGAAATTATCTGGCTCTGGGCTTTTCTTGGTGGGAAATTTTTTTTTTTTTTTTTTGTGGGTACCAGGGGTTCGACCTCAGGACCTCGCGCGCCAACAGGCACCTGTGCCGCTGAGTGATATCACCGGCCTCTTTTATTGTATGTGGGATCCGAGAGTCGAACTCGGGCCCTCGCGCTTGCAAGGCAGGTGCTTACGCCGCTGAGCCATCTCACCGGCCCTTGGTGGGAAATTTTTGAAAATTAATGCAACCTCTCGACATAAGTCTATTTATATTCTCTTTTTCTTCTTGAATCAGTTTTAGTAGTTTGTGTCTTTCTAGAAATTTCTAGAAATCTAAGTTACATAATTTGATCACATACAGTTGTTCACTGTATTGTAAGTTTTTTTATTTCTGCAAGATTGGTTGTTATATCCTCTTTTTCAGTAATTTATGATTTTTCTCTTTTTTATGGTCAGCCTAAGTAAAGATTTGTCAGTTTGTTATCTTTTTAACAAGACAACTTTTGGTTTTGTTTAGTTTCTCTATTGAGATTCTATTCTCTAATTTCCATGCTAATCTTTATGCCTTCATCAGTTTTCAACTTTCCAGTTTTGTGTGTTCATAACCCTGTTTCTTACTTGGGGTTTTCCTTGTTTGGGGCTCGCTCACTACCAAGGCCGGACGGTCTGATTGGTCAGCAGTGGGGCGTAAGAACATCATCAGTGATGCTGATTGGGAGGTGGAAAGGGGAATCTGCGGATATAAGGCCAGTAGTCCCAGGTTCTCTTCTTCTACTCTACTCAGTCTCTTACTCGAAGTGTAAGCATGAAGCATAGTTTAGACACAGGACGTCCCATTCGGGACACTGAAGCAAGCTCCGCCAGCGAGCTCCCTACCTGTCCCGTGGCCACAGCGGAATTGAAACGGGGTGCACATTCTCTGCTCCTCTTGAATTGTGAAGGGAAATGAAATGGGCAGATGCTGAGTAGGAAGAGGGGAGGGATCACCCGTCATAGGCCTCCTTTCGTCTGGGTCTTTCTGTGGAGAACTTTCTGCTTTGGGTAACTTATTTTTTAGGTGTTTTATTGAGACATAACAAACAGGGAAGAAGAAACAAATGAGAAGTATAAAACTTGATGAATTTTAGCCAAGTGAACACATCCATGTCATAAGCATCCTGGTCAAGAAGTAGACATTGCCAGAGGCCTAGAGGCTCTCTGTACTTTCTCACAGTTACTACCTTTGTCCAAGGGCAACTGTTCTCACTTGTACCACAATAATTAGTCTGGCCTATTTTTGAAATTTATATAAGTTGGGGTCAGTGGCACATACCTATAGTCCCAGCACTTAAAAGGCTGAGGCAGGAGGATCTCTTGAGCCCCTCAAGACCAGGCTAGGCAACATAGTGAAACCCTGTTTCAAAATAAAAAAATTAATAAGTCATTGTTGCATTATCTTAAACACTATGGAAAAGAAATATATATAAATGGAACTGTGTGGGACTCACCCCTGCTCTGAGCTGAGCTCAGGGCACCTGGCGGGTCGCCCCTTGTCACAAGGGGATAACTGACTCCTTTGGGTTGACGCAAGAGGAGAGGGTCGTGCAGAGGTCCAGTCCTCACACTGGACCAAGTGATCTCTAATAACCAAGGGGCACTGTTGTAGTCAGAGTTGGCAAGGGGAAAGATTTAATACAGGACACGTAACTGATAGGATTGTTTTACAATACTCACCCAAAGAGTCAAATGCAAGAGTGCGGAAGATCTGCCCACACACTAGAGACCCAGAGAATCCAGCTGAAGCCTTGGATCCACGGCAGTGTCCTGCATGAGTCCAACTGAAGACGTAGAGCCCATGGCAATGTCCTCCTCGCGTCCAACTAGAGGCCTGGAGCCCACAGCAATGTCTCCTGCAAGTCTGTATCAAGGACCTGCCCTCGGAAGGCCCAAAGGTTGGTGGTGGAAGCTGGAAAGTCTGCGCCAGCGGGGCAAAGGGTCTGTGCCAGCAGGCTGAGGGTCTGCACTGGAGCCGGGACGCAATGCTCCAAGTAAGGACCAGAGCTCCCCCGAAGAGAGCCATAGCCATCCTCAGCAACAGCAAGGTCCTGAGTGCCTCCAATGATGAGAGCAGCTGAGGTCATATCAGGAAAGCCAGCACGACAAGCTTCTCCAGGAGAATCAACAGCACAGCACCTCCTCCTGCATTTCAAATACACACTTCCTTTCAGGTGAAAGGCTTCAGTTCATTTTTCCATCGTCCTGTTCCCTCTCAACAACCAATTCTCCTGTTTCATCCTTGTAACCCACAGCTCCATGGAGCTTTCCCTCTGGCCAGATGCTTCAAATCACCCTGCTGCCTCTTTGCTCTGAATTTTGGACATAGATCTGGCCAAAAGCTCTCAACAGTAACCATGCCACCGTCCCAACAGTAGACTACATTGAAATTTTTCTGCCACCCAGGCAATATCTCTTAACACAGGCAAAATGCAGACCAACTTCCTGCCAAAGCACAATATACTCCACCTGGGATCCAGCAGCCAGTCCGTCCTTCTCAACAGAAACCTCCTGAGCATCAGCTTTTTTTTTTTTTTGGTTCTGGGAATCAAACTCAGGACCTCGTGCTTGCCAGGCAGGTGCTGTACTGCTGAGCTATATCCCCAGGCCCATCCTGAGCCTCATCTTAACTGGCAGCATTTCCATCAGTACTCTGATTTTCCAGGCTCCAACCAGAGTCTCCCGTATAGTTTACAGCATATAGGGGCTACCATTTCAGCCAGTCTCTCAAAAATTTTCCAAATTAATTCCCAAGGCTCTTAAGCCACATGGCCAGGCAACATCACAGCAATGACCCCTCTCCTGGTACCAGTTTCTGTCTTGGTTACTTTTCTCATTGCTGAGACAAAATATGCAACACCCAGTGTTAAAGGGAGGAAACATTTATTTAGCTCATAGCTTGTGGAGGTTTCAGTCCATAATCAGCTGGCTCCAAGGCAGAGTGGCACACGGCAGAGGGGCAACAGTTCATGGTGGCAGAAGACAACAAGAGCAAAAGGGGGAGTAACAAGCCTCTTTCTGCCCCTTTTATCTTGTCCAGTGCCAATCCAATCAGTGGACTGATCCAGCAATCACTCACCCTTAATCCCAGCATTGCACTATGAATCAATGACACACTCTAGATTCAGCTGCCTCCGAACCCGCCCCCCCATGACTGCATGAGGTTTTGGGAGGACATCCAGACATAAACCATAACAGGCACTCTTAATTTGTGATTTAAATCCTTTTCCTTTCCACCCGGATGCGGCCTTGATAGTGGATTCCACCTCGGCATGTTTAGCACAGTGTGACAGGGTGGTGGAGCTTGGCTCCTGGGCTCTGATCTGGCTGCCATAGTTCAGGGGCTACACATTCAGAACTTTCCCTCTCAGTGTCCCAGCCATGCATAGTGGCACTGTAGAGCTCTGTCCGTGGCCTTGGAGTCATTATTAGAAATCCACTTCTTTGTGGGCTGGCAGAGCTTAAGGCTTTCCCTTCACCTAAATGGAGTTACTCTGACTTCTGGGTTGCGCTGTGGACATTTAGACCTCTGCCTTCTCGTTTGTCATGCAGTAGCTCCAGATGACAGAAGAGATGAAATGCAATTGGATGCGGTTGAGTTAATTTCTTTGGTATGATTTCTTTTTTACCACAAACAACAACATTTTTTATGTATTTGGAGAAAATTTAAAGAAAGAACTATTATCTGGAACGCTTGGCAAGGCATTCTTACTCTTTGTACATAAGGATCCGTGCCCTTGTTCCCTGCATCTTCTATAGAATTGCATCATGAGTGGGACAATTCATCCCAAGTCAGGAAACAGGCAGTTTGCCTGAAGGGTACCCTGAGACCTAGCAGAGTGGCTGGCACGCAGCCCTCCCACTGTCAGCCCAGCAGCAGCCCTGACACTTCCACCCCTGCCCCAGGCTGCTGGCTTTGGAAGCTTGTTCCTACTACCTACTGGTCCCTGCTTCTTGCTGTGCCCTTGGTCCACGCCTTGCCCTTCACAGAACTTCCTCTAGGACCAGAGCCCCGGTTTTCCCACTTTACAGATCTGAGGCTGGGTACTCCAGGGTCTCCCTGTGAGGCTCTTGGGCCCCAAAAAGGAGCGTGTAACAAAAGGAAGGCCTCAACGATTTTGACCGTGATGCTGAGCTCCCCTCTTGTCTGAGCAAGGAAGAGGGACTAAATGGCCAGAAATGGAGCTCAAGAGTTCATAAGTAAAGAAAGGACAGTCCAGTGTATAGGTTTTCAGCCATGTTTCTTAAAACCTTCCTTTCTCCCTTCTTCCCCCTCCTTGCCAGCCCTGGGAGCTCTGCTGCGCTCCCAGTAACCATACTGCTGTTACAATGGGGGGGCCCAGGAAGTGGAATTAGAGTCACTTAATGCGCTACTTGTTAGCAACTCTGGTAAAAATAACACAACCCAGCATTTAACCAGGCTGGATGGCTCAAATGGAATTTGGAGATTATCCATGGACTGAATTGGCTAGTGTTAAGTCACAATTAGCACAGGCTCTGCCTGCAATTAGTCTGAACAATGTGGAAGTGGCTATCCATGAAAAAATGGTTGAGGTTACTGTTTTATTTATTTACAAGGTCCCCCTTGCATGTAGGCACAGCCAGGATATCAGGAAGTAATTGCTGGATGTGCACACACAGGTGCACACACATACGGGGGACACTCTTAGTTCAAAGCCTTTTATTTCCGAATTCAAGGGGAAAGAAATGTATCTTCTGAAAAACACAGGTCACTGCAAGCGACTCCCAAAGGAAGTAACCTCAAGCCCCAGAATCCTGCCTGAGGGCTGGGCCAGCCTTGCTGTAAGAACACGGCCCTGGAAAAGAGCAATAGAAACATCCCGGGGGTGGTTTCCTGCCTGAGATGTCAGAGTTGCCATAAGAGGACCAGGCACCGTACTTTTTCTAGAGTCTCACTCTTTAGTGTCTTGTGATACAATACAAAACTCACCAGCATTTCAAAAATAACAAATATCTATAATTATTTGGAAAATATGGGTGTTTCACCTTTTGGGGGAAAGAAATCTCCTAAATGATCGTAATGTTGTTCCTAGAAAGATACAAATTTAGTCTTTATTTAGTGGTCTTCAAAATACCCAGGAGTTATTAAGATTATTTTTATGTATTGCGAACTCTTTTTCTGTGCTGTGAAGAAATGTTGAGTTTGGCCCAACTGGTGATAACATTCTTGACTCTACTCAAAGGATTCTAGAGCTTTAGAACAGGAAGAGAAAAAAATGATGCAAGTCTTTAAAAGCACTCACAGCACAAAAAATATGATACAGAGAGTGCAGATTGGGGTTATGTTTGGGTTTTTATTGTTTTCTAATCCTCAGCAACATTGAGCTTAACAGCTTTTTCTTTTAATCCAAGATTTTAGAGTACAGCCAAATTCCATAAAATAGATTGAGACAGCTCTTGCATGCCACCCCATAATAAAAAGTGTGTTTAAGATAGCTCACTAAATTCTGCAGTATTAGAGAAATCACTAACACTCTAATACTGCTTCCAATCTCTTGTTTCGTCTGAATGACAATAAAGATATGCCAGTTAGTAGCTGACATATAAGAAGGGTGCTAGTTAATGAAATGTCTGCAGTTTATGCTTTCATAATGGGTTTAAGCAAAAGCTGGTATTATTTACATAATGTCAGTTCATAGCAATCTAAATTTCTGCCTCCATTGTAGGTACACATGTTATTTAGACTTAACTTGTTTTTTTTACAGCATTATTTCACCCTCCACCTACCATTAAAATATATAGCTAAAATGTATTAATTAGCAGAGAAAATAAGAAAATTAATTCAAGTGTTGAAATCATGTAGTATTTTTTCTTGGGCTCTGTAAAAATCAAGACACTTTTAGCATCCTGTTCTACTTGTAGTTGTGTATTTTGTGTTATTTTGAAACTGCCATATATCAAAGTTGGTTTTCTTTATGCAGCATTTTTTGTCCTCAAGAAAACACTGAAGAGGCCCTGTTGTTACTGCTGATTAGTGAATCAATGGTAAGTGGACTGTGTTTTTCATTGTTCTGTCCCCTGTCCCTAGAGTGCCTTTTTAACTGTGGTCAGTCCCTCAATATGGTGATTTTTTTCCTCTCAGGAGAAAATGCTTTCTAGGGGGAGTACCTGGGGTAGGGGGGAAGCAGTAGAAGTTTAAAAAGAGGGATGATTCTTAATTCTTGGACTAGAAGGCAATGTCCCTTGGTCATCTTGGACCTTGGCGGTTCTCTTTCTTAGCAGTTAGCAGGTATCTTAGTTCATTCATTCACTTACCAGGTATTGGTAACATTAGCATTACTTCTGTAAGTAGACTACGTAGTGGTCGTAGTTAAGAGGACCACGAAGGAACCTTACAAGGGAAAGAAGCCCCTGAAGGGTCACCTTCTTAAGCCTTTTCGGTTGCACTGGTGTGAAAAGAATGTTGGGGTAAATCACTTACTGGGTGTGTAAATCTCCAGTTTGCATCACGAGAGCCCGAGGAAACTGCCTGGTCCTCCGTGCTGGTGGCGTCTCCGCTCTCCTGCCTGTTCCCAGGCACCTCAGAGGCCCAGGCTGCCTGAGCTCACTCCTGCTCCTGGGCTCTGCTGTGTTTGCCAGACCATCAGATTCTTTTGAAAAGCTTTCTGAATGTTTGGCCCGGATATTGAAGTTTGAGATCTAAAACTGCATCATTCACCATTTATTGGGTTTCTCCTCTGTACAGCACTAAGCATTACAGCCTTGGCTTGAAATATTGGGATTAATATCCCAATAATGTGGGCAAACAATGGGTGCTGAGCAGGCTCCTGAACTTGAAAGGACCCAGAGGCCTCACATTCCTTCACTTCCTTTTGCAGATGAGGAACCTGAGGCCCAGAGCAGGCAAAACACATGCACGGTGCAGAGGTCTGCTGCTCCTTCTGTAGATTGTACTCCTTCCCACCCCTGCCGTAATGTTCATCCTGACAGGCAGGCAGCAGACAAAAAGGGAATCGTAAGGAAAGCAAGAGAAGGTGTTTCCCTTCTCCTGCGATCCCCACCCGAGCGTGTGGCCTAATTGGAGGTGTGGAATACGCTCAGGTAGAAAAGCCATAGAAGTGTACCGGAAGTACACGTACACGTGTGCCAGGAGAGGGTGGGATCAGCAGAGGCCAGAGTCCGTCAGGAAGGGTAGCTTTGTCCCTTTGGTTTAACGCTGAGTTTTTTGCTTTGGGAAGTGTCACAGCGATGTTCACAAGAGCCAGACTCCTTGAGTTACTACCGCTTTGTACTTGGACGCACTTGACGTCAGTGGGCTGCCTTCCTTCCCAGGAAGCAGGTTGCCCCCTTGGCTCATCCTTCCTTGTCAGCTGCACCTTAGGGCAGTGTCATTTATATTCTCCACCCTGCCTTGGCACACTTAGGGAAGACACATAGGTGGCCAGGCTGGCACTTGGTGGCATTCAGTCCTTGTTTTTCAAGTGAACAAGTCTCACCTGCTTTGTCACCAGTTCAGTGATGAGGGTCAGCTCCTGTGGGCCTCCAAGCTAATATCCCCTCACCCCAGGCTGGACTTTTCACAGCTCGCTCGCAGTTGATGTCCTTGGGGCAAACTTGGTTCTGAACACTTGGTGACCAGACATTCTAGATGACTGGACGATTCTGCTCTGTCGTCAGGTCACATGTTCCAGTCTGCAATTTTGAAAACATGGCCGCATCTGTACAACACTTGCTCTAGGTGTAGTGCAGATGCTTTAGAGTGATGTTCTGCTCCTTGATGGAAGAGATAGAAACTAATAATCCTCATGATCCCTCTAAGACAGTCAGATTTAGCTCTGCGGTGTTTAATTTCTGGAAAGATCTTTTTAGGGGATGGTGAAATCAGTGACATCATCAGTAAATATGAAGAACTAGGTTCCCAACCAAAAGGATAATGTTCTCCTTGTAAATCATTCCAAAATTAAGTTGTTCTTAGGAACCATTTTTTCCCATGGTCTTTGACTACTTGATTTTCCAGTTTTTAGGCAGAAAATGAAGGTGCTCAATTATAGAACCAAACTGAGAGTTGCCATGCTTTTTGAATATCTGAGAAAATTATATTCTTCATTGGTTCTGACTTTAGAAGCATAAATTTATCTATAGCTTCTCCACCTACAAGAAATCATTTGGAATTGTACTGCTTTCTCACTGCATAGCCAATTTCCCATAGAAAAAGAGATTATCAGAACTGTGTTTGCACAACAACCACTGAAACAATATTTTGGGATATGTATTATTTGTGGATCTGCTTGAGGTTATAGAATACCTTTCTAATCAAAATCTATTACTACTTTCTTTGAAAAAGAAAAAAAAAAAGGTGCATTTGATATAACTTGAAAGTCTCTCCTAAACAGTACTTGTTTCATTTTATTTTGTTCTCTTCCAGGCATTGGTCTCAGTATGGAACATTTATAGCGAATGAATAAAGGGAGACCATTTACAGCAGGCATCTTAGAGCGCCTTTTGTTGGGCTCAAAAGGCACTGTGTAAAGAAAAACTTAGAATGAAATCTTCAAAAGCAGGCTTGTTTCCATAAGAGGTGACTCACCTTGTGGGAAGTGGCCTGCCTTAGATATTCTCATTTGTTTCTGACATTTAAGAGCCAAGAGTTTTAAAGTGAGTAATTTCTGTTGGGTGGCTAGAAGTAAATGCCTTAGACTCACACAAAAAGAAAACATTTTGTCTCATTACCGAGAGGAAGGGATGCCTATGGCCTTTGCGAATGTCAGGCAGGAAGATGAACATCAGCCTGGGGGACAAGCAACTCTGGAAACACAAGTGCCACTTTCACAGGAGACTGGGGGCCCTTTCTATGCTTCTAGGAACAAATGGATCTGGAGACTTCTGTTAATTAGCAGGAGGGGAAATTTAACTTTATTGATTCTGAACTCCCTATTACAGAAAAAAAAGGAAAATAAGCTGACTGTGAGTCTCTAGTACATGTGGTATATATGGAGAGATCTGTGGAGAAATTAAACTTCAGAAGTAATGAAAACAAGTTGCTCTGAGGAGCATTTGATTTCTGGAGAGATGAGACGAGTGAGCTTGGATGTGCCTGATGTGTGTCTGCACTGAGCACTTGAGATGTGAAGGTGGCAAGGTGTTCTCTTCAGTCCTCTGTGGCAATATCATTTAAAGTCAAGCTCAGCTTCCTCCTTGTGTTCTCTTACACATTGGTTTCATGCTTCCCTTTACAAGATTGAATTAATCTCTGAGGTCTGTTCCATGAAGACACCGTATAGGGATTTGAATGTTGCTCGGTGATAGAGGAAAAGGCTGACGTGTCTCCATGGGACAGATAGAACTCAGTGACACCATTTGGTAATTGGAAATGGAGGGCTGAGAATGATCTCCCACTCTCAAATGTAAACAGAAGCAGGATCACAAGTAGACATGGCCATTTCCCACCTGATGGATCCTGCTGCCGTGTCTGCCACAGGGACCTCCGTGAGCCTGAGACCAAGGGACACTCCCTGCTCAGCCCCCAAAGCTTCCCCAGAGACTGACTGCCAGGTTCACACTACCATGTGCCGTGACGCTCTAGGGATTTTGAATACATAACCCGAGGTGACAGGCCCCTTACTCGCTTCTGTCCTCCAGAAGGCAAACCATGCAGAGCAGGAGGGCCCAGCTGGCTTCTCTACCACACAGGGATGGCAGTAAACGTGGGCTGGCTCACCATCTGTTTCTCTCTTCCACGTCGTTCTCAGGCCAACCGGGATGCCGTGCTGAGCAGGATACCCGAGCACAAGAGTGACCGCCTCATCAGCCTGCAGAGTGCGTCTGTGGTCTACGATTTGCTGACCATTGCTCTTGGAAGAAGGGGCCAGTATGAGATGCTGTCGGAGGTATAACTGCCGAGCCTGGGTGGCTTCCAGGGGGTGGGAGGGCCGCATGTCTCCAGGAGCCATGAGACCTGGTCCTGGGCCCCCTCTGTCACTGCCAACCTTGTGACCTTGGCACAGTCATTTAACTTTGGTTTCCTCTCTATAAAAGAAATAGGCTAAATGATAAAGTGGTGGAATTGATCAACAGTCTTATTATACATGGTCCAAGGCTATGAGTGTGGGGGAGGGAAGGGTGGCATTTTTCAGGCAGTTTCTCTTCCAGTGTAATTTCCATCATAACCAAAGTCATCCATCTGTGATATTAATTTCCTCTTAAAAGTTTCACTTAAAATATCAATGTAGAACTCCTGGCAACTTGGCAGTTTGAGGCACATGTGTCATGCTTAGCTGGTAGAGATGTTTCGGGTGAGGTAGATGCTGTCCTTATTTAAGGGGTTTTACTTGGTCACAAGACACCCCGTAGATTACAGATCTTATGAAAGATGCCACAATCTTTTCACCCTTTCAGCTTCTAGGAAACACTCAGGATGGAAGCTCGACTGTTTCAGTTTCAGCCGGAGTTGGTTCATCTGGGCTATGGTTGGTTATGTATTATTAAGTTCCTGCTGAGTACCAGATTGCACCTTGGTAGGGCTGAATAAGGAAACCATTTTATCATCTCTTTAGCAAAAGGAGGAGAAAGAAAGAGAGAAAGAGAAAGAGAAAGAAGGCAACCCTATTTTGTTAAAATGAACTTTTCCATGTTATTTATCTCTCTCTAAATTTATACCCATTGCAACAGCCTCTGGGCACAAGGACAGGGAATGAAATACAGTAACAGATTGGCTGAAATCAGATAAGTGCTCGACTCACCCTCTAGCCTGCCGGTGCATCGCCACATTAGGCAGGAACCTTGGGAACAGATGAGCCTGTGTAGCTTGAATCTTTTTTTAGTCTTTGGTTTAGTGACTACATGGGGCAATGGTTACTCAGCCTTCCAAAAAAAAAAGGCACACACAAACCCTCATGATGTGGCTAGATGAGGCAGTGTGTCTGGATGCCCTGGCACACATGGCCTGCCCCGCCAGGACTCGGTCCAGGCATGGGTTAGCCCAGATTGGTCCGAGCCCTCTCTGGGTACCTTAGTTTCCAGGGCCACCTCCTCCCGACCAGCGAGTCTGCTGCACAGCCTGTCTGTGGGGTCAGGGCCACCAGCTCTCTATTGAGTTCTTCTCAGGTGAACTTCCTCCTTTCAGATAAGCCACTTGACACCTCCCTAGGCCATAGTGGCTGTGGTTTGCATGTCTGCTTTCATCCCCTCACAGAGCAGTGGAGCCTTTCTGTCACCTCTGAAACAGTGTGAGGAGCCCAAGGTGGCCAGCTTTGTGGACAGCCTGCATGGCCCCTGCCCATGGGCTTGTCATTCCATGAATGGCTGTGGGGGGACGGCTGTCACGATTCCTCTGCAAGCCAGCAGCTCCGTGGCATGTGCTTCCTCCCCGCATGGAATCCCAGGACCTTGTTTTCACTCAGATGACTTTCATCTTGATGTCACATGCGGCTTCCATCTTGTGGTGATGACCTGACGCCCAGGTCACTGGATAGTCTGGTCACAGGAGCCTCTGCAGTTCAGAAGGTCACCCACTAGTCACATTTAAATGATGGAGATGGTGCCGAAGGTTTCGTCAAATATTTTGGAGTGATAGGGTGGAAGAAAGGGAATGTACCACTATGTAGCCCGTGGAGCCTTTTGGGTTTTGTACCATATCTGTGTTTAATGTATTAAAAATATAAATCAATTGATAAAATAAATAAAACAGAGGATGCACATTTCTTCAGCACATACACATGCTGTCACCTGCTCTGAGCCAGGGGTGTTGCCACGAACAAGGCCTGGCCCTGCCCACGAGCAGCTGCCGATCTAGGGGGCAGCAGCCAGCCACAAGTGGTTACCACCTGTGTGGCCAACCCAGGAAAGGCTCAGCACGGGCCCTGCATCCATTGATGAGGGCCTCGAATCTTGGCCTCAGCCTTTCTTGCCCTTTCTACTTTAGGCAGTTGGACCGCCCCCCACCCGCCAAGTGTGACAACCATGCCGTCTCAGATCTTCTAAGATGGTGGATGTTGTGTGAAAAACATGGCACCTCCAGGCTTCAGGTGCACCCTGGATGTCTCAGTTACCATGGAGGGGCCCGGGGCCACCCTGTGTGAGCAAGGACCCTCTGTCCTTCTGACCAAAGTCACATCTTAGACTGGCTGCTTTCCTCTTTTCCTCATTTACTGGGGGTTTCTTGAATCCATTTGCCTCTGCCCCCATCATTTGCTCCTCCATTTTCTCAGAACTTTTAAATTAAAGGGTAAATGGATTTTTTTAAGTTGAGGCAAAATTCATATAACAAACTTAACCATTTAAATGTATGTGACTCAGTGGCATTTAGTACGTTTACACTGTTGTGAAGCTGTGTTAGTCAGCTTTGTATCACCATAATGAAATATCTCACACAGGCTGCTTATGAAGCAGAGAAAGTGTATTTAGCTCACAGTTTTGGAGGCTCAAAGTCCAAACAGCGTAATCTGGGCTCTATGGAGAGGGCCGCCCACTGGCTGCTTCACCTCATGATAGGAGCATGCAGGGAGAAGCAAGTGACTGGAGCAGGGAGGATGGGCAGGGCCAGGTGTGCTCATTTTATAGCAGCCCTCACACCCTAGGGACCTAAAGACCCAGCTCCCAAGGGTTCCGCCATCTCTCAACCCTACCTAGGGACCAAGCTGCTACTCACAGTGGCCCTGTGGATACTCAAGCCACACCTAAATCATAGCAGCAACCATCACTTCTAATTCCCAAACATCCTCATCACCCTAAGAGAAAACTTTATACCCATTAAGTAGTCACTCTACATTACGCCCTCAGTCCCTGTCACCTGCTAATCTGTTTTCTGTCTCTATGTACTTACCTATTTGGGATATTTCATATAAGTAGAATTATCTAATCTGTGATCTTTTACATATGGCTTTCAATTGGCATGTTTTCAAGGTTATCCACATTGTACCATCTACTGGTATTAGCATTTTACCCCTTCTATGGCTGAATAATGTTCCGCTGTGTGGATGTACCACAATTTGTTTATCCATTCATCAGTTGATGGACACATGGGTTTAAAATCCAGTTACCCTCACAGTAGCAGTATTCCCATCAGCCAAAAGAGAAATGACCCATGTGTCCCACAGATGTTAGTGATTATCATTTTTTTCATCATTGTGGAATATTCTTTTTCTCTATCGTCTCTTGCACTGTCACCAGAGTGATGATTATAAAACACAAGGCAGTGTGCTGCCCTTCTGTTCAGAAACAGTCAATGTTTTTTTCCCCCTCTCTCCCCTACAAAGGAGAAAAACAAAAAGGGACCAGGGCGAATCATCCTCATGTGCAGTATATCCATGCTGCATGCTCCATGTGTCCATTAGTCATTTAGTAACTGTTTTGGCTGTCGGGCTGACTGGCTTAGCATCATGGTACTTGTGTTCAGGTAACCCTCATTTTACCTAATAATGGCCCAGAAGTGCAAAACTAATGTTGCAAAGGGGGCGCGAGTGCATAAAACATGGAAGCACAGTAGGTCTCATGCTTTCCAGCAGTGCTTCGGGGCATGTAGGAGGAAACCCAGTGTGTATGGGGTTTGGTACTGTCCACTGCTTCAGGCATCCGTTGGTGGTGGCCTTGGAATGTGTCCCCTGTGGATAAGGGCAGGATGCTATAGTCTAGGAGGATAGAACACCCTTCCTCACCACATCGTGGAGGCATGAAGGGATCCGTCTGAGGGGCTGGGTTGGTAGAGATGTTGGAAAGAAGGCCTGGGGCTGGGCAGTCGGCAGAACTGCCTGTCCACAGACCTTGCTTGTGCACCTCATTGGTGGGACCCAGCCCCGTCACGCTGTGGCTGATCTGTGAGCAGGTCCTCTCTGTCTCGGAAGTGATAGAGACATCTTCCTTTGTGCTACTGGAGGCTTTTGTAAACAGGAGGTCACAACTTCAGGCTATCATGAGAGAAGAGCTTCTTTCCCTGAACTTTCTGTCCTTCTCTGTCCCCGCCAACATCAACATGTGCCCATCAGGACAGGGCACATTTTTCTTCTTGGCTCCTCTCCTTGGCTGACCTGGGCTTCTAAGCACCAAAAGGGAAGGGGAAGTGTGCTCTGCTACCATTGCCAACATGTACTTTCTCCTCCTGGCCCCTTTGAGCAGTGGGTGCACGGTGCAGTACTGGCAGAGCCAGCCATGAAGAGACACACTCACAGGGACACTGTTCCGTCCCTGTCCCTTTCTTCTGCGGTGCTTACGTGAGACAGGAGGCTGCTCTTCCAGCTCAAGGGTGGCTGTCCTGGCATGTGCCCACGTTCAGCCTTTCTTCCTGGGGCACTGTCCAGCCAAATTCTGGGCCCGGAGCATTGAGCAGCGGAAGTGCAAACCCAAGGTTTACCATGGCCTCTCTCCGACAGGTTTGAATATAAGCACAATGTTTACCATCTCTCCAGTGCTATGCATTTTCATGGTTCTGTAAAGACTAATTGTGAGCCTTGCTGAAATGTTCATGTAGGAAGGAACTCTTCTTTTTTCCCCTTCAATTTAAACAGCAGCACTAGTTGGCATGACAACCCATGCTATTAAAAGTAAGGCAATAAGCACGGCTTCCTCTGTTTTTCAGAATGAACCCAAGCTGCTAAGGAGGTTTGTTTCTCAAATTTGACTATTAATGGCTCCGTTTCGACAGCATATCGTGGGGTCCTTTTTGAAGGCTGTATGTGTTCCCCCTACATAGACATGGCAGCTTTAAAGACAGAAGTGGTATTTTTATCTTTCCTGTTGAACTTATGTTCATTTGTTTATGGTAAATCGCAACAACATTGTATTCTGTGGGTACAACTGCCTGGGTAGTGATTGTACCAAAGGGACATTTGCACCTCCCCAACCTAAATGCTGATCTGTTCAGAGAATATTGTGAAAATCACCGTGTGTCTGACTAAGCCTGCTCAACAGGCCACCATTTGCTAATTTACTTTGGAGCTAGGCGTCTTGTGCAGCCCCACTGGTAGAGCTGGCTCCGCCTTGATGTAGGAGCCGAGGTGCCTGGAAGGCGTCAGTGGCTGTGAGTGACCCAGGTGGAGCCACAGATGTTCACCTCATGATGGGTATTGAGTAAAACCTTGCTGAAACACCAGTGCTTCACAGCCGACACTCCCCTTTCCAGGATTTAGAGGTAAACTGGCCCTTATGTGCAGTAAATGTGCCTTCCCCATGCAGGTGCAGAGGCTAAAGGTCATTCCATAGAAATTAGGCAGCAGAGGGCCAGATGGGCCCAGCTTAGGGCAGAGCCCTGGACAGACCTCAGTTCTGGTTTGGCTTTGTGCTCAGCCTGGTAGAGACCAACAATGACATTTTCGCATGTCAGCCTGTCCTGAAGAATCTCAACCCCCAAAACAGCCACTGGTATCTCCATTCCCACATTATGGAAGCATTTTTTGAATGAAATGTTGCTTTCTTCTTGTGGCCCTCAATGAAAATGCCTGTACTCTTGGGAGAAACAGGGGTTTAAACCCTTACAGTGGTTCAGTTCAGAGAAACCAGTATCCAGGGATATAACTCAATGTTTTGTTTTTTGCTTCTTAAAAGTTTTTTAAAGTATGCCATTTTCATCTTTTTTAAAGGTGCAATCCAGTGCGTTCAATTTCATTCTCCTTGTTGTATAACTAGCATCACTATTTCCAAACTTCTCCATCTCAAAGAGAAACTCTATCCCCATTAAGCAATGGCTCCCCATTCTCTCCTCCCCTCCACACCCTGGCAAACTCTAATCTACTTTCTATCTCTGTGAATTTGCCAATTCCAGGTACCTGGTATAAAATGGAATCATACAGTAGTCTTTTATGTCTGGCTTATTTCACTTAGCTAATATTTTTAAGGTTCAGCCATGCTATGATGTACATCTAGTAGCATGCATCAGAACTTTATTCCTTTTTGGGGGGTATACATGTGCCACATTTTGTTTACCCATTAATTTATTATTGGGTCATGGGTTGTTGCCACATTTTGGCTATTGTGAATATGTGGTAAACATTGACATACATGTATCTGAGTTCCTCTTCTCAGTTCTTTTGAGTATATACCTAAGAGTGGAATTGCTAGGTCATATAGTAATGCTGGGTTAACTTTCTGGGGAACTGCCACGCTGTTTTCACAGTCCCTGTGCCGTTTTACATTCCACTGCCATGCTCAAGGATTCTAATTTTCCGCATCCTTACCAACACTTGTTATTTTGATTATAGCCATCCTAGTAGGTATTAAGTACTATCTCATTATGAATTAGATTTGCGTTTCCCTAGTGAGCAGTTTTTCATGTGCTTATTGGCAATTTGTATATCTTGGGAGAAATGACTGTTTAAATCCTGTGCCCATTTTAAAATTGTTTTTGTTTGTGGTTTTTTAGTTGTTACAATTGTTCTTTATTACACATGATAAATTCTTTATCAGATACATGACTTGCCAGTTTTTTCTCCCATTCTGTGTATTGTTGGTTTACTTTCTTGGTAATGTCATTTGATGCACCAAAGGTTTAATTTTGATTAATCCCAGTATGCTGTTGCTCATGCTCTCGCTGTCATATCTGACTCCATTGCCAAATCCAAGGTCATGAAGTCTTACCCTTATGTTTTCCCCTAAGAGTTTTATAGTTTTTACTCCTATATTTAGGCTTTTGATCTGTTTTGAGTTAATTTTGTATATGATATGAGGTAAGGCTACACTTACCTCATACTTATTTTTTTGCTTGTGGAAATCCAGTTATTTCAACACTGTTTGTTCAAGAGACACAAACATGGTATATGTTATCCATATACCATGTTAATTTTAGAAGAAAAACCATTGTTACACAGCTGCTAGGAATTACATTTAATAACTGACTTGTTAAGTTTATATGATGTGGAAAAGACAACCTTTCTAACCAGTGGAAGGGCTGTGATGGGAACTGTTAGCATCGAGTCCATAAGGTGCGTAAGGAAGACAGCTCACGGTGTGGTCGTTCTCTTTTCATAGTGACAGATTTCATACTTGGGCTACAGGCCAAGGGCAAGCGGTATCTGATGATTTATTTCTACCCCTTACCCCTTGGGTTTTGGATGCTGACTCTCACTTTTGGATTCCAAAAATAGACTCTGGCTTCTCCTTGCTCATGGCATTGTGCAGCTGTCACTGCCACACACCCAGTTGGTGTAATTGGGTTGTGCATACAAGGAAGGTAATTGCAAAATCCCTTCTTATGCCAGAAGGGTGTCTGGTTCCCGCAGCCTCTCAAAGATGGCTGTGTACGAAAAGCTGAAAGAAGAGGCAGGAAAGACATAAACCCTTGCTCCAGAAGGGAACATGTTTACAAGTAAGATTTTTGACTACCTCTCAAATGAGTGGGACACCATTTAGGATCTAATGATGATTCTACCAAGTGTCCGTGGCATTGAGTGTGACCTGAGCTTCAGAGAGGTGGCAGGGCTACTTTCCCTCTGTGGCACCTGTCTTTCCCGGTAAACATGACGCTGCTGCCGAGTCAGTCATCTTTTCTTGTGAGAGCAGTGGTTTGGAGATGTCACCTGCTGCTTGGCGTGGGTGACTCAGGGTCTGTGGCTCTGGATGGGATCCTCCTAGACCTCACTGCCCTCTTCGCCAGACTCTCTCCTCCCTCCCTGTCTACTCAAAGGCTCCTGTCCTCTCTCCCTTTGCGACCCGCTGGCACCCCACACCCATTCCCAGAGGCCCTTACTCCCTGTCTTCTCCTCTTCAGGTCAAACCCCACAGATCCATTGCTGTTTTGCTTGACAGAAGCAGTGCTGTCCCCCTGTCCTGTGTACAGCATTCTCTCTGTTTCCTCACTCGTGGGGGCGTTTTCCATGTGTCGCTTCCTTCAGCCCCGTAACAAGCCTGGGCTGGGGAGGCAGGAGCTGGGTCAGGCCCGAGCAGGCTGACCCCAGAGACAGGGCTTCGCCGTGGGTCTGCTGCCCTCCTCCTGCTCTGCGCCAGGCCTGCATGCTTCAGCAGCCCCTCACACATACCCCACCCCAGCCCCATGCACAAGAACCTGCTGTCTTCTGAAACTATTTCCATCAGTATCTCTTTTTCACAGGACCATTATTAAAATGTGAATGCTTTTCATTTTATTTTATTATCATATTATTTTGTTTCCCAACCTCCCTATAACATTAAAACTGGACATTTTTACTCTTTCACATACAGATATGCCTGGAGTTCTTAACAGGACAAGTTAAACAGTTGAGGTGAGCATATACCCCATCTAAGGAAGGAGCTTGTGGCTAGCAAACATCCCCAGTGGCGACCCAATTCCTTTTGACACAGACGTGTTCTGTGGGCAGGGGTCTCCTCTCGTGACTACAGTATGCTCAAGGGTTCGTGCCATCTTGATGTTTGTGGAACCAGCAAGGACGTTAGATATCCAGGCAGTGTGTGTCATCAGGGTTTGGGGAGTGTCTGGTGCTTTGTGGACACCTTGAGAGCAGTGTGCCTTGGCTGTGTGTCATAAAACGCCAGGAGCCCACAGGAAGACAGAGCCATCAGCTGTGGACACCGGAGCTCACACACCTCTGAAGTGGGGTGGAGGCCAGTTTGTGATTGTTGACTTGCGTTTCCTAACTCGATGGCTGCTTCAGGGCATGGCTTGTTAAAGTCCTGAGAAAGAGGACCAGACTGGGAGGGGAAAGAAGCAGTAGTGTAGAGGAGCTGTGTGACCTGCCTGAATCTTGGTCAAACTGAGATTCTCCGAGATGGGCTGAGAACATACTGCTGCCTGCCGTGCTGCTGCTGGGTGTTATGGAATCAGTAAAGTTTCTGGAAATTCTGCAAGCTGGAAAGGTCTCAGTTGTTGGTCGCCTCTGGAATCCCAAAGAGGCCACAGGAACAGGGCCCTCCTGTTAACAGAAAAAGTATTGCTGAACCCCTGAAATCGTTCTGGGAACATGTGGTCTTTCTAGGAGTCTTTTATTCAGTTGTCTTTGCCTTATGCAACATGAGTGGGCCTGCTGAATGTCTGCTATTGAAGCCCCAGAAGCAGTGGGGAGTTGTGATTTCTACTTCAGACTCTGGAACCAGGCTGCTTGATTCACATTTCTACCACCAGCTCGCTGAGACCAATGTGTCACTGATGCCCCTGTGCTTCAGGGTCCTTGATCAAACCTGCCTGGGCCTACTAGGTTATTACGTGACCACCTAAGGCTGTACTTGTAAGGCCTGGCTACACAGCAAGTGCTACCAAGAAACTTGCTGAAGAGATAAACAGTTGACATACATCCTAGTCCAGTTCTGTAATGTAGCACCCTGTTTTCAAGGTCTCACATTGAATCCTTTTCTACCACAAGGAAAGTGAATATTCATTGCAAATATGAGCATTCATACAATGAATCAGAGTGCAGTGATTGGTATTATGGAATTAGTTGCATTTTCTTTCTTAAAAATGTTAAAAGAGGGGCCGGTGAGATGGCTCAGCGGCTTAAGCGCCTGCCCGGCAAGCGCGAGGGCCCGAGTTCGACTCCCGGAACCTACATACGAAAAAAAAAGGGGCCGGTGATATCGCTCAGTGGCACGGGTGCCTGCTGGCGCTCGAGGTCCTGAGGTCGACCCCCCGGTACCCACAAAAAAAAAAAAAAAATGTTAAAAGATTTTGAAGTGGTAATAGCTAAACTTTATTTAGAACTTACTATCATCCTATAACAGGAGTAGTTTCTTATGCCTTTTTAAGTATTAACTAACTTAATCTCCCCGATGACACTTTGTATTAATGACTGTAGTTTTCAGTGAGGAGCCTAGGTTCAAAGAGGTTAATTGGGTCCGGTGATATGGCTTAGCGGCATAAGCGCCTGCCTGGCAAGCGCAAGGTCCTGAGTTTGACTCCCGGTACCCACATAAAGGAAAAAAAGGGCCAGCAATATCACTCTGCATCACAAGTGCCTGCTGGCAAGCACAAGGTCCTGAGTTCGACTCCTGGTACCTGCATAAAAAAAAAAAAGAGGTTAATGGCTTGCCCAAATGCATACACCATTCCGCGGTGATGAATAAGTTCTTTGTTTTGGGGTTTTTTGTTTGTTTGTTTTTTTGGTGGTGGTGGTATTGGGGATTGAACCCAAGGCCTCAAGCAAACTAGGCAAGCATTCTACCACTGAGCTGCATTCCCAGCCCTTTTTATTTTGTTCTCAGACAAGGCCTCATTAAGTTGCCCAGGCTGGCCGCACACATGCGGTCCTCCCCACTCAGCCTCCTGAATTGCAGCAATTATAAGTGTGCAGCATTGCATCTGGCCAGCTCAGATCTTTTCTTTCCAGCTAAAGTTCAGTTCAGGTGAACTCTCTGCTATTCCAAGGGTTCCTCAGGCAGAAGCCATACAACTATTTATTGGGGCTGGCAGGTCCGGGTTGTTGCAAGAGGTGCTTGAGGCATTTACTTGGGTGTACTGTCTGCCTCGGTCATAGGTGACAGAACCTGATTGTTACCTTAAGCAGAAAAAGCATTTGTGGAGAACAGACTAGAGCAGACATTAAGGAGTATGGCCCAGCCCTGCTGGGCCTGGCCCCTGGGAGTCTTATCTCACCCCATCCCCACCACCCACATGTTCACTACCTGCGGGAGCCGCTGATTGGCTGTGCCTAGGTCATGTGACCGACCTCCTCCTGCATACCTTCTCTCTGGACTGCTTCTACTCTCCTCACCCCCAAATCAGAACCTTTGAAGTAATTGTCAAAATGATGGATGCCCTCTGCTTGGGGACTCCACCTGGGTGCTCGCCACAGGAACTCCTAGCACCAGGCTCCATCAGTTTGAGGGCCAGTACTGTCTTCCTCTGGTATTTTCCGACCCACCTGGAAAGGAGCGCAACACCAATTAGGCTTCCAGGAAGTGTTTGTGGCAGAGTGTGATGAGCATGTTAGCCTTTGGACACAATAAAATAAGGATGCACGCTTATTTATAGCATCGAGCTTTTTGATTTGGAACAGTGTTTCAGCGGCTGAGCTCCTTTTGTTTATCAGGAAAACAGTTGATATTTGTCATCCCTCCTAGCACAAGGAGGAAGAAAAAGCATTTTAACATTCAAATGTTTCTGTGGATCCATTAAGATGCTTACTGGTTGGATTGCAGTGAATTAGTTGAGTAGGGCTATTGAACAAACCTCATTTTATGTCGTTATCTACTCTCTTCTCTCCCTGTCTAATTCAGCCACTACAGTTATAACCCCTGTTTCCCCCTCCATCCGCCTTCATCTCCCATCACCAGAGTCAGTTTCTAAGTACCATTGGCTTTTCATCGTTTGCATCCTCCCCATTACATCTGTCCCGTTTCCTAGCCCACATCAGGCATGGATTAGGTCTCCCTATGCCTGCTGTACAGCTGTGGGTCATTTATCTGAAGAGCAGGGCAGTTAGAAGAGGAAGGATTCGGATGCCTGACTGCCCCTTGGTGTCTGTACCATTGTGGGTGCATCTTGATGTAATTACCAAGCCAATATACCTTGGCTGAACCAAATGGGAATTATTTTGTCCCCTGCCACAGGTAGCCTGGTGGGAGACAGTTGTCAGTGTTCCTGCAGCTCCTCCTGCCTCAGGGGACAAATCCTTTCTCTTTCTGCCCTTCTACTAGATGGCTTTTGTCACCTCCTGCTGCCCTACTTCCAGCTTTGAAGGGGCAGGGCAGGGGAGGGGCAACGTGGTGCTGGCTGAGGTGCTCTCCTCCATCTGGTGGTTCCAGCCAGCCCCGCAGGGTCTGGCCTGGAGTCCTGTGGCCCCCAGGGTTAGCCAGGTGCATCGCCAGGGCTGCTCTTCAAACACCCACGGATCTTCACACACCCACCCCGTGGGTCACTCAGCAGCAGTGGGTGCTTACTAGCTGCTTATGACTTTGCTTTTTAATATATTTTTATTAGTGCAAGTTTTCACAGTAAATCAAGTACCATAATATTGACTCCATAAAGACCATTTAGAATTCTGGAATTCGTTCCTCTCCTACCACCTACCTCACTTTGTCTTTATTGTGACCCTCTGTGACTCCTTGTCTCTCAGTCCCGGCTGCCTGCCCTTTCCTCCACCTATTAATCCTGAGAATTCATTTGTTTTTCTCTCCTCCTGGCTGGCTTCAGAGCATCACAGAGAAAAATGGCAGCAGGGTGCTGTGGGTACCGTGGCATATCCACACCACTGCCTCTGAGGTGACTGACGTCAACAGCATCAGGTTTCCCTTGTTCAAACCTTTTCTGTGCTGTTTGTTTCTAACTCACAGCCCTAGTTTTTCTGTCCCTGCCAGCAGCTACTTCATTTTCCACCTTAACAGAGCAAACAGTGGCTGGGCAGGACGGCCCTGCGGTCTCTCCCCTTTGTGTTAAGGCACCGGCCTCCCATGAGAAGGCCTGACAGCCAGGGCCCATTTGTCCCAGGGACCTGCTGCTCTCTCATCTTCTGGGGGCTGATTTACCCCTTCAGTGTCTTCTTTCTGCCCACTTCTTCCCTTGTGCTAAGAGATTTGCTCACGTGCCCTCCATGAAGAAATAAAGACATAGATAAGTAGCCTTTCTCCATCCCCACATGCCTTTCTTCCCATCTTATCTGCCTCTCTTCTTTGTTCCTCTGGCCTCAGGGCCTGGAGTCCTCCTCCAACAAGCTTTACAACAACCGCCTGCAAAGCTCTGCCACGGTGCTGGATCTCAGCCGCTTGGCTTCCATTGCTCTGACTCTTGTTCCCCTTCCTGAGGCCCTTCCTCTGTTACGCCGTGCTTTGGCACCTTCCCCCACCCTGCCTGCCCTCTCCTTCCCTTTCGGGAGAGAGGTTTTCCACCCTCCCGTGGTATCCTGTCCTTGCTGATTCTCATTCACACATTTCTTGGTTCTGAAGCTTTTGGACCATTCCATCTACCTTATTCCTGGCCTGCCTCCATTATGGTCTTACACCTCACTCAGCACCCCATGATCTTCCTGTCGCCCAATGTGATCATGTCCCTCTCTGCAGGGACTGGAGGCTCCTCGCTGCCTGAAAGGGAAGCCCACTTGTAGATTACATGCCATGGGCACCACTGGGCCAGCAGTGGGAAGCCAAGCCATGGTCTCTGGGGCTGGAGCAGGAGGGTGAAGATAGTCACACTGACATGCAGTTATGGTGACGAAAGGTTTAGGGTACAGAGGAGGGAGAACAGAGCTGGGGTGCAGGAGGGGGAGGTAAAAATTTGAAAGGAGCAACCATCTCAGACTCAGTGACATGGCTCAGACTGCGCCTGCTCACCAGCCTGACCCCCACTTCTGCTGTGTGCCTTGGGCTGGGTTATATTGCACTTGCCATGGCGAACCCAAGGCATGCCTGTCAGCTCCAAGCTGTATTGTTTCCCTTCTCATTGTCATGGCCTGGCTCAGGGACCTGCTTCCTGATGCTTGGGACCACTTTCCTACAAGCTGCTATTTCCACCCATGGGCACTTGTCACTTGAGCCTTGGTGTTAGAGTTATATGTGCACCCACCTCTTTCCCTATTCAGTCAGAGCTACTGGGGATCAGGGATTGTGTCTTGGTCAACCGTGGATTGTCCTGGCCATTGTCATCCAGCTCCATGCCATGCGGGGACTCCTCTGGAGGGGTTTGGTGGAGGGTCGTGTTCTAAGCATTCAAGGGAAGCCGGGTTTGGAGGTCTTATCTTAGTATATACGAAGACACACACACTTGGGGTCCAGCTGTAGCAATTCTCAGTTATCTGCATTTGTTCATCTTTCCAAACCAGTGCTTAGAAAGAGCCATGAAGTTCGCCTTTGAGGAGTTCCACCTGTGGTACCAGTTCGCTCTCTCGCTGATGGCTGCTGGAAAAGTGAGTCGCCCTTCACGACGTACAGTTCTGTGTGTCCATGGTTATGTCACTGAGTGTCATGGGATGATCTTGTAGAAGTCTAAGCTACTGTTTCGAACTGAGCTGTGGTCCTTTCATAATGGACAATTAAATTTAATAATTTGGGGACCAAGATGGCCATAACTCTGAGAAGAGAAACTCTGAAATATTTGCTTTTTCTAGCCGCTGTCACTCACTTATGTGAAATGGACATGGCTTAAACTAAAGCTAGTTCTGACCCTGACCCTTGTTTTCAGGCATAAATGTGTTCCTGGAAGGGGAGGTCTTTTGGTCTTTGGCACTCTGGTGCAGGCAGTGTGTTGGCTGAAAGCATGGTACAGCTGGTATGTGGAAGCTGGACTACCCTCACAGCTGAGTGACCAGGGCAAGTCACTTAGTCCCTCAGTTTCCCCTTCAGTAAAGTGGAGCTGTAACAGTCCCTGCTTCATAGAATGAGCTCATTCACGCAGGGTCCTTAGGAGAGCAGCCCACAGTGTGCATGCACTCAGTAGAGATGTAGCCATCAGAGTCCTTGTTAATTTGCACCAGTTAGTGAATCGTTAAGTTTGAGACACAAGATTACTGGAGCTAAGTAGACTCAGAAATTTAGTCTGATACGCTATAAATTGGGTATTGAATTTTTATAATAGCATAAGCTTCTGTGGTCTATTCTTTTCTTATTTTACAACAGCTACAAGTAGGGAGCTAAATAGGGTGACACCAGGGGAGCATTTCCACTTGTTTTTAACCACTGTTTACTCTGCTGTCACTCAGGATCCCAGGCTCTGGTTAGCACGGTCCCCAGGCCCCGCTTGGTTAGGAAAGTCCTTTAAGAGGCAGCCCAACCAAAACCCCCCTGAGAAGGCTGTAGTATTTGGTTCTGTCCAGAATTTTGAGTTTCACAGAGATACTCTCTCTTACCAAGTCTGCTCGAGCTGTGAAGGTGCTGAAAGAATGCATCCGTCTGAAGCCCGATGATGCAACCATCCCGCTCCTCGCTGCCAAGTTGTGCATGGGCTCCCTGCACTGGGTGAGTAGGGGATGTGGCCCCCCATGTCTTGGAACGGGGCCCCAGGGCAGGGCCGCCAACCTCTTCCATCTCAGCTACACAGAGAGGAGGCCACTTAGAGCCCCAGCCTCGAGCTGGGCCCCTGGGCCCCTCCAGCCTCCCCCACCCACCCCAAGGTCAAGAGTGAGCTTTATGTTCTCAGGGTTCGCCGGAGTTTCTTTTCACAGGTCTATGCTTCAACAGTAGCAATGGTAAGATAAATTGGAATTGGTGCTCAGGTGCATCTTGTGATATTAAGTCACGTAGGACTGAGAAGGTCCACCTGGTGGATTGCTCGTTCTTGGCCCAGCCTGAGGATTTTCTATAGAGTCACCCGCTACTTTAGCTCATGTGTAACTCCAACTTTCTTCTTTCCTCTGTCTTCACAGGCACCCTCTTCTTCAAATATTCTTGTTCAAATTTGAATTGGAAAGAGCTTGATTTGTAACAGTTTTACTACCTCAAAAATTTATCATTAGAGTAGAAAATAGGAATGTCAGAATAGAGGATGTGTTATGTACATGTACCAAGTCCCCTCAATGAATGTAATAATGAAGTCCTGCAAACATGTACCGATAAAAACAAAACAAAGAACACTCAGACTAATTGCTGAGATGGTGGTATAGATAATTGCCACAGACAATGAAGTTTTATTTTCTTTTTTAAGGTTCATATAAAGATATGTGATAAGAATTTGCTCTGAAGGCCCAGGCTCCTTCTCACTGAGGTTTTCTGCCTTTATGATCCTTGCTGCATGGTTTTCTTCCATGTGTTCTCACCCAACAGAAGAAGAGGAAGGCTTATGAAGAAAGCAATCCACTCTTATTCAATTTTGCTTAAGAAACCATAGAAAAGAAGAGAGCAGGCTCTTACTTGTAACACACAGCTGTGTTGTGGTTTTGACAATTTGGGGCAATAGGTGGAGGGGGCCATGCAGGCAGGCCTGGGCGTGGGTGGAGGAGTGGACCAGACCAGTCTGGCACGTGCCAGTTTCCAGCAGTGACTGCTGCCATCCTTCCAGCTCTATTCATTACTGTAACGTGTGCATCTCTGAGCACCTGAAATAAACCTCTTAAGAGGTGGGTGTAACAAATCCGTTCTGTGTATTTTTCTTACATTTTTATCACTAAAATTTTCAAATACCACAACAGTCAAGAGTATTATGAACTCCATGTACTATCACCCTGCTTCAGTAACATCAACATTCATCATGCTTTTGAAGGAACAAATCTTATTATTTTTTGCCTCTAATGAATTGTGCAAAAGGTCCCGTTGTGGGTATAGTTTACAGGCGCACATTTTCTCATTGCAATCTGCTGGTGTGGTGTCCATGTGCTGTATACTATAAAATAAATAGATGGAGTTTAGAAATTTTTAGTAGCTTGTGGCAAAGAGAAGCCAAGCCTAAATGGATTCTTTGTCATGAAAAAAAAGAATAAACCCAAACGAAACATTCCAAGCACTTTATTCTTTACTGATGTATTTAATTCAACTTCTGAATACCTAGCACAATCTCATTACAGGAACAGTCATAAAAAATAAAGATGACAAAGATAGAACCCTACAAGTATGAAAGTGACTTGGAAAAGAAGGCAAATAAGCAATAAGGAAAACGTTAAAGAAAAAAGAAAAAGGCAAGATAGGAGTCCTGAGAATTGTTGGTAGAGAGGCTCAATAAAGAAGACAGAATCACCAGAGTGGGATTGGAAGGTTTGGGAGTTATTTTCAAAGTGACTCATCAGAAATCCATTCTTCATAGCAGATGCTTATGAGAACTCATGTTCAAAATTTTGCAGGTTGTTGTTTTTAACTTGTCTCCTTTTTCAGTTGGAAGAGGCTGAGAAGTTTGCCAAAACTGTTGTTGATGTGGGAGAAAAAACATCAGAGTTCAAGGCCAAAGGCTACTTAGCTCTCGGGCTCACGTACAGTCTGCAGGCCACTGACGGTGAGAGAATCCCTCCCTACGGAGCCTAAGTCCACGCTGCAGGAGCCCACAGTTCCTTTCTGTCCTAGGAGGGGGCAGAAGGGGTCATTCAGGTGTGCTGTCCTGTGGGACCCCAGTGCTGCTGTTCCCTTTGCTTGGACTTGGAAGGGAGGGAGGAAGGCCTCGTTCACAGGTGCGTAGGCTGTTAGTGCCAGGGGTTCCTAGCTGGCTGGGGCAGGGCATCTACTGTGAGGGGCAAGATGAGCAGGGCCTTGAGATGATTTGCCCAACCCAGCCTTGCACCTGCTCTGGCCCCAGTCTTGGGTCTAGGCCAGAAATGAGTAAAAGGGTGTGAGATCTTAGGCACAGGATCATGGGAGAGCTCAGGACCGCGCACTCCCGGGGATCGTCCCTTGATTGGTCAGGAATTGGCCCTTTTTCCATTCGCACATTTTAATTCATAGATATGTACTTGTGCAGTGCAGCAGCTACCAAGTATCCATGTCCCGCAGAGGCAATGATTTATGTATTTCAGATATACTTACAGTTTTGGTGGATGGGCTTCTGGCTTTAAAAATACCTTAATTATGGTTTATCTACTTAATGAACTTTTCAATGATATGTTTGCAGAAAGCGTAAATTGATAAGTTGCTTTTCTCATCTTTTACTCTTTTAACATTTGGTTTAAATATAACAAGTGCAAAAAAAGCTCTTCAAAAATAAATATGTAACTTAATGAATTAGCCTAAGGCAAAATGCCCTCGTAGCCACCACCCCGCTCAGGAGGTAGAACCTTGTTGGCCATCTGGGGAGCCCTCCACATGCCCTCTGCCAGTCACAGCCCCACTCTGTTAAGAGGAAATAGTGTTCTGACTGTAAGTATTTGCTTCCCGATTACCCCAGATCCTCCTTTTCTCTGCTCTAAAATATCAACAACCCTGGGGGACTTTGCCTATCAATTACTTTTCAATAATGGACATTTGACTAATTTTCCATGTATATTTATGGCATAGTGGCCACACTCAGCACATTGCTACAAATATAGTAGACTTTCAATGAAGAGTAAATGTAGTGCCGTAGACTTATCCACGTAAATTCTTAGTTCAGACTCTACCCCAATCAGCCCTGTAACTCTGGGAGCCCCTGGACCCTGTTGGGCCTCCTGTTGCATTCAGGTTCAGTTGTGTCTCCCTGGGGTTCTCTCTAGCTCAGTGGCTGCTCTGAGGTAGCCCTCTGGCCCTGCCATCTGTGGGGCAGCATAAGGGCCTCCCACAGTTACCACCGTAAACCCTTCCTCCAGAACTTGTATTCTTGTCCCAGTAAAAAGGACTTTTTCTGTTCATGGACAGGTCTAAAGGCAGCCATTTCCCCTGTGCTGTACACAGGGAAGTGTTGATTCACACCAGATGGCCCATACTTCGGACCCGATCTGCCTGTATCGGTGTTGGGTGTGGTGCTCCATCCCCTGTGTCCACACCAAAGTATTCAAGATGCTGGCCGTTTCCCAGTGTGAATTAACCCGCTTTTCATAGCACCGAGCTAGTGCCTTTGGTCTCAGATCATAGCTTCTCAGTGCCAGAAGGACTTGTGAGGGCCGACTGGTCCAACACCACTGGTGCTTGAATCCTGTCTATACCATCCCAGAAGGGCCAGTCTGTAGTTACACGCCTATACTTGGGAGGACCGATGTCCTCCTTCTGGAGTTCCCAACTGCTCTTTGGAAATGGTCTCCATGTACCTGGGTCTACCAAGAGTGACCACGCGACTGACACTGTCCCCCTGGAACTGTTCCACAGCCATGTACCCTGGGTGCAAGTACCTTTGGGATGGATTGGCTTCATGTCCTGTCTTTCGGTGCCTGATGCAATAGGCACTCAGGGACTGTTGCTTTTGGTCCAGGTGAATGTAAATCCTTATGATGCATTTTGTATTGTCAAAAACTTCCGATCTTCCATGCCACTCACTAACTGAACCCTCTCCTTAGCTTCTCTGCGAGGGATGCAGGAGGTCCTGCAGAGGAAGGCTCTTCTTGCATTTCAGAGGTGAGTGGGAGTTCATCTTTTCACTCGGCTGTACATAATGACACCAAAGAATGATAAATGTAAAAAGAAGGGGTGTTTCTAAAGATTATGTAAACAGCATTTTACTCCTGCGAGCCTCTTGTCCTGAGCAGTGAACGTACAGCATCAAAATGTGCCGCATCACCTGTTACCGAGCAAATCTGCATTCGTAATCTGTTTATCCATTTTATTCATTCCTGATGAAGTGACTTCAGCTCAATAAAGAGGCACTTTCTATGTCTAGGGAGATGGTTTCTTTATTAAAAACATTTGTCTGGGCCGGTGAGATGGCTCAGCGGCTTAAGCGCCTGCCCGGCAAGCGCGAGGGCCCGAGTTTGACTCCCGGATCCCACATACGAAAAAGGGGCCGGTGATATCGCTCAGCGGCACGGGCGCCTGCTGGCGCGTGAGGTCCTGAGGTCGACCCCCCGGTACCCACAAAAAAAAAAAAAAAAAAAAAACATTTGTCATCACCTAGAAAAGGGATCATTCATTTCTGGCTTTTAAAAATATGTCACGCCATGAGTTTTTATCTTAAGAAATTAAAAACAAAAAAACCAAAAGCTGAATTTGAGAAAGTTTCTCAAATATCATGTTAAATTAGTCATCCCGGAGAGCCCCAGACCCCCTAGCCCTACCTTGCTCTTTAACACCTTGTGCTTGTCTCTGTACCTTTTATGAACTCGGGACAATGCCTTATAATTATTAAATGCTTGCGTGTCCCAGTGCTCTTTCACACCTCTTAGACACCAACAAGTAGATGGGACAAGCAGTGATGGCCCTACAACAAGGACTGCAGTCCCGAAGTCAGAGGAGTCTCGGTCCCGTAGATGGAAGTCAGGGTAGAATCAAGGTCTCCCAACTCTAATCCAGTTTTTCTTATACCTACCATACTACACTGTCCTAATTTTACTCTTATTGCAACTATAATAAATCACTAAAATGAAATTACTGCCTGAAAGTATAGCCCTGTGATGTGAATCTAGAAGCGGAATTGATCCTGTCACCTTAAATACATCTGAGTTACATTGATTTCATGGGATTGTATTCAAAACTAGTAACTTATTTGAAAATTTCATGAGGCCTTCCCAAACCCTACTCCCCGCATTTGATCTAGATCTTTCCTCAGAGCCAGGGTTGCCTACACATCTGTCATGACATCCATGTGCTTTTTTTCGTGAAGCCATTTCATTTAGCCTGAAACACTTGCATCTTATTTCTTTCTGGTTCCTAGCAGCTTGTCAATAGCTCCTTCACTTTGCACTCCCAGTCTGGTTAATGACAAGAAGTACCAGTTGACATCTGCACACAGATCTCCTGTCTCTGTACTAAGCTTTTGTTGGTGTTCTTCAGCACGGAGTGTGGAAAGCATTTCCATTTCAAATGATTTTGAGTTTTAAATTCTCCAGTCCTACTTTGTAAAACCCACACATGGATGCCTAAGAAAGTGGCCATTACATCTGTCTCACTTTTCTTAAATCAGCACCTCTTACTGGCTCTCTAAAAACAGCCACAGTGGTGGTCTGCCGGAGCCGCCAGTGTAACTCTCCATTACATAATAGTTGTTCCGTTGGCCCAAATTCTTTTTGTTCCTTTCCTGCTTAGGTTTTTTTTTTTTTTTCTTTTTGTGGGTCCCGGGGGTTGACCTCAGGACCTCGCGCGCCAGCAGGCACCCGTACCACTGAGCAATATCACCGGCCCTTTTTTCGTATGTGGGTACCAGGAATTGAACTCAGGAACTCGCACTTGCTAGGCAGACACTTTTGCCGCTGAGCCATCTCACCGGCCCTCCTGCTTAGGTTTTAATTCAAAAAGATTTTTAAACAATACTTCATATGGGAATAAAGAGTAATAAAATCCCGCTTACCTGACTGTATTGCAGAAATCTAACCTCAATTATTTGTGTGAAATATAGAATGTTTTTGAAAGAAATGAAATTATTTTGGTTCAAGTACACATTGACTATTTTAATGAATATAGGCCTAACAGAAATCTTTAAGGGGAAGATTGTAAGTAAACAAGAATGATGTGTATTACTTTTGAAGTATAAACAGATAATTTAAAACCACTTAGATGAGAGGTACTTTTTCTACTGTGTCTTTTATATATTCTCCCTTCCAGCTCTGTTTCTATTATTGTTTTGCATTTTTTGTTTGAAAAGAAAGTGCAGGGGCTGGGGATTTAGCTCAGTGGCACAGCACCTGCCAAAAAGAAAGTGCAGTTCAAAAAGGCATGAGGTTGTAGATATCACATGTGAAAATTAGCTCTTAATTATGACTAGAACCAAATTTCAGAAAGACTTGCTGTCTAGGGGATTCAAACAGGTGGTTTTTGAAGACACCCAAGTGATATGCCTGCACCCTGAGACGGAGAATGCCAGCTCTCTTACATGCATGAACTCAAACCAAGCAACTCAAGCAGTTCATTTGTCCTGTATAAAAGTAGAGAGAAGAAAACCTTAATGTTGTTTGCAGCATTACAAGGTGTAGCTTTTGTGGGCTTTCATGTCCTACTGAGAAAAGCAATCCTGAGGACAGTTGAGAGCATATTTCAGTGCATTGAGCGCTGAATGCAAAAAGACAGAGCTGCTCCTGGAGAAAGAGGAGGCATGGTGTCCTTTGTGTTTGTCACTCAGCTTGGCACAGAGTACACAGTCTTTATTTCTCTCTCTCTCTCTCTCTCTCTCTCTCTCTCTCCTAGCTTGAGTTTAAATGTGGTATAGTTTGTGTGCATAGGATGACCAATCATCTTGATTTCTTGGGGACCGAACCATTTCTCAAAACATGGGCCTTTTGGTGATAAAGTCAGGAAAGTCCTAGACAAATCATGTTGGTTGCCTTATGTGTGTAACTAGTGGGAGATCCCTGAACCTAGGTCTAACCAGGCATGCATATATTTTAACTCAATACACTAATCCCATATCCACTGTAATCAGGACTGAAGAATTGACTAGATAAGGCAGCATGGTGGTTATATAAAGACCAGACCTTGAAATCATGCATCATCCATTCCACGTCTGACTCTACCTCTTTTGCTGGGTGTTCTTGGGCAAAATGCTTTGTTGTAGATACTTCATAAATTGAAATTATTATCTTTATAAAGTATGTGCCTTATTGACCAGGGTCAAAGCTGATCAGCCTTCTCTATATTGGTGGTCCAGCTCTAGAGGATGTTGGAGCTGGAATCTAGAACACTAGGATGGAACTCATGGCATGGAGGGGGTCTGGCCTCGAGGTCTGGGAGACCAACGCTCTCCAACAGCAGCCTAGTGTGCCTGTCACCGGGCACTGCCCCCACTGTACTGTGATGATCATTTAGGGTCTCCCCCTCTGGTGGGGTAGGGTAGGAGGGTTCCTCAAGGAAAGGCACTCTTATCAGGCTGGCATAGGGCCTGGTATCACAGTAGATACTGCATAATGTAAATAGATGGGTAGATAGATGGGTAGGTGGGTGGAGGGGCGGCCTCTTTCTTATGGAAGATAAATTGATTTAACGAACACAGAGGTGTTTTGACAATGGCAACACTTAGCAAGTGTCCCTGTAGTGACATTTTTAGTCCTCTGGGTTTCTCTTAGCAGCCTGGCTACGTGCTCCCTGCATGGAAATGGAACTCGTGGGGCCGCTGTAGATTCAGCAGGTTTGCACCTGCGTTGCTTGATGATTTCTGTCCGGCAGGTTACCAGAGAGTACACCAGAGGGCCTGCCCCAGGAAGCGCAGCTGCTGAACTTGTTCTACCGCTGAAGCGAGGGCTTTAGTCTACAGGAGATCAACACCATGTACTTTTTCATGTTTTGTTTGGCGTTCTCCTTATTGCTTTTTTGCTTTCATAGGCTAAAGTAGTCAGTTTAATTCGTTAGCCAAATTTTCAAAAGAAGGTATTTAAAACATGTGTGATTAAGTTGCACCTGTTAAGAAATTTGGCAGTTGGATTTTTGTTATTAGCCAAGTTGGAATTCTTCAGGTGTTGCTTTATTGCACCCCAGAAATGTCAGGATTGTTTCTCTCCACGCTGTGGCTGACAGTTCGCAATTGTTTAATGGGGCTGCAGTAAGGGGTAGTTGCTTTAGCCAGAGCTGTCATTATCCACACTCTAAATTCCCCAAACCACTACTAGCTCTTCACTCAGTTGATGTTATGTGTAGGCAACCACGATTTAACTTCATTTGTGAAAAACACGAACTGTGCTGAGAAAATTATACCTTTGAGAAATTCTTTTTGCAGGCCGTGGAAACCTGGCTGTTATTATTTCGCAAAGAAGATGAGATAAAATAAATCATTCAAAATCATTCAAAATCTCTTCATAATTGATTTTGTAATCATTTTTCCTGACTAGTTGGGAGAAACAGAAACCATGGCATTTCAGTCTCACTTATGAATACCAAAGGGGGAAAAAATCTTTCATGTCCAAACACATGGAAAACTAATACTTGTAAAATAATAAAAGCTATAGTGTATACAGTGGCCTCTAGTAGAAGTAAGACATTGTAAAGGGCAACAAGACAAGCTTCTCTTAAACTCCGCTGAGAAGTGTCTGAAGGCTGCGTCTTGAGGCTAGGCTACCAGTGGGAGTTTGCTTTGCAAAGATTGTTGAAAAGACAGACCTCAGGCCTGCACATGACCTACCACATTTGCCCAAGCAATGCACCAAATTAGTGGGCTCGGCACATTTTCTAGAGAGCACAATACCTAGGAGGCCTTTTTGCTCCTTTCCCTGTGGCAGACACAGTTAATTAAAAGGCCTTATTTCTATAGAAAGCCAGCCTTGGCAGGTTTGCCTTGGAGGAATCCATAATGATCAGATTTTCTGTTTTCTCTTGAATTTGCTTTCTGCTGGTAGAAGATCCTCCTTTAATCACAGAATGTTGGCAGAACAGTGTGACGGTTTGTTTACTATCCAGGCCCACCATTTTTAATTAGTCTGCTCCATGTACCTTTTAAGGAAAGTACAAGTTTGTTTTTCTTTTCACACCAGACTGGAAATGCTGAACTATGTCCTGTCACTGTCATATTTTGAGTTGCTCTTGGTGAAATACAGTTGACTTCCACATAAAAGCAAAAAAGATCACATTTGCAGTCAGGTGGCCAGTATGTCCTCTTCATGTCCCATGTCAAAGGCAGTTAATGAAACCAAGCTCAAGTGTCCTACCACATAATTTTACCCAGCACAATTGTATGTATATGGACACAGTCAGTAAACTGCATGAATTTAGTAAAAGCTTTAAAAGACTGAATAAGTCTTTTCCCCCTTGGGTTCATGAAAAACTAAAACCTCATTTTATAAGCAAAGCTGGGTCTTCGATTTTCATATGATTTCTCTGAAATCCAGACATTTGGATGAAGTAGCGTTAAGGCCAAGCCAAACTTAACCAAAGCAACCATCTCCTTGCCAAGTGCACACGTGGCTTTACTGTAAACAACTGCAGCACGTGGGCTTCTGCTGCTGCTAAGGGAAGCATCTGCGGGGAGCTCAGACCTCGGAGCCTGTGGATTCTTTACCTCCGGGCGCCTCTGCAAGACCTGGGAGTGTTGGCTGCCATTTTAAATGTGGGACAAAGCTCCTGTGTTATCCCTAAGTACAGTGGCCAGAAGAAAACTGCTTCACGTTGATTAGTGGACAAGAGAAACAAGCTCAATGAATCATTACATAGTTAAACCAAGTATGTGGCCTTGGCAGAAAAATACAGATATGAAGCAGACTTGTTTGATAGGGGAAGTAAAAGTGTCCTCTCCCGTATGCTAATGGTCATGAATGTTTTTTCAGGGCCCACAGCCTGTCACCTACAGATCACCAAGCAGCTTTCTACCTGGCTCTGCAGCTTGCAATCTCCAGACAGGTCAGTCCCCCTAATGTTCACCGAACTCGGTGCATACTCTGTGTTGACACGGTTCCTTCGGCGCCTCAGTTTGAGGCAGTAGACGTCTTTCCTTTGTTTACCTGAGGCTGACATGGAGCCAGGGACTCCTCTTGGAGGATGCTGACTCCTCCCAGAGAAGTTTGTTCTTCAGGAAGGAAAACTCCTCCCTGGGGTTTTGGTCCATTTGAGTATCGGCCATAAAGACACAAGTTCTAGTCTCTGCTTTTGGGGATTAAATCTACAGGGTCTGCTCTGGGGTCAGAGGCAGCATGAGGTACAGTACATGGCATATATCCTGATCCTGGGAGTCATCAAAGAGCTTTTGTCCCTTGCTAAGAGAAATAGGGTCACAAAGCCCGAGCTGAGCTACATGGTGGGAAGTTAGTCACTAGTTGGGTCCTTATGTCTTAACATGTTATTAAGACACATGTTATTGACAGGAAGATGCCAGCGGGTATGAGCAAAAGATACTGAGTCCTTTAAAATGTGTGGAAGCTTGGAACAATTAACAGTGGCTATTTGTGGTGGGAGACTCACTGTTCTCCTTGCCAAAGGGGCAAGCTTTGCTGGCCTTCATCTTCCCAAAGGCAGCTTAAACTGCCACTGACATTCTCATATCCTTCCATCCCTCCCAGCTGTTCTAGAGACTCCAGCCACGTGCCTGCCTGCCCACCAGGTGCCAGACACTGGTGGTGACCCCAGCACATTCCTGAGTGCTGACTGGGAGGGTGAACCAAAGGTCAGCTACCCAGACATGCCGTTCCCCTGGCAGGCCCAGGCTGAGGCATGCATCTGACTTCCCAGGTGCCTGGACACTCCCATGGGCAACCTGGGGACTGAGGAGACCAAGATACTGCTCCTGTTCAGGGACCTCCCCTGGCACAGGATGGCTCATACCTGGGCTGACCAGGAGGTGCTGCAGCAGCAGCAGGTGTGGACCAAGGACTGACCATCTGGTCTTGCCCTCACCAGGAGCTTAATTGGCCTCTTCTGCAGACCCTCCTTCCTCCACAGCCTGTATCCTTCCTCTTGCCCAGTATTGGTCTTTCTCACTGGATTTAAGTTTCCGGGAGGACAGGAACCCACATCTGTCAACATCATTGCTTTACCCTGGTACTTGGCATTCTGTCTGACATGCGTTCAGCACCCATTAAGACTCAATGAAGAAGCCAGAACTGGGTCCCCCTCAAATCAGCCATTCCCTAAGAAGATCATTTTGAACCTGTATCAGCTTGTCCCTGATTGCTCCAGTCCTCCCTGCAAATCAGCACCATAGCACAGCCTGCCTTTGACCCTCACTGTAATCCCAGGTTGGGTGCTAGTCACACAGTAGGTTGTCATCTGGAGAGTAGAGAAGTAGACGGAACCTTGTAGGTACAGCTGAAGACTTACAGCATACTCTCACTGAGTCTCCCAGCTGACCAGGGGGAGAGAGGTTATAACTCTCCTAGCTTTAGAGCCAGGGCCACTTGAACAGGAGGACAGGATGGAGATGAATCAGATCTGGAGTCGCTGTCATCTTAGTCACTCAAGTAGCTGGATGACCTGTTCCAGTCACTTCACCTCTCTGGACTTCAGCTTCCTCACTGTAAATGAAGGATGGGCCCAGCTGATCTTCCTTCCCACTGTGACAGCCTCAATTCTCTGGTTCCAAAGAGAAAAGCCTCCACAGCCAGCTTTTATAACCTACCTTCATAAAGAATGGAAGCTCAGGAAGGAAAACTAACAGCTTTCTACTAAGGGCTAAGGTGACAGAGGGTTTGGGAAGAAGCAGGTGAGCTGAGAAGATGGCCCTTTGGCACTGGAGATGGAGGCCACACAGAAAAGAGTCCTGGGGGCCGGTGAGATGGCTCAGCGGCGTAAGCGCCTGCCTGGCAAGCACGAGGTCCTGAGTTCGACTCCCGGAACTCACATACGAAAAAAGGGCCGGTGATATCGCTCAGCGGCACGGGCGCCTGCTAGTGCGCGAGGTGCGAAGGTCGACCCCCGGTACCCACACACACACAAAAAAAGAAAGGAGTCCCTGGGCAGCTGTATAAGAATGCTTCTGTCCCCTGTTCTGTTTTGAAATCTGGCTTCAGGTTCTCCTTCCCCTTCATTATTGTTAAACCTGCATAAAATCTAGGGTGTAAAAATCCCCACTCATGTGCATTTTACCTACCCTGTGCTTGGGTTGTTTTGAAGAGTGCCTCGGGCAGCTGTTGCACTTAAAGGTTGAGGTCGTGTCAGGTCCTGCTTGAATTTGGATACATCTGCTTTGAATGTGGCATTGCAGTTTTTCTTGGATCCAGTTTTTTTAAGTTGCGTTTGGAAAGGAGTGGGGTTTTGTCTGTTTGTTTGTTTGCCTATTTCCTTGATGTCCGGCAGAGATCCAGACATCTAATCGTTTGGAAAGCTCTGCTAAAGGTTTATGACTTATTAAGTACTTTAATTTCAGTAATGCTTTAAAAAATGAGAACAGTGCAGCTAAGGCAATTTAATTCCACTAAAAACCCTTGGCAATTTGTATGTGTCTCCATTTACAGTGAAATCATCTTGGACATAATCAAAGGTACATCAGTTTTGTGGGAAAAAACAAGCAAGTGTTTATTTAGGGAGAAATAAATGATCTAATATTGGCTGTTATATGGAGGAACAGGGCCTCTTGTATGCCTTCATCTCTCCAGCAATGGCACAAAGAGGGCGTCTGTTTTCACGTTTGTGGTTAGTACCCTGGGGCTGCCATGAAGACTTGGCTTAAAATGTGAATGTGGCACAATGTGAAACAGCTCTTGATACTCACAGAGAACCAAATATTGCAATGACAATGTCTCTGTGTATGCGTGTGTGTACGTGCTTAAACACTCTTTTTGGTTTTGTTTGAAACCAGATACCAGAGGCCCTAGGCTACGTCCGCCAAGCTCTTCAGCTTCAAGGTGATGATGCCAATTCCCTGCACCTTCTTGCCCTCTTACTGTCCGCACAAAAGCACTACCATGATGCTGTCAACATCATTGACATGGCCCTGAGCGAATATCCAGAAAACTTTATGTAAGTGATCCCAGGCTTTTGTTTTTCCCTACTCAGAAGTTACTAAATGTACTTCCCCCTCTTCTGTCTAGTGTAAGTCCTTCATGGAATCCTGGGGGTACATAATATAAACTCTCCTTTACTCTTGTTTTCTCATGATATTAAAAACAAACTTAGCTCACTATGTCATCCTAACATAATGTTAGATCATCCATGTTCAGATAAACTACTTGATCCATTCTTTCCCAACGTGCACCCCAAGGATATAGGATTGTCACCTGCTAGTATGAGTCCTTGCTTTAGTAGAAATGGAAATTAAAGTACTAATTTAAAAGGGGGAAAATAAAAGCTTTATTGGAAGGTTAGATGGAATGATAGGAAAGGACTCCAGCTTAGGTAGCTAGAGGGGGCACACACTGAAACAGGGGTTCAGACTGGTCCCTGCAAAGGCAGGAGGCCAGCTTTCAAGGATAAGCTGGTGGGCTGGGGTCCAGTTCATCATTATCTTAGTTCCAGTGTTTAGCTCTGGAATCCTCAGGGCTGCAGGATGGTTCCATTCCTACAAAAAGATTGTCTCTGTATGTGGTGGTCTCAGTCATGTGGGGCTCCACCATTCCTGCAATCCAGGCGATCACAGGTTTACAAGTTAGAGGCCTCTGGGTCCCTGTAAACCTCTTATCTTGATGTCTTCACTCTTGAAGTGGCTAAGATCATGTAAATTCAGGGCTAATCAACCTCGTCCAGCCAGCTCCTGCACAGACACTCCCCAGATGATCAACAGACCCCTATGCAGAGCGGTGAGGAGGTTTGACCCAAAATTTACACTAACAAGGGATTCAAAATGAAAGTCAAGCTTTGTTCTGCTTTTGGTTACATATTGGGCATCTGTCGATTCATGGTTCATAGCAAAAATGTCTTTTAAACTCTGACTGTCCCAGAAGACTCAAATCATGCTTTTAATAAGTAGCAGATAAGGACCCAGGATTCTGCCTGTTCCCCATTCCTATGTTGCCCCCTGGCTTATGTCCTAACTACATCAGTAGGATTAGATGGGTTGTGGGGGAACATTTTAATAGTTAAACATTTTTAAATGTACATTAGAAAAACATAATGTATATCAAAGTGTGACTTCATGAAAATTACTGCTCTGGGAAAGACTAAGCCTTTTTAATCAATTGAAAGAAAAATATTAATACTGATAGCAAAAATATAGTGGTACCGCAGTCCATGAATACTTTTGTTGGCAAACAGTTCGGTTCGCCAACAAATGCTTTTGGCAAAATTTTGTTTTTATTTGCATACTCAACATCGGGTGACAAACGAGCATGGCCCTCTTTCCTGCACAAACGTAAACATGGCTATCTTTTCCAAAATTGTGGAACAAATTAAGTTCATAAACTGAGGAACCACTGTACTTGGAATGTGCGCAGCATTGCCTTGCAACTTGTTTGTCTTGTGTTACCAAGGGCTTCCACTAGCTCTGGGTGATGATTCTATTTTAGGCAAGTTTGATCAAGCTACCTTACCTCTTTGAGCCTTGGTTTTATTCTCTAGGAAATGGAATTCCTTAAATAAGTTAATCAATATTTATACATACCCTAAGGATTACCATTATAAACTGTCATATGCTTGAATTGTGTAATTATCTTCACATCTTTCTTCTGAGTGACCTTTTTATTGAACCCATGAATTTGGAATCCACTGAATGGTGAGGCTTTGTGGAGAAGAACATTGTCTTTTCAGCTACTGGGTTACCATTTTATCCTCAGTGGTGGTAGCTTAGTAACCAGTACACTGTGGCCAGAAACAGTAAACACTCCTGCAGGCTGGAAGGTTCTAATTGTCTACATGGTTGCATAGCTAGTCATGGGGGGGGGGTGAAAGATGGTCCTGGTGGGCTTTCTTCACTTTTAGAAGTAAGTGCAGTGGTAAACTTTTAAGTGGGTCAGCTTTGGCTTCATTTCTCTGGCTCATCACCGCACTGTGTTTATAATCAGTACCTTTCAGCAGCTATCCTTGGAAAATTGGTTCACACATTTCCATTACAAACATTTCTTTGTCTTCAAGTGAAAAGGACACTTCTTGTCTCCCCAGCAAGAGAATTCTTGTTATTATGCAGGAAACCTCTGACTACGGATTTCTTTTGTAGGTTCAGCTGTTTATGCAGAGTGAATTAGGGATCTTGGCTGCAGTGTTTTGCTTCTTGCACATCTCAAACTTGCTCTTTTGCACACCGATATATTTCTGGATTTTATCCCAAGATGTTTAGCTCAGGGAACCTTAAAATGATTAAAATAGCTTTAAAAATATTAGGTCATTTACCTATCCTGATATAGTACAGCCTGATACAACTGAACTCAGTTTCTCTCAGTCTTTATAGAATGCCATGCCCTGCTTTTCACCCCAACACACGTATGCATGGATGCATGCACATGCACACCCCTGTCTGCCAGAGGTTAGATCCGGCATGTGGTTCCTGCTTCCACAGCCAAGGGTACTATCCAAGAGGAGGCTTATTAAACTAATAGCCATGCCACACAGTAAGCAGTAAACAGCGGTGGCTAATATGGTAATGCCCTCCAGTGACAGCAGCTGACAGCCTTTTCAAGTAGTAGAAACAAGGAACAGCAGTGGAGATATTTGAGGAATGCAAGCCTGTTATTTTAATGTTAAGCCGTAAGCTGGAAAAAGCAAAGCATATGGCAGCAGGTCTGAGAGCAGACCGATGACTTGTTTGCTTTTAAAATATTTGTATTTCTTCCTTCGTGGTGGGAAACTTCTTCCCAGGAATACTTACTAAAAGTTGAGGCCAGATGTAGTCTGTGCATCCCCTGGTTTCCTCCCAACTTGGGTAAAACATTTCGACACCAACCTAAACAAGATTGAGTGGGCACTTGTCCCAAACACCATGAGGTTTTATCTGTGTGTTTGTGACAAGCTTGTCCCCAGCAGAGCTGTAGACTCCCTGAGTGCCTCGGGTCTCTGGTGTTCACCAGCCACACACACGTTGGGTCCGGTTGATGTTTCGTCAGGGCTTGTTACACGGAAGGAAACCTCTTCCTAGCTGTGTCATTCCTGTCCACCTGCTGAACAGTTGCCAGATAGGACAGCTGAACCCCCTCAGGAGCAGCTGATCTTTCCATTACTACCCATCTCCATTCGTGTGTTTCCTGTTGCTATAATGAAGCATCTGAGGCTGGTTCGGCATTTGTAAAGAAAAGAGATTTATTTAGCTCACATCAGGGGGTTCAAAGCATGGCACCAGCTTCTTCTTCTCAGCTCTGGTGCGGCCCCCTTGGCATTCTGGTGGGGGCACGTGGGAGAGGGAGAGGTCACATGGTGAAACAGGAAGCCAGGGAGCCGTGAGGGGCCAGCGTTGTCCTTTTATAACAACTCACTCTCACAAGACCTTACTAGAGTCCCAAGATAATCAAACCAATTACTTCCGTGAGCAGCCCCCCAGGTGACACAGCTCCCTTGCACTAGGTCCCACCTTTGAAAGATTCCGTCACTTCCTAACATCACAACCTGGAGTACCACATCTCCAACACATGAACTTTTAGGGCGAAACTCAAACCATATCCAAATCTTACAACACCTGCTCTGGTTTGGATGCGTTTCACCCAAAGGCCTGTGTGTTAAAGGTCTGGTTGCCAGGGTGGTGCTGTTTGGGGGTGCTGTGGCCTAGTGGCAGGTCCTCAGGTCATTTGAGGCATACCCCCAAAGTGAGATGTGGGACCCTAGCTTGTCCTCCTGCCTTTTTTCTAATTCCTGGCTTATGAGGTGAACAGTTTGCTCTACAGTGTGTTCCCACCATGACGAGCCGCCCTTGTCAGAGGCCCAGAGCAATAGGACCACTCGATCTTGGGCTAGAACCTCTAGAGCCATGGGCCAGAATCAGCCTTTTCTCTTCACAAGTTAATTGCATCAGCTATTTCCTTACAGTCATGAAGGCTGCCTAATGTGCCATGTCACCATGAAATGATAAAATTGGTATTTAAGTACTTTAAGTAAGCTTAATGGGGAAGAAAAAGCTCTAAGCTAAGAGGCATTGTCTCGGTCATTTTGTCCCTCGCAGCAGAACTGAACTGAAACAACAGACCCAGCAGTTGGGAGGAGCTTCCTAACTCTGAACTGTGAGAACCAGCAACCCTTTAAAAGGAATCTAGAACTGAGCTCACTACTCTGGAGAAGCAACCGTGTTTTTGGTTGTTACAGGGTTAGTTCTGCCTAGGAGGGGAACATGGATCTTGTAATAGTTAAGGGCTTGGGCTTAAAAGTTAGATAAACCTGGTTTAGGACTGCGCATCCTCTGCTTTTGAGTAAGCCACCTAATCTCTCTGCGTCATTTCCTCATTTGCAAAATGTGGATAATAAAGTACCCATCTCAGAGGGTTATTATAAGAATTTATTTAGCTAGTGTATTTAAGGCATTTATACATGATAATCCCTCAATAATTGGTAGGAATTCATATTATTAGTCCCACTACTATTACTATAGTGTTTTCAAATATGATATTTTGGAATCCTTTAATATTGTTCCTAAATGTTGCATAGAAGCAAGAGAATATTTATTAAATATACTTAAACACATATATACACATTTCTTAGCTTAAGAAAAGGAACGTAATGTTGCCTATGAATTGCACGTGTATACAGTGGTACTTCAGTTCACAAATACTTTTGTTTGCAGTTTGGTTTGCAAACAGAAGCGTTTGGCAAATTTTGTTTTTGTTTGCAAACTCTGCATCAGGTGACAAACACAACCAAAGCCATCTTTCCCACACAAATACAAATATGGCCATCTGTCCAAAATCATAGAACAAATTAAGTTCGTGAACCAAGGTACCACTGTATTTATTTACACATGCATACACATATGCATGCAAATGTATTTCCTGGGTATATGAATTTCCTGTGTAATATTGCCTATGAATTTTCTCCCTATCCAGCCCTCTTGCCTTTCACCTGACAGGTTAATCACTGTCCTATAACCTGTGTTGATCATTCTCTTGTGTTTCCATACTGTATGTGTGGGTTTTAGATTCTTAATTTTTTGTGGTGCTGACCATTGAACTCAGGCTCATGCTGCTGACTCGTACCAGTCATGCTGCTGTGCTCTTTCTGCTGAGTCACACCCCAACACCCCCAAAGCATGTATGTCTTACTTTTAAATAATAAAAATTTTTAGTTTTGCATATTTTAAATTTTTTTTAAAAAATGAAATCATACTAAATACATCCTTATACAGTACTACTTGCTTTCGTTGCTTAAAATTATGTTCCTGAGGTTCATCTTTTTTGCATACAACATAATTCATTCATTTACACTAAGGAATAATATTTTATTGTATAAATAAGATTCATTTATCCAGCCTACTATAAAAGATAATGTGGATTTTTTTTCAGTTTGGGGCTATTATGAACAATACTGCTATAAATATTTTTGTATAGGCTTCAAAGGTTTCTTTAAGTTTATACTTAGGAGTGAAACTGTTAGGTCATAGGATGTGTGTATCCTCAGCTTTACCAAATAATTACAAAATGTTTTCCAAAGCAGTTGTCCCAGGTCACACTCACCAGCAGTACCAAGGCCCTGAGGCTGCACACACTGATACTGTGTTGCCAGATTTCTTACTTTTTGTTTGTTTGTTTGTTTGTTAGAGAGAGGGTCTTGCTATATAGTCCAGGCTGGCTTTGAACTCACTATATAGCCTAGGCTGGCTACGAACTTGGGGTGATCCTCCAACCTCAGCCTCCCAAGTGCTGGGATTACAGGTGTGTGCCACCACGCCTGGCTGACTTCTTACATTCACTAACATGGTGGCTAATGATATCGCAGTATGAATTAAGTTGCATGTTCCTCATTACTAATGGGTTACCCATATTTTCATTTGTTTATTGCTCATTTTACTTTTCTCTTTTGTGAAGCATATGTAGAAGTCTTTGCTAATTGAGTCGTCTTTGTCTCCTAATTTGTAGGATTCCTTTATATATTATAGTCACACGTAATTTTTTTGGTTCTGTGTGTTGCAAAAATCTTCTCCCAAGCTGTGGTTTGTTTATCTTTGCTTTCTCTTAACTATGTCTTTTGATGAGTAGACTTTTTAAATTTTAAAGCAGTTGAATTTACCACTCATTTCCTTGATGGGCCATACTTTCAGAATCTAGTTTAAGAAACCTTTCCCTCCTCCGAGATCGTGAAGGTAGACTTCTAAAGCTGTCTTGGGTTGTCTTCCACAAGATCTAGGAGTCCATCCGGGGTTTATTGTTTCGTGAGTGTATGCTGTGAGGGGTCCAGTGTAACTTTGTCCTATATGGATATTCGATGGTCCCAGCATGGCATATTGAAAAGATCCTTTTCTCCATCGTTCCACAGTGCCACCTTTGTCATAAATCAGGTGACCATTTGAGGTTCTAAGTTGTTCCCAAGCCTTCTCTTTCATCCCACTGGTCAGTATGCCCAGCTCTGTGTGACTGCCACTCTGGTCATTTTCTCAGTTTTATTATATGTGAGATAGGTCACCTTACGCCTTGTATAGAAAAGAGCCCGGGCCATGCTTAGGCCTTTCACACAGATTTTCAAATCATCTTATCAGGTTCCACAAAAAATTCTCTTGAAGGGGCCGGTGAGATGGCTCAGCGGTGTAAGTGCCTGTCTGGCAAGCGCGAGGGCCCGAGTTCGACTCCTGGAACCCACGTACGACAAAAGGGCCGGTGATATCACTCAGTGGCACGGGCGCCTGCTGGTGCGCGAGGTCCTGAGGTCGACCCCTGGTACCCACAAGGAAAAAAAAAAAAAAAAAAAAAAACTCTCTTGAGATTTTGATGATTAGAGTTATATTTAATCTAATAGCTCAGTTTGGGGAGAATTATAAATTTATGACAATGGATTTTCTAATTCCTGACCATTATACTTCTCTAATTATTAAGATTTTTAAAAAAATATTTTTATGAAATTTTATAATTTTCTTCATAAAGATTTGCCCATATTGGGGTTGGCAGATGTTGCTTAGTGATAGAGCACTTGGCTGTAAGACCCTGGATTCGATTCCCAGCATAACAAAATAATAATAATAAAATAAAATGAATTTTACCCATATCTTACTAGATTTATTCCTTGCTACGTGAAAAAAATTTCATGCTTTTGTTTCAGATTGTGTATGTAAAATGTTTTTAATCCCATTTATTACCTACTTGTTGCTAGTATATAGAATGCCAGCTGATTTTTGTACATTCTTCTTGACCCAGCTAAATTCTTAATTCAAATAATTTGTATATCAATTGGTTTGAGCCAGGTCTTGTGGTGCACACTGTCATCCCAGCACTCGGGAAGCTGAGGCAGGAAGAATTCGAGGCCATGAATTCGAGGCCAGCCTGAACTATATAGCAAGACCCTGTCTCAAAAAAAAAAAATTAGTTTGGAATTTGTACGTAGATAATCAATTTTATCTGAAATAATTAAAATACAGTTTCCTCTTCTCTAATCCTTCAACTTAAAATATTTGAAAATTGCTCAAGTAATTGAGAAAACTAAAATTTATTACTAAGGAACTGTATTTGTGCCTTTTGTTTATATATTTGTATACTTTTTGTTTGTAGTTCTTTTAAAATATTTTTATTAGGTCCTATTGTATTAAACATTGAATTTCAGTGTGTTGTTTTCTTAATGCATATAACCTTTTATCGTATATGCATCTCCTCTATTACCCGCTTGCCCACCCCCACCTTATTCCTTGTCTGATGTTAGTCTCTCTTCTACTTTCATGGTATCTTTGTTATTTTTTTAGATTCTATATATTAAGGAAAACACATGATACTTTTCGTTCTGAGTGTGGCTTATTTTGCTTAACATGGTGATCCCAGTTCCATCCATTTTCCTGCAAAAGACATAATTTCGTTCTTTTTTTATGGCTGAATAATATTGCATTATGTATATGTACCACATTTTCTTCATTGGAATGCGTTTCCATATCTTAGCTATTGCGACGTGCCACAATAAACATGGGTACGTAGGTATCCCTATAGTATGCTGGCTTTAATTCCTGTACTCGGGAGTGGTGTAGCTGGGCCATATGGAAGTTCTATATTTAGCTTTTTGAGGAAACTCCAATTGATTTCCATGATAGATGTACTAATTTACATTCCTACCAGCAATGTAGAAGGGTTCCTTTTTCCCTGCATCGTTGCCAGCATTTATTATTTTTTGTTATTGGTGATAGCTACTCTAACTTGGATGAGATTGTATCTCAATGTAGTTTTGATTTGCATTTCTCTAATGGTTAAAGATGTTGAACATTTTTCAATATATTTGTTTACCATCTGTACTTCTTTTGACAATTGTCTATTCAATTCTGTAGTCAGGGTTTACAAGGGAATAGATTTACTACAGGACACGTAATTTATAGAACTATTTTATAATATTCACCCAAAAAGTCAAATGCAGAAGAGTGCAGGAGATCTGTCCACACCCTAGAGACCCAAAGAATCCAGCTGAGGGCCTGGATCCCACGGCAATGTCCTCCACGAGTCCAGCTGGAGGCCTGGAGCCCACGACAATGTCTCATGCAAGTCTGTATGAAGGATCTGCACTGGGAAGGCCCAAAGTCAGTGGTGGAAGCTAGAAAGTCTGCACCAGTGGGGTGAAGGATCTGTGCACCAAGCTGAGGGATCTGCACTGGAGCCAGGAAATGATGCTCAAGGTAAGGACCAGCGCTTCCTGGAAGAGAACCTCGGCCATCCTCGGTGACCCAAGCTCCAACAATGAGAACTGCTGAGTTCATATCAGGAAAACCAGCGCGACCAGCTTCTCCAGGAGAATCAACAGCACACCACCTTCCCCTCCAGTTCTCCTTTTATGCTGTTGGCAACGATCCTCAGGTAGGCCTTCCACACCCAGAACCACACTGATTCAGTTCAGCTGGATGTTACAAATTCACCATTAGTTAATCCACCACAAATTCCTTTGTCCATTTGTTAATCAGGCTGTTTGTTTTCTTGGTGTTTTTTGAGTTTTTTATATAGTCTAGATATTACCCCTCTGTCAGAAAAGTAACTGCCAAAGATGTTCTCCCATTCTATAGGCTGTCTCTTTGCTCTGTTGCTTGTTTTGCTGTGCAGGTACTTAAATTTGACGTCATCTCATTTGTTGATTCAAGCTATTGTTCCCCATGCTATTGGAGTCCTATTCAGGAAGTCTTTACTTTGCCTATGTTTCCCTTATGTTTTCTTCTAGCAGTTTCTAAGTTTTAGGTCTTATACTAGGTGAATGATTTTGAACTGGTTTTAGTGCAGAATGAGAAACAAGGTCTAGTTTTAATCTTCTGTTTACGGATATCCAGTTTTCTCAACACTATTGGTAAGGATGCTGTCTTTCCTCCAGTGTATGTTGTGTCCTCTTTGTCAAGAGTCAGATGGCTGTTGTGTGCATGGCTTTGTTTCTGTGTCCTCTGTTCTATTCCATTGGTCTACCTATCTATTTTTATGGCAGTACCATGGTGTTTTTCTTATAGTGGCTTTGTAGTATAGTTTGAAATCATGTATTGTAATGCCTCCAGCCTTGCTTTTTTTGTTTAGGATTGCTTTGACTATTCTGGGTTTTTTGTCTTCCATATGAATTACAGGATTGCATTTTCTAATTCTGTGAAGAATGTCGTTGGTGTTTTGATGGGGATTGCACTGAATCTGTAGATTGCTTTTGGTAATATGGCATTTTAACAGTATAAATTTTACAAATGTGTGAACATGGGAGATCTGTCCATCTTCTAGTTTCTTCAGTTTCTTCACTGTTTTGTAATTTTCTTTTCTTTTTTGGTACCAGGAATCAAACTCAGGACCTTGAGCTTGACAGGCAGGCGCTTGTGCCACTGAGCTATATTCCCAGCCATGTAATTTTCATTGTAAAGGTCTTTCACCTTCTTGGTTAGGCTGATTCCTAGGTATTCTTTTAAGTTATTATGAATGGAATTATTTTTATGATTTTTTTTCTCAGCTAGTTTATTTTTGGTGTATAGAAAAGCCACCAAATTTTTTAATGTTGGTTTTATATCCTGGTCCTTCAACTTTTTAAAATTTGCCTTGCTATATAGTTAGTACTTGCAGTAGAGTTAAATAAAATTCTTTGGATGTTTTACCATTAAGATTATGTTTGTTACAGATTTGTTTGTAGATATTATTTAAGAGATTATGGAAATTTCTTTATCCTGGTTTTTATTAATCATGAGTTAGTATTGAATTTTATCAGATGCTTTTTTCTGTATCTGTTGAGGTAATTGTATGAGTTTACTCCTTTAATCTGAGAATATTAATGGGTGGTTTTAAATGCTAAACTAACCTTATATTCTTGGAATAAGCACAACTTGATCAAGATAAATTTTTTATGGATTCAGTTACAAATTTTTAAAAGAACTTTACATTTATTCTCATGTAAGATGTAGGCCTTAATTTTTCTTTGTCCTTATATCCTTGTCAGGTTTTGACAACTTATAAGTCAGGCCAACCTCATGAAATGATCTGGAAGGGCCTCTGTGTGTGTGTTAGAATTATTTGAATAATAATAGAATTATTTGTTCCTAGAATATTAGGCTTTGATAGAATTTACCAGTAAAACTATGTGGGGCTGGTATTTTTTCTATGGAAAGATGCTGCTTTTTAAAAATGATTATAGGATGTAAAAGTTGTTTACTTATTTATTAAACTATGTGTAATGTAGAATCTATAATAAATATAGTTTTATCTAAATTTTAAATTTTATTGGCATAAAGTTTTTCCCATATGTTTTATTTACTTTTTGTCATATAGCATAGTGGTTAAATCTTTTTTATTCTTAATATTATTTTGTGTGCTCTCTTTTCTTTTTCTTGGACAGTCCTGCCAGATACTTGTGTTATACTGATCTTTCAAAGAACCAGTAGTTTTTTATTGCCTCAATTGTATGTTTATTTTCTCTTTCATGAATTTCTGTTCCTATTTCCATGATTTTCTTCCTCCTGTTTTGAGTTTGTTCTAGATGTTTAGTTCATTAAGTTTTTTTTTTTTTTTGCTGTTCTTATTTATTTATTTTTTTTTGTGTGGGTACCGGGGGGTCGACCTCAGGACCTCGTGCGCCAACAGGCACCCATGCCGCTGAGCGATATCACCGGCCCCTTTTCCGTATGTGGGTTCCCGGAGTCGAACTCGGGCCCTCGCGCTTGCAAGACAGGCGCTTACGCCACTGAGCCATCTCACTGGCCCTGTTCTTATTTTCTGACCTAACACATAATGCATTTTGCCTCAAAGTTTATCTTGTGTGGTATGCACACATTCATGTGAATGAATATAAGTATGTGGACATGGATGTGTGTATATGTGTACACACACACACTCATGTATGCTTGCTTATTTATAGGCTTGAAATATTTTTCTATTCTCTTTGATCATTTTATGTTTTGGATGTATTCTTATACTCATTTATGTAAAAAATTTTTTTTTTTTTTTTTTTTTTGTACTGTGAAGTAAACTCAGGGCCTTTGCACTGAGCTATACCCCAACCCTTTTTATTTTTCGAGACAGAGGTCTCCCTAAGTCACTAAGTTGACCAGGCTTGGGTCAAACTTGGATCCTTCTGCCTCAGCTTCCCAGAGTGCAGGGATTACAGGTAGACACCATTATGCCCAGATTTATAGTCAGTTTTTTAAAACTCGGGATGACTGTCTTATCTGAAACATTTAGTTCATTTCTATTTATTGTAAATACTGAACTTTTTGTATTGTAGTAGATCTACCCTCTCATTTGTGGTTTCTATTTGACCTACATTTTCATATCATACCTTACCCTCTCCTTTCCTACATTTTTTAGATTATGTTTTTATTACATATTTTCCTTTACAAATGGAAAAAAATTGTTTTGGTTGTGGTTGTTGAGTAGTTACTCTAGAAATCTTAGCAAGCTCTTGCTGGCAAACTTCCTCAGTTCATGTCTAAATATGTATTAGGCTTTACTCTTAAAAGGATTTTCAAACTGGATAGGCTCAAACATTTTCTCAGAGCCCTAGCGATCTTGCTACTTTTGTAACTGTTGAGAAGCCAAATGTTGTTTAGTGGTAGTTTATTTTGATATCATCTGTTTTTCTCTCTGACCACTTTTAATTGCCATTGGCACTGGTATTTTGCATTTTCACAATGACACATCTAAGGGTGGATTCAGCCAGCCGTGGATTGGTCTAAAAAGTTTATCATTTCTAGAAAGTGCTCATCCATTATTTCTTTAAATATTACTTCTATTCTTATAGATAGCATTAGTAGAGTCTCCCTTTTTCATCTAGTCTGATAATTTCTGCCTTTTGTTTCAAGCATTTGGTCCATTCACGTTTAATATAATTAATAATATGGTTGATTTACATCTGCCATTTCTACATGTGTCTTGTCTTTTTGTTGTTCTTGTTCTTCTAAACTGCCGTTTTCTGTTGAAAAATCATTTAACATTAACTATTAAATATCAAGACAAAAGAATGAAAAGTTAGTATTAGCTGATTATATATTGTCTCTCCACACTTTAAGTTTTTCCTAAAATAAAGCTAAAAGGTACACATTTTTCTACGGGCAGTATTTGTGAATTCTGGTAGATTCACTTTGTACTGACAGTATTTGGTATAGGAGCCTTGATCTCCCTTCTGAAATGCAGCTCTGCAGACATTTCCCTTAAAGAATACATTTTATTTAGTAATTTTATTTATCAGCCTACAAAGGTAGAACTGTGCCTAATGATGTTTGGAATAAATGTCTCTCCTAAAAACAGTGAAGCAGCCTGTCAGGCCAGGGCTTTGATCAAGCCCTCAGACTTTGTTTCTGGCACTGAAATTCATTTTTAGATAAAATACCAGGGTGGGAACTGGCAGTTGGGTGTTCTCATCTTTGCAAGGTACATCAGAGAGTGTCATACTTCTGATGGTATTAGAGAATGTTAGTGTTACTAACGTGTTAGTATTCGGATTCAGCAAGCCTTACAGTGGCTGCCTGGGGAAGCCACTACTGGGATTTAAGTTCCTTGCCCTGAGCAAACTGCTTGTGTAACTCCATAGTAGATTTTTAATTTATTTGAATTTTTATTTTTTCCTACTTAAGTAGAATACATACTCACCCCTATTCTAGTGCTCTAGGAGGTCCTCAGCTCAATAGCACACTTAAAAACTCATCAGATGATACTGCAAAACAAGAAAGTAAGTTTTGAAAACTCTCAAGGTGACACATACAAATTTGGGTCGTTATGGTGCATGGACAATCTATAGTGTGTTTTCAGTTCATATCTTTTGACACCTGGCAAGATAGTAAAACAAATCTTAAGTCATCTGATTGGAGGAACACAGCTCTTTTAAAATACTGTTCTGTGCCGAGTGTGGTGGCTCACGCCTATAATCCCAGCACTTGGGAGGCTGAGGCAGGAGGATCACTGGGAGTTCAAGACCAGCCTGGGCTACATAGTGAGTTCAAGGCCAACTCAAACTACATAGCAAGACCCTGTCTCAATAAACCAAAAAAATTTTTAAATTTTTAAATAAAATAAAATACTGTTCCTCTATATGTAACACTTAGCTCTCTATATGTGAAAGCAGAGTTAGTCAGACAACCACGTGTCTTTTTACACCAGTGGAAACTAACTAGTGATACCTCAGTACTCATGCTTCATGCATCCTAAAACTCAAGACAAGTGCTGAAACCGATGAATACCTCAAGAATTTTTCCCATAAGAAATAATGTAATTAGAAATAATTTGTGAAAGCTCCCCCAAGCTTTCAGATTTTACTGGACTAATATAAACAAGCCTTTTAAGCTTAGAGGTATCACTCTTAACCTTTTCATAACATATGATTAGCGTCAGTGTACAAACTACCCAACAGTAAGGACCAGTGTGTGGGTCCCGCACTGTCCGAGAGCTCCCCTGAGGCTGCCATGGATCTGTTTCATCACCAGAGGGCAGCACTGAGTGGCCAGTCGGTGGGGGTGGGGAGAAGCATTTTGCTTGTGGGGTGACTCACAAGTTCTAGCAAGTGTGAGTCCCAAGCAAGTGCTGACTGCCTAAACATTTTTCTTACCGAAATGCAGTGAGTACCAGGTTTGACAAGTTCTGAAACCACAAATGCCGGGCACGACTGTACCTATGGAAGGAAGTGAACATATACATCAGTTAACCACCAATGATAATATACTGCTTTGCAACAGGCACTTTTGAAAACTAATTTAATCCTCATGAGAACCATCCGAGGTAGGTTGTCTTATTGTCCCCGTTTTACAGATAAGGAAATGGAGTCACAGAGAGGTTGAGTAATTTGTCCAAGATCATGCGTCTGAGAAGCGGCAGAGCCATGACTTGAATGCAGGCAATCTGGCCTTGACATCTGTGCTTTTAGTCACCAGCTGCTTTTTTTTTTTTGGTTCTGGGAATCAAACTCAGGACCTTGTGCTTGCCAGGCAGGCACTGTGCCACCGAGCTATGTCCCCGGCCCACCAGCTGCCTTTGAACATTAGGTTCCTACCACGTTAGTGCCATTATAGCCGTGGGGACAATGCTGTGAATAAGCCAAGGAGTTTCTGCTGTCTCCCAGGGTATAATCCATGTGAACAGAATTTTATGTTACTCTCATCAGTAAATTAGATAGCATGGTTAGGGCCATCCATTACTTCAGTGGAATATAGACCTGATTTTGTAAAAATCATCATGGCAAGTGAGACTCTGTCTTTCTCACTGTCTTGCTCACACAGACTCTCAGAGAAACTCAGTTGAAGTTGAAACATCATCGTGAGCAATATTTTGATTCAGGGATCACTGAGAGGCCAAGCGTTGTGGGCTGTTTTTACGCCTGAGCTGACTGGTAAGGTAATGAACATGCCCATTAAATTTGTATTTTATAAAAAGCTGGCCCTCAAAGAAAGAGGCTGTTCATCTCTTTATGTTTTATTTTTATTAGTACACGTGTGCAGTACATAATGATTACATTCATTGTGGTAATTTGGTACATGTACAAAACTCATCTAAATTCTTTTTATTACTCTTTCCTTTTCCCTCCCTCCCCCTCCTCCATTTCTTGGTCCCTTTCTCATTAGCAAAAGATCGGTCTCCCAATTTCCTAATATTTATCTCATATCTTGCTTTTTAAGTTATTTACACTTTGGATTTTTCACGTTCATCTCATAAATCTAGAGAAATGATCTAGTCGTAGCCAAAGGATGTCTGGGAGGGATGAGTGTGCAATAACCAACCCAGGGATGCCAGCCCTTGCATACAAGCTGGGGAGAGGTCTGTGGACAAAGGGGATGGGTTGCAGCTTGGAAGACACCACAGGTTAAGGCAGAGTGGGATTTAGTGGTGCCATAGCTTAAAGTCAATTTTCCAGAACAACAGAAAGAACAACCTGATTTTAAAATGGGCAAAGGAGTTGAATGCGTGCTTCTTGAAAGAAGATATACAAACATCCAATAAGCACAGAAAAAGATCCTCAACATCACCAATCATTAGGGAAATGCAAATTAAAACCACATTGAGATGCCCATTAGGTTAGCTATTATCAAAAAACAAAGTCACAAGTGTTGGTGATATAGAGAAATTGGAATTTTCATGCACTGCTGGTGGGAATACAAAATGGGAAAATAGTATGGCGGCTCCTCAGAAATTAAAAACAGAGTTACCACATGATCCAGCAGTCCCCACATCTAGGTCTGTACCCAAAAGAATTGAAAGCGAGGATTTGAACAGATATTATACAGCCACGTTGATTCACAGCAGTATTATTCACAGTAGTCCAAAAGGTAAAATCAAACCAAGTGTCCACTGACGAATGGATAAAGAAAATGTGGTGTATGCATACACTGGAATATTACTCAGCCTTGGAAAGGAAGGAGACTGTGACATGCAATAATGTGGCTGGTACTTGAATTCATTGTACCAAATGAAATAAGCCCCTCACAAAAAGACAAATACTGTGTGATTCCATTTATATGTGCTTGGAGCTACTTGGAGTAGTCAGACTTATAAAGACAGTGAGGGGCGTGGTGGCTGCAGGGCTGGAAGGAGGTGAGTAGGACATTAACGTTCAATGGGTCCAGGGTTTCAGTTTTGCAAGTCGAATAAAGTTACAGTGATGGATGGTGGCGACGGTTGAGTCACCATGGATGGTGTGAGTGTTCTTAATACTGAGCTGTACATTTAAAAATGGCTAAAATGACAAATCCTATAGTATGTATATTTTACTATGTTTTTTAAACGACAGGTTTCTTACCTCTCATTACTGATGTGCTTGGTTACAGGAGGGCTTCCAGTATCCTTGGAAGGTTGAAATGAGTTTAATGAGGATCTCTGGCTGTGGAACATTACACCAACATTCTTCCAGGATGGCCTTGCTGACCCGAGCGGCCTCCTGGGACACCACAGCCATTTATGTCATTTTTCTGTGAGGCTTGGGTTCTATAGCAAAGCCTTCTGTAAATGCGGATGCTTGCCAAGAGAGATTGAATCCCCAAAATGCTACCAAAACTGGCTTAGAAACTGAAAATCAAGTTTCCCAGGCAAGGATAGAAGAATTGGAAAAGGAGAAGTGGGGGAGAAATGTATTTGAAGCCAAATTTGCTTATGAAAAGGACCTCTTTTCGGCAGGGTCAGAAGCAGGGACACCGTGAGATGCGGAGTGATGCTGGCCCAAACCCTTCTCCCCATTTTACCTGACCAGCATGAGGCGTGTGTATGGCTGTTGGTCCACTAAACTTGAAACCCTCATGGCACATCTTGCTTTCTTTCCAGAAAAGCCCATCTTTTTTAGTGTTTTCTGAGAACGCTAGGGAGAAAATCTTCAGGGTGTGCCAGTCGCCCCGTCAGCCAGAAACCTCCGATCTGACCAGCTTCCCTGAGCTCGGCAGGCCCAGCAGCTGAGACAGGCCAGGCTGGGGCAGGGAGGGAGCCATGGCAAGGACCACACTACTGCCACCCCTCTCCAGTTGGTGCACCCAGAAAATTTATTTTAAGGCATTTCTTTCCAAGATCTCCAGATTCTAGATATCTCATTCAATAAGTCAAACTATGGAGGGTCATCTATAGAATTTGTGCAGAGTGCTTCCTAGAAACCTCTGGATCCCCAGTTCCAGCCCATGAATATGTTTGTGCAGTGAGCAGCTGAAACTCGTGACCCTGCAGGTAGCCAGGCAGCCTTAGTTATGGCCCAGCGTGTGTCTGCCTGTTTCTCCTGTTGCCCATTTTGGTTTTTACTCTGCACCTACTGAATTTGCTGTACGCCAGGCACCTGCTCACCAACCCATTTACCAAACCCGAGGGCAGCTTCTCTGCCTCCTTTTTACCCATTCCCCCAATCCCAGCTCCTGGCATGAGATAAGAATTCTGTCTGTCTGTGTAGATTCTTCCTTTGAGGACAGCGTAACATGCAGTGGCTCCCTTCATCACTGTGTCACATGAAAGGGCTGGAGGAGGCCCCTGAAACATGGGCAGTGTGATGCTTAAGGGGTTTTCAGGCAACCCAACCAGGTCATTTCCAGCTTAGGTGTCAGCTCCAGGATGCCAATCGGAGCTGAGATCAATAGCTAAAGTGGGAACAAAAAAACGAGTTAAACTGGGGTATCTTGAGGTGATTTATTCCAGCTAAATATGTCAGTTGTTTGTTCTAAAAATACTGCTAAAGGATGGGGGTGTATTGCAGATTGTTGACACTTTGACTGAAATGAGAAGCAAAATGTAACTGATATGGGATCTAGCAGGAGCTCCTGCCTGTCACAACGAGGGGGCAGGATTAGGACACCAAGGGGCACAGCCAAACCCACAGGCCACAGTCGGTCACCAGCTCTGTCTCACATACAGCCTCCTGCCGAGGATAAGGGGCTGCTAAGCCCTGAAGAGTGAGGCATCTCCTAATACCTACTAATACTTTCGTCCCAAGCAACTTGCTTTTGCTGAGTAAACGTCTCAGTTTTCCAAGACATCAGATCTGAGAGTCTGGGGTGGGCACTACAGCCTCCTGGCTCACTCATGAGTGAGACCAAAGTAGGGCAAAGGCCAGATGAACTCCCTAGATGCGCCAGTACGTTTTGCCATGACTCCTAGAGCAGCCACGTGTGTTAAAAGTGGTCAAGTTTCTAGAACTTCCTTCACGGCTAAATAGCTCCCATACAGCAGTTCACCAGTAATCCACCTGGCTTGGTCACTTGCTCGGCTCAGCCACTCGCCTGGGCTCGACTCCCTGCTCGAGAGGATGCACCGAGGAGAAGAGCCGAGCTTGCAGACCAGCAGTCAGCACATGGCTGGGCTGATGATGTGAGGCAGGTACCCAGATTTGACCTGTGGAAAGCTTGGAGACCAGGCGTTTCTGACTGGTGGCCTGTAAGCTCTCGTGCCTTAGCAGAGTTCTGTTAGGCCAGCACATATTTCAGAAGGGTTTGAATTTGATGAGTGGGCAGGCAGATATAACTCCAAGCTCTCCCAGATGTCTTGAAGCATTTGCCTGCCTGTTCTGGATGACAAATATTTGATGAGCCTTCAGTTCCTATAGAGGTTGATGACTGCAGACTCAAGGAGGGCCTGTGGTGTGGGTGACAATGAATGATGTCCCCTGGGTTGGTACCCTGTGTCCACCTGGCAGACCCTCACTGAAGGTGTATGGACACCCTGGGCAGGGCCACAGCACAGCCCTCACGAGGGATCCAGGAGAGGAAGGAAGGGCAGCATCCTCTTCCAGACCACAGCCCAGGCTGCCCCTCGATGTGCACTTCATGTCGGTGGTCGTTTAGAATGCCCTCTGAGCTTGAAAACAAAATACATCCTGAACCTTCCCAAAACAAACGAACGAACAGGTTAAATTTCCTAAGTGAAGAGGCTATGGGAATTCTTTTTCTTGGAGGTCATTTTTCTTTTTATAAAACGACCATTGAAGGTCAGGATCGAGAGTTATGAACCAGAGTGGTGCTTCTTGAACTTAACTGCACAGGAATTAACTGGGAATCTAGCAATGTGCAGATGCCTATTCAGTGGGTCGGGGGTGAATGGAGAACATGGAAATTCTGTTTCTCGCACACTCCCAGGAGATACTGAGGCTGTCTGTCCTGGACCACACGCTAAGTAACAAAGTATTCTAGGGCCTCTCAAGGCATTTTTTGCCTTCGGGTTAATTGGAAAAATCTGTATTTTTTTAATGAGTCCATGAATAGCACGTCAGTATAGCAATTGGTAAGCCAGATGATGTAAGAAATTGTGTATTTCCTGTGTAGCAGTTGAGTAATGAGATCTTTCACTCAAGTGACATTTATTATTGCATTCAGTGAGGCCCTAGGCAGTATTTGATATCTAATAAGAGTCACTCCATCTGGTTCTACACCTCATCTCTTCCAGCTGTCGTCAAAGGGACCTCGGGGTGATGTGCCGTGTCTCAGCTCTAGCACCACACAGCTGTAAGCCCAGCGTCATGGGCTCACCTGCCAGGATCAGCCCCTATTCAGCTGCAGCAGACAGGTCACAATATTGGTTTTCAGCGGCAGTGACTCAGCCCAGCTGCTTTTTGCAAAGACACAGCACCTTCCAAGATGGGGCTGCATGGGAAACCCAGCCAGAAGAGCCATGGCCCCAGTCAGCATAGGCCAATAGAAAGGGGAGTAACAATGAGTGGAGGTAGCTTTCCTTCAAGCCACACTGGAACTGCAAAGAAATTCCTTGTCCCCTCCTGAGGGGCTGGCAGATGGGTTTCATGACACGCTTCTCTGGGAGTTGCACTGAGCTGCATGCAGTCTGCTTCCCCATCCTTTTCAGACTGTCTGTTCCCAGCTGACTCATCTGGCTTCAAATCTCCATCTCCCTTCTCTCATCACCACATGCTTTTGGCACATCGCTTTTGATTTCTCCTACATTCTGATCCATCAGCTGCCAAACCTCTTCTCCATTTAAAATTCCTTTTCAACACACTTGCCCCCCTCCCACCTCTGCCGTCTATTCTTTGTTTTACCTGGTGACAGTTACTCACTTTCCTTCAGGTGGTTGGCAGCCAGCCCCACTCCAGCTCTCCAAGCAAGCTCCCAGCGGCAGGAAGTGGGAAAGTATTCAGGGCCCCACGGCCAGTGCCCCACTTGGGCACATTCCCTGGACTTTTCTGCATAGCTATTTTGTATCCCTGCTCACATTCAGTAGATGTAGAAGGAGCAGGACCCTGACATGCTGAGCCCACGAGCTCACAAACACAAATCAGCACAAAATACCAAATGTTCAAAGTTCCTGTGATTTTATTGCTAAATCAGCTGCCATGAATGTAGCACTTACAATCAGCTAATTAGTGAGGCTTTTGTGTATTAATATGCATGCTTCCTCCCTGATGCACTTAACAAATGCATTTTTATGCTGTCAAATAAGATTGGAGAGAACTAGTACCTTAGAATTACTTTAGGCTTTTCTAATTTCTTGTCATTGAGGGCTCTTCAGTAAGTTTTGCAGTGCATATTAAATGTTGGAATTCAGAAACATCCACCCTTTCAGCCTCATCTCAACCCCAGCCCTGATGTGGACTCTGGAACTAACAGAGGTGGGTCAGGAGTAGCCAAAGGAGAGTCGGGTGCAGACGTGAATGTCTGGTGGGCTGGCGGTTTCCAGGGAGTGAGAGAGTCTTCCTGGGGACGACTATTAGATGGTCAACCTGGCCCTGACAATGCCGCTTTGATTCCTCCCCGCACACCTGGGAGTCTCACGGGAGGTGGTTGTAAGTCCTTCCTAAGCTCTAGCACTAAGTCAAACATACTTATTATTTCAAGAATTATCTTGGGAATTTTTAAAGAAATTTTGAAAGTATAGTAAAATATTTTTATTAGTTAATAAAGTAAAACTTATATTAACTAGGTCTTTGAAATAACTAGAATTTTATATGCACCGGACTTCGGAGTGAAAGGCAAGTCACAAATGCACACACTCCATGTGATCATTTCTTTTTTGTGTGGGTACCGGGGGTCAAACTCAGGACCTCACGCACCAGCAGGCGTCCGTGCCGCTGAGCGATATCACCAGCCCTTTCTTCGTATGTGGGTTCCGGGAGTTGAACTCAGGACCTCGCACTTGCCAGGCTGGCGCTCATGCCGCTGAGCCATCTCACCGGCCCATGTGATCATTCTTTAAAGAAGCTCGTCTGAGATATTTTAGGAGCGATACCTTAGCAGCCCAACTCGTCCAGTTTCAGGCCTGCAGTGTGGCACTGCCTGGACCATCAGTTCTTGGAGCACCAGGGATTGTACTTTATACCATTTCTATTCCAAACAGCATCTAACCCAGAGCTTTACATGTTTCTGGGTTCTTAATACTTGGCAATGGATTAGAAAATACTATATATCTTCATTAGTGTCAGGAGTGTAGTCAGATTTGAAATCATTCTCCTGTTTCTTGTTCATTCCTTCAGAGGCAGATGGATTTGGATTTAAATATCTGTTCTACCAATCACTAGTGGTGTGAACTGGGGCAGATTACTTAATTCTCCACCTAATTTGCAGGGTAGTCCTTAGAATCAGTGATTAGATATTTGAAGTGGCTCGCAGCTGCTGTTATTACTGTTATTATGTTACTTGTCTTGAAAGTAGAAGTTGCCTGGCTTGTAGCTTATTATTCGCCAGTTGTGAGCACTCCTGGTTTTTGTAATTGAGTTTCCATTTGGGCAGCTTCACTCTTCTTTAAGGTTGCCTCTGCCCTCAGTGAGAATGCACCCTTTGGCTGAATCTTGAAAGATAAAGAGGATGTGAATGGGTGGGACAGGGATTCCAAACCAAGGGAATGGCACATACCGAGACCTGGGTGGGCATGGAGGCGAGTGACATATGGGGAAGGTGGCCATGGCTATATCATGGGACACATGTCATGGGCCATGAACAAACCCCTCATTGGCTAAGCATGTGGGCAGGAGTCAGATCACAAAAGGCATTTTAGGAAATGCTAGATTTATTTTTTTTCCATTTCTCTTTTTTATTAGTGCATGTTTGTAGTACATAATGACATTCCTCATGAGAAGTTTATATATATATATATATATATATATATATATATATATATATATATATATAAATTCTTTTTTCAGCCCTTCCCTTCCCCTCCCTCTTGATCCCCTTCTCTTTTGTAAAAGATCTATCTCCCTAATCCTTATTATCTATCTTTTATTTTGTTATTTATATTTTCAGTTTCTCACATAAAGAAACTGTATGATTCAACAGATGACTCAAATTTGTCCTTCTCTATGGCAGCATAGTATTCCATTGTGTTTTGTTTGTTTGTTTGTTTTGTTTTCCTTTATGTGGGGACCAGGGACCGAACTCAGGACCTGGCGCTTGCCAGGCAGGCGCTTATTCCACTGAGCTATATCACCGGCCCTCCTTTGTGTATAAATACCGCATTTGCCTTATCCATTCATCTGTTGATAGTATATAGACCACTGCCAAGATTTAGCTATTTTGAATTGTGCTGCTATAGACAGGGGTATGCATGTATCACTGTAATATGATGTCTTTAACTCTTTTAGGAAGACATCTAGAAAGGAAATAGCTGAGTCAAATGGAATTTCTAGTTTCAGTTCTTGAGGACTCTCCATACTGGTTTCCACGGTGGTTGTACTAGTTTACAATCTCACCAACGATGTAGCAGGGTTCCCCCTTTCCCTGCAACCTCATCTACATTTGTTTTTTGAGTTCTTGATGATAGCCATTCTTTTTGGAGTAAGATGAAATCTCCATGTTTTAATTTATGAAAATGCTAGATTTAAATGATCAGTAATGGAGCCTGGTGTTGTAGCACAGTTCTTCATTAATTGTGTATGATTTCAGTGACCCTATGAGCAAAATATTTCTTTTTTAGGAATTAGGTACAGGAACTTTGAGGCAGCATAGGGGATGAGAAGAGGACATTTGCCAGCATGTAACTCCAGACCTGAGTCATGTTGCACCTGGTGATGTGGCTGGCAGTCCCCCCTGCAGTCTGCATGAGGTTGACAGTTGGACACATTGAAGTGTATCAGATGTGGGTTTGTGCCAGGCTTTTTCATCATTTGGTTTTGCCTCAGGGTTTCCTCAGTAGATTGAATCTATAATATCTTTGGACATCAACCACCGCAAATTAATGCTAATCATTGTTTGTGTACTCTTGTCTCTACGTTAACGTAACTTACACCCACCAGATGTTTTTGAGCAGCCGTGAAATGCAGGAGCAGGCTTGGGCAGATACAGTGACAAGTGCCCCGCTTCTGTTTTTGGTATTGTTTCCTGCCTCACAAACCAGCTAAGGTTTGGGGAGAGGAGAGGAGGCAGCTTTGCCTCCGGTGTCCTGGGTGGGTCCGAGTGAGGCTGGGCACGAGTGTCGTGAGTAGCTGGCGGCCTTGGTCTCTTCTCCCAGCCCGTGTCTGTGCTCTCCAGCTCCTTTCCTCTGCCATGCTCTTTTCTGGTGCTCCTCTTGCCTCTCTTCCAAGTGCGTTTTCCGTCATTTGTGCTCAGCAGTTCTACTATTGTTCTTCCTGTCTGGTTCTCTTAAATCCAGCCCACACCTTTTCAACTCCGTATCCTGAGTCAAATGTTTGAAAGCTGTTATTTCATGTTAATTAGAAGTTCTTTCAGCCAAGAAGCCTTGCAAAGAACTGTTCCCCCAAGCTGAGGCTTAGAGATGCACTCTGGCATTTTGTACTTTAGGTACAGTGAAAGCAACCGAGGCAAATTGCTGTGAGAGCCACCGCACTGCCTACAGGGCAGGGAACCTTCCCACCTCCTCCAAGCCCACCGCTGAGCCTGGCAGAGCTGGAGGAGCTCGGCACCCCCACCCCCAGCTTCACCACCACAGTGCCAGTGCACCCTGCTGGGCTTTCTGTGATCCTAGGAGGGGTTTTCTGCTGGCCACCTCCGTCCAGGAAAGCCTCTGAACCCCCCACTAGCTCTCCACCAGAGGCTGACAAGCAACCGTTTAGTAGCTGCTTCTTCCTGTGTAACACATCTCTCAGTTGATGTGAGTTTGGTGGGAAAGACTGGTGGGAAAGTGCTCCTGCCACATGCTGCGCTCGTGCAGACTTTAGCAGGAGCCGGCTGCTTCTTTTATAAACCCCATGACACACCCTGAGCGTGTGCTACTCCTATAGGTGGCCCTGGTAAAGCTTCAAGGGAATTTCCACTTCTTGAGCTGTTATGGAGCAGAAGCCAAGCCCTGTTCTCACATGTGGCCTTGCTCTTTATGCCCATCTGCTTGCAGATCTGGCACCACATCCTTCTTATCATGTGACCTGTCATCCCGTCAGCCCAGGTTCTGAAAACCTAGGCTCAGGGAGGCTGCAGCTCTGAGCCCTCTGGGAGCCACCAGCCCCCCTTAGGCTTTCTTTGTCCCATTTGGAAGGAGCGTTTGGTGCTTGCCCGTCCATTAGATTGCTTAATGATGGGGTAGCACCACACTCTCCCATCTCTCGCAGAGAGGGGCTTGGCTCGTCTCTAGCACCTCGGGATGAGGACAGCGCATCATGCATTCTTGAAGAACTCGGCTGCGTGTCTTCAGTGTCTCGGCACTGTTAAAAACCTTGGTGTCCTTCTCTATGGAAAAGTGGTAAACACCACCTCCTGAAAAGGGTGACTGCAGGGATGACAGTGACAGGGTCTGTGCCATATAGGAGGCCGGGATGACCTGCAGCTGTTCTGTATTTTTCTCCCTTTTAAATTATCATTAACAACAAACACCAACTGGTGTGGTACCTCCTGAGTAGAGAAGATAAAGAGTGAAAGTGGTATCAATGGAAGACTTACTTGAGGACACAGGTTTTAGCTGCATTGGGGAAGAATTAAGAAGGATTACAAGTGAGGATGTGGCATATGCATTAATAGAGCTGAGGGAGAAACATGGCATTTAGCCAGTGAGGTACCCTGACAGGAGGAAGGGTGCAGCAGGATGCGCGGCACAGGATGGGATGCTGAGGTGAGGACGGCCAGTGGCTGGAGTGCTTCAAAGGACTAGAGAAGGAATCCTGACTTAGTGTGTAGGTGGTGAGGAATTGTTGCAATTTCCCAGGCTGGGGCTGAAAAAATGATTTTTTGTTGTTTTTGTTTTGTTTTTAATGGTACTTGAGATTAAACCCAAGGTCTTTCCACTGAACTACATATCCATCCCCGTATTGTTTATTTTTATCTTGAGACAGTGTCTCGAGAAGTTGCTAAATTGCACAGACTAGGCTTGAACCTGTGATCCTCCTGCCTTACCCACCCACTGCTTGAAAACGGTTATTGGAGATCTTTATAAGATTTCTGAGAACTGAGCGGGTCCAGGGACAGGAAGATCACTAGGAGGGAATCTAGGTTCGTGCTGGGACTTCTCTAGATATTGGTGACAAGTCCAGGAGCCAAGAGAGCTGAGGTTGGCATCACCCAGCCTGATGTCTCCAGAGAAACAGAAGGAGAATTTGGAGCAGGATAAGAAGGTTCTGGTTTGTGCTCAGAAGGTGTGGATGGAGGCTGAAGCCATTGGTGGTAACAAAAACCTTTGTGATTATGGAGCCCTGAAGTCCAGCCGCTACAAAGCAGGATGGGGTGGATCTAGATGGGGTGCCTGTGTCAGAGGCCCCCTTACTGTATGTGCCTTTAGGTCAAGCTTTTCGCAGCTTTGAAGATGAAGAGCATCATGGAGATTATCTGTAGATATTTATATCAAATGAGTTGTGGGCCGGTGAGATGGCTCAGCGGCATAAGCGCCTGCCTGGCAAGCGCGAGGGCCCGAGTTCGACTCCCGGAACCCACATACAAAAAAAGGGCCGGTGATATCGCTCAGCGACACGGGCGCCTGCTGGCGTGTGAGGTCCTGAGGTCGACCCCTGGTACCCACAAAAAAAAAATGAGTCGTATCTCATGTGTGATTTTGCAAGTAAACCAAGATTGTACTTCTAATGAATTTTCAAACTTTCATACATAAATTAGTTTTGTTCTAAAAAGCAGCATTAATAAAATCCCAGTATCCTGAGTACCATTGGCTACTCTAATGCTTTTAACTTGACCACAGTTAGCCACCCTGGACTGGCACTGGTGAGACCTATGCAAAGCTATATATTGATCTGGGGGTTCTGGAATCCTTGACCTGCAGCCACTGCTTTCCCTAGACCATGGGTGTGGATGTCCCCATTCTGAGTAGTCACCCCCACCCCAGGGCCAAGCCCACCTCTCTGTCTGGTTTGAGTAATGGCCCTCTGGCTTGAGCTGTGTGTTTTCTCCCTTGTCTCTCATTGTAGACTACTCTTTTCCAAAGTGAAGTTGGAGTCACTCTGCCGGGGCCCAGATGAGGCACTGCTCACCTGCAAGCACATGTTACAGATATGGAAATCCTGCTACAACCTAACCAATCCCAGGTAAGAAGCCAAGTTTGCATGGGTCCCCACCTATCAGTGCCATCTCTGACTGGTATTTAGCAGGTATTAACTGTCACCACTGTGTACCCTCACATCCCCTCAAGTGGCAGATATTAGTGATGGAGCTTCATACCATTTTCTCCCAGGAGCTGATGAAGCCCCCAAGTCCTAGGTTTTTTTTGCTTTTGCTGCCATGGTGACCCCTGGGCTCAATTCACAACTGAGCTCTCTCCAGCTTCTCTCTGCCAGCCATGTACTTAACTCCTGTGACAAATCATACTGTCTTTCAGGTAATTTGTGTATAGACCAGTCAATGATGTATTCCAGATGGGATGCTGGCAGTATTGTTTTAAAAGCCTTCACAGACAACAGACCACATCCTACTAAGGAGAGGAGAAATCACTATTACCACGATAAAATGTAACTGGCAAAAAGTTAAAATGGTGACTCATACAAATATAAAATAAACATGTGCCAAAGATTTTATGTATCTTATTAACTAATGAGGGAACCAGTGAAATGTTAAGGTCCATTTAAAGAAGAATTTGAAAAAACATACATAGAAGCAGAAATGCTAAAATGGGTTTGCAAATAGATGCAAAAACAGTACCCTATAAGGCAGTGTAATATATTGATATTCTTTGGGGTTGTCTTTTCTATAGGTGGAAATCACTTGTATCCGTACCAGAGAAAATTCATGTGTTCTGTTGTCAGTTTTCTGCAGGTTAACTTCTGTCCCTTCAGAACTGTAAAGTAGCCTTGTCAAGAAGGAGTGAGAGATGCTGCCTTTTAGAATCAGTGGCTGGGCTGGTGAGATGGCTCAGTGGCGTAAGCGCCTGCCTGGCAAGCGCTGAGGGCACGAGTTCGACTCCCAGAACCCACATACGAAAAAGGGCCGGTGATATCGCTCAGCGGCACGGGCGCCTGCTGGCGCGCGAGGTCCTGAGGTTGACCCATGGTACCCACAAAAAAAAAAAAAAAAAAAAAGAATCAGCGGCTCTGGGGAGGGCAGCCAGTCAACCCCAGCAGGCTGCGGACAGACCCCCAGCAACCCATTTGCCCCTTGTCAAGTCTGGGGCACTTTTTCCTGAGCACATTGAGATTGCTAAGCGTGTTCTGCCCCTGAAGGGAGTACTTTAACTAAGCGGGACCTGATGATTCAAGTGAATTCACACACCGCTCTTACACTCAGGGCACTTTTCAAGTTCATGGCAAGGTGTATAGATGACCCGTGTTAAGCTCTGAAGAGTCAGGAGCCTGAAAAAAACGTGTCGTTCAAACGGTAAATGTGTACCAAGGGTATGGGCTGGTGCTGGTCTGCAGAGACCTGTGGGGAGAAGAGGCAGGGCATGAGTTAGCAGGAGGGGGGTGGGATTTCATTTTATAAAACTTTTACAGTTGAAAAAAAGGAATTCTCAAAAACAGGGCCCTGTGCAGTGGACGGGCTCCCCATGCACTGAGATTAGATAGACACCTCCCCACCCTGGGGCAGAGCCGCTGAGGGAGGGAGCTCAGGTGGGAAAGCCTCCCAGGGTCTAGCCCACAACCGGCAGGTGGCCACACAGTCACAGGGAGACTCACCCGAGGGTCCCCTCTACAGTCACTGTCTGTAATATGTCACCACTGCCCCACACTCACTCCCCCATCCTCTTGGTGAAGGATAATCATGAGTCTGGCCTCTTCCCTTCTGTGATTTTGGTCTAAAATACAGGTCATTTTAACTTAAAAGAAATTCAGCTTGTCTAAGACTGTAAGCAAAACTGGAAATTGCTGTGCTTATATCCCCAAAAGGCTCATTCCGTGGTGTCAGTCTGCCTCATAACCCCACCGACAGCAGACACTGCCCCAGCTGGTTGCCTGGGTGCTGGAGCACATCCTTTGCCTGTACCCCCTTGAGGAAGGAGAAAATACACCCATCAGCTCCATGTTGCCAATTTTCCTTCAGTTCTCCGCACCTCTCCCACCTCCCCACATTTCCTCCCACTTAGCAACCAAGAATATTGAGCGTGAGGAGAAGAAAATAGCAGAATTGGAAAGCTTTTTAAAAATACTTAACCAAATGCCTGGGCTGCGTGCATACTTCCTCCGTTTCCTGAAGGATCTTTTGGGGCCAGAGCAGGGAGGACCCTGGCCTGGGCACGAGCCTGGGCCTGGGTGGTGGACTCCCCGCCACCGAACTGCTTCTCCAGCTCCTCCCAGGAGCTTCCTGTTTGTCTGGATTTTTAAACTTCATTTTCTCTGGGATATAAATAAATGTTTCTTGGCAACCCTCACCACAGTGCAGACTGAGCTGTGCTCCCAGCCCGCTAGCATCAGACAGCAGCGTGAAGAGAGAGGGCTGCGTCCTGACACTTCTCGGCCTCCAGATGAGGTGGCATAGGACCCATAGCTTAATCTACCTTCAGATCACACAGGGCTTTGGAAAAGGGTGAAATCACATGAACAAGTGCACGAGAATCATCCCTTCCTGCAAACGGAGCAGAAAGATTTTGGCAGGAAGCAGTTCATTTCTAGCCAGAGTAGGTTCTCTGACATCCCAACTCCATCCCATGTTTCTGAGGTGCTCAGGTGTGCTGGGCCCCCGTACTCCACCTGCCGGGGCTCCCAGTCTTCCCTACCCCATTCTGAGTCCATCCTGAGGCTCAGCAAAGGCCCCCAGGCAGCAAGAGGAGGCCGAAGAAGATGTGGGCAGCCCCAGGGAGTGAGTGGCCAAATTGAGAATAGACCCGAGCTTCGTGTTCTAGCAGCTCTTTCCCTCTTTATTTTTGCTTAAAGGAAATCACAATATGAGCTAGTCGCTGAACGGAGGCTTAGAAAACTTGCCAATAGGGTTCCACCTGCAGTTGTAGAATGCAGCTCTTGCTGTGAGCAAAATAGTGGGTGGCATTCTCTTGAGAGTACATTTGTCGAGGCGTTTGTCATTTTAGAAGCCTGGATTCTCTTTCCCTGGCTCTGCAGTTTTGCTTGCATTTAGGATAGAAATCTGTCTCATGTTTTGTCTCTTCTCTCTTGGTAAAGTATAACGCTTCCCTGGTACTTGTGCATATTGACGAGGCCATCAAGACCATATGAATCTGACCTATTCTCCCCAGAAGGGCCCAGCAGGCTCCCTGCACTGAATAGCACAGCATTTCAGCCAGGGGTGGTAATAACCATGTTTATTGAAACTTCCCTGTGCCAGTACTGTACTAGGCCAGTCATGTGTTGTCTTCAATCCTTGCATTAGCTTTGCAAGGTAACTACTGTAATTTCCATTTTATAGCAAACAAAATTGAAGCTAAAGGAAGCTAAATAACTTGCCTGTTTTCCCAAAGTAAGCAGTAGAGCTGTGATTCAAACCCACATCCATTGACATCCAAGTTCTCTCCATGATAGCATGATAGGTGACAGTTTCTTTGTTAGCCACTTCTTTTCCGCTATTGTCACTGCCACTTGACCCATGTCCATTTTTTGTCATTGGTTGACTTCTCCATGACTGGAAGAAATTTTTTTCTAAGTCTTACTTCAATCACCTACCAACGAATAGTGTTTAAGGTTAAACACGTACACATGCATTTTCTTCACTCTGGCCTCAGTTGGAAGTCAGAGACCTCGTTTCATGCTGATAGTGACCGAGCTTTCCTTTTTACAAAGCAGGTTCTCATTTCATCTTTGAAGAAGCTAGGTAACATGGGCAAATGTCATGTTATGTCATACTCATTTTACTGATGAGAAAAATGAGAGTCAGGGATACTGAGGACTTCTCTGACAACCTAGGCATTGGAGACCTGAAGAAAAACAGAGGTTCCTCTCCCATCTGCCTCTTCTCTGGTTTGCTACCCATTCCCCTTTCTTAGATTCAATTTTTATTGTGTGCACATTCTATTCCAAGAGGCAAAGCTGTGATGAGAACTCCAGGTTTCTGCCTTCTATTCTACCACCACCACCACCACTTTGCCCTTGTGTTTCACCTCTGTGTGGCTATGGAAGACTGGATTTTCAAGAAAAGTTCCCAATTTCCAGTATAATGTTAAATGTCATTGCAATATAACCTGAACTTTCAGTCTTAATGGGGACCCTGGCTGTGCACATCTGTGCATGTGGACATCCCCAGCTTATGCTCCTTCCAGTTTCCTCTCCCTAAACCATCTCCTAGCATCACTGACCAGGAATGGTTTCCTCTCCCTTCCTGCCCTCCTCCTTGGGAGGTGCCCCTTGTGGTCTAATGACCAGGCAGGGAAGTGGGGAGGTGAGACAACAGGTGGTCCGAGGACGTGCCCAAGCAGACAGGGTCCCAGAGAGAGAAAAAGGAAGTGATTATCAAGACTGACCAGAGTGAGAGTGTTAGGAGACTCTTGCCCTTGTGCCCTCTCACATTCTGCGGATTGTGGCAAAACCAGTTCTTGATTGGCTAAGACGCTACACCATGTAAATGAAGAACTAAAAATTGCTTGAATCATCCAGCAAAATTCTTAATCAAAACTACCTAATTATTTTTAGAAAGAAGACATTCTGGGTGGAAACAAAAGCATCTCCAGTTTCTTAATTGTAGCTTGTATACTGTTTTCAGGAGGAAATAAGACAAACTGAGGGATGTTACCAAGTGAAGTTTCTCCACTGGTGGAAGGAGATGAATCCTGTTCATTTTAGTGAGCAGGTTCACAAATTAATGTTATGGTTTTAGTCGGGGTTTCTGGTGTTTGGAATAGGAGGTCCTTAACTCAGCTGTCCCATGCTTCCCCTAATTACACCAGAAAGCCAGGGATAAATTGCCTCTGGAATCAGCCAGCTGCATTACCTCAGATGCGTGTTTGTAGGTAGGGATATTTATGACACCTGGCCTGTGCCTAGAAGTTCAGCTCTTCAGAATCCTCCATCTATACAACCTCGTTCTATCCCTACATAGTTCTGCGTAGGAGGATAAGCCTTGTTCTCATCTGGCCAGGGAACTCACCAAGCTGCAGTGGTCTTGCTCATTACTGACAGACGTGGAATGAGAACCAAGACCCCAAGCTGTGTTCCAAGACATCAGTTTCTGGGCCCTCCCAGAGCATCACATGCGGGGGCAACCAAGGCCATACTCTGCAGCCTGGTGAGATGTAGGCCTGCAGCATTGTGACTGAAAGCCCCCACATGCCAGGTAGGGCCTTCCTGGTAGTGTCGGCACCCACTGTGTTCTGATATCCCTACTAGGATGAAAAATGCCACTATATCTTTGAGACAAAGTCTTCTGAAAACCTCCTAAATGGGGATCCATTGCAATATTCAGATAATCAATCCTTTGTAATATTTACATGAAAAATGCTGTATGAGCAGACCAATGTTAGTTTTGCAATTAGTGAAAATTTGCATGTACTTTTATGTTATCGTCTGTTGAAATTTATTGTTTCGCAGTTGTGGAAATAATTAATGGAGCAGCTGCCAAAGAAAAAAACAACCTGTATGGGATGATGTAATAAGTGTAGGCTGACAAAGAATCCGTACTGAAGGAAGTTTCCTCTGTTTCCTGTGGTTTTCTCTAATGCATCACCAAATGTGGAAACTGCAGCCTGAGAATTGTATTAAGTTTCACACCAAATCTCTTTGTACTGCTTTTAGCAACAGCTACATAAAGGAAGGAAATTGCGTCCCTGTATTGCAGAATTTGAACTTAACAGCAACAAAAAATTGTTCTTCAAGACCCTACATAGATTATCATGATGCAGAAAAAAGGCAATCGTTTTTACTTACAAGAATTAAAAAGAAAAATGTCTGTATGGGCTAAAGCCTCATAAATGTTTCAGTTCCAGTTAGGCCTGCCGTGGTGTCCATGTGACATTGCTGAGGGAATGGTGCCAAACTTGTTTTGTGGCCAGGCTGGAGAGGGCTTTTAGAAAGGTGGCAGTGCAGAGCTGGTAACTGTGGTGATCTGGAAGCAGGCACCAAAACACTGCTCTGTCCTCTCCCAATCCCTTCAGGTTCCCTCCAGGCCCCTTTGTCAGCTCAGGAATGTCGGATGGGGCCCACAGGGCCAACTCTGCTGTGACCAGCTCTTTGAGTCACCTTTTTCTCATTCATTAACTAGGAACTTCATCCGTGTGATGTTTCACAAGGCTCGTTCTGGAGACACAAATGAGCCTGTGACCATGGTCGCCTTCTGAAAAGTAGAGGCCAGGAGTCCTCAAATCAGGCAGATGCTCCTTAAAACCATATGGCCAGCTTTGAAAAATAGTGACTGGCCCCTGAAATCTGATTTATTTGGTGTGGAGTAGGACGTTAGCATCGGGAAATCTGGGTGATTTTCTCATTCTGTGAGGTTTCAGAAACACTTGTGTCGAGCGTTGTGTCATGAAGACATCTCAGAGGAGGACTGCAAGTTCTAACCCAGCCCGGGCTACTTCGCATCTTAGTGAGACCCTGCCTCAAAGCAAAAAAATAAAGAAGGGCTAGAGAATGTAGCTCAGTGGGAAGGCCCTGGGTTCAATCCGCAGTACCACAATCAATCAAACATTTAAAAATAAAGACGTCCCTGGACGATGATGTATCAGGGGCTTGATGAGTTCTGTGACTTCACAGCTCGGAATGCCAAGCAGTTTCCCCTGTCAGGTGGATGGAGAACCTGGCTTAAAGTTTTCATTTTTGTATCCTTTAATGACACAAGAATCCAAAACTGGCTGGGGTTGGTGGGGCGGCTTAGCTGTGTTTGTGATCCTGAATTCTGAGGGAACCCAGCCAGGCTGAGGAGGGAAGCAGGATGCCCTTCACATGGGAAAAGATGCTGAGGGACGTCAGGAACACACGGAAGCTGCTCGAGGCGCCTCAACAGCCTGCCCTGGTTGGATCTCTCCTTCCTCCTTGCCGCCTTTCAGGTGACTGACACTCGCAGTGTGTTTTGCAGTGACTCTGGACGTGGGAGCAGCCTCTTAGATAGAACCATCGCTGACAGACGACAGCTTAATACAATCACTTTGCCAGACTTCAGCGACCCTGAGACAGGTGAGAAGCCAAGGCCAGGGCGATGGGATGGTGTCCAGGAGAGTGTGGGGCTGGGCACTGGGGTGAGGGTGGGGGAGTCACACACTGACCACTCAGGCACTTCATTGAGGTGCAGTTGCTCCAGTCTCTTCCAAGTGTTGGTTCACAGTGTGGGAAGGAATATTATTGGTCCAGCACAGCCCTTTGAAATGTTTCCCCTTGCTCTGGGACCATAAAATTTGAAACCAAAATTAGGTGGTTTCCATCCCCATCAGGTTCGCCTCTGTTTTTCTGTTTCGCCTTTTAGGTTTCCACCATTGCTGAAATTGGTCATTCTGATTTCTAATCACCTTTACGTATGCATACGCATACCCCCAGCAGGAAGACCAGGAGGGCAGCAGGTGTGTTTTGAGCTGACTCTGCCGGCCCTGCCTGGAGGCCCGTAGCTCTTACTGCCTCTGAGCAGATATCCCCCGCCTGGCCCTCCTAGTTTCCATAGCTCCACCCAATCGATTCCAACAGTAATACTGACTATTCAGCAACAATTTGGGGGACTCAACAGACCCACAGAACGTCATGAAAGTCACTCGGCTTTGAACCCCAGTGGTAGTTTCAGAATATCATTCAGGACACACTCCTGTTGCTTCTCCCCCACCCACAGGGGGCCCTGTGAGGCTTAGTCCCCTGTCTGGGTGCGCCTGGTCTTTCATGGGCCAGTTTTAGGAAAGAAGCCTTAAGGTCCCTTTTCTGACCTGTGCTGTGTCCCAGCTCACAACATAGTCCTTCCAAAGAAAGCCAGGGTTCATATGACCCCAGGTGGGTGGGAGGGCCAGGGCCTGTGGGAGCTGCCTTTACAGCTGCCTGAGTTTTACATTTCTGCCTAGGCTCCCTTCCACCAACTGAGAGTCAGCCTGAGAAGTCTGATCCACAGCCCTGGAGCTCCCTGGTCAAAAAATTGGTGGGCATGACAAGCAGCACAAATTGTGGAGTAGGGCAGTTTACCCCAGCCTGCAGCTGCTGCTCAAAATGCAGACTGGCTGAGCCACAGGGAAGTACCCCTTGGAGTGGTCTGCTATTGTGGGTGGGCATCTGAGGAGGCAGAGCCTGGCTGGCACAGCACACCAGAGCTTGGCCTCATGGGTGCTGTCCTGGCTCCACACTGCTGGAAAGCGATGCTCAGGCTGCCGGCAGTAGCCACTTGGGGCCAGCTAGGACACAGCAAGGGAAGAGAGGTTGGGAAATTCCCTATAGCCCCTGAGGTGATTGAGGCCGATAGAGAACAGCTGCTGCAGTCCTCGGTCCTTGGAGGACAGTCATACTAAATCCAGACCCCTTTTCCTTCAAGCTAGCTTGGACCTTAATTTCCCTAGAGGTCCCCAGACCTGAGTGCCACATCACATTGAAACAGTGACAGAAAATAAATAAGGCCCTTGCTCATTCTCCCTCTTGTCCCTTGGGACATTTTTCCCAGAGTTCTCAGGATTTGCCCTTTTTAGGTTAAACCTTCTCAGATGCCATGTTGTGCACAAGGGCTGTGTCTGTGTGGTACAACCCAGGTGTCACTACCCCTGCCCCCTTCGCCTCAGTGGCATCCATGCAGCTGCTTTCTCGAGAGGGTCCCAGGTGTTTGGAGTCCAGGCTGCTGGTTCCTGTGCCCTTGCTGAACAACCGGGGAAACCCCGCCTGCCAGGCCAGGCCATGAGTGTCACATACAGTCCAGAGGAATCCCACCCAGGCCCCGTCTTCCAGCCCTGCCTCCAGTGCTGCCAAATGTGGTTTGCACACTATCAGTTTAACTGAGAGGCAGGGAAGCAGGAAAACAGAAGGCCATGTTGGGAGCCCTTGTCAACTGTAGCCTTTTTGTAAATGAGAATAAAAACTTCTGAAATGACAACATAAGTCGGAAACACTGAAAGATGAGGAAGGCTTACTCTCCTAGAAGTGGAAACGATGCCTCCTCTTGCTTAATAAAGCTTGGTTTTATTTAGTTTGGCTTGTGAAGCCATGGCAGGGGCAGCTCCTTCTCACCTTATTCACACACCTTTGGGACAGTCCATCTTAGGAACTACCCACAGACTTTGTTTATTCTTCTCATCTTGATTTCATGTCAAGAGGAAGCACATATCGTAATTCAAAAGCCAAAACTCTAACTCAGAGTGTACCATGAAGAGATTTTTCTTCCATTCCTATGTCTCCATCTTCCTTTTCCCAGAAGGTAACCACTGTTACTAGCTTTTTGTTTACCCTTCCAGTGTTCTTTCATGCAAATAGGCACTTGTGTTACTTCCCAGGCCCCTGACAGAAGCAGTCAAATACTCTGGATGTTGTTCAGCGCCTGATACTTGTCACTCCCCAGCATACCCTGAAGATGCCTCCATACCCATCCACAGAGAATTTCCTTATTCTCTTTCATGTTCCAGGAGCCCATATTTTACTCTGGATTCTTACCTATCTAGCATGATTTCAGCCTATGCTGTGCTGAAGGAGGCCAGCTCATTTTGAACATCCTCTGCAGCACTGCTCATTTAGCAGAGCAAATGAACTATAGAGCAAAAGAGGAAGGGGACATATCTGAGTCGAGGTGGTTCCAAAGGAAAGAAAAGTGGCTCAGATCAGCTATGGTCTGGGAGAACCCAGCCCTGGTGGGTGGCAGTGTGTCTTTAGCACTGATCCATGCCATGCTGATGCCTAACTGCTTTTCCTTTGAAGGGCACAGGCATCTGACACGAGCAAAAACCTAGTGCTGACATTGGGAGGGTTGTGCGGCTAAAGCCATGCTGAACAGCTGTGTCGATCCTGCCAATTTTGTGGCACAGGGCCCAGAACCCCCAACTGTGTGGACAGGCTCCTTGGTGAGGCCACAGGTCCTCTTGGAGCAGTTTTGTGTTTTCCCCAGAACTATATTTATTTTTGTTTTTTAAAATTTCTATGATGGAAAATTTTTCAAGGGTACCAGAGGAGAGGTGTAAGTATAATGAATGAATTCCCATTACCTACCACCAAGCTTCAACAGTTAGTACTCTTGTTTCATCTATTTCTCCTGTCCCACATTTGATTTTTTGCAGAGTATTTTAAGGTAAATCTCAGACATCATATTGTGCCCATAAACATTTCAGGATCTATAGATAAGAACTTTAAAATAAATAGCAATAATTCTGTTATTATCCCAGGTCATTATACAGTACAGCTCAGTGTTCTTGATCTCAGAAGTGGCTAATTAACTGAAATATGTTTTTCCACCTCTGAAACTTCCATGTGAAGATCTATGGAATAATAAATATAAGGAGGGACTCACATCTATAAGCTTTGGACCAATCAAGACCACTGTACTAAATTAGGTTAAACATGTTTTGTTAAATAGACATGTCAAACTGAGAAAGACCCTTACCAAACATGATTTCCCTTCTGATATCCCCTCTGGCTTCCTGTGCCCCCACCTGTTATCCAATAGGTCCTGGCCAGCAAAATGAGGAGCCAAATAGACTGACAGTCTTTACCTTGAAACTATGAGTCATTGTCTTTTCTTCGGAATAAGTTGGTAGATCCTTAAATAGAGGATGAAAAAAATATGTTTCTTCCTTTTGCCTTCAAAACAGGATGTAGGGTAAGGAGATTTATCTTTTATCATTGGTGGATATTACCAGGTACCTGTCCAAAGCAGCATAAATTTTTTTTGACTTGAAAAGTTTAACCCATTCTGCTTGAGAAAGTTTGTAATTGCAGCTGCTGTGGCCTCTGCGTTGCCACATCTCTCTCCAGCCGTAAAACATGGCAGCAGCAGTACCAGCTTCCTTGTCAAGGTATCTGCCCACTGCTCCCAACCAAAAACCACAGAAAGCTTAGCACTCCATTGTCACAACACTGGGACCATGACATATCGTTGCACCTCAGTATACTGCACCTTGGAAAACTATTTTTATAGTAAACTATTTAAGTGCTTCTCATAAAAAACAAATCTATGAAAAGTCCTAACCTTTTCAATTGAAAAGCAATTAGTATCCTGTAGAATGCTCTGGATATTGTAGGTTAAACATGTATTATTTTCATTTGATCACACTGCTGAATCTGTGGCCAGGTAAATATGAGTTTTTATTCTATGATGTTGTAGAATAATTAAGTAACCTCTAGATAAAGAAATTTGGTTTTTTCGAGAAGCACTTGTATTCCCTTGTCAAGTAGAGGAATGATTGTGTATTACATGACCTCATTTTCTTTGCAGCTTATGTGAGTATATTAAAAGCTAGTTTATTTTTTCTTTGTGTTTCTAAAAGTTTTTTTTTGCCTTTATCCTTTTTTTGTTCTCTTTCACTTTTTTAGTGTCAGATTCCTCCTCCTCCTCCTCCTCCTCCTCTTCTCTTTCAAGAACCGAATCTCCTCTCCACCTGTTTGTATCTTCTCATCTTCATTCTCATCCCAAACCTGATACCTTTGTGTGGCCCCCTGCAAGCCATTCATTCAGTGACTCAGGTCCCCACCGCCGCTGGGAACCCTCTCTCTGTAAACATGGTTTTTCCTTTCTTGTTAGATCTGCTTCATTTGCCTGATGTTTTATTTTCTGATAATCTTCCTAACTGATAAGCTGGATAGAAAACTCCCATCAAACTTGGCAGAAAGATCTTGCTTATTTGAAAATCCAGAGCTGTTAGGGGCAGAAAGAAACCTGAGATTGCAGACGTTAGTGTCCAAGTTCTAGCCTCCTCTGAGAAGTAGAAGAGATCCGTCCTGAGCAGAACAGTGGAGCTTTCCTAGAATATTACTTCTAATTCTTGAGTCCTTCTGTGCTTTCCTGGAGTTGATACAAATGCATAAAATTAATCCTGTTAAATAGGCAAATTTTGAAATTTTGCAAGTAGTGGTTTAATCCTCAAATTTTCTGGGTTTCAATTTAGAAATTAATTTCAGTCAGTACCTAATAATCAAGCTCATATTCTAAAGTTAATGGCCCTATGCCTATTAAATATGTGGCTCTCAAGCTGTACTCTGCGTTAAAATCACACAGACAGCTTTCAGAACTGTCAGTCCCCTGGGTCACCCCTAGGGTTTATGCTTCTGCAGGCTGAGGGCAGCCCAAGGATCTGGACATTTACAAACTACGCCCTTATGGTTTCAGTGCCAGTGGGTTTGGGGCCACATTTTTAGAAACGGTGCTATAAAGTGTTTTCCATTTGCAAGGAAGGAAAAGGTAGGGTTTGTATCATGAAACCATGTAGAGAAATTAGAAAGCATTTTAGTCTAATCTTGCTTTTAAATAATGCAGAAATTTTTAAAGTCTGCTTTAGGGAGTTCCATGACCTGTCAATTAAAACATAAAAATAGAGAAGGAGCCCAGTATTAAAATGAAATGCTGGTTGGTAAAGTCCTTAAAAGGGATCTAGATGTGGGTCTCATCAGGAAAGGCCACCCTCTTTTTTCTTGCACTCATTTATTTAATGTTCACTTAGGGCTGCCAGCACTGCCAGAACACATTTAATCTCTGTATCTGTGATTTATATGGGCTCATCTTTGTCCCAGATGCTCAGTTACGTGCTGAACAAAAGCTCATCAGGGGCTGCTGCCAGGAAAAGCCAGTTTCCCTGATGTGCTCATCTTCAGGATGCCCAAGCCGCTGTGTGGAACCCACACAGAACAGGACAGACATGAGCTTATCCTTTAAAAGAAACTGCTCAGATCAAGAAGCACTCCAGCCTTACTCCTCTGCATATTGAGTGTCCCAAACTTTGTTTTGATGGCAACCCTATTTTTATGAAATAGAAGATAAAAATGTTTGTAAACTGCTTATTTTTTTTTAATTGATGGATTTATTTTGTGGTACTGGAGATCAAAGCCAGGTCCTTCATGCTGAGCTACCATCTCCAGCCCCTTTTTTATTTTTTATTTTGAGACAGGGTCTTGCAAAGTCATTGAGTTGCACAGGCTGGGCTCAAACTTTGCATCCTCCTGCCTCAGCCTCCCAGAGTGCTGGAATTACAGCCACGCACCACCTGGCTTATTTTTAATCCATTTACAAAGAGACACTTCCCTTAATACAATGCCCAGGGTAAGTGCCAAATCTGGTTTTTCCAGGAAAACTTTTTTACGTGAGTTTTGTTGAGTTTGTCACCTTGAAGTGGGATCTTACTCTTCTGGATAGCATTATTATTATTATTATTTTTTTTTTTTTTTTTGTGGGTACCGGGGGGTCGACCTCAGGACCTCGCGCGCCAGCAGGCGCCCGTGCCGCTGAGCGATATCACCGGCCCCTTTTTCGTATGTGGGTTCTGGGAGTCGAACTCGGGCCCTCACGCTTGCAGGGCAGGCGCTTAAGCCGCTGAGCCATCTCACCGGCCCCCCTGGATAGCATTATGTTTCCAGTGCCCTGTCTACTCTGTTGACACAGCGGACCCACCTACCTCTGAGCCCTGCCAAATTTTATCTTGTAGCATCCTGGGGAGCCCTGTGTTCCTTTAAGCCTTTGAATACTAAAGTTCTGATTATTCTAGTAGGCTACTTCATAACGGATTCATCGGTAAATTGGCGGGGGTAATGAGCACCCATTGCCTCTCTGCTGTCCCAGCAGTGCTCAGTGTTCTATTCTTTGTGTAGCTGAGAACTTGGCAATGAATTTGAACCCCAGCTCTTTCCTAGGATAAGCAGGTAGCCAAGGCCTGAGGTTTTACAAATTTCTCCTTCCTGCCCTTTGCCTTCCTAGGAATGAAAACTAGCCCAGCCCTGCACGTTATTGGACTCAGGATTAGGGTTAATATATGGAAAGATCTGAAACCTACTCCTTTCCCTTCCTCTTGGAATTTCCTGCTCTGGAAACAAAACATATTACATGAGGTTAGTTTCCATGTGCTGGATGAACATGGGAATGTGAAAGGGAATAAATGCCCAATTGGCCTTGCTTTAGTTTTAAAAAAAATCATTGTTAGTGGAAAACTCTGTGTCATTCTTGAATTGAAATCTGATTCCACACAGCCAGACTTACAGTTGGAAGGTTATTAGAACTCTCTTTGCTTGTTTAGCCTTAATTTTGATTTTTGAACTATTTTGTTTCTTGGTTTTAATTTTTGGTGTGCTCTGTTATTCCAAGGCAACTCTCCAGAAGCATACTTTCATGGTTTTCCTTCCCTTTTTTCAGTTAGTAAGTAGCTTACCAATCAATCTATTAACCCTTCCAACAGTCTCCAGAACCACACCTCCTTCCACCGTGGAATGTGTATTGTGGTTGTCGAGTGTTGGGAATATTGGGGTGCTGTGGACATCTCCCTGCTGCCTGCTTGCCCCCCCCACCATCTGGGGCCCACTTTCCTGAGATCCGCACGCACTCAGCACAGCCCAGGCTCACACACTGTGGAGGCAGTATTGGTCTAAAGGACTGCAAAGGAAGGCATGGCAGAAAAAGTGGCCACATCAGGGCGGGCAGTGGATAGTTAAGGGCCCCTGGCACTGACTGGAAGCATGGGACACCCAGCCTGCTGTGGTGGGCGCCTGTAAATTCTAGATCAAGAGAACCAGCTGAATCTTGATATCCTTTCCAGTACAACCATTATTGCTGCATAGAAAAGCAGTTGTAATCATTAATTTTCCTAAAAAGATAGACATCACAAAACCTAATACCACATTGCCCAAAAGTTATGGGAGACCAAGCACTTCCCTGAAAGTAGGATCAGTGCTTTCAAATCTTTAGTGAATGATCACATTTTTCCAAAAGATATTTCCTAGTTCTCTGAGTCTGTCTCATCGAATACTTTGGGGAAATAGTCTCTCTCCTACCAGAGATGCTAATGTAGGTGGTGATCTAGTGCATTTGAATTCTCTGAGCCTTTAGTTTATGGCAGATAACCCCTGCCAAAGGAGTGTGTTTCCTCTCTGAAGTCCAGCTCAGCCTAGATGTGGTTCCATTTCTGGTTTTTAAAACAATCCATAATAGAAAGAAGGGGTATGTTTTGGTATTATTTCACATTAGAGTTCCTCATAAAAAGATTTCCTTGTCAGGCTCCTTTAGTATCAGCCTCCTGAGAGACATTAAAAATACTTGATGTTCAGAAAACCAGGCTACATTAAACTCTTTAAGCAGCCTTTATTGATTAAAGTAAGGCTTGATATCTTTATGCAAGAGCATATATTTAATTATTTTCTGCAGAAGCAGCTCAAACTACCCCAAGATCAGGAAGCTCGAGTTCCAGAGCCAGTTCTGCAGAGGAATCCCCTATAATTCCTTGTATCTCTGGATCTTAGTTTCCTCATCTACAAAAATATAATCGTAATCATTGTGTTTACGCACGCCTTTCTGGTTGGGCAGTAACTGATCCTGGTTTTAAGGCCCAGTCAGATGCCTTTGTAGACATAGCCCAGGCAGCTGTGGCTCCCACAGAAGTGTCATTGCAGGGTGGCAGGTGTGGAACGGACTGGGCAAGATATGACTGGCCAGCTCTCTGTGCACTGCCCCTCGCTTCATAGACTAGTAGGCTCAAGGACCCGGGAGGCCTCGTTCCTGAGTGCTCTCACAGTTTGGAGAAAAAAAATGTGTGCTGGTGTTTTATTTGCCTCTCCAAAGAAGGCACCGAAAATCAAGACTGCTGACTTGGGCTGTTGGCTCAGTTTTTCATATCACTATTTCTGGTGAGATTGCTGCTCTCTCTGGGAATAAGTCACTTGGAGAGGAGAATAAATAGATTAGTAAAAGAACACACCTCTAAAATGAAATCAGGTGGAGAAATGAATTCAAGATAGAAGTGATTTTTTTTTTTCTTTCCATCTTTCCATTTTGTTACTGACTTTGCATTTTCTAACATTCAAGAATGTATGTAGTGGGGCCAGTGAGATGGCTCAGCCGCGTAAGCGCCTGCCTGGCAAGCGCGAGGGCCCGAGTTCCACTCCCGGAACCCACATACGATAAAAGGGCCGGTGATATCGCTCAGCGGCACGGGCGCCTGCTGGTCGGCACGACCCCTGAGGTCGACCCCCGGTACCCACAAAAAAAAAAAAAAGAATGTACGCAGTGATCAGGAAGTAAGCAGTCAGGTGGCGTATTTTATCTTTTGTTCCTAGTGAATTTTTTTTTAAATCTATGTATATGAAAGCATTATTCTAGTAATAGCCGTACGATTTTCGAGAAGTGGTAATTAAAAAAAATTTGGCCCTGACATATATGACCTTTGCAAGCATAACCTTTTCTTGCTATTTAGATTAAATTAAAATGAATGTAATATCATTCTCCTTCGTTAGTTCTGTGGTGTCTTTCTTTAAGCAAGGCTTAGCGGAATTATAGGAGATCGATGAATGGCACTCAGGCAGAAGCAGGTGTCCAGAAGTAGAGTAGCTCCAGGCCAGGGCTTCTCCCATGGTGCCACAGTCAGGAACACTTAGGGCTCGGAGACCAGCAGCCTCCCAGGCCAAGGCCACTTCAGGCCTGTGCCGTGGCCTCAAGAATATGCAGCAGGAAGGGGTGAGCCAGCAAAGTGGCATCTGCCCACAGTCCTCCTGCACAAGGTACTGTCTCCAGCCCAGAGCCAGCGGCAGGTGCTGAACTCCGGCAGCTGGCTTCCCCCTGCATGCTTGCGAATGGCTTCCCTCCACGCTTCCGAGTGGCCACCTGGCCCCCAGCAGCATGCCCTGCCTCCCCCGCTTGCCTGCTGGTGACAACGCAGCCACTTCTTTCCCTGCCTCAGTGGGTCCTTTCCTGAAGCTTTTTCCTCTCAGGGGAGGACACCTCCTGTCAGAGTTATGCTGTTTACTGACATTCTGTTCAAGTCCTTGACAAATTGTGATCTTGTCTTGGGGCCCTGGGTTTGGTGTCCTCATCTATTCTTCACTCAGATAAAGATGGCCAGAGTTGTTGGTCAGAGGAGCCCAGAGCTGACTGTGGGCCTCGGCGGGAGGCAGCTGCTGCCCTGAAGCTCTGCAGGCCTGGCCCACTGTCACCTGGTAGACACGTCACAGAGGGGGAGATGGTGGCACTCACAGAAGCAGCAGATACGGAAAGGAGACCTGAGGCAGCACAGTGTGAGGGGCCACCACCCCTAGCCAGCCTCCCCAGAAATGCAGGCCGACCTCCAACAAAGACCTAGGAGGGCAGGGGCACCAAAATTTGTTACGTTTAAAGAAAAAAAGGTATAGATGAAATATAGTTGCCTAATTTGGCGACTGAAGTAAGAGTGAACTCTTCTACCTCTTCCTCTTCCTCCAGAAACTAAGAGATACTTAATCACTAGTCCTTACCTCCCCTTCTTCAGCCCAGAACACAGGCTCTTGGAGCACAGCTGGCAGGTGTGGGGACAGAGGGCACGGCTGCCAGCAGTCTGCAGCATTAGGCGGGTGTGTTTCCAAGCCCTGTCTTGAGAGACAGACATTCTTTTCCTGTTAAAAATGAAAAACTTGAAGCAGGCTGGCTGGCAGAATGCTTAGTCATCCCCGTGCTGTTTTGTATTCAGGCTCTTCAGGGGAAAAATGGCCGCTTTCCCTTCTCATTAGGATTGTTTGCGGGTCACAGTTTCTAGGACTAGGAGCTGAATAAATCCCATTAGCAGATAGCATTGAATCATTTGGAGACTGAGGGAAATAAGCACAGAGATTCATCAGCAGTGGCTGATTTCTGCAAGCCTGAGCTGGAGTGGCTCTGAGGCTTTTCAGAAAAATGCAGGGAGGATAGGTATTGGCAGAAAGAATGTGGGTGACAGACGGAGATGGGACTCCAGGCACAGCCATGTGCTCCATCGTTCTCCCACGTTCATGCACATGAGGCAGCTGAGTTAATCCTCCAGGTCTGTGAGGAAAGAGCTGCCCAGAATCCTGAGCAACGCCGCATCAGCTGATTGTTTTCACACATAGCAGAACATAGTTGTCCATTGTTGCTGGCACGGGAATGTGCACCAAGCCGCTGGATGGGCAGCTTTCATCTGAGATCTAGTTTATCTTCTCCGTGCTGTGAAGACACGAGGGCAGAAGGAATAGCCACTTGTCTGATGCCACCAGAAAGTCAGAAGAGTAGCTGGAATGGAAACATGCCATGCATTCAGTGACCTTTGATGTGAAAATACAGATATAACTAAGTCACCTAACTTTTGCTTAACAGAATGATTGGCTCTGGGATCTCTTTGAACAGTGAATTTTGATGATGAAATAGGGTCATACGTAGCTGCCACATTTGAAGTTTCTGTGAAATGGACCACAGGTTTCTGTTTCCATAGATGGAAAAGGAGTTTGGGAAGCTTTAGCTGCAAAGCAATTGGAGCTGGTTGTTGGAAGCATCCTCCTTGTGGCGGGGTTTCTCAGCAGGCTTCACTGTACGATAGCAAAGCTCGGGAAGGGTTGAGGAGGGACTCAGTGCTCTGAGGTCAGTGGCCTTGTTTCATGGTCCTGATGGCCTGTAGAACAGTGTCCTTCCTGCAGGTCCTGATGCCTATACACATGTGCATACACACACATACATACATGCACGCACACACACACACATGTACACACGCGTGCGCCGTGGTCCAGGAGAAACCTAGAAGGGAACCCTGGATTAGGAATTGGAACCATTTCTCCATGTGGCACTTTGCCTTTGTTGCAAATATCCAAGACAGCGTTTCCTTTTTCAGCTCTAGGTGGTAGGGCAGCCCCATCACAAAGGGTGCCCTGGACCATTTAGGCAGGTAGGTCACAGAACCTGGGCCAAATTTTAGGGCATGCACTCACCTGCCTGTGTCAGCTCTTGGTTCATTTGGCTTCACAATGGCTTTTTTGAGCCACTGTATCCTGAGGGGAAGGGGCACATTATCTCCTTGGTGGAGCTTCGCAGCTGCTGCACAGCCCACAGCCCCAGGGTTACAGCCGCGATAAGCACTTCTCAAATTAGTGCCATACGTTAGAGATGAACAGCAGCCCAGGCACTTTCCCTGGCTCATCTGTGGAACCTGATTATTTGGGAACTTATTTCTCCAGAGTCTTGCATTTCAGTTTGGAAATACGTCCTTTCTTCCTTTGGATTCCCTTTGAAGCCTCAATTTGTCCATTTCTGCCAGAAGTCATGCTCAATGCAGGAACACATTTGTTTTGGTGAGAAAGAAAAGAGTACCTTAAGAAGAGTACCTGCAGATTAGAAGCAGTGTTTCTTGTTGTTTACCAAGATAAGTCAAAATCTGATACCTGTATTGATGCCACTTCAGTCCCATAAAGTAGTAGGATACAAACTGTTGTGGTTTTAAATCATTCTCCCAAATTCCAACATAATGGAAGAATTTTATTTATTGTATTATTGCCAAGAATAGTAGATGCTAACTATTCTATAATTTTACTGTTGTTAGTCAGCTGCTATCATTAATAAATCTCTGAATGCTCTAATATCTACCCCTAGTTCTGAACATGAAGGCTTTCTACCCTTGTGGAATATGTGTAACAAGGACTTGATTGTAAAGGAAAGAAGTATTCTGATAAACCTGTTAGCCTTTTCTATTTTAATGGGCTAGTTGCATTTGAGAGAGGGAAGAGTCACTAAATGAAGCCCACTGTTTGACTCTACATGCCGCTCTCAGTTTTAGAACAGATTGTTAGAAGTGATGGCAGCCACACTGAGAAGCCCTTTGAGGCTGAAGGTTCCGGCTTCTCACCCATCTTTTGGGAAGAAGAGCAGAATGTAACAGACATGTATGCCGAAATGAAGCCACCCTCTTCCGAGGGTCATGTGGGGACCTGTCTATTGATACTACTCATTCTTTGATTCCACAAGCATTAGCCTCTGATACCTAGGACAGGCCTGGCATTGTTCGTCTCTGAAAATACCTAACCGGAGGGACCTCCTGTCTTCTAGAACCGCATAGTCTAGGAAGGGAAGCAGTTACATCCACTTTGAAACCTGTGGTCCGCACAGCGATAAAGATACCCAGATGGAAAGACCAAGGAGGTCCCGAGGCCTCGCTGCAGGGTGAGGCACAGGCCTCTACGCAACTGCCCTGCAGTGGGTGGCAAAGGAAATTGGGCTTGGAGGCTGGGTTTGGAGTCAGACCAGTGTTTGAGCCCTGGTTTTGCCACTAACTGGCTGTATGACTCTGGGTAGTTACATAACTTCATTAAGTCTTGATTTTGTTTTCTGAGCAATGCAGATAACATTGTTACCTACCTCAAAGAACTTTTTAGAGATTAAATAATATATATAAAGAGCTAATCTTAGAGCTTGAAACACAGTATGTTCTCTAAAAATGATCATTGCCACTGTTGTTGTCATCATCATTATCGTGATCTTTTGGCAGACCTTAGTCACAGTAAAATGTTTTATTACACTAGGAATTAAATAATGTAGTTGTATATAGATATCACAAAGAAAAGGAACTTTGGCAGTAGTTCTGATTAGTTCATTTGTGGACCAAACAAAATAATCCAAAAAGTTAATTTAATCCAAAGTTAATCCAAAAAGTGAAATTAACCCCTCTAAAAGCTGTAAGTCCTACCATAGAACCTGGTAGAAAATATATAGTATTTTTCTATAGCATCAGGTTATTATTTTGAACCAATACATGAGTAGTTTAAACATGTCTCAGTTTTAGTTTCTCATGTGATAAATATCAGTAGGTGAAACCTGCACAAATCTCTTCAGAGTCTTTAATAACTTTCTCAAGTCCAAAGGGATTCTGAGACTAAGAAATCTGAGAACCACTGTTCCGGAGAACAAGATCTTCTTGGACCCCTGTTTCCCAAGTGACCACTGTCTACGAGGAAGTAGGAGAGCTCAGGCTGCTGACCTGGGTCCAAGCTTTTTTACCCAAATGTTAGTTACATCTCTTTCTGTCCCTCCTCTATGGCTTTCAGTCTTCTTTGAAGCACGTTGAAATTGCTTTCCGTGATTAACAGTTAAGTGCCTGGCCCCACTCCAAGAGGCTGTGACTCACTTGGTCTGGGGTGTAGCTGTGACGTCATGACTTTTTTAAATCCCCAAGTAATTTTGATGTGATGTCAAGGTTGAGAATCGTGAGAAGGTTATAGCAGAATATAGGAACAATGACCAGATTATTCATTTATTTAAGTGATCATTACCACTGAAAATCTCAGGGAAACTATAAACCCTCGTTACCAAAGTTAAAATATTATTTTCTGTTAGAAGAAATAAAGGCCAAAAATATTTATAGCAGCTTAATCACTTAGATATTTAGATTTTTTTTTAATGGAGTTAGACTACTTTATCTAACCAAAGGTAGATTGGTGGCCAGCCTGCATTCATTCCTGAGTGTTATAATGCCATAAGGTAGAATCCTTTGTCTTGGCCTCGGTTTCCACGTTCTTGGACAGCAGCTTTCCTCCTCGAGAACTCACGAGGCCTTTCCCCAAGGCCGCTGTCTGCTTGGGTATCCTCACAGGCCTGTTTGTGGACTGACCACACAAAGTGCAGTGCCTTCCCTTTGGTAGATTTTCATTTCCATGCACCAAATCCCTACAAAGAATTTGAGTGTAGTTAGAGGAGTCCACGTTACTGTCGTGTTGGAACAGTGAGAATGTTATACAGGAGGCCAGTTATGGTGTATGTCCTCTTAAATAAATTATGGTACATTCTAAAATCCAGATGCAATTATTTCTGCTCACTATTTTGTATTATCCAGAGTATAATGATCTCAATTTATTAGCATAGTCAGCATTTTTCTTTACATATTATCAGTTTTAAACTTTATGATGAGTTGATAGTTACCACAAACAATGTTGGAATATTTAACTCCATACTTCCTGATGAATTATAAATTAAGAAAGATGATTGCAGATGAATATAAATAATTTGGAATTATTTATAATTTTACATTTGAAATAACTGAGAATCCTGCCCTCAGCTCTGAAACCATTCTCTGAAAGTGCATGTTGGACAGAGGTAGGGAACAAGCCCTTGTTTGGGGGGGTGGCCTCTGGTCATCAGGACTTCTACAAGGCTACCTTTGCATTTTGACTCACTCTGCAGCTGTGCCTTGGTCTGGTGAAGGTGCTCAATGGCCCCTTTCCTTGGGGTCCTCTCCTTTCAGGAGAATTTGAGTGTAGCAGGTTTTACAGATAGTTAGGCAGGTGCCTATTCTGAGCCCCAGGCAGTTTACTATAAGCCATCTTCCCTGTGTCTAGTATTAGCCTGAGAATAGACACCTTCTGATACACAGGGAGAAAGTGTACTTCTCTACAGTTTGTAAACCAAGTCACAGAATATGGGTCCCAGTCCAAGAGTGTCGCCCACCTGTCGAAGGCCAGGCTGCACTAATGAACTGGGAAGTTGCTGGGTTTGTCTTGAGAATGGCCAGCTGACTGACTACTCCACACACTACCCCAGCAGGCAAGTATGGTTCCCCCTGCCTTCTCCCATAGAGTCGCTAAGTTGAGGCCCCTACATGGTGCTTTGTAACATCCCTACATAGTTCTTCATTTATGCCATTTATTAACTGCTGTGTAGCTAGCTGAACCTCCTTCTTGCCCCCAACACTTGGCCGGTGTTGAGCTCCTGGAGGGAGTCCTTAGCATAGCATGTTCCCTGTGTGTTGAATAAAAGTCAGCTAAAGCAAAAGGATGAAACCGAGGTTCCAGGCCATAATGACTGTCACCATTTCTATAGACAGTAACTCAGAGACATCCTGGAGAAGAGGTGTGTGTGTGCCTGTGTGTTGCACACTCGTGTCTGTGTATGGGAGGAGTCATTTGTCAGTGTGTGGCTGGTAGCCTGCCCTTTCACTCCTGACCCCATCTTCTCAAAACCTCCCACAGGTTCTATCCATGCCACATCTGTGGCAGCCTCAAGAGTGGAGCAAGCACTGTCAGAAGTGGCCTCGTCTCTGCAGAGCAGTGCCCCCAAGCAGGGCCCACTACATCCCTGGATGACATTGGCACAGATCTGGCTCCATGCAGGTACCGCTCTGCCCTCCTGCACCCTGTGAACCCTTCCACCCATGCACCCCTTCCCACAAGCCGTGCTGCGCCCAAGGCTGCAGGTCCTGAGGCTCTCGAGTGTAGCCCAGGACCCCTCATCGAGTGAAACCAAAGCCTTTGCCATCAAACACCAGACTTTTACCACTTCTTTGCAAGGATCATGATTTGTTCACTATCTACCCATCCTTCCCCTGTGTCCACACCTAACCCAGAACTTGGCCCAGCACAGGCGTCCCAGAGAGGTTTTCTGGATTGCACTCAGGATTCCCAGGGAGTCTGCTCTCTAGGGTGCAGGCTCTGTGCTGTAGATGATCACACCATCTTTGTGGGTGACATGGAGTGGAATCCCTGCTGTACTACTTAGCAGCTGGGTACCCTTGAGTTCTGTCTTGACAACTCAGCCTTAGTTTTCTCATCTGCACCATGAGGTTAGAATAGCACCTGTCTCCTAGGGTTGATGAACACAGTGCATCTCAGCAGCCGAGTCTCGGAGTCTCCAGGAGAAGGGACGAGGGGTATTGGTAACATGGATGTTATCAAAGCCAGGGCAGGGGAAACGTGTTCGGTGGTCCCGCCTTCTCTGATGGCCCCTGGTAACTCACAGAGAGGGCAGCAGCAGAAACCACTGGCCTGGAGGCAGGGATATGACCCCTGCCCAGGATGCACAGAGGAATCCGCGCTGGCTTAGCAACACTTCTGCACAGCTGGAAATTCCAGAGATAAGTCCAGCATGCGGGCATTTTGGAGCAGTGAGAATCCCACTGTACAGAGCTCCCAAGCAAATGATGGCTGTTGATTTACTTGCATATTTCTATTTCTACATGAAAGGTTAACTTCTGTCCCTCAAATTTTATCACTCTGTCTGCATGACCCTGCCTGAGCCTTCTAAGGTTCATCCCCAGCAGGGTGCGTGCCAGAAGCCCAAACTTGGTGGAGGAGGGTGTGTGTGTTATCCACCAGCTGTCTGTCTGTTTACTCCTTTTTGCCAAAGTCAACTGTATGATATTCAGCCTGTGTGTCCCCAGTGGGGACCTGTGCATCACGAAAGCATGGTTGGATTTACCTGGCTTGGTAGTCACAAGGCCCCACCCAGTCAGCATTTTCTGTGTTGGCATCTTTAATTGAGCTGTAGCAGCCACCATGAATTAACTAATCGTGTTCTGGAGAGCAGAAGTGCAGCAGAAGGCTGACTCACGCGTGTGCAGTTACTCTGTGCCACACTCTGTGGCACTGGGCTTTTGCCCAGAGAGGTCACAAACAAACTGCCTGCAAGGGCCAGGGCACTGCAGGACGGCCACCTCTCCAGCTCTTGTGATAGAGAAGCCCTGCACAAGATTCTGACAGGTCCTGCTCAGCCACCTGTGTGACTCACTGACCATGGAGCTCAGCAAGGAAAGGAATGGGTGCCTGGAAGAGAATGAGGGCTGGGGTCTTTCAGATTCTGCTTGAAATCAAGTCTTTGAAGAGCAGAGACTAAAGCCCAGATGGCTGACAGAGATCCTCCCAGGTGGACTTGCTCCTGACCTCACCGACAGAGCTTCTCTTGCTTGTTTCTTGGGAAACTTGATGACCTCAAGTCCACAGAGCTTTGCCTGATGGTTGCTGCCCCCCACCCAGCTCTCTAGAGACTTTGCCCTTCTTTGTGTAACCTGCCATGACTCAGGGAGGAAATTTTTTAGTTGCTTATTAGAACTTTAAGAACTTGGTGACTAAGTTTCAGTTTGGAGCTATCCTTAAAATTTTATATAATCACATAAATTTCATTTCTTATTGCTGTGGCCTATAGGACAGAATAAAGGTCTCATCACTAATCAACATGTGTGCCTCTAACATTCTATAGGTTGGTGGACCTGAACTGTGAAAGCACATACCACAGCTGCCTTCTAAACTCTGGGTAGATGTGCTTGTACAAGTGTCGTGAGCATTGCATGAAATATGAGTGAATGGAGCCAAAAGAATTTGTGCTCTTTCAAAGCCACACAAGTCAAAATTTAGAATCATATATCCACATAGTCTTTAAAGAGGTACATTCAGAAAAAAACACAGTTCCCACTGAATTGTCAGGAGATGCCACATGTGGTTTGAGCTCTACTGATCTAAAAGGTAAAACAAAAGTGACTTCATTTTGTGACAGTTTGTGGAAACCAGGTAACATCTACTTCCTGTGTCCATCATCAGCTCCAGCAGTACTGCCAGATGCCATAAATTTTGCAAGCTTTAGAGAAATTGGATCGAGGCCTGACACCCAAGACCATGGTGTTTGGCATTTGTGGGGCTATTCTCTTGGGTTTTTTTCCAGTGAACTAAGTGTGGCAGGAGCTTGTGATCGTAGCCCACATAGAAGTGGCCCTGGATTTGAGTCTTGCAAGAAAGGTCACTCTGAAATGACCTCACATTCCAGCCAACTGTGTCTGAGATGCTTGTACATGCATTTGATGGCAGGGAGGTGAAGAGAAGGACACCTGAGCCTCCAGCATCTCTGGGAGGAAAGCTGCAAACACAGGAAACCAGGGATGCTTGGCCCCTGGGACCCAGAAAGGATCCCCCTTCCTCTGTGGTGCTATTCTGGACACCCCTTACCTCAGAGCCTCAGACGTCACCAGGACACTTGGTAGCCAAACCTGCCCAAGCTGAGCATGTTTGATCCTTGCTTGTTTGGACCTATGTCACAATTTTATTGAAATTGTTTCAAATAAATAACACACTGGTGGTACACGGTTGAAAAGGCAGGAAAGAGCTAAAGGGAAGAGACTCCTGCTATCCCTGGGCCTCAGTCACCTATCACAGGCAGGTGGTAGTCTGTGCCCCTTCTGGAGATCATCCACTTTGGGCTTTGTCCCTGCTGCCCTCTTACCATGGTGTCAGAAGATTGTCACAGGGCCGGTGAGACGGCTCAGCGGCTTAAGCGCCTGCCTTGCAAGCGCGAAGGCCCGAGTTCGACTCCCGGATCCCACATACGAAAAAGGGGCCGGTGATATCGCTCAGCGGCACGGGCGCCTGCTGGCGCGCGAGGTCCTGAGGTCGTCCCCCCGGTACCCACAAAAAAAAAAAAAAAAAAAGAAGATTGTCACATATGAGCACAGACAAGGCTGACTCATACTTTTTACAGCTGCGTCATATAAATCCACAGCATGGAAATACCATAATTCAACCCATTCTCTGTTGATTAATGTTTAATTTCTAGTACTTTGCCATTATGGATAATTTTTAATAAGTATCCTTATGTATATTAGTTCTGTATCTCTAAGATAAACTCCAAAAAGTAAAAATAATGGAACAAAAGATGTATACTCTCTAATGTTGATTAATTTTGTCGCAGTGCCTTCCACAGAACCACACTAACTTCTAAGCCAGTCAACAGCATGTGAGTGTCCATTTCTCACTTCCATGCCAACAGCACAGATACTCAAAATCCTAGATCTGTGCCGGTCCCCTACGTGAAAGCAGTGTTTCCATTGGCTGCTTGTGGCTTTTGCCCATTTATCTTCTTAGATATTGAGCTTTTTCTTTTTAACTTATGTGTAAAAGAAATTTGCGTAGAGTCTGTATTTTTGTTTTAATGGCCTCTGGGCTTCCCATCAGAAAGCAACTTCTCAGTTTTGGGTCTCTTTTTTGGAAAGTTCCAAATATCTTGTGGTGTCATTTGTATGTACTATGTCTCATAAACAAGGTCAGAGGGAGGGTCTTTTTCCCTCCAGCCCACAGCTTGGGGGCCTGACTAGACAGCGCTGGGCACCATGCAGTCTTCCTGGGGCAGAAGCCAGGAGAACTTGGGCAAAGCAAGAGACCTTGCTGCTCAGCATGGAGCCCCCTGGAACCATGCACCCCTCTTCATCAACTCAGGCTCCACTGTTGGCCTCCGGAAACTCAATTGTTGTAATTCCGAGCTCAACCAGAGCCTTTCCAAGCCATGCGGCTTCTGGGTGCCCATCTTTCAATTCCCACATTGGGATGGCAGCTAAAAATGACTCGGCGGTAGGTGGTTAATTTCTGCTTGTTACTTACTAATAATTATAGCTTTCACTTTGGCACTTCTCACAGCCGAAACCAGCAGCTATTCTTAGATTTGCAAGATCAGATTTTCTGATTTCTGCTGGGAATTTAAAGCTGTGATACTCTCATGGATTCCTTGGCGCTGGCCTGTCCTGTCCCCTTCGTCTTTCCTCCTCCCTGGCTCTTCCCAGGCACCAGAAGTTTGTATCAGTAGGGTCGAGGAGTGATCCTGTGGCATGTGTACCATGACAAGATGATGACAGCTCCCAGGCAGGTGGCATGCAGTCCACTGCACAGGGAGTGCCTGGGAGAGGGAATGCAGAGTCCTAGGGGCCAGGCCTGCCCAGATATCCTGCTGGTATGGACAGATTGGCTCCACCCACCACCTTCTTCTTCCCTGGAGGGTTTTGGCTAATTGTCTACAACTTACAGGTAGCTAATATTTATCAAGAATAATATATATATCATATGTTATTCTTAGGACTTTGTATGTGTTAGCTTGTTTGGTTCTCATCAGAACCTGACACTCTGAATACTTTTATTCACAATGAAGAAACTGAGGCACAGCTGTCAGATCACTTGCCTAAGGTTGCGTGGCTCAGAAATTGAGAAGCCTGCATCACAAAGGCAACCAGTGTGGCCCAGAACCCTCATTCTCACCCCCAGGAGGCACCCAGTTGGTCAACATGGTATCTCTGAGCAGCTCCTTATTCTAGGCTCTCTGCTCAGTGGTCATGCAGCTGTCACCGTCCCAGTCTTCCTTGAGTTTACAGATGCAAAACAAAGCAATTACAGAAGTATGTAACTCCCACAGTGCCAGGTGCCTGGAAGGAGCAGGGCAGGCTCCTGTGACCTCCTGGAAACACAAGGCCTCCCCTGAGTGAGGCAGCCAGATGGTAGCTGGGCACAGTTGAGCAGAGACCGTAAGTGCGGTTACCATGGGTCAGAGACACTGGAGGGAGGCACAGGATACCATGTAAGAAGGCCTGGAGGCAGAGTAAGCTCTGAGAAATGAAGGGTCCTAGGCAGGAAGCCTGAAGAGTGAGCAGTAACAAGGCTCTGGGGGAGGCAGCAAGGCTGAGTCAGATCACACCACAGATCAGTATTCCAGTAGCCCTGTTAAGATCTTTGAACCCAGTCCTAAAAGACTTGAGAAGCTACTGAAGAGCTTCAAGCAGGAGCATAAAAGGATCCAGTTGGGGTTTTAAAAGCTCACTCTAGCTCAACATGGGGATGGAGTGGAAAGCATCAAAGGTGGGGGAGCTGTGGGAGCGGGAGGACTTAGGGGCACTGGTCCAGGGTGGTCCCAGCAGAGGTGAAAGAACAGAACTCCTGCGATGCATTTCTGAGGTGGAGCTCGTGGATGAGATGTGACAGGTGGAGGAAAAGGAGGACTCCAGGAAGAATGCCGAGCACTGGGCTAGAGTCGGTGGTGATACCATTTCCCACATGAGGCAGCCTTGGAGAAACTGATGTGCTGAGGTCGGGGAGGAAGAGATTCCAGAGTCCGGGTCAGACTCAGAAGTGTCAGATACCTGAGGACATGCAGGTGACAGGCGGCTGTCAGATTTGGTCTGCAAACATAAATTTGGGAGTTGGGATTTATCAGCCAGTGTAGTAAGAAGGCCTGAGAATGAAGATGGAGAAATAAAAAGGCCAGTGTGAGACTTGAGCCCCTCCACAGTGAATGTTTGGGAAAGAGGGGAAAAGCCACAGAGACTCAAATGGGTGGTCAGCAAGAAGGAAGCAGGATACAAGGCGTCACAGCAGGAAGGAAGGGAGTGATGAAGAGGCCCATGCAGTGCAGTCAAGGACTTGGCCTTGGGATTCAGATGGTTTGAACCCTTGTTCCACTACATGCTGGCAGTGAGACGTGGGCAACTTCTTTCTAATCCTGCTGAGCCTTGTGTCCTCCTCTGCAAGAAGAGGAAGTTAGGACAGTCACACAAGATAAAGCATGCAGTGTGCTTAGCACTCAGCAAGCAGTTCATTGCTCTTAAAGGAACTGTTTGGAAGGAGGATATGGTTCGCAGGAAATGCTGCTGTGAAGTTGAGTACAGTGGAGACAAAGCACCGTTGGATCTGGCAGATGGGAGTTGCTGGGGACGTTGACGAGACTGGTTTTCATGGAGTGGTAGAGCTGGAAGCCATCCGGTGCAGGATGCAGAGCGGGTGGCAAGTGAGGAAGTGGAGGCAGGGAGCACGCACCATCCTTGCAAGAAGAATCCTCTGGAGCAGGAACACAGAGCTGGAAGGAGAGCGGATGGTTGACACAGAAATGTGCTGCTTGAGATCCTCGATGTTATGGTTTAGATCTTAAATGTCCCCAAAAGACCCACATGCTAAAGGCTTGGGAGAAGGTGCGGCCCAGTGGAAGGAAGCTAGATCACTGGAGTGTGTGCCCTCGAAGGGCATGTTGGGACCTCCTTCCCGTCCTTTCTCTTTTACTTCCCAGTCACCATAAGTGAGCAGCCTCCTCCACCATGAACTCCCACCGGGATGTTCAACCTTGCCACAGACCCAAAGACAACAGGGCCAATTGACCCTGGACCGAAACTTTAAAATCATGAGCCAAAATATATCTTTCCTCCTTCAGGTTGTTTATGTTAGGTATTTCGTCACAGCCACAGAAAGCTAACACACTCAGCATCCAGAAGAGAGGGCATGTGTAAAGGTATGATGCCCCAGCAGACAGGAGAATAGAAGGGTCCAGGGCCCAGGTGTAGGAGGTGGCTTGCAACTGCAGCAGGGAGCACAGAGTGGGCAAGCATCAAGGACACAGAGGGACTTGTTGGTTTGGCAGTAGGAAGAAGCCCAAAGTCTGCACTGCTGGCTTCTGGCTTCCCTAAATGAGGAGCCGAGGTCGACCAAAGGGGTAAGCCCGTGGGGAGGGATCAGGACTCAGAACATCTGGGTCATAGTGTGGAAGCGACAGGGTATGTCTTGCTCTTCCTCCGAGCCCCTGGGAAAGGCATCAGTCTGGACACACTGACAGCCCGACACAGACTCCGGCGTAAATGGCAGACCTGCAGCCAGGACCCTGGCAGAGACCCTGGGCTGGGCCCTCAGTGAAGATGGGGCCTGGGCTGTGTTCACCTTGAGGACCACAGGGCCCAGCCCCAAGAGGCTCAGGGTGGGCAACACCTGAGAACAGAGTCCCTGCCTCCTCTCACTTCCTGACTTTCCCCAGAGAAAACACAGACCAGGTCCAGAGCTGAGGGGACCAAGGCTCCCCGAGGCATTGGTGGCTCAGAAGAGTGACAGGAGACCCATCGGAACATATGACCCTTTCCTCCTTGCCCCTCGTGCTGGTTTTTGTTTGAAAGAGCAAGTTCGTGGGAGCACAGGAGGTGCGCTCCAGGCACTTCCTGGCTGCAGACACTCTAGGGGTGCACCCCTGCCCCCACACCATCTCTCTCTAGGGAAGCCGGGCTCCGGGTAGAGGAAGTGGTTTGGAAGGGTCACAGAGTCAGCCAGTCTACCTCCCTGTCTGCTGCTGCTGGCCCTGCCTGACTAGGGAGTACCCGATGCCACATGTCCTCTCCTGCCACCCTCTCTGCCAGACTCAGGTGACATAGAACATCTGCCAGCACCCAAACCAGGCATAGTGCCCGATGCCGCCTCCAGCACTGACTGCCCCTTTTTGTGAGTTTCCAAAAAGGTGCCCATCTCAGGAGACTAAGCCCCCAAGGGAGCAGATTGTGCAGGCTGGAGGCAGGTTTGCGAGGCTATGCCAAGGCGACATCTGCAGCACAGTCCAGGCTGGACCCCAGCCCCCATCAGCCCAGCACCCCACGCAGTACGCAGCCTGCACAGCCCTGGCCACAAGGCAGGCACCTTGTAGCCGACAGGAAGCAGGCCTGGACAGTGTTGGATGGATGGATGGAGGAGGAAATGACCTGCATGGGACTTGGGGGTGCATCCAGCACCAGGCCCCCAGTTGGAAACAGCACTTGACCTTGAAAAAGGACAGCCTTTTTTAACATCTGGAGCTTGGGTCAGCAGCCAGTTTCTGAAGGCCGTCTGTGCACGAGGCAATTAGGAACGTGGGGCAGTACTCGCTGCGGCAGCACATGTACTCCCTGGAGCCTAAGATATTGTGCCTATTCAGTCGTCATTTCCTCTTAGAGAGGGAATGGCTATTTTAAGTTGTTGTCTTAAAGGAGGCCTGGTAAAGTCTGGGCTGGGGGCCCCAGATTTCCTGACTCAGCCAGTCATTGACTTCATACCTTGCCTTGCCCTCTGCAGAGTCCAGGAGAAGTGAGGCCAGACCGCGCGTTCCCCTCACCTTCTCCCCCCGACTCTGCACTGCAGCCCCCACCACCGCCTTAGGTCCTTGCTGCTGCCCCGGGGAGGTGAGGCCAGGGTGAGGTCCCTGTTTGATGGCTGAACAGGCTCACAGAGCTGACTGCCTTGCCCAGGGCCCCCCAAGGCTCAGGGCAAACACCAAGTCCTCGTACAAACAGGAAACCTAGAGTCCTGGGGTTCCCCAGCAGTGCCTCAGAGACAGGAATGGGGACAAAGCAAGAGGGTGGCCACAGTGCCCACTCTTCAAAATCCGTTTGCATAATGGCCTAAAAGTTCTTTGGAAAAAGAGGCTCCATTGGTAAACATAGTTTTGTTTTTGTTTTTTGGGTGTTTTTGGTTTTTTTGTGGGTACCGGGGGTCGACCTCAGGACCTCGCGACAGCAGGCGCCCGTGTCGCTGAGCGATATCACCGGCCCTTTCTTCGTATGTGGGTTCCGGGAGTCGAACTCGGGCCCTCACGCTTGCCAGGCAGGTGCTTACGCCGCTGAGCCATCTCACCGGCCCAGCAAACATAGTTTGAAGACCATTGCAGGATGTTGTGCTGTGTCCTTCCACTCGAGCTTAAAGTATTTGGAGCAATGCCCACCCAGGCCCTGTCTGCCCACTCCGCCTCAGCAGCACGTGCCTTGCCAGAGCTTTCGGTCCCCTCCAGCCACTTCCATGGCACTGGAAAGAATTCTCCTTCTCACTGCTTTGCCTTCTGAGCTTTGGGAATCAGGAACAGCAGGCCCCAGGCTTATGAAATCATGGTGGGGGGGGCGGGGATTTAGCTCAGTGGTGCAGCGCCTGCCTGACAAGCGTGAAGTCCTGAGTTTGATTCATGGTACCCCCCATAAAAAATCATGGTGGTAAGTGGGATGTTTGGCATCACCCTCAGTCTCACAAGGGCCCTCATGGAGCAGGACTCACATTACACTGTCCCATTGGCTTAAGGCTTCCACCACCTTCATTCTCGCGATAGAAATTCTAGAAGCCTTCAGTGCTGGCTCCCCAAGCTGGCCTGCTTCCCCTGTGGTCTCAGTGGGAGAGGCTTGCTGTGCCTTAGCAGCCCACAAGCAGCTCTAGGCCTGGAGCCCTGAAAGTGGCACAGACCCACACCGAAAGCAAGTTGGGGGCCAGTGATCAGTGACAGGCGTCAGCACACTCAGGTGCCCCGAACTGCAGAGGACACACATTTGCCCAGCAAGCGCTTCAAGAGAATTTTGTTACTCAGACATCCAATAGCCCTGAAAGCGTCATTGTGAGGGTAGAATTAGGGTTTTGCCTGGCCCAAACCAAAAGCCAGAACGTCTCCCTTGTCCCCACAGCCCCCACATGTGATACCATTTAAGCAGGGTCTCCTGAGAGAAGGTGAGGCAGCCATGCCGCAGTATTGCCACCTGGGAGCTCGGGAGGCTGCGTTGGAACTGCAGTCTCCAGGACTGTGCTGAGTCCCTGGGCCAGTCTGTCATGTGTCTGTGTGTTTTAGTCATTTTCCTATCACTAGGGCACAATACCTGACACCCACAGCTTAAAGGAGGAGAGGCTTACTTTGGCTCCCGTTGACAGTCCGAGATCAGCTGGCCCCAGGGCAGAAGCTGCGGGGTGGAAGGGCTGGGTGGAGGGAAGCTGCTCTCCTCACAGGGGTCAGGAAAGAGGGGAGCTGGGGAGGGAGATGCACCCGTCCAGGTCACCCCCAGTGGCCCCTCTTCCAACCAGGCCACACATCCTAACAGCAAGTCAGCAATATTGCTCCCACGATTCAGTCACCTTCCCAGAAGCTGCCTATGAGTGTGCGGAGCCTTTGGGGGACACGTCGGTCTAAGCCGGAACACTGCCCCAGGATTTGCCTGGGAGGAGGTGGGCAGCTGTGGAGGACAGGCTGGCTGCAAGGCCAGAGGAGGCATGGCGAGGAGGCTTCACTGAGGTTGAGGAAGTGTCCAGTGTGAGCTCCAGGAGGCAACGCAGGGAGGAATGCCAGGAAGATAATAAACGTTTTCTTAGCTCTCTTTTGATTGTGCTCTTAGAGCTTTGCCATTTCTTTGTGCCCTTGTGTACTCTACATCACAAGGCATTAATTTACACATGCAGATCCATAGCCTGGATGTCTTTCACTGCCAGGTTGAGGCCGGGGTCAAGGCAAGCACTGAGGAGACAGGGTCAGAGTACTCAGGGCAGAGGTCACTGAGGAAAACTATGGGCAGGGGACCTGACGGGTGTGGCTATGGTGGCATGGAAAGAATGGGGAGATAGGACTCAGATGTCCTGGGAGCCTGAGGCCAGCCGGTGGCGGGGGTCGGTGCTGTGCTCAGACGAGGTCCTGGGAAAAGCAGCCTGAGGGGTAGGGCACAGTGTCCTCACCTGGACACCTGGGAGACAGAGGTGGTACTTGGGAATGAATGGTGGCTCTTGGGGGCAGCTGGAGCTGCAGAGCAATTTGGGATTCTCTGCGCAGAGGCAATGGAGTTGAGTCCTAAAACTAGCGGAAAGGTCACTTCCCTGCTTTTATGAAAGGGGCAGCTTCTTTTTTCAAAGGCTTTGTTGACGTTAACAGTGACAAATCTCTATGGTTCAGTCACTTTCCCAGGCAGGGGCCAGGTCCTGTGGATCAGCCATTTGATTTCATGCTTTTCCCCACATAAACCTGGGCCTACTGGCCTTGTCATGCTTTTGGCATCAAGAGGACAGGCCAGAGGGCAGAGCCACTGCCTGGGAAGGCTGTGTGTCCCTGGTTGTCTTGTCCCATGCATGTTCTTCCCTTTGTGAGGTCAGAGCTGAGGCTGGGGCTGGGCCAGCCTCTGTCCACATGCCAAGGTGCCCTAGCCAGGGGTCCTCCAAGGTGGGGGCAGGTCCCAAGCAGGCCTGCCCCCTCCTCTTGGCGGTGACATATGGCTGCCCTGCAAGGCCACAGCACGAGTGACTGGAGCCGCTGGGCAGGAGTGGGCCCAAGGGATGGCTGGCCCACAGCTGTGTCCACAAGGGGAGGGGGACCAGCTGGCTCTGGGCCCTGCCAGACACCCATGGGTGAATGCAAAGGTCCCCAAGCAGAGGGACAGCCTCTCGCAGGGCTTCTGATGGGCAGTGGACCGAGACAGCATCTGCTTTCTGCTCTCCTCCCACAGCTGAGGTCTACATTGGCATTGGGAAGCCTGCAGAAGCCACAGCCTGTACTCAAGAAGCTGCCAACCTCTTCCCGATGTCCCACAATGTCCTGTACATGCGGGGCCAGGTGGCTGAGCTCCGAGGAAACGTGGACGAGGCCCAGCGGTGGTATGAGGAGGCCCTGTCCATCAGCCCCACCCATGTGAAGAGTATGCAGCGCCTGGTGAGTCTAAGCCAGCCTGGGACCCCGACTGCTGTATCAGGGCTCCCCATGGCAGCTGCAGAGGCCAGATGCAGTTAGACTGCCAGGCTGCCACACTGCAGGAAGCCAGCAGGCCACTCCCATGGTCATTCACGCGCATTGCACCCTGGGAGGTGACAGCACACTGCCACAGCCATCCTGCCCAGGGTTCTGTTAGGTGTCATGGAGCAATTTGGGTCACTGGTCTTCTGGCCAGCATTCCCAGCTACCCTGTGGCTCTGCCTAGGCACTGTCATTGTCAATTTGGTCTCTGCACTGCCTGCAGCAGCCACATTGAGAAACTTCACACACCCGGGAGGCTTCATTGTAAAGATCACAGCACTCACGGGGAAGGGGGCTGCAGGGAGCCTGAGTGAGACTCCAGAGGTGGCATCTTCAGCCAGGGACACAGGGGAGTCACCCCAGTTTCCACACCCTATGGGTGTGGCAGCTCTTCCAAAACACACATCCCTCTTCTGGGTACCCGGCCATTGCCCTGCTGCCCCCCTTGCCCTGGAACATCTTTGAGCGGTTCTGGAGCTGGTACCAGCTGTCTGAACATCAGCCTGGCGGGGAGCAGACTGGTCACTCCGGGGGTTCTGTTGAGAACGAATCAAGTGCTGCGCATAGAGCCCTCCAACTGCTGTCACGTTCCTGTGGGAGTCCAAACTGAAACTCAAAGTGAGTGAGGTCTGTGGAGCCGGTGAAGAGCCACCCGGCCTTCCCCGGGCCTGCATGCCAGGCTCAGATTTTGAGGTTCTGTGTTATTCTTAGTGGTGGGGCATCTCTGATATAATGAACCACAGGAAAGAAAAGACTGGTAATAAAGCCGAGGAGCCCTTCGAGTTGGCAGCCCTCGGGAGCTCAGCACCCACAGTCAGACAAAGGTGTGTGATACAGGACAGCGAGCACTGGACAAGGAGTCCAAGGAGATCCGTCCTGTTGGTGTCACTCACTCTGTCCTTAGCCTCGGGAAAGGCCCATAAGTGCTCTGCACCTCTTTCTTGCAAAAGGAAGGCATCTACCACCAAGAGGACATGGTCGTGTAACTAATCAGTAAAACATTCTCCGAAGGATCCCAACACCTTCACTGTCTTCCCATTTCTCATAAGCAAAACATAGAAGGTTCTGAGCCGTAACTACAGGTTTTCAGCAGAAAATGCTGGACCCCTGACTTACTGAGAGTTGGGTGCTATTGGAGGAGTCAGGTGTGGACTTGAACTTGGGAGCCTTGGTGTTTCTGTGAATTGGGCTGTTACTTACCCAGGGGGGCTGTGTGAGAACTGAATGAATGATTCATGTAACAAGCCTCACAGAGTTCCTGGAACCTGGTAGGTGCTCATTAAATAGAAAACTGAAGACAGTTATTTTCAGTTTTAAAAATAAGGCAAACCTTCAAATAATGACAGCTACTTTTTTTTTCAACTTCCTTTTATGAACATACAGTACTGTAACTCAATGCAGCTTTATAAATAATTTTTTTTTTTTTGTGGGTACCGGGGGGTCGACCTCAGGACCTCCCACGCCAACAGGCACCCGTGCCTCTGAGCGATATCACCAGCCCCTTTTTCATATGTGGGTTCCGGGAGTCGAACTCGGGCCCTCGCGCTTGCAAGGCAGGCGCTTACGCCGCTGAGCCATCTGACCGGCCCCCTATAAATAATTTTTCATATTATCTAAGCATTAAGTCTCTTTGATTAAAAATATTACATGCATTTTAATTTTTGTCTCACTATTGTAAGAGGAATTTATTAGGAGCTTTTCAGGTCTCTGAGCTTTTGCTAGAATATTGCGGAAGAGATATAATCAACACCATGTGCCCAGTATTTTTATTAAAAAGAGGTAGCATGTTTCCACCTCAGGGCCTATGAATTATTCAGAGAAGTATTTCTTGTTCATCCCCAAGGGAAACACATGAGACAAAAGATCAAATAGGAAAATCGCACCAGGAGAGTTTTCTGTTTCCCCTTGGAGCCTCGAAAGACACCTGAGCTCCTGACAAAGGCCAAGCACTTTCCTTTCTGAACGGAGCAAGTGATGGGCCCAGCATGGGTGCTGGTGAGTCAAGGACCAGGCTGAGGCTGGGGCCTTGCCTGCCGCCTCCACTGGCAGTAACTGGGCCTCTCCAGGCCCAGAGACAGTGCAGCTTTGGAAGTCCTGCCAGTGAAAAAGAGTAATAATAACAAACCCTCAAGATCTTTCTTGGTACATCCTGACATATTTGGAAAACCATCCACACTGGAGGCAGGTGGAGAGCAGCAAGCCTACAGATTTTGAGGAGCTCAGATTGTTGCAATCAGAAGTCTCACTCAGTGGCTGTGACCAGGGTGGCTCCCTAAGAGTGGCTTGGAGCATCCCTTCTTGGTCTTAAGGAAGATGCACCTGGGCTTGCATTCTCCCCGTCCATTCCCAGAACCCGACCCTCGACTGGGGGTGGGGGATGTACTACAGCCAAGAGCATCTGCCTCCCGGACCTTCTGGTGCCTGGGAAGGGGTGGCCTAGACACTGTAGCCCTGAGACATGGCCCCGCACCCCGCCTATGCAGGGAAGCGGTGTTTCTGTGGCCTTGGATGGAAGAAGGGAGGAAGATGGCCCTCCAGGCTCCAGAATAGAGTCCCAGCACTGTCCCTCATGGGCTTTGGGGCCTTGGGCACGTTACTCCCCATCCTTGTGCCTCAGTTTCCTCAGCTACATAATTGAGGATGATGTTAGTACCAGTGCCTCATAGAGACAAAGTCAACACAGGAACTGAAGTCTCTTGTTGAGTCACAGAGGCCTTCGCAGAATCCAGACTGGTGTGTGAGTCCCTGGTTAAGCAGAGCAGGGAGGTCAGAAGCCATCTCCTCACCAGGTTGAGTCCAGGAAGGAGGCTTGAGCAGCAGAGGGTACAGAAACAGAGATGAGCGTTGATGGTTGCCTGGCACCCAGGGAGAAGAGTATGCCAAGCCCAGGGCAGCCTGTGCCAGGCCAGGCCAAGGCCAGGCAGTCCAGAGTAGCAGCGGTTCAAAGAACATGTGATGGAGACTGCCACAGATCCAAGCAAGGCAGGAACCAATCGAGGGGGGCACTGGGATGCTGGGAAAATCCCCAAGGATGGAAAGGGTGTCCGTGGAGTCCCTCATGCTCAGAAAGGCGAAGAGCTGGAAAGACAATCGAAGGGAGATGTCTAGACAGCAAGAAGCCACATTAGTGTCGTGGGTGGAGAACCAGTGGCTGACAGTGGCCACAGAGAACAGATAGGAGGTTGAGCTCGCTCTGTGGAGAGTAATAGTTCCTCATTCATTCCTAGGGGTGTAAGTGGCAGCACATCAGGTCACCAGGTGGTCAGAGAGTTTCACTCTATGCACAAATCCGAACATGTTAGCACTGATAAAAAGCACTGATGTAGGACTGGGGTGTAGCCCAGTGGTAGAGCTTATCCTGGGCATGCAGGAGGCTTATCATGGGCAAAAAAAAAAAGCAGTGACAACTTGAGAAGCAGATAGTATTTATGAAAGTAAGCCAAAGGTCAGACTTGACAAGAGAAATGTAAATTAAAACCCAGGGGAAACTGACAATTTTCTAATAGTTTTAGCCTTCATTTATTGTTTCGATTCACGTAGTGAGAAGAGAGAAAAGACTAAACATGCTCAGCGTCGGTAGTGAGCTGGCACCGACACGAAGGCACGGCAGCTGGGTGCAGGGCACTCGGGGAGCGATGAGCTGAAAACGCCAGAAACTATCAAGTAATGTTGACGAGGGGAGGAATTCATGGATGATGAGACTTTTCCCAGAAAATCTAAAGGCATTTGTCCTATTAGTTTTGCATAAATGCATAAATTCACATTTGTCTGCTATGTGAAAAAGCCTTTAGCTTGAAGTAACCAAAATGAATTAATGAAACGTAGAGCAGCTTTTCAAACCATCCTGCGTCCTGAATTGGGAGGGGAAAGGAGAGAGAGGCCTATGGTGCCCAGGGGCAGAGGACCAGCCTGCTGAGCCAGACTTTCCAGGCCAAGGACAGGCACAGAGACAGTGCAGCCAAGGACAGAACAGCAGGACACGGACAGGCTCTGCCACAGGGACTTCGGGTTGCCCTCTGATAACGTCAGCCTGAGCTTTCGAGGGCAGTATTTGCGATTGGAAGGTAAGAAAGGAATAAGGGCTTTCAGGAGCAAGATGAACGGTGAGGGGAGCCAGGAAGGTGTCGCGGAGGGAAGTCCGTAAGGCTGGAAGGGAAGGTATTGCTGAGCAAGAAACGTGTGCTGGGCTGGTGATATAGCTCAGCGGAATAAGCGCCTGCCTGGCAAGCGTGAGGTCCTGAGTTCAGTTCCCGGCACCCAGATAAAGGGAGAAAAAAAAAGAAAGAAAGAAAGAAAGAAATGTGTGCTTCGGTATGTTAGCAGGAGGCTCCGCCTGCCTCGAGTGCATTGACAGGTGGAGAAAAGGTTTGGAACAGGAGCAGATGGCAGGGTCAGGGCCAGCAGAGTGGACAGCACTGGGGGAAGCAGAGGTGCCCAAGGCAGCATCAGAGAAGACCAGGAGCTGGAGGAAGCTGAGCACAGATAACCACAGGAAGGGGACAGCAGGGGTACTAGTGACACGGCTGCCATGCCCACCCACTGCGAAGAGAGCCAATGTGTCCACCTGCGGGATAGGCTGTTCCCTAAGGCCAGTCTGCTGCAACAGAGAGAGGAGAAAGGCTAGATGGAAAGCACAAAGGAACTGTCCCCTTGAATGTCAAGGTTACCAAGAGAAGGCTGGGGCCTGGAAAGGGACAGAAAGCCATTGTCATGGAGATTATAGAGGTGCTAAGCTTTGGGCCACCCCCAGGGGAAGCGATGCTAACAGATCAGTAGAGCTCTCCCTGGACCAGAAGAAGGCAGTCAGACAACAGGAAGGTGAGGCAGGAGAGACTGAGGAGGGCCCACCTGCCCCAGGGGTGTGGCTGGAGGACCACTCACCTCACTGGGGCCCTCAGGCTGTCAGGGTGAGGTGTGGAAGGGTCGCAGCAACTTGAAAGGGGTTAGATGATGGAAAAACACATTTTGGGCTTCCATATGGGGTCTGGGACATGGCGGGCCTGAAAGTGCTTGCTTGTCTTCTGGGGATGGATAGGAAGACAGCAACACCTCTTAGATTCCTCAGGATGGCTTCAGGCTAAAGGTCTCGGTGCACAGGCTGTGTGAGGTTTCTCTCTGAGCTCACGTCCTCTGAAACATCGAGAATCTGGAGTGGCACTGAGCACACATGCTCCCAAAGTGGGTTGCAGTCCTGTTCCAAGGGACTGCATTAGTAACAGAAAATTGGCAGGCATCAGCCAAGCTGTCAGGAATGCATTTGGTGAGAAAATACCCAAAGGCGCCTCGCGATGATGACATCACCAGCCAAGGTGTGCCCGGACGCGTCTTCCGGAGCACGCCTGTGTTTTCTGTTGTTTCAACAGCTGTGACAGTTGATCCGTCAAAGCAAAGCTGACTAGTGACTGCTCCGGGAGGAAAGCTCTTGTGAAGTTCAAAGCAGACCCAGAGCCGGGGCTTTCTTTAAGCCCCTTTCAAGCTAGTGTGCCTGGGCACTGCGTGGAGATGTCATCCTGTTGTGCATGACAGCTGGAAGGCCACAGAGAGGCCAAAGGGAGGGAAGGAGGTGCGCCTGGGCTTGCTAAGGCAGCTGGCACTGCCAAATCACAAAATTTTGGTGCTTTGCTGTCTTTCCTATCTTTGAAAGTGTCCATCTGTTCTTCGAGATTTGGGAAATTGCTGTGTCTTGTATTTTACTACTTACTGCCCTGCTTTCCAGTACATGCCCTGCTAAAGGAGAGATGAGCATGAAGATGCTATAACTGCAGGCACTGGCAGCCTGTGTCTGTGTGTCTGTCTGACCCAGCCACTGACACACACAGCAGCCCAGGGCTCTGCATCAGCACTTCGCCTCTTTCCTCTGGGAGAGGCGGCCTCTGCTGCCTCCTTTACTATGGGTCAGACCCAGGCGCAAGCAGCCTGGTGAAACAGAACCCAGAGATCCTCCCCTTTCAAAGCTCATCCTTAGAAACAAGGCGCTTTCACCCGAAGTATCGTCTTTGTTTCCATACATAGGAAGAATGATTGGCAGGAAACAAAACTTTGGTATAGCACGAAGACACTTTCACCTATTAATTGTATTTTATTTTCTTTCAGAATTAAAAAATGCTTTGAAAATTAAGGAGGACAACTTTGTTCTGTGGAGAAAGGCTTGTGTGATATTTAGACGCTGTGTGTGCTTGCTAAAAATCACCCTGAAAAGTGCACAGGTCTTCGTTCCTCTGCTGTGCTCTCTTGCTATACCTGGGGCTCCGGCTCAGGGCCGAGGAAAAGGTCCTGTGTCCTACTGGGCGTTGAGGTCTTTCTCTGTCTTCCCCCTCATTTAATGGTGCACGCTCATTTTAGCTACTTTGAAAGCTTGAGACCTTCTCAACAATCATTAATAGTTGGCATGAATATCAGTTATTCCTCTACAATGAAATGTTGAACCCTCAGAGGCCGTGTCTGATGTGCTTGTTGTTATGGTGGTCAGTAAAATGGGGAGTTTCCTGTTTACTGATGGGGAAACTGCCCTTGGTGCCCTGCCCAGATTGTGCCGTAAGGGGCACATAGGACAAGGTCAGAGGCCGCACGTAAGTGCACTCAGGAGACCAGATCCGTCGTGCCAGGATGGCACAGAGGGCAGAGCGTGGCATGGGCACAGCCTGCCTGGGCTCCAGGTTCGTCACTTCCCAACTGCAGGACCTCTGCATTCCGTTTCCTCACAGTAAAATGGGGTGACAGTAGTGCCCCTGTGGTGCTACTGTGTGGGCTAAATTAGTTCATAAAAGTTAGCTATGAACATCAGTGTTGTCCTCTGTGATTTGGCTCACACGGTGGCAGCTCCCGTGTGTCTGACAATGAATGAGTTTGTGCTAGGTAACTGTGACCAAGTTTCATTCAAGGAGCCAAACTAAGAGTCTATATTAGCACGTGTTTGGTGGGAAGCATGGCGCTTTGCTTTTTTTTTTTTTTTTTTTTTTTTTTTTTTAATTTTGCACTAAGGATTGAACCCAGGGCCTTCACATTAAGCTACATGCCTAGCCCTTTTTATTTTTTATTTTGAGACAAGGTCTTGCTACCCAGACTGGGCTCGAACTTTCAATCCTCCTGTCTCAGCCTCCCAAAGTGCTGGGCTTACAGTCCCATGCCACCTTGCCCAGCTTCGTTTCCTTTGAATTATTATTGTACTTGCTGACAGTTTCTGTCTGCCGTGGCCCAGGTTAATCTGGGGGGCGACCTGGGCCTCCAGGCTTCTGTCTCCCTCCCTGCATCACACTATAGAAGATGGGCCTCCCATGGCAGGGTGGGCCTTGTCTCCTACCTGAAGGACAGCTCAGCTCCACTGTCACCTCTTTAAGGGCCCTCCTTTAAGGGTCCATCCCCACAGAGGGGCCCTCTGCCCCCAACTTGCATCCCTTGAAGCCCTTCCTGAGCCGGCATGGACGTCTTTGTTCCCGATCTGTCTGCCTCTGCACCGGAAGCCCCCAAAGGGAGGGCCCCACCCCGAGGCAGCATGGTGGGCTTTAGGGACAAAGTGTGGAAAGCAGCCTGGGGCGGGGAGCCACAGCTACCAGCGGACTCAACAGGCATCATTCTTCCCTGGTTACAGACGAGGCCGCGAGCACTGTGTGCCATTCTCCTCAGTGAGGTTTTGCTCCATGTCATTGCAACGTGCTGTTTTAAACCGCCAGGTTCATTGTTCCTCTCTGCAGGGCTTTGGGTGTTTGCTGGCTTGGCCTTGCTGCAGTCCTTTCTGACCGTGACCGTGACTGTGAGGCGGGACCGAAGCATGCAGGCATCTTCACAGGAGACCCCAGAGGCCAGGGCGGAGCAGTTCCTCGGATGTCAGTGTGTTGCAAGTCGGAGGACAGAGGGGACCTGGGACTATCCGACGGCCCCCAGGCTGACCTCAGCGCTGTTTCAGGGGCTGAGCCTGGGAGAAGGCTGAAGGGGCAGCACGCTGGAGAGCCCTGGCTGGGAACAGTGGCCACTCTCCCAGTTCTGCACTATGTCCTGTTGTCCCCAGCCACATCCTGCCTTGGCAGACCCGGCACCCCATCTGGAAGCACAGTGGTCACTGTCCTTAGAGGCTTCTGTGGAACGTGTCCTAGTGGAGCCTACAGTGCTCTTTCCTGATGGGCTGTGGGCTCCTGGCTGCTCGCCCTCCGTTCACAAGGGCGTGTTCAGCTGAGACAGGCCCCGAGGGCAGGTGGGCCTGGGTGCAGGTGTCTGCTGCCTCACAGGACTCCATGGCCTGGCCCTTCCGTCCTCTTCGTTCAGTCAGCAAGGAGCACCCTCCAAGAAACTGACACTAACCACACTCACAGGAGACTGAGTCCCATACCGGAACCCAAAACAGTACTTTACAAATAACTGTACATCTCCCTGGCCAGACTGCCTCTGCTCCCTCCCACCCTCTCCCAAGAGGGGCTCACCCTCTAAGCTAGGTGCCTAGGCACAAGTCAGACACATTGATGTGGCAGAGGCCAAGGGATCAGGCTGTGCAGGGCCGAGCAGCTGTCCTCTCTGTGCCCTGGAGCCCCTTCCTGGAGTTCAGAACTTGCCACTTATGCCTTTAGAGTAGAGCCTCCAAGCCAGAACCCTGTGGCTATAGATGAGCACAGAAAAGGTCGTTCTCAGCTCTGGGGAGTGCCAGGAAAGGGGCACATGGAGCTCGTCACCCCCAGCCTAGGACTGCCTAGTCCTCTCAGCTCCGCGTGCCGTAGAAATATCATTTTCTTTTGGGGGTGGGTGGAATCAGACATCCAAGACCTGTTCCCTTGGGTCAGATGAATTCTCCATAGTGGAGTTCCTCTTAGTCACACCTCTGTCATCTCTCCCCCAGGTTATGCCCTTATCCCTGGATGGCAACTGGGATGTAGCCTCGGCCCTTCCTAAGGCAGATCCCCCCACAGGTTGTGAGCCTGGTTCTAGTGCAAGGCAGAGCCTCTTGATGTTGGTCCCTGAGGGAGAGAACCCCACCCTTCTCCCACACCCAGAGGGAACAGTCTGGCCTTGTGTCCCAGCACCAGGGCTCTCTGTGGCCTTCCATAGCTTCACTGTGGGCTCCTTTGAGGAGCGGGTGGCACACAGTCTATATCTTGCCACCAGCCTGCATTTGGGGCAGGTGGCAGCAGTACAATAACCCAGCAAAAAGCGAGCCTGCCAGCGCTTCGGTCAGAGTGCGACAGCAGCAGAGAGGCTGAGTAGCCAGAGGTAATAGAAATGCCTTGCAGGGAGAACCAGGTAATGGACAGTTTCTTATGACATAAGCCATTGTCTCAGATCCTCTTGAAACGTGTACTTTTGGCAAGCATTATCTGGCTTTTGGGCATCTGTGTCCTCCTTGAAGCAAGAGGAATTTCCCCTGGGCACGGACAGCATCTGTTCCACAGCACCTGGCTCTTGTTGGCTGTGGCCATGCGCTTGCTCAGCATCTCCCCATCACCGCCACCCCGAGTGCAGGGCATTCCCGGTGGACATTTTCTGCTGGGCTCTCAGATCCTTCGCATCACGGCATCTGGCCACCCTGCTCTCACCGAGGTGAAAATCACAGACCCGGAAGCAACCTGGGCCCAGTACTGGTTCCAAAACACAAGCCCTGTGGTGCCTTTGTCACAAGGCATTTCTTCACTTCAGTGAAAGGAAAACATTAATTCTGTGTTTATTCCACTTTCTGTTTTGGAGTCTTAGGTGACTAACTGTGGGCAGTGCAGGTCAGCCTCTCATTAGTAATATGATCTAATTTTTTATAACCCGACATGTTCTACCCAAGGCGTTTATTCTTAGAAGTTCTGCCCCGTCGTCTATGTGATCTGACGTGCGGGCTTCTCTGCCTTCCTGCTTCACGCAGACGCTGCTCCCCGGCCTGGACCCAGAGATAAGTTCCGCTCTGCGCGTTGTCCATGTTCTCCGAGGTTGGTCCCGACCGCCCCTGCTCCCCATTGGCCCTGGATTGTAGTGCTGATTCCTCGGCACCCTCCTGCCCTCACTGTCTGCCTCCAGATTTGCCGGAGGGTGAGGCTGCCACCACGAGAAGGTGGTATCTGAGCCAGCTGGCCATTTTTCCCGTCATCGGGGCTGGTCCCAGAGACCCCCACTGAGGGATCTGGGCTCTCTTTGGGCCATGTCAACCCCATCTGTTGTCTGGACCTTCAGACTGTTTAAAACTCTTAGGCCCAAAATTCTCAGAAAGACGTCTCCCTGGAGAAGGTGGAGAAGACGGGAGAGGTCTCTCCCAGCAGCCCATGTGAGGACTAAAACAGACAGCAGATAAGAACCTTTGAGACCTGCACTCCCTGGACAGTCGAAGGGATCGCAGGTCTAGAATCCCAGTGAAAGTCGCTACTCTCAGCACCCCTTTTACAGATGGGGAAGCTGAGGCCATAGAGAGGAAGACTCAGAACAAGCTTCCAGGTCAGCCTTGGCACACTTACTGTTGCCAAGGGGGTGGGGAGTGGGATGGCTTAGAAGGAAGGAATGACAGAAATACCGAGTCACCAAGTCTCTAGCGGTCAGGAGTTGGGAGGTCCTGACCCCCAGCCGAGGCAGCCTCTCTGCCCTGCACAGATCCCCTGAAGCCAGATCCAGCCCACATGGGTACATGGTGAGCACCACTGATTGGGTACGTGGAGGGCTCCGCCCAGGGCGTTCCGTGAGACTGCCACCCCGGCCTCAGGAAGTGGCTTTGCCTCTCCTCTGGCTCCCCGAGGCCTCAGCAGCCTTCTGGGAAAGCAGAGAATAGAACACGCCAAGGCCTGAAGGCCCCACCACCAGCTCTTAGAGCCTGGACCCAGCGTCCACAAAACTCCAGTCTCCAAGAGCTTTAGGGGGCCGGTGAGATGGCTCAGCGGCGTAAGCGCCTGCCTGGCAAGCGCGAGGTCCCGAGTTCGACTCCTGGAACCCACATACGAAAAAAGAGCTGGTGATATCGCTCAGCGGCACGGGCGCCTACTAGCATGCAAGGTCCTGAGTTCGACCCCTGGTACTCACAAAAAAAAAAAAAAAAAAAAAAAACAGCTTTAGGAAAACCAAAGGTTCAGCCAAGGGCCTGGGGCTGCAAGCCTGCTTTGCCTGGAAAGGGGATCCCTCCCCTGGCTTCTCTGTCTTCCACACTACACCCTGGGCTTGCTGGTGGGTGCGCAGATGCAGCCCCCTCGTCCTCCTGCGGTGTGCTTCCTCCCTTTTTCATCTGCTTGGTATTTGTGTAACACCTGTCCCTTCAAATACCTTGGCAGGTACTGCTTCTTTTGGAGACTTTCGGAACTTTTGGAGGTAGTCAGTCACCCAGAAGTCTTGTGAAGTAGGCAAGGACTCTGCCCTGGGGGCAGGGCTGTTCTGGCTTCACCTCTTAGCTGCCCGTTTGTGCACTCGCTCCATATTGCTTCAGCGTGCTGATCCCTTAGTGAATGTTGTGCAGATGAAGTAAGATGACAGCGGTAAGATGTGTGGAACCCAGTCTGGTGCCAGAAACTGGACTAGACCCTGAGGATGTAAACGTGACCTGTCCCTGCTGCTCCCACCAAGCACCGGACATAGAGGGAGACGCATAAACATCTACGAGGAAGCCGACCGTCAGGCGGCTGATGGACAAATGTGCAGGGCATGAGGTCATCTGCACCCATGGGTGCAGGCGTGACCTGTGGGTACAAGTGTGGCAGATGAAGTCTATGTAGATATTGAGCCAGCTCTTGGAGATGTGCGTGGACCACTGGGGACATCTGTGTGGAACAGGGACAGATAGCAGTGAGGAGGTACTGTGCATTTTGTTGGGAGTGACATGCTTAGGCAGCTATTCGAAAGTGTATTTTTTTAGAGAGTATTTGAGGTAAAATGTCACAATGCTTATAATATAAAATACTAACCCTTGCCCCCCAAAATAGATGAAACCAATATGAAAACTCATAACAGTTCTTAGATTTAAGAGATTTGTATGCAGATGTTCATTATACTAGCCTTTTTGCTTTTCTGAAGGTTTAAAATTTTTCAAGATAAAGTTTAAATAAGTCAGTATGATCAGGTTTGCATTTACAGAGATCACCCGGAAGCTGTGAAGGCCAGGGGATGTGGCAACTCTGTCACTAAGGGCGGTCCATGATAAGAGATGACAAGAAAGGAGACCCATTAGCCTGGCAAGGGGACGAGGGTTCAGGGTTGGCCTGGGCCTGGGTGGGTAAGATGCCTTCACCACCGTGAGGAGACACAGGAGGAGGAGCGGATGGGAAGAAGGATGGTGACACGTCTCACTGGCCCTATTGAGATGGGCGACATGAGTCTGTCATGGAAGAGATGCCTACAGCGTGTGGCTGGGTTGGAAGATGGCACGTGACTAGTCTGGAGTGATGGCCGTGAGGTGGCAGCAGCCAGCAGGTGGTAGCTGAAGCTGTGTCTGGGACACAGATTCCGCAGAGGAGGAAAGAGAGAGGGTCTGGGACAGCATCCTGGTGTTTAAGGTGTGGGAAAGCAGTTCCGACTCATGAGGAGATGGAGGCTCTGATCATTTATGCACATACTTCTCCCTGCTGATGCCCCTGCGCTGAGATTTGGGCCTGGCCCTGCCAGCTTCTCCAGCCCTCATTTCCACAGTCGCTCTCTCCTTTCAGCTTAGGCTGTGGCCAGCCCTGTTTCCTGCTGTGATTTCTGTGATGGTCCGTGAAACCACTGTGCAGAAGGGAGGGTCTCAGTCAGCAAAGGCACTGTTTGCTAAGGGTCAGGAAAAATGTTGAAATAGAGACACGGGGGAGCAGGGAGCACATCGCATCCCTTCTCTGGGCCTCAGTTTCTTCCTCTATCTGTGGGGATGACGGCAACTATCCCACCACGCTGCGGGAGCAATAGAGGCAAGCACATGTGTGAGCCAGCAGGACTGCAGTGGTGTCTGATGACAAACACTGTGCTTTGTTCTTAAGAGAAATGTGAAACGTCCCTCTTTGTGTCTAAGACCTGACTCTCTTACCAGGTGTCAGTTACTCTGGGGACAGTGGGCGACCCCAAGCTCATAACAACAGTGACTGTTACTGAAAGGAATGAAGGACGCATGCACTCACACACACGCATACAGTAAGCCTGGCATCCAGCCTTGCCAAGAGCTTGGTCTTGATTAGATCCATAATTGAAATGCTGGCCCGTGTCTTTCCAAATGCATCAGAAACTGCTGGCCCAGCCCTCAGGGGAGCTTCTGGTGCCCGATGCAGTGCCTTTCTTCATAAATAAAGCAGTGAAGCCCACCTACTGCAGAAAGTGGCCCCTCCTGGCGGGGCCCAGGTCCCTGTAGGGTCTCTCTCATCCTCTGCATTGGTGGCCAGATCCAGACAGACGCATGGGGCTGGAACCAAAGCACAAGCGAGTGGTCCCTACGGGGATCTCCCAGAACAAACTAGAAGCAAAATCATGCATTTTCCAGTCCTTTCAAAGCACGGCAGGTCAATCGAGTTATAATTGGCTCTCTAATTAGAACTCCCACAAGCTGTTAAGTTCTTTACCTGCTGCCTGGCATCTTACACAAAGGTGACAAATCCGCTCCTGGCTTTGGAATGATTAAAGAAAACCAGCTACTGTCTCACCCTTCCTGCGACAGCAACCCTCTCCAGCCGCCCCCTGCCCAACTCGGATGCCCACACACCCACAGCGAGCACAGCATGGCCCGCTTACTAGGAATGGCTGTGGATCTGGCTTGCAATGTCGTGTTGCTGATGAGCTCTGAGAAGCTGAACAGGGGAGACTGTTTCCCATCCTTTTCCTAGGGTGGAAGCGTTCCCAGGATTTCGGTGAAGCCCTAGGCTCCCTTAGTTGAGTTGCTTTGTGATAAAGAAAATGTATCCCTTTCCTCGCTCTGTATCCTCAGCACTAAAGAAAATAGTATTTTCTTTGCTCCCCTCAACCATTAAGATGATAGTGAGCTTTGGATACCAGAATGGGTATCTTTTACGGCCTCAGAGTCACTGGTATTTCCCATACAGTCCCTGTTCCAGGGCCAGGGCTTCTTGCAGCACCTGCCAGCCAGGGTACTCAGTGGGGACCAGCACATCCCGCCTGCCCATCTTGCCCCCCAGCTCTGCCACGGTGCCCTCACAGCGCAGCCTCCAGTCAGCCGTGGTGTTAGGGTTTACACCATGAAAATGGACAAGTGCAAAAATCAGGGCTTTTTTTCTTTCAGTGCATCAGTTTTCAGGCACACCACTGACTCATGGGTCCAGGTGGGGAGTTGTTTTATGAGAGGGAGGAAAGGGGAGTCAGGGAGAGCAGCAGCCATGGGCAGAGACCAGCCCCTTGGCTCTGACTCAAGACCCTGACTCAAGACCCTGGGTGGAGGACCCTGTGGCACAGATCAGGCAGTTCGTCTGCTCTCCAGTTGGAGACAGGGCTGGAGGGAGGCCGAGCGGAGAGGGACCAGGCTCGGAACACCCCGCAGAAAAGGCAGGTGGGGCAACGAGTGTTTGGAGCAGAAAAGCCCCGTGTCTGAAGTCAAGCTGTGCCGTGCGCTGAAGATCTGTGTGGCCTCAGCGTGTCACTCAGCATCTATAACACAGAAGCAAACATTGCCACCTAGCAGGGCTGCCCTCAGGTCACACACAGTCCTTAGTGCCAGCCCAGCCAAAGGCCTCACCTCGCAGCTGTGAGTGGGCTGTGCCTTCCCTTCCCCTGAGCCAGTGGCTATGAGAACTGCATGGGAAGTGAAGAGATCCCAGAGCCCCTGGACGCCAACATTAAGTCTCCCGGTGGACTTGCCCCTTCCCCATTACAGGGAAGTGGATCCTGGGGGAGCGACTGCCACTGGCAGGTCACCTCCGGCCGTCTACCCTGGCCTAAGCAGGTAACCACAGGAGCGGCATTTGTGGTTGCTTTCATTTACTCTTCTAGTTTCCCATCTCCCTCCAAGTCACGCCCGCTTCTGCGTTCCCTGCACGGGCAGCGTTGGCTTCTGAGCGAGCTGATGTGCTCCTCACATTAAACGCATCCGCTCTGCTCCTTTGCCTCTGCACACCTGAGCCCGAACCTCCCTGCCCTTCCCCTCCAAGCTGACTGGGGGTTTTGGAAGAAACAGCTCTAACCTTGATGCTGATTTAGTCCACACTGAAATGGTAAATGGTGAGGACTCAGTGGTGGAGGAAAAGAAAGTGCCAGGGTGGGTTTCTGCTCCTCAGGAAAGCTCCAGCCTCCCAGTTCCCTAGGTGCAGCTGCTCCCTCTCTGTCCCCAGCCCGTTTGCCATCGTCCTTTCCTCAGCCCTGGGCCTGAGTGGTGGCTTCCCCAGCACTGTGCTCCAGAAGTGCATGCCACGCGGGAGGTGCAGCCAGGGAGGAGCAGCAGTGTGGCCCGGGAGACCCTTCACCCCGCTTCCACCCAGACTTAGGTTGTGAATTCTTTTGTTATTTGCGAGTGAAAATCCCAGGGCTTATCAACTGCAGTCCTCCCTTCATCGGAAAGTGTCTTATCATTTCTGTTTATTCCTGTTTAAAAATGGAAAAATAGTCCGTGCCAGATGCTGGCAGGGACGCAGAAGGTGCTGGCCAAAATGACCACATCCTCCATGGCATGTAGTGAATCATCCTGATGTTTGTGTCCCCAAAGGTCGACCAGTCCTGTCCAGCTGCAGCGGGAGACTATGCACCCCCACCCACCCAGGGCCTGTGCTCCTTGACCCTGTCTGCTGAAAACGGGCTTTGGGGACACTTGGGCTTCGTGTCCTCTGGCAGCTCTCCATGAAATCTGGATGGATGCTGGGAAACTGCATCCCCAGGCAGACAGAGGCGGAAGTGGGCACAGAGGTCAGCGTGAGGGTTCCACACGCTTTGTTACAGTGGACCCTGGGCTGTAACAGGAGGAGTGACTGGGGCAGAGCTGGGGGATGTCACTCATTCTATGGTCATCTGTGGAGTGCCTGTAGTATACCAAAAGTGTGCCAGGGTCTGGAATGACTTCCAGCCAACAAGCATGTATTATCTCCTGGGTGCCAGGGGCCGTGCAGGTGTCTAGAGACAGAGCTCAGTCACCACAGCCCCTGCCTCCAGGAGCCTGAGCTGTCTTAGTCCAGCAGCTTTTCTCCTGAGCACTGTCAGGGCTTTTTGAGCTTTTGAGAGTTTACAGTAAACCAAGCCTTTGGCTTGCCTATGTAGCCGGCCTGTCTGTGCTCAGTCTGTTGCTAGAGGTCAGCTCTCGCCTGGCCTCTGCTGCTCCTGGCCTCCTCCAAGGCGTCTTCCTGGTCATGCCAGTCCCTGCCACACAAGTCCTGGGGGAACAGACGCATGCTAAGTATGCAGGAGGTGAGAAATCTTATCAAATCCTAGAATTATCAGCTGGAGCTCATTTACTCAACTCCTTCATTTTCTAGATTAGAAAAGTGGGAGGCTGCAGGGCGCGATGGCACACGCCTGTAATCCCAGCACTTGGGAGGCTGAGGCAGGAGGATTGTCGAGAGTTTTCAGCCAACTGGACTACATAGTGAGTTCGAGGCCGCCATGAACTACTTAGCAAGATCCTGTTTAAAAAAACAAAAAGAGAGAAAGAGAGAAGAAAAAGGTAAAGAAAGAAAAAGGCAGGCTGTGAGGGGGAGGATTCTGCCTAGATCGGTGGGTCACAGAGCAGGCCCAATGGGCATGTCCCCCGCCAAACCCTACCCTACTGCACAACTTCTGGCGTCTCCATGAGGTCAGCTTGAGGCAGGCTTTTGTTCTCGGTGTTTGGTGTAAATGGTCAGACCTGAGCACAGGGAAAACTCCTCAAAGACACGGCCTCCCTCCCCATCCTTACAAGAGGCCCAGTTGAAGCAGAGGCCAGGTGAGGGTCCATCAGGGTCATTGGGAAGGGATTCCTGCATTGGAGCCCAGGAGCATCTGGGACTGTCACTCTTGGGTCCTGGGACCCCAGAGAGCCCCTCAACACAGCCCCGTGGTGCCCACATGTGAGTTACTTTCTGACCACATAGAGCCTCTGGTGGGACCCCATCATGCCCCTGCCCACGTCCTACATCACCACTGGCCCCTGGGGAGCTAGGCCTCCCCAGGCTCATCTCACCTGTGGTGGCTGGGGTCCCAGAGACCAGGAAGGCTGGGCCTGAGGTGGGCCAGGCTGGCTCAAAACTTCCCAGATGCCCGCCCTCCTTCTCCAGGGTCCATTGCCTGGCTGGCAAGCCACCTTCCTAACACGCAGGGCAGCGCCTCCCTGAGGGCCTGCGGGACCTCCAGGGGGTAATTAGCACCAAACTTTCCACTGTATGGCTAACTCGGGCCATGGGGAAGCGTATGACTTCCAGGCTGCCTGCACTGTTATTCTCTCCCAGACTTGTTGTTGAAGGTAGATAAAAATAAATAAATAAGTCAGCCAGGGAGCTGTATAAATAAGTCAACAGGAGTCTCTTGCCCGTTGTCAATGGAAAAGTACCAGCAAGGGCAGCCATGCCAGCACCCACAGAACGCATCAGCTGGGGTGCAGCCTGCCTCAGGGTCAGGACCAAATCGTGTCTTCTCGTAAGACTGGCAGCTGACACCAGTTCATGCCGCTACAGCAAGCCCCTGATTAAAGTGGCAGTTGGGGGGGAGGGAAGGCTGAAGACTCAGTTTGGAATATGGAACTGCCTCAGGATGCAGGACAGGGAGGGTGCCTAGCAACTCCACATCTTGTGGGACCCCAGGGCATCCTCTTGTCTCCCCTTCAGCCCCCAGCAAGAGCCCCCACCCAGCCTGAGCTGCACCGCGTGGACCTGGCCTCCCCCTCACTGACTGTTTACTGCGTGGGAGTTGCTAGCCTGACGCTTTCTCAATTAGGTCAGCGCGGTCTCGATGGTGCTGAGAGCGTTGTGCCTTGGGCTGCTGCGGTGGGGAGCTCTCCTGCTCTGGGACTCCCCAGCACCCCCCCACCTGGTCTCTCTGCCCTGCCTACAGCAGTCCCAGGCACCCAGGCACTCAGGCACCTGGTCCCTCAGTGACTGCTCTCCAGCTCTCAGCCTGCCTGGGCGCCTCCCTTTGTCTTTACAGCGCCAGAGTCGGCTAGGAGCTTGGACACGCTGATGTTGAGGGGGAGCCACCTTCTGTTAGTAAAGTCATTTCTCCATCCCTTTTTCCTGAACAGCAAAATCACCACACCCTTAGTTCCCAAGGGCAAGGGATGTAGTAGTCTAGATGCGGGGCTAGAGCTGGGGCCAGGGCAGTCTGCCCTGGGCACAAGGTGCCTGGTCTCCGAGGTCCTTGGGTGGGAGCACTGGCTGCCATTCCTCATTGGCTTTGGATTGGAAATTCAACTCTAAATATCTCCTCATCCCTTAGAGCTCCGAGCCTGCCGCAGACCATTCAGGTGTGATCACCAAGATGGGTCTGCTCCAAGAGTTGGGCATGGGCGGAGCTCTGCTCACAGGAAGCTTTTAGAGGCAGAAGTGTGGGCGTGGCTTGGGGTTATAGCCCTTCCTCTGCCACTATGTGGCCATAAACTGCCTCCTTCCTTACCCTGAGCTTCAACCTTTCCTTTTTGCTTGTTTTGCAAAAGAACAGGAGGGTCTTCTTATCTCTTCAGGAACCGCTCCTCAGGCCTCCCTCCACTGGGCATAGGCTGGCACAGCACCCGTGAAGGATGCTCTCCTGCCCAGCTCAGAGTGCCTTCCTCTGGGGCAGGACCCACAGAAAACTCAGCCTCAGGCCCCGAGCCTGCACTTTCTGAGTGTGGCCAACATAACCACCTGTGCCAGAGTCCCCAGCACACAGCACATTGCTGGCCCTTTGGTGCTGAGACACCCGCGGCGCTCTGTGTATATTGTGGAATGGAAGAAAGAGCTAGAAACAGCTTTGGCTGAAGTGTAGTGAACAGAGCCCCAGCCTAGGAGCCCAGGCACCTGTTCCATAGCTCACTTCAGGGACCATGGCAGAGGACAGTTGGCCTCCGTATCCGTGGGTTCCACATCCACAGACTCAACCAACCATGGGTCAGAAACCTCTGGAAAAAATGGTGCCTGTACTAAATATGTGCAGACGTTTTCCTGTTGTTTCCTAAATAATACAGTATAACTGCTATTGATGTAGCATTTACATTGCATCAAGTTTATAAGCAGTCTAGAAATGATTGAAGTATAAGGAAGAAGCCAGGCATGGTTGTGAATGCCTGTAATCCTAGCATTTGAGGGGCTGAGGCAGAAGGGTTGCTGCAAGTTTGAGGCCAACCTGGGCTAAATAGTGAGTTCAAGACAGCCTGAACTACATAGTGAGACCCTGTGGGTTTTTAAAAATTATATGTATATATAGATGTGTGTAGGCGATAGGCAAATCTATGCCATTTTATATAAGGGACTTGAATATCTGAGGATTTGGGTAACCAAGGAGGCTCTTAGAATCAGTTCCCCCACAGATGCTGAGCGTCTTTCCCCTCCCCCATAAAATAAGGATGCTGGCCCTCTGAGGGTGCTCCCTGCCCTGCTCTCCCCCAACACACACACCTGCTGTGGAGAGCAGCAGGCTGTGGGGCTTCACAGCTGGGACGCTGCTGGCAGGTTGGCTGTGGTCCCTCCCCTCAGTGAATGTCCACCCATCCCCAAAGACTCTTCTCTAAAAGCTACCATAGCCTGGGATATTTCAGCACCAATACTGAGCACCCACTTTCAAGGAAATTAGGCCAGAGGAAGTTCAGGAACAGGTCTGTATGAAATCCCTCATGGCCAGGCGGGCCCTGGGGCTTCCAGCCAGACTGCCCGGGTCCTCCAGACTGCCCACACCCTCGCTGCAGTGGCCACTGCTTGGCAGCCTGTCACCCTGGCACTGAGCGTGGCAGAGCAAGCTCCTCTGGAGTATCCCAAACCGTCCCGGAAGACAGCAGCTCCTAAAAATTCTGCCAGTCAGATACCTAAAAAAAAAAAAAAAAATGTAAATGCTATGTTCATATCTTCCTAAGGCTTAATGGTGCCTTCATCTAAAACCACAGTGAGTCGCCTTCAAGGGACCATGTTAAGCAGCAGAATTCAAAGAGGCGGTGGAGTGAGTGGGAGGTCTGGTTTTACTATTCCTGAAAGGCCCTGGAGAGAGGGAAGGAGGCTGGGGATTCTGGAAGCTTCCTTCAGATGCTGAAGGGCTGTCAGGCCAAAAGGGAAAGGAATTTCTCCGCATGATTTCAGAGGACTTGGAGAATACCAGAGCATGGGGATTGGATTAAAGAAGCTCATCAGGTCACTGGATTTTTAAACCACAGTTCAGATTGCATATTGGCTGTCAAGGAAGTAGTGAGCTCCCTGTCACTGGAGAGTGTAAGGAACAGTAAGGTGCTCCCCCAGCTAGATGTGGGGGTGCACAAGAGGACTGCAAGTTTGAGCCCAGCCTGGACAACTTAGGGAGATCCTGTCTCAAAATAAAATTTTCAAAGGGCTGGAGATGCAGCTCAGTGCTAATGTCCTAGGTTCAATTCCCAGCACCACCACCACCTCCCCCCAAAAAAGAGAGAAAGAAAGAGGGACTGCCCCGGGACAGCAGCAGGGACTTGTGGACCAGAGAGCAGCAAGAGAGCAGAAGCCCCAGCCCCCTTCCTCCCACCACCCAAGGACTTCTGCTTCCATAGCTAGTTGGGGTTTTGGCTTAGAATAATAAAAGGCTTTTGAGAATTTGAGGTTTTTTCCTCCTGCAGTAGTGCCATGCTGGAAAGGCCCGGTCCCCAGCAGGCACATTTCTTCAAATAAAGCAATTGACCTGGAAAGGGGCCCCACGAGAGTGCCGCTTCCTGCAGCCATTGGGCACCCTCAGCAAATAAGTGTCAGGGTCCTCCGCCACCTGGGAGGGAGTCAGGGTCTTACCTCTTCCTGGAGGGCATGGCTCACACTGGTGAGGAGGAGCCTCGAGGGGCTCTGCTGGGCACGGGACCCTGTCCTTCCTGCCCCACCGGGAGCATCACTCAGCCTCCTGTGGCTCACAGGGCCCACACCCCAGATAGGCAAGTGGGGGCATGTGTTCCAATATGAAGGAGAGGGTAGAAAGGAACCAGAGCGTGTGTTGGTTCTAACATCGAGCAGGGGGACTGAAGGGATTGGGGGGTCAGGGGCTCGAGGACTCGAGGAGCTTTGCCTACAGTGTCCCAACCCAGTCGGTCTTGGATGGAGGGAAGCTGTGCAGAATGGGCCTGGCTGCAGCTTGCGTCCTCCAGATCCCTTCTCCATGCCCTAGCTGCTCTTTGGCAGAAAGACCCACTCCCCAGGGCAGCAGGTCCCCTTTCCCTTCCTGTCCTTTGTCTTGGCAGCCTCCTTCTCACTGCCCCTCAGCCCAGGGCCCCAGAGCAGGGCCTGAGCTGCCCTTGTTGTTCTAAAGGTAAAGAATGAATACTCTGAATACTCTGAATACTCATGAATACTCTGATTTCTTGGGGATCAGGTGGCCTCATGAATACTCTGTCCCCACCAAGGGCCTAGAAGAGGGTAGGGCCCTGGAGGCCACCCAGTGACGGCTTCGGCAGCCACGTATTGCCCGAGAGGGGCTGCATGCAAGCACAGGTGCCAGGCTCTGCGGCTTAGATGGGTACAGACTGTCAGGAAGGGAAAGACCTGGCTTTTGGGGGGAATGGGGTCAACAATGTACAAATGGCCCAGACTAGAGAACTAGCACTATACCTGTTCTTGTCCAACGCTTGTGACCTGCTGAGAGGAAGATGGAGTCACCTGACTCAGGACCCTTTCTCCAGGGCGGGCTCAGGTGGCAGAGCTATGGGGTGCTGCTGGGGGCGTCCTAGGGTGATCCTGGCCTTGCAGGCTGGCATGGTTGGCCTGGACACACACACTTGCCCCCTGGCAAGCCAGCGCTATTCCTTAAGCTTTCCAAACAAACACATGAACCATAAAACAGAGCCCACTAGGGCCCAGGCCTGCCCCAGAGCTGCTGGGATCCAGGTAGAGAAGCTGGCAACCCCCAGAGCTCTTTCCAGTGCTGCCTCCAAGGCACCAGTGGAAAGCAGGGCGCACTCGGGACACTTGGCAGAGAAGAAAAGGCCTCTCCAGCGGGAGGGAGGACAAGGGCAACCTTAGGCTCTGCACTCCATAGCTGCTCCAAAGAAACCCTTTCAAAGCCGTTGTTCCCTGTGGTCTTCTCAGAGCACACTGGAGTGCTGCCTATTTATATTCTGATTTGAAAGAAACATATTTTTAAAAACACCACCCCCGCCCCCTGCTTGCCTCTGAGGGATGGTGTCCTCAGGAAGGAAAATGCAAATACCGGAGAAGAACAGTGACCACAGATCCTCCTCTGAGGCTCATGTCCCATAAGTGCAGACTCCCAGACCTCGCGGTAAGATTTGGGGTCCTGCAGTTATGGAACCACTCGTGGGGGCCCAGTAGGCTTCCAGAAAGTGCTGTCTGCTGTGCACATAGCCCTTGGCAGAACAAGGCCCGGGGCACTGAGGCCCTCCACTGTGCTGGAGACAGACTCAGGTGCTTGCCCAGGCCAGGCACCATGCCACCAGGCCTTGCCACTCAGCCAGGGGGGCTAGGCCTGGGCAAGGCTCTCTTCCTCTATGGCCCTGTTTCCACATCTACAAGAGATGTTGGACCAGCTGGTCTGTAGATGCATTCTGGGGTTTTCTTGGGGATCAGGTCAGCCCTGGAGTATGTGAGCACCAGCCTGAGGGGAGGCCATGGCAGCCCCCCAGGCTCAGCAGGGCTCAGCTGGGAACAGGGCCTCTTCCCTCCCTCAGACAGTGCCATGCTGATTTCTCTGAGGAGAGGAGGCTCTGAACTTGCTGGCCAGAGTTTTTAGGGCTCATTAGTGGACAGCACTAACAGGAGGGCCACCCACTCCCCTTGTCCTTCTACCCCATGGTGGCCCAGCTGTTCGCCCAACCCTCTATCCATTCATCAGGCACCCACAAGAGGCCCCGTGCCAGGCCTGCTGTGGGTGCTGAGGGTACAAAAACAAATCAGAGTCCTTGCTCTTTGAGAGTCAGCCAACTGCTGGCCTCAGGGGGCCTCCCGTCCCCTTAGGCCATCAACAGGAATGAGAAGGCCATGATTCTTATATCGGTGAGGCCAGCCATGCAAAGGGGACAGATGTGGGAAGCACTCTGCTGAGCACTTTGCAGCCTGCCTCATGTGCTCCCCACAGCTCCCGGGGGAGCTGCTGTGTCCCCATCCTGCAGATAAAGCATCCGAGGCTCAGAGCATGCTGTTAAAGTAGATGGCAGAGCTAGGAGTCAGAGCCCATCCTTCCATCCACCCATGTGAGCCTGGGACCCACGCACTCATCTCTCCACTCTTAGAGCCCTGGACCTTTCCCCTGGTACCCAGCTGGTCCTCTAACACATCAGCCACCCACAGTGACCCTCACCTCTCCCCCGGGTGCTGAGCCCCCGTGTGCCATCTCCAGCCACACAGCCGCAGCTCAGGCCCAGCCAGCTCTGTCATCTTCCTACAGGGAGACAAAGCTGGGAGAAGAGCTTTCCTTTAGCTGCCATCACTACCCATGACAACCGGAATCCCTCAGGTTTCCGACCTAGAAGAGGGACGAAAGATCTTCAAATGCTGCAGTCCAGTGCCTGGCACCAGACTTCCTCCCTGAACCTTCATAGTGTGGCTCGGGCAGCTTGCTGCTGCTCAGAGAAGCCAGGGCGAGGTAGGGAGAGCCTGGCAGCATCAGCCAGGCTCTGGCGTGGAAAGCACTGGGGAGCCACACCTCCATCCCTGTGCCCAAAGCTTGATTTCCGAAGCACCATGCCTGGGAAAAGCAGTACAGCTGGAAAGAGGGCAACTCACTCCAACCACAGCCAAGCCACATGGCTTCTCTCTAGAGGTGGCTCCTCTTCAGGAAGGGTGCTTTCTTCCGGGACATCATCTCCCTGTGTCCTGTCCCCTAGAGCAACCCAACAGATGGCTGACTTTGCTCTTAGGCAGAGCACCATGGAGATGTCCAAGATCTCCCAAGGGGACTTTGGCCCTTCGGGCTTCTGATGCTAGGAATGGCCCAGCTACCCTGCTACTGACTCCTGTGCTCTCAGAGCCAGGGCCTGGCACAGGAGCCTTCTCCTGCACGGGCTCCCTGGGCACGGCAAGGTGTTTAGTGCTGGGGCAGCAATTACCACAACAATGGGCAGGAGTGAGGAAGATGCTAATTGCCCTCAAATAGCCAAGTCCATTTTATCTCATTTGAAATAACAGGTTTAATTTGATCCCTTATTTCCAATTTGGTGCCTCATCAAGATTATATTTGTACAAAACACCTGATTAGAATAATTACAAGCCTGGGAAGCTGTCTTCATTTGTGTCTGATGAAAGGGACTAGCAAAGGAGCCTCTTGGTGACTCCCTTTCGCTGCTGGCTCGGAAACACCAGGGTGGGGTGAGGGCCTGGCACCAATGGCACAAACACACACAGCTCAGGTTTGAGTCCCCACTCCACAGGGCTTGGGCAGGCCATGATGTCTGTGAAACGCGATCCGCGGTAGCACCGGCTCTTCAAGGTGGGCAAGGCTGGAAGGAGGTCCTACCTGCCAAAGGGAGAGGGAAGAACCTGGCAGAGTAATGTCTGCATGCTTTGAGAGCAGGCCTGTGTCATACCCTCTGGCGTCTAGCACATCTGGGCTGTACTCAGTAGTTCTCTGTTGAGTTTGGTGTGGAGGTGAGGAGCGGTGGGCTACGGAATCATGAAACATGTCAGTCACTGGGGTCTTCTCCCACCGGGTGGAGGGCTGCGAGCAGGAGCTGTGAGCCTCCGGGTATGGCTGCCCATGGGATAATGGGGAGCCCCAGTGTTTTGGGCAGAGGACTGGAGCTCCAGCAGGGAGGGCCAGGTGACTAGGCTGGAGGTCAGGGAGGCTCAGCACGGCATCGGCTGACAGCCAGCCTGGCTGAACCACAAGAGGGTTGGGTCCAGCTGGCAAGGAAGACAGTTAAATGCAGCCTCTGGAGCGAGGCCTCTGATCTCTGGAGAAGACAGAGAGCAGGGCCTGCAGGATTGGCAGGAATGTCAACACTAGCGCAGAAGAGCTCATCCAGGCCCAGGCAGGGAAAGGAAGGCCCTCAGTGGCACGCACTCCGATGGACAGATGCATCCTGCTCCCAGCCACCTCTGGCCACCTTCTTGCAACACTGACTCTAAGCAGTGACTTGGACCCAGGCTGGAGCTTGCTCTGGTTGATCGTGTGGCATGACTGATTTCCAAGCTGCTCTGGGCTCACCAGGGCACTTGGGAGAGGCCTATTTTTCATTCCCCAGCCAAACCTGTGCTGGCAGCCCCTGGCAAGTCTGTGCTGTCTCCCTGAGCAGCTCCAGCTTTAGGAATTAATTCCACTAAACAGATTGCTCGGGAAGCCTCAAGGTCACCTGGGAACACAGCCTGTTCCTGCTTTAGGGATATGAGCCCAGCTCTGTGGAGGCACAAGAGCCCTCAAACGTGAGAGCTGCAGAGGCTCAGAGCTGCCCAGCGCTGAGGCAGATAGTGGACTTTTGGCGTGGGTAGATGTACCCCTGCCCTGTGCCCTGGAGTCCCCACAGCAGGCTGCATCCAGCCTCAGTGCCTGCCACAGTCTGACATAACCCCCAGCTCCAGCAGGGGGAGGGGAGTCTCCATGTGAGAACAGCACCTACCAGGCCTCCACGCCTCACTGACTCACTTCCTGGCTAACAGGACCCCACAGCCATTGCAAACCACAAGTCCCCACCAGGCTGTGGGCCACCAAATGTAGGGGACGAGATGCCCTCCCAGTCCACAAGCAAATGTAAACGATGCTCCCAGGCAGCAGCTTGAGCCAGAGAAAAACTGCCTTGGAGAGGAGTGATTTCCCAGGCACAACATGGGAAGGAGCAGTAAAATCAGCAATTAGTGGTCAGAGAAATGAATGGGAGGACACAGTGCAGCAGCCACCCATTCACTGTTGCTGGGATGGAACTGGGTTATTGCCTGAGTGCAGTGGGGCGAGAGTCCCACAGAGCTCATGGCCATGACCACAGACTCGCCTCCTAAAGCCACAGGGCAACACGGACGGTGAGCAGAACAGGCGGCTTTGGCGTTGACAGATCGAGGCCAGCCTGGAGTTTGGTGTTCACTAGCCCTGTGACCTTGGACTAGAACTTGCCCTTTCTGGCTCTGTATCTAAAGCAGTGCTGATAGGTGAGCCCAGTAAAGTGCCCAGCATGGTGCCTGACTGGCAGGCACTGTTCCTTGCAGGCTCCCTGCAGAGGAAGAAAACAGCATGGCAGAGCCTGATGGGCCCGAGTTGTGTTCTTTTCGCAGCCAGGGAAGCAAGGACACCTCCTTCTGCCTTACATGGCAGCTTGCCCCTTGTCACTCACTTGCCGGAAGCAACTCAGAAGCCTGTTGCAGGTGTGTTCAGTGTCCTGACACACTGAACTATGCCTTGAAGAATGCCAGCCACCCCTTTGTGACCTCCACACTGCTGCTCTCTGCCACTGCCCAGACCCCTCTCCACCCCCTCTTCTGTTGGCTCTGCGCTATGTTCTAAAAGGAGCTGGGCTGACAACTTCCCCTGGAAGGAAGTGGCAGAGCTTGTTAGACCTGCTGTCCTGCTGACTGCAACCTGGCAGTGACCCCTGTTTAGTACACCTGCCCTTTGGAGTTGGAAAGAGAGGATGTCAAGTTGTCACATTTTCTCCAAAGGTCCAAGGTAGGGAGAGCTCCATCCCAGGCAGTGGGTGAGAGTCTTTGCCACCCACCCTGGACTCCACACAGGGCCACGCAGACCCTAGGAGATAGGAGCGATGGGTTCTGCAGTAACCAGCTGCCACCTGGGCAGGAGGCTCTGGGAGCCATAGTTTACTCACCTGCAAAGTAGGAGTAGACGCACCTGTGCACCTAACGGGCGTCCAGCGGGGACACTCTCCAAGGCAGTGAGAACCAGTCTCCTACGCCATCGCGTATGGGTCCTGGCCATGCCCGGGTGAAATGCCTTTGGGGCCCCCAGGGAGTCAAATGCTCTTAGGACAGTCCTCTGTGGCACGGACACTAGGAACATGTTTGTGATTAGTACCGTAGTGGTGTTAACTCATCCTCGTAGCAGGCCAGGCCCAGTCCTGATGTCTGCCCTGTTCTCACGCCCTTATCCTTGGGGATGAGCGGACAGGGCTGGGAGGAAACCCCCACGCAGCCTGGGACTGGTTCTCTGTGGTGCCCTGACTCCTCCTCCTCCTTTTCCTCCTCTTCCCCCTCCGTGTCTCCCTCCTCACCCATGAAGATTCCCTGAACTCTCCCTCCCAGAACCGGGGCTCTCTCTTCTCCTCCCAGTGGAGGAGTTTCCACAGGGCTCACACCTGCCTGGGGCAGGGGTCCTCTCGGTAGTGTCCCACTTAACAGGACCCAGGTGGTCTTGGGTACAGGTGACTCTCAGAAGTCAGGCTGCTTTTCATGGTACTTCTAAGGCCATACGTCCTGGGGAGAGGTCAGCCCAAGCAGCCCTCAGGGCCTGGACACTGCCCCCCGAAGCACCCTACTTCCGGGCAGAGTGCATCTGTCAGAGACGGCGTTCCCAGAGTGAGCCCCTGCTCCCTGCGCTGGCGGTGCCGCAACCCACGGTCCAAGACTTGTGCTTTATGCCACTCCACTGGCTGCCTCTGCTTCCGAGAGCAGACCCGCTGTCCCTTGCCCGTGAGTGAAAAGCAAGCTTGTGGGGACACATGTGCACCCCCTGGAGAAGAGCTGGGCTTTACTGGGAGGCCCAGGATGAGACTAGAATGACCAGCAGGCCACGTCACGTTCCTGGGGGGGAAGACTAACTGAAGACGCCAGGCTTCACAACACTGAGACATCTAATGCAAGTACAATCCAACTCCTAAGGGGAATGAACAGATGATTTTCGCATTCATCTACAACAGTACACGGAAAGATTGTTGGGAAATATATAAAAACAAGCAGAGAGGAAAGACTAATCCTACCTGTTAAAACATGATTAGGAATAATGGAAATTAAAACAGTATGATGCTTGTACAAAGTTGGGTGTTGCAGCTCACTGGAAAATAATATAGGGCCCCCCGTTTCCCGTCATAATTCACTATATGACAAAGGCAGTTTCTGACACAAGTGATGGGGCTGGATTAGTTAGTTTGGTCCAGCACAGTAGGAGAAATCCATCTCTGCTAAGGTAAAGTCGTCCTCTACTTACTACTGATCAAATCACAATACAGAGAATGCACACATGTCAGATCTTTGAAGGATAACTTTCTAACCCTTGGAATGACCCAGAAAAATCATCAATCACCAATGAATTTAATTTAAAAAGCTAAAAGCCTTGACTCAAAGAAAATTCAACAGTCAAGGAACAGTATAGAAAAATATGATAGAGGGTGAATATCAGGCCTGTGGAAGGGTCCTAGACAAAAGCATGGGAGATAGTTAACTTCAATGAAGGAAACCTAGATTTCTACAAGGAGGAACCATAGAGGACCAATGCGGGAAGGGGGAGGAGACAACCACTGAAGTCTTCATGGCTGGAAAAGTGACACAAACATTTGCTGATAAATTTGCAGCTTGTTTGGAGAACCCTAGAAAGAGTCTTAATCTTCTTACCCAATAACAGCCACTTGGGGAAATTTGCCCTGAAAGGAGCATATCCAAATGGCTATCAATGGGCCACCATGAGGAGCCCTGGGGACACTGGACTCCTGCCCCTCTGCCCTCCACCCGGAGCAATTCTTATGTGTCTGTTTATACACAGAGTGTGAGGGTTTTCTGAGTAAGATTTCATTTTACCAAAGATACCCAAGCTATAAAAAAAAGATTGGAAATCCACTGATCTAAAAGAACAAAAAGGCACTTTCTGGAAAGATATTTATCTCTGTGATTTACAACAGCATAGAGACTGGATATGACCTCAAGGTTCTCTCCATCTTGGAGAGATTGAGTATGGAAGAGAGCAGCCATTGGGTGGAAAAGGACAAACACATTACTTCCAGAGATGTACAACTTCAGACATGTTTATGATCAAATGTTTAAGGACCAACAAATATACCTTGAGTAAAACTGTGTGCAGTGACAGCTGTTCATGGCCTGGAGAAGGTGGGGACATTGAGGTCAGGGGTTTGGTTGGGGCAGGAGGCTCTGACCAAATTAAAAAAGGAATCTGTGATAACTATTATGGTAGGAATGCCGTGAATGACATTTCTTTAGGCTAAAAAGCAAAAGGTGACAAATATCCTTCCATGCAGGCAAGTGTCAGCTGGCACGTGGCAGGTCAGTGGCAGTGGGTTAGTACAGACCATGGCCTTCCAATTGGTCTCTTCCTGGGTGTTTTCAGACGAGCTATAAGAAAGCATCGTTTTTACAATTCAAAAATGTCTGAATTTCAGCAGTTCCATGTGCTTCAAGAAACTAGTCTAGCCATGGCCCCTAAGTGCAGGAATTACTTGAGAATTTACTGTGCCCAGCCCATGGATGTGACATTCCCACCTCCCAGGAACTCACCAAAAACTCAGGGCATCCAGGTGCCCAGAGCTGCCGAGTCTCTGACTAACAGTCTGTCTGTCTGTCTCTCCGCCCCCCGCAGGCCCTGATCCTTCACCAGCTGGGCCGCTACAGCCTGGCAGAGAAGATCCTCCGCGACGCCGTGCAGGTGAACTCCACAGCTCACGAGGTCTGGAACGGGCTGGGCGAAGTCCTCCAAGCCCAGGGCAATGACGCAGCGGCCACCGAGTGCTTCCTGACAGCCTTGGAGCTGGAGGCCAGCAGCCCCGCCGTGCCCTTCACCATCATCCCCCGTGTGCTCTGAGCAGGCGCCTGCCTCACCCACCATGCAGGCCAAGGATGCCTGGCCTGGGCCACCAAGGATCGCCCCATGGCCCCAGGGGTCAAATCTGCCACACCGAGGCCCTGGATGAATGTTAACTGACCACAGTGACTAACGTAGCCAACCCGAGCGAGTCACCACTCCCTCCTTGTTCATCTCCCTCTTTTTTTTCACCAGCCTAGTGATAGTTTCTAAACCTGCTAGCCTTGTTCAAAATGGATTATGTGCCATACTTGGTTAGTTGACATCCAAGTTTAAAGTACAATGATTATGGAATTAATCAGCAAATGTAGAAGAATATATTCCAAGTCCAAATTCCGTGACAGAATAGATTATTTTTATCAGAGCTGTAAAGAAAGCAACTGTCCTGTCCTTTGTCCCCACCACTGCTCCTGCCCCACTGTGGCCCAGAAACCAAATGTGAATCTTCTGTTTCCCACCTCAGTACTCATCCAGGCCAGGACACCAGCTGGCAATTTCTTGGTTTTATTGTCAATAATTGTACCATGTGATGAATTACTGTTCTCCTCACTTAGAACAAAGCCTGAGTCCAAGAATATTTATATTTTACCAATATATGCCTGTTACAAGAGAAGGAAATATGAGTTATTTAAGTTTAACTTTTTTATGTGAATTCAGAGTTTATTTATCGATGGAAATATGTACAAAGAAGCTTCAAAGGGAATATTTACCGACATTCCTTATACATTACAGACACTTGGCTAAATGGGAAGATGATATTAATTAAAAAAATGATTTTTAAATGGACCCATGGCTCCTGTCTTTTGTAAAAGCTGGCAGACCTGAGAAAGGTGATGGCGTAGTTCCTGGGGTGGGGAGCTCTGTGTGCCTGGGCCTGCTCTGGGCGGGCCACTCCACTGGGATCATCCAGAAAAAGAAGCTGCAGAGACAAACCTTGGGCCTGGGCCTGGCTCCATCACTGCTCACCTGAGCAAGCCTGAGAAGGCTCTCGGTTCCATCCAAACCTCTCTCCTCTTCATATCTGAGGATGATCCTCATGGGGACACACACAACTTCCTGTGTCCTCAGCCTCCAAGCCTCGTCTTTGTAATAACAGCCCAGATTTTAGCTTGGAATTTTCCCATCTCTCCCCAAGTTGTCTGGATGGGGTTCGAGATTGGAGCATGTGACCCAGGTCCACCCAATCAACATCCTGCACTCGCTGACCATAGAGGTTCAGGAATGAGCGAGTGGCTGATATAGTCTAATCCAAGCTACAAGGAAAGGCGCTCATTCTTCCCTGCTGACTTAAACCTCAGAGGTGAGGCTGGAACTGCAGCAGCCCTCCTGCCACCGTAAGGGGAAGGTATAGAGGTGTTGGAGCCAAAGATAGACTCAAACAGAGTGGACAGCAAGACCAGAAACCAAGCAGACTTCTACAATTACCCAGAGCAGCAAAGCTGAGCAGCTGTAGGGTGGCCCCACCTTGTTAGGACTCAGGAAATGTGGAAGACCTGAACTCTGACCTTGGTTACTCCTAAGCCTGGAAGGCCCCACCCGAGCTGGAGACAACTCCTCTGGCTCACTGAGGCAGGCAGGTGAGGGGCCAGGTAGGAGCCTGCTGCAGACAGAGCAAATGGGCACCCCAGCCTCAGCATCCACCCTGCCATGGATTTGCAGTGTCAGACCCTGGTAGGAAGGGCAGGCAGTCGGTGTGGCGGCAGCTGGAGGCTCAGTCCTGTTATCGGCACAGGCGTGTGTTAAGGCCACTCATATCAAGACTAGGCAGGCAGGGGAACCGCCCAAGGCTGATGGTCCAGGCTTCTCCCCTGCCACTTACTCAGAGGTCCAGCTCTTGCCAGGCTGCCACCTGGAACCCTGTGTACTCTAAGACCAGGTCCTCAGTCCCCTCCGTCCTGGCTGTCTCCCTGGGGAGAACCACCTCCCTCCTGCTCTCTACCCACAAGGGCTCAAGGATGGACATGGCCTGGCAGCCACAGTTCCCATCTTGGCAACTGCGTGAGGTTTGGGCATGTGACCCAAGGTTGGCCAACGAGAGGCCCCTCCTGGGAGTGTTAGCAAAAAGTCCTTCTGCCAGATTTGATGTCCTAGTAGTTTGCCAATCTGGCATTGTCCAGGGCCACCTGCCTGAGAATGGTGCCAACTCGGGAAAAGAGGAGGAGATGGAGAGAAAGACCAATCACAGGGTCACCCCTGGAGCCCAAGGCTTTTCCATCCATCACATGAGTCGGTCTAGTCCCTGTTCCACTCAGAGCACGTACAGTGGGTCTCCATCACTGGAAGGACTGTGGTCCCCAACACTCCCCACCCGGAAACTCTTCCAAACTCCTCAGTCTTCTGCCGTAATCTTACTCACCTCAAATTCTGATTTCCTGAAAATCCTGTCTTTTGTACCCAAACCACACCTCAAATCTCTCTGCCTCTCCCCCTTTCATGCCAGCACCTTGGCCCCAGCCCCTCAGGCTCCCACTGGCCCACAGTTGGGTCCTCCCTACTTCTGCCTTGGCCAACTGTGTGGAGATTCACGGCAGGTCTCTTCCCCCTTGGGTTCCTTCGGCACCCCCTCCCCCTAGCTCTTGTCCGGAGTCAGACTCGTTGTTCCAGCAATCCTGATTGGCCCCCTGCCCCTCACTGCCGTGGCTTCTTCCTAGTCCTCCCACCCGCCAAGCTGCCCCCAGCTGAGAGCACTGACTCACCCATTCACTCAGCCATGCATTGGCAGCTGAGGAGGCTGAAGCCCAGAGGGCACAAAACACCTACCCCAGAGCCACTGGCAGAATGAGATGGGACTCTGAAGCGTACTGAGTCTGCGCAGTGCAGTGGGTTTTCCCACCATAAGATGTGGGAGACGCTTTAATCCCAGGAGAGTACTGACCCTAACCTAGGCCGGTCATTCCCCTTTCCTGGTCCTGGTCTCCTCATCTGTAAAATTCATTCATTCATTCACTCATTCATTCATTCACCCAAGAGGCATCACTTGAGTGCTCACAACATGCCAGAAACTTATTAGACACCGTGGGATGGCAGTGCGTGAAGCAGGTACCTCCCACTGGGGGTTCACCATCTTGAGGAGCACACATGCGCAGAGCACGGCAGATGGTGACATGCAAGAGGAACGATAAAGCAGGCCTGGGGATGGAGGGAATGGCCAGGCTGCCAGGCCAGAGAAATGGGTGCAGGTGGCTAGGAAGTCTCTCCAGTGAGGTGATATTTGGGAGGAGCGAGCCACGCAGATCTGGGGTGAGAGGGCACCCTGGGAAGGAGGAACACCAGGAGCAAAGGCTCAGAGGCAGGAGGGCCAACCGGGGTGGTAAGGGAGGCCAAAGCAAGCAGAGGAGACCAGATACTTAATGGGCCAGATGCGGAGGCCCTCGAGAGCTGTGGGGAAGGTATGTGTTTCTTATGTCTACAGTAAGAAATTACCACAAACTTTGTGGCTTGAAACAACACAAATTCAGAAGTCTAAATCAAGGTTTCACATGGCTGTGTTTCTTCTGGAGGCTCCGGGAAAGGATCATTTCCTCACTTCTCCCAGCTTCTGGAAGCTTCCTCATCCTTTGGCTCATGGCCACATATCACACACCGTCCTCCTGCCTTTCATCTGCTTGCCTTCCTCCTAGAAGGACCCGTGTGTCCTCCTTCTGCCTTTGACCTGCTTGCCTTCCTCCTAGAAGGACCCGTGTGATTACTTTGGGACAATCCCAGATCACCTCCTCATCTCACATTCCTTCCTTTAACCACATCTGTAAGGCCCCTGTTGCCATGTGAGGGGGCATGTTCACAGGCTGCAGGGATTAGGACGAGGAGATCTGTGGGGAGCGAAAGGAAGGACATTATTCTGCCAACACGCGGTGAAGTGGGACAATCAGTGGCTCCTACAGTCATGCAGATGAGTGGCCATGTGGAGCTGGCGAGGGGCAGTTGGGTTGCAGATGTTCTGAGGACAAAAGAATGTGCTCACCTGTGCACCCTGGGGCGTGGCAGAAAGAGTGAAGCCAGGGCTGGTGGCCAATGCTGAGCTTCGGGAAGGATGAAGCTGTCACCCACTGACATGGAAGATGTGGTGGGGAGGTGAGGAAGACGGGAGCTTGTTTTCAGGCAGGCTGAGCAGGAGATGCCCATGGAGCCTCCCAGGAAGGAGGCGGCAGACCAGGCTGCTGGACACAGGAAGAGTCCGCCGTGAGATGTGACCGTGAGGGAAGCTGTGGCCCAAGCGGACCTCCTTGGGACGAGTGGAGACACACGGGAAGCAGTCAAGGCTGAGTGCCGGGCTTGGCGAGGTTTACAGGCTGGGACAATGGAAGGGCCGGCGAAGAGCAGCGGCAGCAGCGTACGGAGGGAGAGGAAGGGAGAACGTGGAGGCTCAGAAGCCAAGTGAAGGCTGAACTTCAAGGAGGAGAGGGTGGCAGCTGCGTTCAACACCCAAGGCTCCAGGGGTCAGGCATAAGGACTGACCCTGGGGTTTGGCGATGTGGAGGTCAGCAGAGATCCTGACAAGGGGATGACTATAGGATTGAATTGGCGCTCACCCTCCCAAAAAATTTGTATGGTGAATCCCTAACCCCCAGTGTGACTATATTTGGATATAGGACCATTAAGGAAATAATGAAGCTAAATGAGATCTTACGGGTGGCACCCTTATCTCACAGAGTTAGTGTCCTTAGAAGATGAGGTACATGTGGGGATATAGGGAAGAGGCAGCTGTCTGCAAGCTGGGACAGGAGCCCTCCCTGCAATCCAAATCAGCAGAACCTTGATCTTGGACTTCAGTCTCCAAAACTGTGAGGATTTCTGTTGTTGAAGCCACTCCATCTGTGGCTTTTTTTTTTTTTTTTTTTTAATGGCAGCCTGAGCTGACTAAGGCAAGCTGTTTGGACAGCATGGAGGGGTAAAGCCAGGCTGGAGTGGGTTCCAGAGAGAAAAAGAAGGTGAGGGTTTGGAGCATGGGCGTCTTTTTCCAAGGATGTCGCTGATGAGAACGGGGAACAGGGCAGCGGGCAGGGAGGGGTTGTTTCTAGAAGGGCATTCGCTGAGCACACTTGGTTTGCAGAGGGGAGGTGACAAGGCCAGAGAGTGACAGCCTGCCACTGCCAGCAGGGCCTACCCTGGGAATGACAAGGAGAGGGACATTTCCCAGGTTGGCCCCACAAAGTAGCAACAGCAGGAGGCCCAAGCATCTGGGTACCCCATACCAGTGAGCCGTGGAGCAGGGGCTCAGTTTCTCAGTGAGCAAGAATCAAGATGAGGGTGAGGATGGGGGGGGTGACCTGGGGATTTTGAGGAAAACAGGAATGTGAATGGGCCAGCAAGGGAAGGAGAGAAAAGAGGCCCTTCTTTAAAGGGAGTCAACCCTGGGCCGGTGAGATGGCTCAGCGGCTTAAGCGCCTGCCTGGCAAGCGCGAGGGCCCGAGTTCGACTCCCGGAACCCACATACGAAAAAAGGGGCCGGTGATATCGCTCAGCGGCACGGGCGCCTGCTGGCGTGCGAGGTCCTGAGGTCGACCCCTGGTACCCACAAAAAAAAAAAAAAAGGGAGTCAACCCTTCTGGGCTGAGAAGGATCACAGGGCCCCAGCGGGTGTGGGCCAGAGCCAGGCTCTCCCATCTCCAATCTCATTTGTAGCCTGTGGGTTCATCTGTGTGTTTGTCTGTCTCCAGGTCCTGGGCCTGGGCAGGGGCCATGGCTCTGTATGCACTCAGGGAACGAGCCCCTCACCTGTCTTCAAGCTGTAAGGGAGGGTGTATGAACGTGTGTGTGTGTGTGTGTGTGTGTGTGCACATGTATGTGTCCACATCTGTGACCACATGGAACAGCCCCCCAGATTCCTCCAGTTGGCCACGCAGTTCTCCTTGGTGGTCACGTAGCACCCTGGGTTGCCCCATGCTGTCTGCCCACCACATCCTGTCCTTTGCCAGGTGCTATCCCCACCATACCTGGAGTTGCCCCCCTCCACCCTGTCTGTGCTAGGCACAAGCCTGGGGGCAGCAGGAGGGACTCCCCAGATTGGATAACCACGTGCTCCCCCCATCTCCCTCTTGGACACTTCCCCTTCCCACAGCTCAGACCATTCTCTGGTCTCCACCAGTTTCATTTCTGCTCTTCCCCCCTCACCTCTCAAGGCCAGCAGGGTGCGCATTGCCCAGCTGAGGATGCCAACCATGTCGTAGTATAGTAAATAGCGCCCTGAAGCACTGTGCAAGGTGGCGGCAACCTCCCCTCACTGGCTCCTCTCTGTCCATTCTGCCTGGTCCAAAAGCATCCGCAGGCCCTAAGACCCTCTTCAGGTCCTAGGGGGAGAGGGGGAGAGGACAGGCTGTGCTGGCCTCAGGGACCCTACACACACACACACACACACACACACACACACAGATTAATGGGAAGGACCGGGGGCCACGCTTGCCACCAGCCCTTCTCCCACATGGTCCTCATTTCCTGCTCCCCACCCACACATGACCGGATGGGACCAGGAAAAGGACATCCTGTAAACGTCTCATTCACAGACATGGGCTCCTCCACAAGGTCTTTGGGGGCCCTGCTGTGGCCCGTCTGCAAGGCCATGGCCTGGGAGACCCTCTCCAGCCCTGCACCTCCCTAGGGGCAACCCTGAGTCACTGTCCTTGGCAGTCATGGTCAGATGGGAACAGTTGCCTCTCTTCAGCCCGCTTCCGGGCTGACACATGAGTCAGCAGGCAGCTGCAGGGTTGCGGGGTGCCAGGCAGGGGACAGCAAGGCCACCACCCCACGGGGCCACCATATGCAGCTTCAGGGCCAGGCGAGCAAGCAGGACCCTTCCTAGATGCTCAGGCCCTGCATGGTGCTGGCCACAAGAAGGTGGCATGAAGGTGGTGGGGCACTTTCTGCAGCTCTATCTCCAGCCAGGAGCTCCAGCTGGCCATCTGGCTGCCCACAGCCTCCATGCCCCCTCCTCCTCCATCTTCAGCCATTTGACCCTGAGCCCTTGAGGACAATAGGGTTTCCTGGTGACCACTGGGCTGCGGGTCACACAGACCTGGCTGAAATCCCAGCTCTGCCTGGTCATAGCACTCCATTTCCAGCCTTCATGGCAGGGCCATAACATCCCCTCTTGGGGCTGCCGGGCATATTAACAGAGGTGGTGCATGTGGAGGGTCTCCTCCTTCCCTCTTGAGCACAGGGCCCGGGCACCCAGGACACACCAAGGGCCCAGAGCAGGTGGGGAAGACAGCTGCAGAGTGACATGCCAGGTGGAAGCTGGACAGAAGTCCCGGTCCCACTCTGCTCTGCATGGAGGAGGAGACAAGACGTTGAGGGGGAGGTGGGTACACTGGGTGCGGAGCCCATCTCACCCTGTGCTAGGTCTGCAGGGGCCCAGAGGACTTCTCCTCACCTTGGCCTCCCCCACCCCAGAGGGCATGCTTGGGCTGAGGCTTCCGGGGGACCTGAGCCCAGTGGGGTGCAGGCCCACACCTGCCTGGGGCAGCACCTTGAGGGCCCCAGGCTCAGGCTGCAGGGCCATCGGGGCTGGAAATGGAATCTGGGCCTGGCCACCCTGTCTCTGAGGAACTGCAGGCAAGTCACGAGTCCTTCCTCAGTCTCAGTTTTCTTCTCTGCCAAATGGGGAGATAACATCTGCAAAGATTTGAGATATGTTCAACCCAACCACACACTGGGCACACAGCTCATATTGCCCTGGAGCCAAGCCCTGCCCTTCCAGGCAGCGCCCTGAAGGGGTCCCCCACACAGGCCACACAGGAAGAAGGGACCCCAGCCTGGCCCTCAGCCTCATCCATGGCCCTGAAGGCCCTCGGCTGCACCCAGGGAGGGATGGCTCTCAGAGGGTGGAGCCATCCCCCAAATCTACCCTGCAGCTCCTGGGCACCAGCTCAGCATGAAACCCATCCAAGCAGCAGCTAGGCCTTCCCTGGTCAGCTGCTGTGCCCCAGAACCCTGACTGCCAGACCCAGGGACCTGGCCTGAGGGGGTGGGAGGTGACTGGGGACTGGGGAGATGGACCGCAAACAGAAGTGAGAATAAACAAGATCGTAGGAGGCAGGCGGAATGGCCCAGAGCAAGTTTTAGGGGCATGTGGAGGGCTGCTTTAGATCTTGCGGTCAGGGGACACATCTGTGAAGGGGTAACATTGAGTGACAAGAAGGTGCCCACCATGGCGGAGTCTGGGGTTCTCCATCTTTTAGAGCAATCTTCAGCACATGTCCAAGGAGCTTGAGGCTCTGCCACTCTCCACCGGTGACCAGGCCCAGCAGTGTGCTCAGGGCCAGTGCACCCTTAAATCACCAGCAAGGATCCGACCCCACGAGGAGGATAAAGCATCCCCTATGCTGAAAGTATGAAATCAACTTTAAATCCTCTCTTCTTTTAGAAATATGTAGCTAATTTAATTTTACAACTATTTGTATGTAGTTGACAGTAGCTTTTAAAACAGTAAAATTAGGGCCGGTGAGACGGCTCAGCGGCTTAAGCGCCTGCCTTGCAAGCGCGAAGGCCCGAGTTCGACTCCCGGAACCCACATACGAAAAAGGGGCCGGTGATATCGCTCAGTGGCACGGGCGCCTGCTGGCGCGCGAGGTCCTGAGGTCGTCCCCCCGGTACCCACAAAAAAAAAAAATAATAATAAAACAGTAAAATTAAATAAGAAATGAGTAGGCTCAAAAACAGTGAGACTTCCCAACACAGCGCTTTCAAATTCTCCAGCTCTCACTTTATAGATAAGCAGTATTTTACCAATTACACTTCCTTGTTTTTTAAATCTTGGCCAGGCTGCTCTTTGGGCCTGGGCTGCTCCGGTCTGTACTGGCAGATGGATGGAGCACCTGAGTGGGGGAGAAGCTGGGCCCAGCTATGGTTTGGACGTGGTTGGAATGTCCTCCAGGAGCGCACTGTGATCAGTCTCCCACGGCAGGCCAGGCTCTTTGGAGGTGGTGGATCTTCTGGGAGGCGGGGCCTAGCGGGAGGCGGGGCCTAGCGGGAGGCGGGGCCTAGCGGGAGGCGGGGCCTAGTGGGAGATCCTTAGCCTTTGGGGACGGGCCCAAGAAGGTGCTCTTTCGGGACAAGTTGACCCCACCCAGTGCTCTCTGCTTCCTGTTAGAGAGCTGACAACGGCCCTGACCGCACTACTGCAATCTGCCTTTTCCGTGAGCTCCTCACCAGACCTGAGCAGATTCAGGCACTGTACCCTTGAACCTCCAAAACTGTGAGCTAAATAAACCTCTTTTATCAGGCTAGCTGCCTTGGGTATTTCACTGCAGTGACACAAAGCTGACTCATACAGTCACCTACAGCTGTTTGGTTTTGGTTTTTTTTAATAGCATGCAGCTTTTCATTTTCTTTCATGATTATAAAGCACATACCCTCCATGGTAGTTCCCTGCTGCTGCTGTAATAAATTGCCACAAAACTTAGTACCTTAAAAAACACCCGGAGAAGGAAAAAAGATGGCGGATCTGTAAGAAGCAGGCAGTGAACCTCTCCAAAAGTCGCCATCCGGACACTGGAATATAGTGACTGGAGGAGGACAAGAAAGAGGGAAGTGGCTCCCATGGACCCAGGAAAGATCTGAAGCGCAGTTTGGGGCCCACGGAGAAAGTGAAGAGAGAAACTCCAACAAAGAAGAAGGAGGTGGCCTCCGGCGCCATTTCCCTGTGTCGGGAATCCCGACGCGACAGAAGCGGTTGAAATCTGCGGACACGCGGTGACTGCCGGCGCCCCCAGGGGCCTCCACGGAGGAACGCGAGAAGCAGCGGTGCAGAGAAGCAGCGGCCGTGAAGGACGCACTGACTGGCAGTGAGTGCTGACGCCCGGCCGTCCCGCGCGAGAGAGCGACTAGCCGGCGCCATTGTGGGGGGGGAGCTGAACTTGAAATTCAGGGTGGCCGCCACTCCACCCACGGCTCCAGCAGGGACCTTTGCGGAGGAACGCGAGACACCGTAGAACAGAGAAGCGGCGGCTGTGAAGGACACACTGACTGGCGGTGAGTGCTGACACCCAGCCGTCAGGCGCGCAAGAGAGCCACTAGCTGGGCGCCATTGTGGGGGGGGCAGCAGCTGAGCTCAGAACTCAGGGTGGCTCCAGTGGGAACCTCTGCGGAGTAACGCGAGACGCCGCGGTACAGAGAAGCACCAACTGAGAAGGACACACTGACTGGCACTTTCCTTCCTGGTATTCCAAGAATCTCCTAAGAGTTTGAAATACTAGCAATAAAGCAACCTACCATAGGCAATTTACAAACAGCAACCCAGGAATTAAACTAAAGAAAGAAAAGAAAATGAGACGACACTTAAACAAGATGCAACCCCACACACCCAGTTCACCAAAGGCAAACCCAGGGGGCAGTGAGGTGGGACAAACCAAAAGCCACCCACCTGACATCTCTGAAGTGGTAACAACAAAGCAGTTGAATGAGGCTCTGGAAAAATTTAAATCAGAAATAATTTCTCAGATAACTGCAGAGATAATGTCCACAATGAAGACCATGCTTAAGGACGCTAGAGCAGACACAGACAAAAAAATAGACGAGCTTAAGAACATGATGGAAGGGCCGGTGAGACGGCTCAGCGGCTTAAGCGCCTGCCTTGCAAGCGCGAAGGCCCGAGTTCGACTCCCGGATCCCACATACGAAAAAGGGGCCGGTGATATCGCTCAGCGGCACAGGTGCCTGTTGGCGCGCGAGGTCCTGAGGTCGTCCCCCCGGTACCCAAAAAAAAAAAAAAAAAAAAAAAAAAAAAGAACATGATGGAAGCCATGAATGCTCAGCATAGGAAAGAAATGGACTCCATAAAGCAGATTCAAGCAGATATCCAGGAGAACAAAAATTCCATTGAAAGTATTTGTAGCAGATTAAGCCAATGTGAGGACAGGATCTCAGATATAGAAGACAGACTTGCAATTAGTGATCATGAAAAGAAAGAATTCTTAAAAACAGCAAGGGACCATGAAAAATCAATCCAGCAGCTGCTAGGTGATGCAAAGAAGAATAACTTAAGAGTCATTGGAGTCAGTGAAAAAGCAGGAGATAGCATAAATGATATCAGAACACTGTTCACAGACATTATCACAGAAAATTTCCCTGGTAGAGAAAAAGAATTTGATGTTCAGGTAAGTGAGGCTTATAGAACTCCAATTAGCCACGATCCAAAAAAATCTTCAGCCAGGCATATCATAGTCAAGATTCCAGAAATTCAACATAAGAGTAGAATCTTAAAAGCTGTTAGAGAAAAGAAACAAGTCACCTATAAAGGAAAGCCCATCAGAATCACAGCGGACTTTTCAGCACAAAACCTCAAGTCAAGAACAGCTTGGAATGATGTATTTCAAGTTCTAAAGGAAAATAATCTTCAACCTAGACTGATGTACCCCACAAAACTATCTTTCAAAACTAATGGAGAAGTAAAATACTTCCATGACAAAGAACATCTGAGAAAATTTATAACCACCAAACCAGCACTCCAAAATGTTTTGAAGGACATTCTAGAAAGGGATAACAAGGACTACAACTCCAGAAACCCCAACAGAAGGAATCCACCAGGCAGAGCAAATGATTAAAGAGAGGGAGGGAAAACAAAAATTAAAAGAGGGGGAGCCAACAACAAGAAAATAACATGACAAGGATAAGTCATTACATATCAGTTTTAACTATTAATGGTCTCAATTCACCAATCAAAAGGCACAGACTGGCGAACTGGATCAAGAAGCAAGATCCAAAAATATGCTGTATACAAGAAACACACTTAATTCAAAAAGAAATTCATAGCCTGAAAGTCAAAGGATGGAAAACAATACTCCATGCAACAGGAACCCAGAAAAAAGCAGGGGTAGCTATTCTTTTTGCAGACAAAGTGAATTTCAAGCCAAGAATGATTCAGAGAGATAAAGAAGGTCACTACATCCTTGTAAAGGGAACAATCCAAGAGGAAGAGATAACAATCATAAATATATATGCAACAAATACCAGTGCACCCAACTATATAAAACAAATATTAATGGACATGAAAAATCAAATAACCACTAATACAATTGTATTGGGGGAATCTCAATACTCCACTGTCACAAAAAGACAGATCAACTAGACAAAAAATCAACAATGAAATATTAGAACTGAACAAAACTTTGGAACAAATGGACTTAGTAGATGTCTACAGAGTGTTCCACCCCACAACATCAGAATACACTTAATTCTCAGCTGCACATGGGACATTCTCCAAAATAGACAACATACTAGCTCATAGAACCTGCTTAAGTAAATGCAAAGGAATTGAAATTATCCCATGCATATTGTCAGACCATAGTGCAATGAAATTGGAAATCAATGGCAAAAGAAACCACAAGAGTTTGCTAAACACATGGAAATTAAATAGCACCCTACTGAACAACCAATGGGTCACAGATGAAATTAAAGAAGAAATTAGACAGTTTCTGCAACTGAATGATAACGACAGTACAACATACCGGAACTTATGGGATACAATGAAAGCAGTCCTAAGAGGGAAATTTATAGCATTAAATTCCTATGTCAGGAAAACAGAGCAAGCACAAATAAACAACCTAATGGTGAACCTCAAACTTCTAGAAAAAGAAGAGCAGGCTAAGCCAAAAGCTCATACAAGGGAGGAAATTATAAAGATCAGAGCAGAAATTAACGTATTGGAGACTAAAAAAACAATACAAAGAATCAACGAATCAAAGAGTTGGTTCTTTGAAAGATTAAATAAAATCGACAAACCCTTATCCAACCTTATTTAAAAAAGGAAAGAAAGCACTCAAATCCACGCAATTAAGAATGAAAAGGGGGCCGGTGAGATGGCTCAGCGGCGTAAGCGCCTGCCTTGCAAGCGCGAGGGCCTGAGTTCGACTCCCGGAACCCACATACGAAAAAGGGGCCGGTGATATCGCTCAGCGGCACGGGCGCCTGCTGGCGTGCGAGGTCCTGAGGTCGATCCCCCGGTACCCACAAAAAAAAAAAAAAAAAAAGAATGAAAAGGGTGATATCACAATGGACCCTGCAGAAATCCAGAAGATCTTCTATACCTACTTTGAAAACTTGTATTCTAATAAGATGGAAAATGCAGAAGAAATGGACAGATTCCTAGATACATATGAATTACCAAAGCTCAACCAAGAAGATATAAAAATCCTAAATAAACCGATAACAATCAATGAAATCGAAGATGTAATTAAAAACTTCCCAACAAAGAAAAGCCCAGGCCCTGATGGATTCACTGCTGAATTCTACAAGAAATTTAGAGAAGACCTAACACCATTACTTCTCAAACTCTTTAATGAAATTGAAAGGGAAGCAATACTCCCAAATTCATTCCTGGAAGCAAGCATTACCCTGATACCAAAACCAGAGAAGGACCCAACTAAGAAAGAGAACTATAGACCAATCTCCCTAATGAACATAGATGCAAAAATCCTCAATAAGATACTGGCAAACAGAATGCAGCAAATCATCAAGAAGATTATGCACCATGACCAAATTGGATTCATCCCAGGGATGCAGGGATGGTTCAACATACGTAAATCAATAAATGCAATACACCATATTAACAGAACCAAGGACAAAAATCACGTGATCATCTCAATAGATGCAGAAAAAGCTTTCAACAAAGTCCAGCACCCATTCATGATAAAAACCCTACAGAAAATTGGAATAGATGGTCTTTATCTCAATCTGATAAAAGCTATCTACGACAAACCAACAGCCAATATCATACTAAATGGACAAAAACTGAAAGCCTACTCTCTAAAATCAGGAACAAGACAAGGATGTCCACTGTCCCCACTCTTATTCAACCTAGTCCTGGAAACTTTAGCCAGAGCAATTAGACAAGACAAAGAAATAAAAGGAATAATGATTGGAAAGCAAGAAGTTAAATTATTATTATTTGAAGATGACATGATACTCTACATAGAAGACCCCAAAAACTCCACTAAAAAGTTGCTAGATTTAATAAGCAAATTCAGTAGTGTAGCTGGATACAAAGTCAACACTCAAAAATCAATAGCCTTCCTGTACATGAATAACAAACTCACTGAGAGAGAAATTAGGGAAACAATGCCTTTCACAATAACATCCAAAAAAATGAAATACCTAGGAATCAATCTCACAAAGGAGGTAAAAGACCTCTACACTGAAAACTACAGTACTCTGAAAAAGGAGATTAAAGAGGATATCAGAAAATGGAAAGATATCCCTTGCTCTTGGGTTGGAAGAACCAACATAGTGACAATGGCCATACTTCCAAAACTGTTATACAGATTTAATGCAATTCCAATCAAAATTCCAACAACATATCTCACAGAATTAGAGAAAACAATCCTAAAATTCATCTGGAACCAGAAGAGACCTAGAATAGCAAAGGCGATTCTGGGCAACAAACACAAGGCAGGGGGCATCACAATCCCTGATTTGAAATTATACTGTAAAGCTACTGTGATAAAAACAGCATGGTATTGGCAAAAAAAACAGACCCGAAGATCAGTGGAACAGATTAGAAGATGCAGAAACAACTCCAGACATACTAAGCCACCTTATCTTTGACAAAGGTGCCAAACACAGTCACTGGAAGAAAGATAACCTCTTTAATAAATGGTGCTGGAAAAATTGGCTCTACACATGCTGAAGATTAAAATTAGACCCATATCTTTCACCGTGCACTAAACTAAATTCAAAATGGATCAAAGAACTAAATATTAAAATATAAACATTAAATCTCTTGGAAAGTAGAATAGGTAAAACTCTTGAAGACATTGGTGTAGGCAAAGACTTTATGAATAAAACCCCAATAGCACAGGAAGCATCACCAAGAATCAACAACTGGGATCTCATGTTATTAAAAAGCTTTTGCACAGCAAGAGAAACCACCAACAGAGTGAAGAGACAACCCACAACATGGGAAAAAATGTTTGCCAGCTATTCCTCAGACAAAGGATTACATACAAAGAACTCGGGCCAGTGAGACGGCTCAGCGGCTTAAGCGCCTGCCTTGCAAGCGCGAAGGCCCGAGTTCAACTCCCGGAACCCACATACGAGAAAAAGGGGCCGGTGATATCGCTCAGCGGCACGGGCGCCTGCTGGCGCGCGAGGTCCTGAGGTCGTCCCCCCGGTACCCACAAAAAAAAAAAAAAAAAAACAAAGAACTCAAAAAAATCAGACCTCCCAAATTTAAAGACCCAATCCAAAAATGGGCATCTGAGATGAATAAACACTTCTCAGATGAAGAAATACAAATGGCAAATAAATATATGAAAAAATGTTTAACACCACTAGTCATTCGAGAGATGCAAATTAAAACAACACTGAGATTCCATTTCACCCTAGAAAGAATGGCTATTATCAAGAAGTCAACTAATAACAAATGCTGGAGGGGCTGTGGGGAAAAAGGAACCCTTCTCCACTGTTGGTGGGAGTGTCGACTGGTACAGCCACTGTGGAAATCTGTGTGGAGACTCCTCAAAAAACTAGGATTAGAAGTCCCATTGGGAATCCAGCTATTCCCCTTCTGGGCATCTTCCCAGAAGAATTAAAAACATCGTACCACAGCGATATGTGTGCACCCATGTTTATAGCAACACAATTTGTAATAGCCAGATCGTGGAAACAACCCAAATGCCCATCAACTGAGGAATGGATAAGAAAGATGTGGTATTTTTATACAATGGAGTACTACTCAGCCATAAAGAAAGATAAACTGGAAACTTTTATAGGTAAATGAATGCAACTCTTGAAAATACTCACGAGTGAAATAAACTGTATGCACATTTGTAAACATCGTATTGTCCCCCTAGTATGAAAATGCAATTTCACTGTGACTATTCCATTCCTTAGTCTTCTATTTTTACCTAGTTTTTACATGGCTTAATCCTATACTGAGTAATGTTTTTCTCCAAAAGGTATCTGTACATTCTCTAATTCTTGAGTTTGTTAATACATAAGAATGTTTACTTGTTGTCTCTAAAAAAAATAAATTAGGGGGCTGGTGAGATGGCTCAGTGGCTTAAGCGTCTGCCCGGCAAGCGCGAGGGCCCGAGTTCGACTCCCGGAACCCACATACGAAAAAGGGGCCGGTGATATCGCTCAGCGGCACGGGCACCTGCTGGTGCGTGAGGTCCTGAGGTCGACCCCCCGGTACCCACAAAAAAAAAAGTAAAAAAATAAATTAATTATGAAGAAAAAAAGGGGAAAACAGTGAATCAGCCGACGCCACCTTAACCAAGTGCTCAAGGTCAATGTTGTTGCCACTGAAGAGCCACATGGGCAGCACATGCCCATGATAAGACCCCTCAGGGTCTCTGCTGGTCTCATCATGAGAAAACCTCAAACAAACTCAAATTGAGGACCTTCAGTAAACATGTGACCAGGACACCTCAAAATTGCCCAGACCATGAGAAACGAAGGGGTGCCAAGGACTGACACTGAGCACAGGGAGATGCAGATGTGGTAACTAAAGGCAGTGCTGTCCAGGAGGGGAAGGCATGCTCATGCCACACACCAGAGTCACAGAACATCGTCTGCAGTTTTGTTAGTAGCCTCATGCAGGGTCGGTCCCTTAGTTATGACGAATAGACTAGGTAATATAAGGGCTACTGTTACAGCAAAGTGATCAAGGGGTTTATGGGAACTCTCTGTATTATCTTTGCAACTTTTCAATCAAAAATTAGTCCAAAATTAAAAGTTTATTTGAAGAAGTTGGGCATAGTGGCACATGCCTATAATCCCAGCAATCAGGAGGATCCCACGAGTTTGAGGCCAACCTGGGTGACATAGTGAGTTCAAAGGCAGCATGAACTACATCATAGTGAGAACTTGTTAAAAAAAAGACAAGAAACAGAAAAAGTTTATTTGAGGAAACATGAGATTTGGATCAACAAGCACATGATAAAATATTCAACATGAGGGAAATGCAAATCAAAAATACACTGTGATTTCATCTCACATCTGTTAGGATGACTAATCAGAAAGTCAAACAATAACAAGTGTTGGTGAAGGTGTGTGGAAACTGGATTCCCACATACATATATATACTACATAGTGGGGATATAAAATAAAACAGCCGCTTCGGAAAACATTACAGTTTCTCTAAAAGTTAAACATAAAGTTGGCCAGGAATTCCTCTCCTAATGTTTCCCCCAAAGAAAAGGAAATCTACATTCATACAAAGACAGGTACACAAATTTTATAGCACCTTTATTTGTAATACCCCTGAAGTAAAAACACTTCAAACATCCATCAGCAGATGACTAAATAAACAACTGGTGATCTGTCCTCACCATGGGTACCCTTCAGCAATAAAGATTGAATTGTTGATTCACACAATGACATGACTCAAAATAATGATGAGACAGAGAGGCCAGTCAAAAGAGAACATGCAGTCACCATGCCTGTAATCACAGCACCCTGGGAGGCTGAGGCAGGAGGATTGCAAGTTCAAGCACAGTCCGGGCAACTTAATGACTTCATGAGACATTATCTCAAAATAAAAATTTTAAAAAGGGCAGGGGATGTAGCTCAGGGGACCTGGATTCGATCTCCAGTACTGAATTGCGATTCTATTGATATAAACATATAACTCTATAAACTTTGAACTGACCCATAGTGACAGAAAGCAGATTTGTGGTTGCCTGGGCCAGAAAAGCAGTGGAGGGCAGGAGGGAGGGATGGCAAAGGGAAAAGGAGACTTGGGGATGATGGGTGTGTTCACTAACTTGTAGTGAAAACCTCTTGGGTGTAGACTATGAAAACATCACACCATGCCCTGTGGAGGTAAGGCCCAGGGACAGTGCTGGAGTGAGGACCTTGGGTTCCCTCCTGTAACATGGGGGCGATCCCTGTGCCTCGCACCCTCGAAGACTCCAGGCTGAGAAGGGACTGGGCGGGTCCTGCCTGTGGCCCGAAGCCTTGAGCCCTTAAACCCCAGGCTGGGCAGCCACAGGGACCGACGAACATGGGGCACCTGCTGGGGTACAGCCCATTGAGAAGGAGCGGGTGGGAGTCTGCTTATTCCCACTGTTTTCTTCCTGTAAAGAAAACTCATGATGCTACATGTACTTTGGGGTTTTCGACACAATTGTCTAAAAATAGCCTGGGCCACCACAGCCCAGTTCCTTTTTAGGAAGGGTTTGCGCAGCCCAGCCTGTCCTGGCGGCTGGCTCAGGAAGTAGAGGCTTGGCTGGGTGGGGCCTGGGGCAGGGCCCAAGCACCCAGGCCACGGGAACCCTGCCCTCACTCTGGCCAGGGCCACCTGGGCCTCCCACCTCCCCGAACAGCAAGCCAGGCTGCCAGGAGCCAGGGCAGGGCAGGGAGGGACACAGCTCTCCCCTCTAGAGCTGGGGCGGGGCAGGGTGAGCATGTGCACAGGCCCTGAACACCATAAAGGGCCTTGCCCCGTGTAAGGATTGTGGAAGTCACTGGGCACATTAGCCGGGCTCCCTGGGGACAAGAAAGTGGGCTTTCGTCCTGCCTGGAGCTGGCTCCAGGGGTCTGGTGAAGCCTCCTGGTGTCTGGACAACTCCAACACCTTCCTGTCCTGCCCAGGGCTTGGAACGCAGAGAGAGAAGGCTGCGGAGAGGAGGCAGATAGGGGAACCAGAGGCCAGGTTCCCCGCTGTGGCCTCCTTCCTCCCCGGAGAGAAACAAGCCACTGTGCACCAGCCCAAAAGCAGACCCTCCGCCCAGCAGCCCCAGGGCACTGTGTCACTGTGGGCGAGGCCCTGGTGGGCACCTGCAGATGGGATCAGAGCACATTTCTTGCCCTCCTGCTGTGCGCTAGTGACTTTCTCGACCTGAAGGCCAAGGTTGGTTTGTTAGTTTGTTTTGCAGTACTGGGGACCGAACCCAGGGCCTTCACAACTGATTTATATTCCGAGCCCTTTTTTTTGTTTTGTTTTTTATTCTGAGATAAGGTTTCACTATGTCACTGAGTTATCCAGGCTCAAATTTGCAATCCTCCTGTCCCAGCCTCCCAGAGTCCAGCCACGCACCACCAGCCCAGCTGAGTTTTCATCTCTGAGAGTCTCTGGTGCAAGATGGAGAAATCCTGCAACTCAATGAAATTTCAGAATGACTCAGAGCCTGGTATTTCTCAAAGTCTTCAAGGGAACGCTGAACACCTGGCCCAGCCCCCATCCCTTCCCCTCCAGTGCCCCACCGGAGCAGACAGCCGGACCCTTTGCAAAGAAGGGAAGCTGCCCTGAGATCTGGGATTCTCTTTGGCCCAGAGACGCTGCAGATGTGCCCACGGGAACAGCGTGGGCCTGTGTCTCCTAGAAGTTGACTTGCTTGATCACCACATCAACCCCATGTACAGGCCGGGCCACTGAGAAGTACAAGCTGAGAAGTATGAGAGGGGAGATCTGGCTGGTCTGTGGAACCCAACATCCTGCCCCCTTTCTTACTTCAAAAGTTCAGATTGCACCTTTGACTCACCCCAGACATTTCAAAAACAAGGCTCTGCGGGCCGCACGAGGGGCCCAGAACAGAGTGGTCCAAACCTACCCGGCTGCTGGAGCCTGGATGGGTCTGGCCTGGGAGGCCGCACCCTAGACCAGGACCCCATCAGCTGGGCCTGGGGCTCCAGGACCCCGATTTTCCTTGGAGTGGGCCTGGGCACCCCTGAAGTGTGAATTTATGGCTACCGAGTGTGGCGTGGTGGCGGGGTGCAGGCTTGGTGTCCAATCTTGTGGTGAATAATCCTCACGGCAAACGCAGGAGGCAGATACTCAGATCGTGCCCTGTTGTGGGCGGAATCGAGTCCCCCTCAAAATACATCTGCTGAAGCCCTAATCTCCGGTACCTCAGGATGTGACTGTATTGGAAGACAGACAATTAAAGACGTGATTAAATAAAGTCACGGGACCCTGACCTGAGAGGATTGTGTCCATATGAGAGACGAGAACACAGGCACACGGGGGGCGTAGACACAGAGAGAGGGCAGTGACCTAGACACCAAGGAGCGAGGCCTCAGGGCAACCCACCTGCGACAACTGGACCTCAAATCGCCAACCTCCAGAGCCGTGAGGAAACAGGGTTCCACTGGCAATGCCACCAGCCGGTGGAGTTTGCTACAGCAGCCTGAGAAAACCAACTCATGCCCGGTCACAGATGAGAGCACCAAGGCCTGGCAGAGCCTGGGACTGGAGCAGGGTTTGAGGCAGGGCGCCTGTCCCCAAGCTCCTTCCACCAGGTTCTCCAGGAAGGAGTGTATGACTCACGCCGTGTTCCCACGGCTCTGGCCTGAGCCTCCCAGGCTGCAGACACCAGTGCACCCCCAGGAGCCCCCTCCCAGCCCCCTCCCGCACCCTTGCCTCAGAGCAGAAAGTGATGGAGGGGCTCTGCTCCCCAGCACCCAGCTTCCTGCCCACTCTCAGCAGCCTCCACGGGCCATGGGCTGCTGTTGCCCTGGCAACCACCACAGACTCAGTGCCTCCGTCCCCCAGCTGCGGTGCCCTGCAGGGAGGGGTCTCTCTCTGAGGCCCCAGACAGCAGCTGGTTTTACAAAGGGGCAGAGGGCAATGTGCGGCCCACTGTGGCAGCAAGATCAGTACTACGCTTGGGTGGAGGGAGAGGCCGGGCCTGGCTGACTCCCCAAGAACATTCAGCTCCCCAGGATACCTGGGGGACAGTGCTGGGGCTCTCAAGGTGAGGCTCCAGAGGCCAGGGAAGGCCAGCAGCTGGAACAGAGAGGAGGCCTGCTGTCCACTTACGGCGACCCCGGCAGGCAATGCGATGCTCACAGCATCCTTCCTGCGAGGCCCAGGGGCCTGGGTAGTGAGCAGAGAACAGAGAACTCCTCAGCTTCTCTGTGGCCTTGTTGAAGGCCACAACCATTGGCCCTAGAGTCGGGCGTCCTAGCTTTTAGTCCTGGCTCTGCTGCATATCTGCTATGTGGCCTTGGGTCTGCTGCCTCGCCTCTCTGTGCCCCACCATACTTATCTGTAAATGAGGGGAAAAAACAGTATCTCGTTGTAGGCACCTCACTGAAGGCACCCCATGTGGAAGTGGCACTAGTTAGCTGAGGGGACATGAGGGGAGGCCAGGAGATTTGTATTCTGGCCCCTGTCCCCCCTTAAACAGGTCACAAGTCCAGCAGAGTTCTCCCTCCGAGCCTCAGTTTCCCGAGCTGGCAGCTGAGCAGGTGAGGCGCTCTAAGGGTTCTGTTGTACTGCTGTCCTGTCTCCTACAGGCCAGGTATGGGACAGGCACAGGGAGCACAGGGAAGGCAGGAAAAGCCAAGAGTGACCCAGCCGCTCTGCGGTATCTGCCAGGTCCCCTCCCCGGGCTCTGCTTGGTCCCGTGTCCCGTGAGAGGCTGGACTGGCACCAGCCTGTGAGCCGCGTGAGGCTTCCGAGACTCAGGAGCCCTTCTGACGGGGGCTCGCAGCCTGCAAGGTCACAGTCCCCAAGGGGCGGGGCTCCTGCTTGCGACCTCAGCAACAACACAGCCCGGCTCTGCCACTGCCACTTGGGCCCTAAGGGCCCGCCACACAGGGCCGCCCTCTGCTCTGCTCCTGGTCACCCACTCCTCCCCTCCTGAGCTCCTGGGAGGCGGCCAATGGCCCTGGCGGGTGACAGTGTTTGGCTTTCTCCCGTCAGAAGAGCAATTTTTCTTCTCCTTGGCTGTGCTTTGTTTTAATGACTTTTTGGCCCAGCGCCTAAGCTGGGTCAAAGCCTCCCTGGGGGGAGGACATTAGGAAAGGACACCACGTCTGCTGGAAGAAAATTGGGGACCATGAGGTTTGTGGCTCAAGGCTGAAGGGTGGCTCCCCAGGCCCTAGGTGGGCAGGTGGACACTCCCTGTGCCCCCGGTAAGAAGGGGAGGCAGGGGCCAGGGCAAGCGGGTGAGAAAGGAACCCTTCAGGGTGAAGGAGCTTGGGACCCGGCAGACCCCTGTCCTCAGGGGAGCCTGAAGGGTCTGCTCCGCCAAGGAGGGTGCGGTACCGTGGGGTAGGGGCCAGGTGACAGAAAGCAGCCGGCTGGGGGCAGCCTGAGCTTGCAGCAGCGAGGCCCGCCCTGTGGGGGCTGTGGTCAGGGCAGTTTTGAAGAAGGGAGCAGGAGGTGCCGCTGGGGAGCCCAGGGCTAGAGCCACCAAGGACTGCGTGGGACCACACTCCTGTGGGACACAGCCCCCAGGGGTTGTCTGCACCCTGGCCTAGTAACTGTGCGTGCTTGCACGCTTACACACACAGGTGCTGTGTGGCTCGCCTCGGTTGCCATTTCTTGGCTCTCTGCTTTGACATTTCCCTGCACCTCGGTTTCCCCACCTGCATGCATAGGCACTGTTGCCCTGCTTGCTTAGTCAAGGAACCTGCACACATGACAGCAAGTTTCAGGGGGCGGCCCAGGGCCCGAGCTAAGCAAGGGGCCAGAACATTCTGACCCTGGAGTCTTGCACACGTTTACGCCACACATTCATCATCCACCCACATGCGTAACCAACGCGCACACACGTGCATGCGCACACTGGCCACCATGGCCACTGTCTCCTGAGGGTCTGCTACATGCTGGACACTGAGCCAGGTGCTTTACAAATGCTCACGCTGACCAAATCCCACTCAGCACCTCTCCAGTGTGCTTGGCTGTAATAGAATCCAACTAAACCATAAAGACCATCAGTATTTATCGATTAAGGACCCTGGGTGCAGGTAGTCTCAGGGTGGTTTGGAAGTTTGGTGAGGTCATGGAGGATCTGTATTTTTTATCTCTCTGCCCACTGTCTTCTGTGCTAACCTGAGGTCACATAGTTACAGAATGGCTGCTGTAGCACCAGACATCATGTCTGCGCTCCTGTACATTAAAAAAGGGAAAAGCAACCTAAGAAAACTCTCCTGTCGTACTCGTCCCTTTTATGAAGAAACAAAAGCTTTCCTAGAAGTCCCCACACCCTGTTCTTTATATTTCATGGCCTGAAACTGGGTCAAAAAGAAGCTGGGAATAAGAGGATCTGGCAAAGGAGCACAGGGTGGTCCTAACAATGACCAACCGGCGGTGAGGCAAGATTTGTTTCCTGCTGCTTTGAACAAAATCAGGATTCCGGGGTCGGTGAGATGGCTCAGCGGCGTAAGCGCCTGCCTTGCAAGCGCAAGGGCCCGAGTTCGACTCCCGGATCCCACATAAGAAAAAGGGGCCAGTGATATCGCTCAGCGGCACAGGCGCCTGTTGGCACGGGAGGTCCTGAGGTCGACCCCCCGCTACCCACAAAAAAAAAAAAAAAAAAAAAAATCAGGATTCCGTTGGCCAGGAAGGGGCCAAAGGTCCAGTCAAAATGTCTATGCCTCCCCTGAGCTCTAGCCTCCGTCCCTCCTCCAGGGGGCAGTGTGGGGGACAGAAGGCACAGGGGTTGGAACTCCTCACAGTGGTGAGGACCTCAGATTCCAGGGCTGCTGCGCCCCTGAAGGCCCCAGGCCGAGCCAGAGAGGCCTTGAGGATGGCTCTGGGAGCAGGAGAGGCCGCTTTCCTGCACCCTGCCCCGGGCACCAGGACCCTGGTCACAGCGTCATGTGTCCCCCGGCCCAGATGCTTAGGCTGCGTGTCACACCCCATGGCTGCACCCAGGGCTGTCCTCCTCTGCGACCTCACAACGCACCACCTGCACCTGCTAGTGGATGCTGCAGAGGACAGTAGAGGTCACCGGCCCTGCGCAGAGGGACCACAGCGCCAGTGGCAACCCCTGACGCCAGTGAGGTGACGCATATGTGGAGACGACTGTGCCCTGCAGCGAGCACAAAGCCCCGCGGGTGGGGTTGGCCATCAGCTCCAGCATTCCCTCCTCAGGGTCCCGCTTTTCCTGGTCCTGCCTGAAGCACCTCTGCAGGCTCTGCCACACTGGTGTGTCCGGGAGCTCTGGGCCGGGCTGCAGGCTCTGGCGGGGCCCATCCTGAGGGGGCCTGGTCACTGGGACAAGCTCAGGGTCCCTGAGCCTGCAAATGCCACAAGGTCCCCTGAGCCCCTCCTGGCCATAGTGGCTGTGGTGAAAGTGACCTCCTCTATCCAGCTCTGTGCCATGCTGGAGTGGCCCGGTGACACCCTGGCTGTCCCCTCCCTGCACGCAGAGAGCCAGGGGCTGCTGTTCTAAAGCTAAAACTCCTCAGAATAGTCTTTCTTCCTTTCTTTCCTTTCTTTCTTCTTCTTTTTTTTTAATTTATTTTAAAGAGAAGAAAAAACAAAACAAATCAAAAAAAGAACAAATTTTCAAAACAACATAATATGAGGGTAACAATGGTTAATGCATTACGTATTATTATCTTTAAGTTAGTTATTCAGGATACCAGACATTAGCATTCAATTGTCCAAACATTATTGGCACAAACCTTACTCTTCAATGAACTAAGTAAAATTGGTAGTGTATCTATCTTAACCATCTTATATATATATACATTTTTTTCCCTTTCCCTTCTTTCTTTTCCCTATTTTCTTTCTTCTTTCTTTCTTTCTTCTTTCTTTCTTTCTTTCTTTCTTTCTTTCTTTCTTCTTTCTTTCTTTCTTTCCTTTTTCTTTCTTTCTTGTACCCAGGACCTTCACACCAAGCTACATCCCCAGCCCTTTTTATTTTTTATTTTGAGTGAAGCTCTCACTATTAAGTCACTAAATTTTTCAGGCTGGCCTCAAACTGGCAATCCTCCTGCCTCAGCCTCCCAGGGTGCTGGGAATCACAGTCCTGTGCCACCTTGACCAGCTTTCATATTCCCTACCCTGCCCCCTTTGCACACAGGATCCTCTGCTTTTGCTGAGCCCAGGAACCTTCCTGTGTCTCCACCTGCTGATATCCCTTGAGGCTTCCCTGTCACCATCAGCACCGACCCAATTCCCACTGAGAATCGGAGATGAAGCATGGTGGGCCTCAGCACCTGCACCCTGTCGTGTTTCCAGACCCAGAATGCCAGGCCCGTGTTTCTGGTTAGTACTTACTGTGCTTGAACTTTTTGTTTGTTTTTGTTTGAGACAAGGTCTCGCTGTGTAGTTCAGGATGGCCTCGAACTCACTATGTAGCCCAGGCTGACCTCAAACTTATGGTGATCCTCCTGCCTCAGCTTCCTAAGTGCTGGGATTACAGCCCTGGCAAAATGACAGTGTTTTTGTTTTTGTTTTTGGTGATACTGGGAATTGAACCCAACACCTTGTACAAGATAGGCAAGCACTCTGCCACTGAGCTCCACCCACAGCCCTCTGCGCTTGAACTTTAGACAAAAGCAAATAGCTTTAGTGAGCTTTAAGAAATGTTTGTACTTTAAAAAATTTAAATAGTACAGAAAATGTAAAGAAACTAAAATCTCCTTGAAGTGCTTCATTCAGAAAAAGGCGCTGTTGACATTTGGGGGACAGCCTCACCCGTGTCTCAGGATACACGCCAACATGGGGGACTTGCCACCTCCAGAAAGGGGACGCTTAGCAGTACCTGCTCCCCTGGGCATCTGCACGATGTGGACAACAGCCTGCCGGGTGTAGCTGCTGGGTTAGAATGGAGTCCTCCTTTTCCTTCTTCATGGACATTTACATTATTTCCAATTTCCTTTGTCTTAATAACGGGTAGAATATCCATGTATATCACTCTTTGCCGCTTGTCTTGCTTTCTCCAATCTGCAATTGTTGGGCTCATTAAAACCTGGGATATGTGTCCCTGAAGTGCCCACAGAAAGACTGTGAACCAACAATAACCATCAAAGTAATAACTGCCTGTCTGAAGCATGTGTGTGAGCCTGGCTTGCTGCCAAGCACTCTAGACTAATAACTAGCTTAATCCTCTCCACAAACCCAAGAGGTGGGCGTTGTTGGTACCCATTTTACAGATGAGGAAAAGTGAGGTCCAGAGTTTGTGCTGGAGGTCCCAGGTAAGAAGGGGCAACTCGCCACACTGGGAGAAATGTGTCTGACATTTTCTTAATCTAATGGGGGGGTGCTTACAAAAAAAAACACCTCACCGTTACTCCAAGACATTTTGTAATTTAGCCGCTTATTTTTGCAGTGCTGGAGCTGGGCATAGAACCCAGGGCCCCACTTCTGCTCAGCAAGCACTCTACCATTGAGCTACATCTCCAGCCCATTATTGTCAAGTTTGCTACTGGTGAGGTTGATTCATCCTTCCAAGTGTTTGCCAGCCAGTAGCATTCGTTCTCCTATGAATTACTTTTTCACTTCTTTTCTGCAGGTTTTTGACTGGGGCATTCGTGGCTTTCCGGGTTTTGAAGTTTGCTTTCCATGTTGGCGAGCTGGGCCTTGCCTTCGGGGGTGAGGCCCTGGGGGCCAGGCCTGGGCACCGGGCCCCCTTGTCTCATGCAGGGTGTAGGGTGGGCTTCTGAAACTGGGGCTCGGGACACCCCTGCACTTCCAAAGTGGGCTCAGGAGGCTCCAGGCTTGCAACAGGGGACCGACCCATTTACCTCAACTCTTTCCTCCTGCCTGCTCCCTCAGCCAGAAGTAACGACTCCCTCTGCAGAGTTCCTAGACTGAGCCTCTTCACACGTTCTCATCGTGTCCCAGGCGAGTCAGGTGGGCTGTCAGCCCCTTGTCGCACAAGGAGAAATGGAGACTAAACACAACCCGTCCAAGACTGGCACGGGGTGCCCACCTCCTCGGCCTGGTTCACCTGCTCCATCTTTGATTGCCAAGTTCGAATTGGGCCCTCTCTGAGCTCCCGGCCTGGAGAGCATGGCTGAATGTCCCTCCTGTGGAGGATGGAGACCCTGCGGCCTGGCTCCCAGACACGCCTGGGACGGGCACACAGCAGGTCCTGCACCCACCGGGCGGGCCGTGGGCCAGGGCTCCTGCCTCCCTGAGCGCTCCAGCTGGGGCTGCATGGGGAGGGAGCCCGGGAGCAGGCGGCACAAGAGCCCTTTTGTGCCTGTTGCTAGGGCCCGGCTGTGTTTGCTCAGCTTCAGTAAACAGGAGGTGCCTGGAGGCCCGCTCTGTTATGACAACTTAAAGAGCATTTGCTTTCCTTCCTGAGCCACAGGGTCAGGACGTGCTAGGTGATTCCCCAAGTGGAGCAGCTTCCCCAGGGCCAGCTGGGTGTCACCCAGCACAGGGACAGGTGGGGCAGCGTCAGAGAGGTCAACTCTGCTCCGCCCTCGAGGCTGTCACATAGGGAAGCCCAGGCTCAAGGGGCTTGGGCCCAAGGTCACGGAGAAGACGCATATTGAGACAGGGTCCACCTGTCTGTCCCTCTTGTGCTGGTTGTCAGAGTTGGCTTTGTCCCTGAAGTGTTCGTTGGGGCTGGGGGCGGAGGAGGCTGCCCATCCCCCCAGCAGCTCCTTGAACTGGTCCCTCAGAGGTGGAGAACAAAGCCAGCCATGGACATTTCTTCAGGTTCTCGATGTCTTAGGACAGAGACACACCCAGACAGACTGATAAGAATCAAAGTCTTCTTTTTTTTAATGCTTCCAATGTGCAAATTACCACTTCGGCTCTTCTGGAGCAAAAACCTAGAGGTAGCTACAAGCTAGTTAAAGAACTAAAGGGCCACGGAGAGTGCATCCAGCGAGGGAGCCCTCCCTGGTACTGCAAAAGGAATTTTCTTTGTCCCTGCCGAACCTCAGCTGTGCTGCAGGCTGTAACCTTCTTTGAGGAGAATGTCAAGGGCTACCTTTGACAGCCTCAGGGCATGAGAGGCCTCTGTGTGACGGGCTGGCCCAAGGTGTCAGGCAGCCAGTGCTCCTGTGTGACCTTCAGACAGTATCCACCCTCTCTGTCTCCCTCCCCCAGAGAGAAGGGCCAGCCACACTCTAGGCTATGCCGTGTCCCACACTGGGGATGCAGGAGGATTGGGGCCGGGCTTTGCTGACCAGAAACCGACTTCAGAGAATACCCATGCCCCCCACCTTGGGTTGCCTCTCTTGGCCTGAGCTGCACCCCCACACACACACCCAAGACTCCACAAACAAACGCTCTGTGTACCTTGGCCCAGCCTGGTCTCGCTCCAGGGAAATCCTTCAGGGAACAGAGCGGTGGAGTGGATTTCCTCAAAGGTGGGGCAGGCCATCCTGGGGAGGCCTCCTGACCCTAGGGTCACCCTAGCTTGGCAAAGAGCCTACAGTGCAGGGCCAAGCCCTGGGGGTGCCAGGATCCTGGCTCACTGTTCTTGAAACGTGCCAGTGCTGGCCCTCCTCCCAGCAGGGAAGTGACAGGGACACACAGGGTGTCCCTCACCTGAGGAGGGCATGCACCGGGTCAGCCCCCACCCCCAGTGGAGCTGGGGCTCCTGTTCACCCCACCCCCACCCCACACCTTGGTCCAGCAGAATCCTGTCTGTGGGTGGGAACTTCCAAGTCAGCACCAGCCAGATGGTGGGCAGAAGGGAGGGGAGTATTGAGTCCCTCTCCTGTGCCCAGCCCTGGGTCCCCCATCCTCCAGCTGCCATTATTGTCCCTATTTACAGATGAAGAAATCGAAGCTCAAGAGAGCAAGATGGCATTTTGGGTTTTTTTTTTTTTTTTTTTTCCTATGTGGGTACCGGGAGTCGACCTCAGGACCTCGCACTTGCCAGCAAGCGCTAGTGCCGCTGAGCGATATCACCAGCCCTTTTTTTTTCCTTTATATGGGCACCGGGAGTCGAACTCAGGACCTCGCGCTTGCCAGGCAGGCGCTTGTGCCGCTGAGCCATCTCACCGGCCCCATTTTGGGTTTCTTATGGGACAACTTGGTGTCTGGAGTTGTGCCTCCAACCTCCGTTTTGCACCCCCTTCCCAGGTGCTCACTGGCTGCCTGTGGAAAGAGAGCGTGTAGCCCCCTTTTGTGGTCCATAGCCACATGACCTCGGGCACATTACTCAACCTCTCTGGGCCTCAAGGTTAACATATATAGGACCACAATCCTATAGGACCACCTTATAGAATTGTGTAGGCATGCATTCATACTTTTTAAGACTTTAGGATAGTACCTGGTATATCATAATCACTACAGAAGTCTATCAAATGAAACGAAGATACCGTCATGACATGATGACGATGAGAAAGACAAGAATTACAGGATGAAACTATCTTGGGGAAAGCAAAACAACCCAGCCTGTGGATTCTAGAGTTTTTCAACTGAGGTGCCTCCAGCCTTCTGAGAGAGGGCTGGTTAGTCACTGAGTCACACGGCCTAAAGGCCTGGTAGGACTGGCCCTGGTGCCACTGTCTAAGAATCCTTTGAATTCCAGATGAGCTCAGAGCATTCCTCCTTAACCATCCCTGGCCCCTGGATATGTCTCCTGCATATGACCCTGATGGGTCATCCCAAGGACTGGGTGGGGCCATTTTTTTCTAAGCACTCAGTCCCAGTCAGAGATACAAGGTCACAAACCAATCAACATCTGCTGATGTCACACAGGCTGGTTTCTCTGTGTATGTCCCTGTTACAGGTACGGGGCCACCAACAGGGAACATGGTGGAAGGTCCAGCCCTCAAGGGGCTCACAGGTGAAGGGCATTCTTGCCTGTGCACACATCCCCACCATGGGATATCAGTGGGCAGTGCAGAGAAGGGACAGACCAACTTCAAGGTCACCCAAAGAGGTGACTTGGTTCAGCCCCAGAGCCATGAGGGAGAACCTGATGCCCCAGGGCTGGTACTACTGTCCCCATAGCACAGATGACAAAAGTGAAGTTCAAAGAGGTACAAGGATGCACCCAAGGTCACACAATTGGTAAGGGCCGGAGCAAAGTCCTCCCCATCTTCTGGGAGTTCCTTTTGGCCCTGACTGAAAGCCAGATTTCAATATCCTCTCCTTTCCTGGCCCATCTTTCTGTCTTGTTTGGGGGAGAAGGGATGGGAAAAAAAAGGGTAGACTGCCAAGTGGAGATTTGTAAGCCTAAGGGGAAAGCCGCAGCAGGGAGCAGGCCCCGTGGCCTGGATTTCTGGGTTCCCTCTGGTGATGGGAGGGGCCAGGAAAGATGCAAGTTTCTCGTGTGGAATGGGAAATCAGGAGCGCCATCATTTCATGAGAACAGCTGGGGCAGGGCCACAGTGATGACAGCTGCTGTTTATTCTGTGTGTACTACGTGCCAGGCACTGTACAAAGTGCCTTATATGCATTGCCTCCTTTATCCTTGTGACAGTCCCCGAAGAGGCTGCTATTATCCCCTCCTTTCAAAGGTCAGAAACTGAGGCTCAGAGAGGTTAAGTGACTTAGCCTGGGTCACCAAGCTGGGGTAGAAATCTGGGTCTGGCTTCCTCTCGAGCCTGTGTTCTGAGCCTGACCCTGCACTGCCCCACTGTTCCCCTCTGGGGAACCTGCCCCAATTTGTATGCACAGTGCTTTGGAAGAGGAAAAGAAGTGAGCTGGTGGCCTTGGATGGTAGCACTGAATGGTGCAGACTTCCAGGAAAATGCCAGTGCCGGGCTCTTTGGGATCATGGTACCAGGACCGAGGTGCTGAACAGCATTCTGGGTGGGTGTCAAGGGTGGGCTGGGTGAGCTCTGAAAGGTGCTGGAGAGACATCCATGAAAGGGAGTTGGGTGCTGGAGAGAAGGGCTCTCTGCTCTCCCTGGACCCTTCCAGAGGCTGGAAGTGATCTTGGCAGTAGGAGTTTTCCAGGGTCATATGGAGGCAGCTGGAGTGAAAGACAAAGTTGTGCCTCAGTTTTCTGCTGCTGCTGGTGGAGGTGGCCGTGGGAGTCCAGAGCGGAGAGTGGCTTTTGGGACAAGAATATTGAGGGCCACTGCTGAGGAGCCCTTGGCCTCCGTGCAGGGGGGTGTCTGTTCTGGCCGCTCCAGGGAGGGAGCAACCTGAGGACAGAGGGGTCCCTATAGGTCCTGAGACCCGGAGGGCATCAGCAGTGGCCTCCAGGAGAATCAGTCTCAGCAGACTCCAGACCAAACTCTCACCCTCACCCTCACCCTCACCCTCACCCGCAGGAGAAGCTGCCAGAAAAGATGAGACAGAGAAGGAAGCGGTGCATACACTACAGAGGCCTGGTTTCCAGTGAGGGAGGGCGCAGAACAGCAGGTGGGGAACCCGGGAGTGACACACAGCACACCAGCACTCCCTTCATTGGTCTCTAAGTAACAAATCACCCCTCAACAGCACTGTGTTACCATATCCCCAAGTGCTAGGGTGACTTGTTCTCGTGAGATCAGCCTGCCGTTAGGAGATGGAGCCTGGTCAGGGAAGAAGTGGGTCACTGGGAGAGTGACCTGGAAGGGTGCATCTCCCTCCCCAGCTCCTCCCTTCTCTCTCTGCTTTCTAGCCACTGTGACTCAAGCAGCCCCTTCCATCATGACGTTCTGCCTTGGATCCTGCTGACCATGGGCCAGAACTTCTAAAACTGAACCAAAACAAACCTCTCCTGCTATAAGTTATGAGTGTCCCATATTGAATCTTAGCAAGGAGAAAGTGACTGACACCCAGGTCCCACCTCTTAACAGCACACTTTGCTATGAACTCTTCAGTAGATTAATCCACAGACAAGATTAACGCCCATGACCTAACCACCTTCCAAAGCACCCCCTTTGAAGGCATGAGACTTTGGAGGGACGTTTTTGTTCTACACCATAATAGCGGCCATCTTTGGAACTCTAGCTACCATATTGGCTAAACATTCACGGTGCACTTATTATCAACCCAGCACTAAACACTGGGGAGTCAGCCCTGACCCACAGAGACAAAAACCCCTACCTTGTGGAGCTGACATTCCAGTAGGAGAAGCCAGGCTGTCAGCTAAATAAACAAGTGAACTAGATGGCACCCTGAGTAGCGCAGATGCTAAGGAGTAGAGCAGTCTGGCAGGGCACTCAGGGAGAGGGGTGGGGGACCTGAGAGGTGGGTGGCCTGGGGACCAGTTTCTAGGAGACAGACCAGCGGATCCTCTGGAGCAGAGGCTGATGGGGCTGCAGCTGAGAGGTGGGAGGCAAGCACAGCCAGGCAGCTGGACCAGCACATGTGGCCAGCCTTTGTGGGGACTTTGGCCTCTGCTCTGAGCAAAGCAGGGCCTATGGAGAGTTTTGAGCAGAAACAAAGAACCTCTTACTCCTTGCATGCTTTTAAAGATGAGGAGCTCATCCCTTCATTGTTTATGGGGTCTTTCTTGTTGAGAATGATAATGAGCCTCCCTTTTATCCTCCCCCCATTATGGCCACACTCTGAGACCACTGCAAGTGTCTCTCCCTTATCCTGTTATGTCTTAAAGGAGGATGCTAACTCTCTGCATCTTCTCCATGCTGTGCCCCAGCCAGTTCTCTCACCAAGCCATATATGCCTTCTTACAGCTTGTGTCTAGATATCCCCCCAAAGCCTCACACAGTCATAGGTGGGGTTTTTCAGACGTGGCTGGATCTAGAGTGTGTGACACTGGGATCGATTATGGTGCAATGCTAGGCTCAAGGGCATTAGGGTTAAGGGTGTGAGTGCTACCTGCCCTAAGTAGCTTGGATAAGATATAAGGGATAGAGCTGTGTCCCTTGCTTTTTTTGCTACCTTCTGCCCACCATGAACTGTTTGTCCTCTGCGATGCCTGTCTGCCATGCCACCCTGCCTTGGAGCCAGCCAAGGTTTCAGTATAGACTGAAACTTTACAAAGTGTTCACACAGTGAACCAAATAAACCTTTCCTCCTTTAACTTGGTGATGGGTATTTTGTCTCAGCAACAAGAGAAAAGTAACTAAGACCTGCTTCAACCTGAATATTCACCATGCTGGTCACTCCTGTTTGCCCTTTCTCTAAAGCAGAGGGTGGAAAACATCAGCCCAAGGGTCAAATCTGGCCCTGCACCTGTTGTTATAAATAAAGTTTTATTGGAACACAACCATGCCTGTTCATTTACTGTTGTCTGTGACTGCGTATGTGCTGCTTTGGCAGAGAACAATGGCTGTGAGGAAGACTATGACCCACAAGAGTTTGAGAGATTTACAAGTTGACCCTTTTCAGAGGAAGTTTCTGAGCCTGTCCTAAGTGCATGTACCTTAAGTTTCATCATGATTGTGCTGATTTGCTGTCCTGAGATTCCAGTGAGGCAGGGGGGCACATATTGTACCTGTAATCCCACCATTCCTGGAAGCTGAAGCAGGAGGATTGCAAATTCGAGCCCAGACTTAACGTGAACTTGTTGCAAAATAGAAAATAAAAAGGGTCTGGAAATGTAGCTTTAAAAAAAAAAATGTGGGGCCAGTGAGATGGCTCAGCGGCGTAAGCGCCTGCCTTGCAAGCGCAAGGGCCCGAGTTCGACTCCCGGAACCCACATACGAAAAAAGGGCTGGTGATATCGCTCAGCGGCACGGGTGCCTGTTGGCACGCGAGGTCCTGAGGTCGACCCCCGGTACCCACAAAAAAAAAAAAAAAAAAAAAAAATGAAGCTGGGAGGCTCAGAAAATCCTAAAATACAATATTCTCATGCTTTTGGTATGTTTTTGCACAAGTCCAATATTAATTTATACAAACATGTTTTCAATTAGACTTATACTCTCATTATCCATAAATATTTCTAGGGTATGTGGCTTGTGAAGTAAAAATGTGTTTCTCTGTGTCTCCATGAACTGTCAATATGACAGCCCCTCCAGTCTTACTCTGAATCCCTTCATACTGTTGTAAGGGGAACCCCAATGGGGACAAGACCAGGGTGATATCCTAAAATGCAATTAAGAACACAGATTCCCTGGGCATGGTGGTGCATGCCTGTAATCCCAGCACTCAGGAGGATCGCCATGAGTTCGAGGCCAGCCTGGGCTACATAGTGAGTGAAAGACCAGCCTGAACTACATAGCGAGTCCCTGTCTTAAAAAAAAAAAAAAAAGAACCACAGATTCTTAACTCTGAGAAATAACATTAGAAACCACAGCAGGTGCGAGGCCCACATGGGGCTGAGTACCTGTGGCTGGGACTGCCCAACCGCATCCGCGCTGCCCTCCCTGCCAGCCGCCTCCTTGGAAACTTAAATTCTCCCAGGATTTTCAAAGCACATATTTTTTTTTCAGTCACTATGGTCATGAAGCATGAAAAGAAAGCCCTGAATTGTTTTTATAGAAGAAAGAGAGAGGAAAAAAAAAGAAATCACTAAAAACTTTGCAGTTTCAAAAACCCACGCTTCATCCTGGGGCTACCTAACGACTATGTGCCGCACTGCTTACAAGCTTAGACAAGGACCCTGAAGAATAAAATCTTCTCCTCCCCTTAACCGCACCTTTCAGAATCCGTGCCCCCATCTGTAACTAAGCCACGTCGTCTCCCTTGCCCTGGGCCCCTACACATTTGTGTCATAAGAACCCCAAGCCCCTCCCCCATGAGCTGCTAGGAGGTTCCAGGAGGGGCGAAGGAGGGAGCCCCAGAAGCAGTAGCACTGGGTGTCCTGGAGTGAGGGCTGCAATGCACGCAGGAAGATGCTAGAGACAGGAGCCCAGGCAGCTCTCTCGGTCCCTGCTGGGACGCAGGGTTGCAGGGTCCTACGGCTTGTGTGGGCACCACGCGTGTGCAGGCATCGCAGGAAACTTCATGAGTGAAGCCTGTGGGTGAAGAGCTAAGAAAGAAAAAAAAAGGGGGAACAAAAACAGAAAAGAAAAGAAAAAAAAAGAAAGCAGTGAGTGCCACCGGCAGGGGACAAGGCTTGGAACACAAATAAAAGGACAGCCTTTGGGGCCGGTGAGATAGCTCAGCGGCACAAGGGCCTACCTGGCAAGCCCAAGGTCCTGAGTTCAACTCCCGGTACCCACATATAAAAAAAAGGGGGGGGCCAGCCTTTGGACCTTGACCCCAGAGTGGGGGCCACAGACCCATCCACACCCAGACCCTGCTCTAGGTTCCATGAGGGACCCCTGGCAGGCTCATTCGCCTCCCCCTGAGGTCCTCTGGATACCCAGACCTCCTTCTGATGCCACCCAAATCCTGTTTGGGTCACCGGCCTGGCAGGGAGCCTGATGCTGGCCCTCAGCCAGACTGTGCCTCCCGTGCTTAGGGTCACGTTTGGAGTGGAAAGGCAGCTGCCCTGCCAGGTCTTCCCAGCTGTAACCTGAGGGTGAGGTCATTTCCCTTTCTCATTTGTTCCATGAAAAACCTTCTCCCTAAGTTTGTGGCTAGGAGGGCACTGCTCAGAGCAAGCCCCTGGGGAGATGGACGTGGCTGCAGGAGAGTGTGGAGCTCTGCACAGAGTTTGGAGAGCTGCCAGCTCATGTGGATGCCTCAGGGGCTGGCTAAGACCTAGGCAGGCTGTCCCAAACCATTTCTTTTTTTTTTTTTTGTGGGCACCATTCGAACTCAAGACCTCAGGCACCAGCAGGCACCCGTGCCACTGAGCAATATCACCGGCCCTTTTCTCATATGTGGGTACCAGGAGTCGAACTCAGGACCTCGCACTTGCCAGGCAGGCGCTTATGCCGCTGAGCTATCTCACCAGCCCCCCATTTCTTGTAAAACCCCTAGAACTGTTGATCAAACTGATCCCTAACATTCTTATCTGTCTCCCTCCCTCCCTCCTTACATCCTTTCTTCACTCCCTCTGTACTGGGGATTGAACCCAGGCCATTGCTGAGCCCTTTTTATTTTTTATTTTGGTAGACAGTCTTGCTAAGTTGCCCAAATGGACCTTGAACTTCACAATCCTCCTGCTTCAGCCTCCCAAGTAGCTGTGATTACATGTATATGCCATTATGCTCAGATTCTAGTTTTTCTTAATAAATACAAATGGCTGATTAGTTTATTGTCTAGGTCAAAATATGCAAGATATATGTGCCAGGTCAGACAGCTGAAACCTGCTACAGGGGCTATCTGAGACTCCCAGGTCTGGTAGAAAGCTGACCAGATCGAGGAGCATAAAAAATGTCACCTCCACCTATTAATCCTGCCATTCATTCATCCATCCTTCCATTCCTCCTCCAATCTTCTCTTCCATTCTTCCTGCCATTCTTTTACCCACCCTTCCATCACTTTTTCCTTATTTTCTTTCATCCTTCCATTCATCTATCCCATCCAACTAATCTTTTATCCATTCATCTTTTTCCTTTCTTTCCTTTCTTCTATTATATCAGCCTTCCTTTCCCCATTCATCCATTCTTTATCCTTCCACCCTTCCATTCAATATCTATCATTCTTTCCTTCCATTCAAGTGTCCCTTCTTCCTTCCATCCTCATTCCTTCAATGTACCCATCCAACCATCTGCATTCCTTCTGCCCACCTATCCTTTCTAGCCATCCATACACCCATTGATAAAGTTATTATGACCACCTACTTGAGCTGGAAACTGCTTAGATTTAAATATTCACATCTATATTTGCGTCTAAATTTTGCACTCTGAATAAACCATGAGCCTCTTCTGGAAATATCTCATTGGCAAGACACTCCAGAACCTTGAGGTACAACTTGAGAAATGCACAGTAGATCTATTCACAAGAAGTAGTGGAAGTCAGAAGGAGATGGTCAGGGCTTTGCCTGGATGTTCTTGAGAGAGGTGAGGAATGGGAGTTCTTCAGGCACACGAGGAAGGCTTTCAGGTTGAAGGGATGGAACGGGCAGAGACACAGAAGCATGAAAGAGCACAGAGGTTCCTAAACACAAAAGAGGCTACCGTGGAGGAAGAGGCCATGAGTGTGGAGAGAAGGAGGCTGGGGAATGAAGCGGGAGTCCAGTCCCCGAGGCCATGCAGGCCACGCTAAGAAATTGGGACTTGGTCCTGAGGACGGTAGGAGTACAGGAAGGAGAGCACTCTGGCAGCAGCAGAGAGGAGAGACTGTTGGGGGTTGGACTTTGTAACTGGAGAGGATGAGTTGGAAGGTCAGTCCGGTGAGCAGCAAGGGAGAGAAGATGTGGCCTGGCCATGGTGAAGAGGGTCAGATGGAGACAGTGGGTGGCACTGAGTGCTATTTAGGAGGCAGAGGGAGCAAGAGGGACAGATGCTGCAGTGGCGACACTGAGGGGATCCCTATTGGGTGGTCAGGGCAATGATGTTGGAGCTGGAAAGTGAGGAAAGACAGAGGTGGGAGGGCAGGTGGCATCTGGATCCAGTTAGGGGGACCCTGAGGCCTTGAGGCTTCCAGAAGGAGGAGGTAGTTGCCAGTGGGCACATGGATCTGGTGTATAGAACCAAGCTGGGCTTTGCTGCCTATTAGCTCAGCTGCCCATGACTGCCCTCAGAACAAAGCTGGGCACCCATTCATTCATTATTTATTCATTCATTCACTTTCAAAATTTGCCATAAACACCAAGTACCTGGCTCCATTATGGGCTGTGGGATACAGATCATTAATGTCCCTGGCTTCCAGGGACCTGCATTTCAGTGATGGCAATTCCCACCGGACATTTCAGGAGCCTGAGTCTCAGAGAAGTGAGGACACACAGCAATGGTGGTCAGACGGGAGCAGAAGCTGAGGCTCCAAGGGACTGCTGAATGGGAAGTAGGACTGAGTGGGGCTTCAGGGACCCAAAGAAAGCTGTGCCAGATGCTGCCTGACTCAGCAAATGGATTTTCTGCTGCAGCTGAGGGCCCAAAGCATAGAAGGAGGGGCATGGGGGAGATACCCAATGGGACAGCCAGGTGGTGGCCAGAGCTTTGGCTATCCTTTCAGGGACTATTTGGTTTCTGCTTCCTTTCCCTGCTGGAACTTGCCTCTCCATGATGCCCCTCAGTCCTGCCTGTGTCCTCTGCTTCCTGCCCCAGCCTGGGTTCCCATGCTATCTCCCCCCACCCCCATCTCTTGGCAATACCTCTCTTTTTAGCCAGACCCTGGGCCTCTGGCTGTGGGGTCTGAGACACATTATCTGGCCACTCCATTTATTCCTTGTAAAGTGGCACTGTCTGAGTCCATGGACTGGAGCAGGTTTGGTGACCAGGGCGGACCTTTGGGATGTGCTGAGCAGAAGCTGAGGCTAGAAGAGACACGGGCCCCAACTGTGATGATAAGTGCTCACATTTCTTGAGCACTCACCGTGTCCAGACTTCATCTTCACAACAAGTTTACAAAGTATGTCCTGTTACCATCCCCTCATTTGTAGATGAGGAACCCGAAACACAGAGGGGTTCGGTAACTTGCCCCAGGTCACACCGCTAGTAAGTTTCAGGGCTTACATTTGAATCCCAACTATGTGGCATCAGTCTCCATTGCCCCAATACTGGGCTGTGTTTTCTCTCAAGGCTCTGTCCTGGCCATTACTTTTCCAAAAAGGGGCAGGACCACATTCATCATGGGGAGAGGAGGGTAACATGCTCAGGATAGAGAAGAGATGGGTTGGGGATGTGAGGACCCATGGGGAATTTTTGGAATCACTTTCCCCCTCTCTTCATTTGGTTAGCTGCTGCCCACCTCTTAGGACTGAACTCAATGGTCAGCACCCTCCTACATACCCGTGGAGGACAGGTAATGACCTTATTGCATCCAGCACTTTCTCTGCACCAGGCACTGGGCCAAGCATTTGGCTTGTTCTCTCAATGAATTCTCAGTCTGTCAGTACCTGACATGGCCAGGTAGAGGTCTCTGGTGGCAGCTGCAGAAGCTCACTGGAGCCAGTTTAGAAGAAAGTGGGCTTTGCTGGTGAGCCTGGAGGTCTTGAAAACACCAAGTCTCATAAAGGATTGCAGGCAGATACATACTGAGACCCCGCAGATCTACTCTACATTCCTGTCACTTACAGTCTGAGGCCTTAGTATCTGTCCCTCATCTGCATTTCTCCCTGTGGCCCAAGAAACCTGGGACAGAAATCTGCTCAGCATAGGAGGAACTTTGCCAAGCTGTTCAGACACGCAAGAGGTTGCCTTGGTAGATGGTGTCAGCCGACTCCAGGACATGAGTCAGCAGTACAGGAAAGGTGTGTAGAGTGCTCCAGTTCTGAGAGGGCTCAGCCTAGGCAGCCTTTATGGGGCCCATCCCCTTGGAGCCACTCCGGACTGTGAAATGCAGAAGTATATTTCTAACTGCCTCCTACAGGTCTCCCTGGGATGTGCAGTGGGCATCTCAAACCAGGCACCGAATCCCAGTCCCTGCTCTGTCCCTACACATGTCCCTCCCCAGCTCCATAGATATCAGCTCCATCTTCTCAGGTGCTCAGGTCCAAAACTTCCTAGTCACCCTTCACTCCTCTTCCACCCCGCATCTCATCATCTGTGCACAGTTCTTCCTACCTTCTGAACCTCCTGATCCAGATTTGTCCCACCTGCCCTGGCTACCAGCCTGGGCCATGCCACCAGCCTTTCTCATCTGAGTAACTGCTGCAGCCTCTTAACCAAATCCGTCCACTTGCAATCTGTCCTCAACACAGGAGCTGCCGCAGCTGGGATAAGAGTCCCCCAAAGGCCTGTGCTAAAGGCTGGGTCCTTAGCCCATGATGCTATTGGAAGGCTACAGAACCTTTAAGAAGTGGGCCCTATGAGAGGTCTTCCAGTCATGAGGGGGGCTGCCCTTGAAGGGGATACTGAGACTCCTGCCCTTCTTCTTCCTCTCTCTTTCGTACCCAGTCGTGAGGTGAACAGGCTTCCTCTGCCACAGCTCCTACCATGATGGGCTGTGCCATCACAGGCCCAAAACAATGGGGCCAACCAGCCCTAGATGGAAACCTCTGAAACTGTGAGCTAAAATAAGCCTTTCCTCTTTTTTTCCTGATGTATATCAGGAATTTGTTCCAGTAACAGAAAACTGACTAACACAGGAGCTGTCTCAATATAAGTTGGCTCTTGTTTTTCCTCTATTTGAAACCTGCCATGTTGCCCACTCACTCGGAACAAAAGCCAGTTTGCACAAAGCTTCCCATCTCCCTTCTCCCCTCTTCCCAGCTATTCTGTGCCCTTTGGCTGAATGGTCTTTGTGGAGCTCTCCGTGGTCCTGAACCAACTCATGGTCCTTGCCCTGAGTGACGTGGTTCCTTTGGGAAGTGGATGCATGGGGAGGGGATCTTGAGGCCCCAGAGAACCTACCTCTCCTTCTCTACCCCCAGGTTAGACTTGCTTCATTTCTTTACACTAAATCTTTATCTCTGAGGTCTTGGCTGAGTTGACATCTTCTCAAGATTTCTTGGGTTGTGCAAAACTGAGGAAGGTCTCCCCCTTTTAGTTCATGTGGGGTCCTGTGCTTCCCAGGTTCTAATGTGTGGTGGTTAATATCTGACCCCCCCAGTCGCTTGTAGGCTCCAGATCTATCTCCTTCACTGTTGTGTCCCTAGCATATAGACAATGACAATAAACACTGGGCAAATGAATGAATTCATGAAAGAAATGAATGTGTGGTAGATGGCCTGGGGGAAGGAATGGCTTTATATAGTTTGTTCCCACCCTTTGATTAATCCAGAACTACTCTGCCAGGCTCTGTGTTAGGAAGAGTTTAGCATGATCCTTCCCCAAAGGAGTGCATGATTTGGTGAAGGAATAGAAGTTGATAACCTGAGCCCCATTTTACAGATGGAGAGACTAAGACTCAGAAAAATGGATGCAATTCTTCTGCAATTGCATCCCCCTTTTTGGTCTGAAACTTGTCCCCATCCCCTGGCTATGCCATCACTTCCCTTCTCTAGATGACAGTTTATGCTCCTGTGTAATGGAGACACTAGGTGAAATCTACCTCTAGAGAAAAGTCCAAACTCCAGGATTCCAGGGAATATTAGGACCTATGGGCTTCATCTCTGTTCTTTGGGCAATAGCTTCTGGGGCCATGAGCACTATACCAGAGACGCCCTTATCAATGGTTTTGTTGTCCAACTGCTATCATCAGAATCAGGGTGGGAGGCTCCTTCCTGCCAAGAGCTGGATTCTTGCAAAGACATTCGCAAAGACACTTCAGCCTCTGAAAAAGTCCAGACTGTTGAGTCCCTTGGGAGATTTTTATCATGGATGGTAAGTGATGTGGCCCAACCTGGCCTCAGTCTGTCCATGGCCAGAGGCCCAAGACAACACATATCACATCCCCTGGTTGGCCTGTGACCTCTGGGGAAATTCCACTGGTTCCCAGTCTTGGATCCTTCCCCTAAAATGGTTCAGAGGGCTGGAAATGAAAGGCCTTGGGCTAGAGTCTGTGTGCGCCTTGGGGAATTGTCCCAGGTATCCACCCCATGGCCATATCAGGATCTGAAGAGTCCCATGTGTTGGCTTCTGGGACAGTGGAAGCTGAATTCCACAATGTTTTGATGTTTTAAAAAATAGGCCATTTTATTGTAGTTACACAATAAAGACTATTTGCTTAAAGGACAATGGTTTTGAAAACATGTTGTCTTAGTCCATTTGGGTTGATATAGCAAAATACCATCAACCAGGTGGCCAATAAGAAACAGAAATTGATTTCTCACAGTTCTGGAGGCTAGGAAGTTTAAAATCAAGGTGTGTGCTGGCAGATTTGGTGCCTGGCTTTCTTGTTCTTCAATGGCACTGTCTCACTGAGCCCTTACATAGTAGAAGGAGCAACGCAGCTTTCTGGGGTCTTTTTAAAACAATGATACTATCCCTTTATACAAAGGGCTCCACCATCATGATGTAATCACCATCCAAAGGCTACATCTTCCAGTAACATCACAGGGTATTAGGTTTGAACATATGAATCTTTTTTTTTTAATTTTTTTTTACTTTTTATTATTATTTTTTTTGTGTGTGTGTGTGGGTACCGGGGGTCGAACTCAGGACCTCACATGCCAGCAGGCACCTGTGCCGCTTAGCAATATCACCGGCCCTTTTTTTGTATGTGGGTACCGGGAGTCGAACTCAGGACCTCGCACTTGCCAGGCAGGCGCTTATGCCGCTGAGCCATCTCACTGCCCCTGAACATATGAATCTTGGAGAACATAAATATTCAGACCATAGCACATGGAACCCATGACAGAAAAATAACTGAGTGGGCAGTTTAACCTGGAGATTCTAAGTTAAAGCAGGACCAAGCAGCACTTGAAGGGGATAACTTGGCTTCTGCTCAGAAAAACGTGGGGAATCAAGGTGCAGTCTGCTGGGGAAAGAAAGGAGAGGAGGAGCAACTTTAGGGCATGGAAACCTGATAGGGAGGCTACTGAAGGCTGGCTTCGTGACCTTCTAACTCTGGCCGAAAACTGGAGGTGTCAGGAAGGGAGCAAACACAGCACCACAACAAACCCCACCATCTTTGTCCACTTTGTCAACCACAGACAAGGGTGGCTTAGACAACAAGGGTGGCTTATCTCTCATTGTTCTAGAAGTTCAGGATGAGGGTGCCAACATGGTTGGGATCTGGGGAGGGTCCCCTTCCTGGCTTGCAGTTGTCACCTTTGTGTGGTGTCTTCACATGGTGGAGAGAGAGAAATCACCTCTCCCTCTCTTGTCTCTTCTTACAAGGGCACTCATTTCATCATCAGGGGTCCACCTGCAAGACTTAATCACCTCTCAAAGCTATCATCTCCAAATTCTATTACATTGAGGGTTAGGGTATCAGCACATAAATTGGGAGAGGACAAATATCAGTGCACAGCACCCCACCACCACTGTGTCTGGGGGAGCAGGAGAGGCAATGGTGGCATTCTCCAGCTCTCAGCAACTGTGATGTCATCAGGTGCATGTGCCCTCCACACTCACTTCTAGCCCAGTAAAGAGACCCCGAGATGTCAGGAGCCTGGCCGCCGTGGACAAGTCAACAGCTCTGTTCATGTCCCACCTGTAAAATGGGGCAATTTAGAGGTTCCCCGAGGGCTCCTGGAGCCAGAGATGCCAGAGCTCCCACCCTAGATGTTATGGGGGCAGGGCTGGTCCTCCACACAGAGTGGCCGGCTCCAAAAGCTGGCAGCAGTTGTAGCTGGCCACCCACGCGCCGGCAGGCAGGAGGCAGGGTGCTGCAGCCTCGTTGCCAAGAGCACAGAGAACTTTCCACTGGGTCCAGATTTTCCATCACCATGGCAACTACTGGGGGTTGGAAACAGAATTCCTCAGAATTCTGAGCAGATTATATGGGGGAAGAAAGAACAAGAAAGTGAGCCCTGAGCTCACAAGGTCAGGACTAGCACCCAGTAGGCCCCACGCCTCCCCTCTGCCCTCTTCATTCCCTTCTCCCTCTTTTAAGGTTTCTCTCTGTCTCCTTTTCTCATCTCTCTGCATCCTTCATTCCCACTCCTTTCCCTGGATCCTTGCCCCCAGATGCTGTGGCTGCTGCTGGTGTCGCTGGCACGTGCTAGGCACCAGGCACCATTCCTGGTGCTTCACACCTGTGAGCTCGCTTAACCTCCCAGCCCTGGGCAGTGGGCGCTATGGTCATCCCCACTTTATAGATAAGGAAGCAGAGGCCCAGAGAGGCACCATGGCTTTCCCAGTGCACACAGTAAGTAGCAGACTCCAGTGACTTCACCCCTGGCCTATGGTGTCTGGATTGGCTTCCTTATCTGAGAAACTCAGGGGCTGCTAATGAAATGGGGGCAATACAGGGGGCAGAGAGGAGGCAAGGTGGCACATGACCATACTCTGGAGACCCCAGAGGTCCTCCCCACTTCTCCCTTCCCTCTGTCTTCAACCCTTATGAACTTCTTGGTTTAAGCCAGGGCAGACGGCAATGCCAGCTATCGGTATCTTCCTGATACCACTTTGGGCTGACATCCTGGTCTTGGCTGGCCAATGCTCTCTTGTTCAGGCCCAGGAAAGGCTCCCTGGCTTAAGGATGTCATTGGGAAATCTGGGAAGCCAGAGACCTGGGTGCCATTCCCAGCATCCTCCCCATCCTCCCTTGGGGGGTGGAGAAGAGACCCTGGCCTAGGGAGCCTGGTTTGTGCCAGCCCTGATCCTGCAAGACACTGATTCAGAATTCCAGGGCCTCATCACTCTCCTCAGGGCCTTTCAAGTGATGATGAGGGATCAGTAAGTACATTGTGGAAGCAGCACAGATAACTCAGCCATCCTGGTCACTTAGTATGACCTCATGGTGAGGACTCAGACAGGCTTATGAACACCAGGACAAACCTGCGACTGGGAAAGATCTGCTTCTCCTCTAGGAACCTTCTGTTCATGGCTTTAAAGATAGCACACTCCTTTCCGGGCTAGCTCTGCTTGCTCCTCACTCCTCCCTGGCTTCAAACCCTGAGGCTCAATCTCCTCCTGCTCATTGCCTTTGGTGCAATATTTGTTTCCCAGTCCCTCTGTATATTGTCTCATAATTCTTTCAAATCTCTGGCTCAAATTTCCAAAAGAGAAACCTCTTAATTGCTATCACCATGATTGGACAGAACTCTCCCTCTAGACCATCCCCTTGGCTGCCTTCCAGTCTACTGATTGGCTGCCCTGGGTCTAGTGCTCCCTCTGGTCCAATCAGCTGAGGCCAAAGTTGGGATTTATGTTACCAAATGTTTTTGTTAAGATGATAGATGTATTTTCTCAACCTTTAAGTGATTTGTGGATTCTTTGACCTGAGCAGTCATGTCAGTAACTTGGAGTTGTGCCTTATGCCCTGGTGATTATTTGGTTGCTTCTCTGCTGCAATACAGCCAGTTAAGTTGGAGTTTCTGTTATTGGCAACCAAAACCTGGTGGCCAACACCCCATTTCTTGGGTTTATAGCAAAAGTGAATGAGTCACAACCTGTTTTAAGCTCAGAAATGACCTTACAGAGCTAAGGTGATGGGATCCAGAATATTGCCCCTGGAAACCCGGAGGTCCTGCTTCTGTTCCTGAGCCTCCCTCCAAGGACCAGGAAAAACTGCCTAAGGGTCTTGTGCTCCCATCTGCAATCATTGGCAGCTATTCCCTGGGTCCAAGATGCCTAGGCTCCAAAGGACTAGAGCTGATGTTCACCTAAACACTCCTGCCATTTTGGTCAGGAGAGGACCCTAAAACACAAACCAGTCTCTGAGAGCATGTGAGCACCCCATGTGAGGAGCCAGCTTTCTGTCACCCATGTGGGGGTGCATACCTGCAGCCACAGGCTTTCCCAGACCTTGCAGGGCTCAGCACAGTCTCCAAGCAAGCCAGGCTTCCCTATGTCTCCCCTGCTCCTAGAGCCTCACAATCAAAGGGACCGCAGCTACAACCCACGTATCATTCTTGCCACAGTGTGTGGGCGGGTGAACCAGCTTAGCCCTAGACAGGGAGGCTGGGAAGACAGGGTGGCCATGGTGGCAGAGGATCTCTTACTCCAGAGCAGAACTGGGTGTCAGAGAACACCCAGCCCAATTCCTCCATCCTGCTGCCTCTGGTGCTGCAGAACCGCCTTTCAGCATTTAATGGGGTCGTCCTCCACATAAATAAAAATCAGCTTCCTGGTAACTTCCCCTCATACGGCTTTCCCGTGAGGCACGGAGTGGGCATGTTTAACCCCACCAAGCCCACCCAGGTCTGCGGCCTCCACACGAGTCTCAATCTCAGAACCCTCACCAGAAGCATCATTTCTGTCTGTCGTCCTTTTTCTGAAGTAGGGAGGACAAACTACAGCCTAAGGGCCTCCAATCGGGCCCACCACCTGTTTTTGTAAATAAAGTTTCATGGACACACAGTCACATCTATTTGTTTGCTATTGTTTGTAGCTGCATTTGTGCTGCAAATGCTAAGTTGTGTGGTTGTAACAGAAACTATGTGGCCCACAAAAGCTTAAAATATGAGGCATGATTGAAATATATGGTGAATATTTAAACTTTAAAAATTATGACAGTAAAAGCCACATTTCCATTAATCCTTCAAAATATTTCCCCTCACTTTGAACACATAATTCTTGCCACTTTCTGAAGCAGTTCTGGAAATTCTCCTTTGTGAGTGTTAGAGGCACTGTTGTGGCTGACTCAATGTCTTGAATCAACTCGAAATGTTTCCTTTCATGGTCATTTTGACTTTGAAGATGAGCCAGAAGTCACATAGTGCCAGATCCAGTGAATAAGGTGGATAAGGACACACTGGAACGTTTTTACAAAACTGCCTTTCAGTTGGATGGCACTCAGCTGCAGCATTCACCATATTTTTTATCACATCTTGTAAAGACACTCACAAAAAAGAACTTTCAGAACTGCTTCAGAGAGTGGCAAGAATGATGGGGTAAACACCTCTGAAGCAAGAGAGAGTATTCTGAGGGAGTTAATGGTAGTGCTTCTTTTACTGTCATAAAATATTTAAAGTTTAAATATTCACCATGTAATTCAATCATACCTTGTATTTATGCCTGGCCCTTTATGGAAAAGGTTTTCTGACCCTTGTTCTAAAGCATTAGTGTTCTGCTATGTGGAACAGGAGAGCCCGGGGATGAGCGTTAGGAATGGACACCCTCCTCGCCCTTCTCGAATCCTGTGTATAACACTCTGTGGCATCAGATGCTATGAGTTTTGAGCAGCCACGGTCCAATTTTGGCTCCCAGAGAATGGGCGGTCAACAAAACGCCCAGGCTATGTTCACACAGCCTTTGCTAGGTCCTTTGCAAGCTCCTCAAGTCCTTGAATTTTGCAGGACTTACATTTGTCTTGGTTTGGTTTCCTTTTGTTGCCTTTGTTCCAATCTCGTGCCTTATAGACTCTTTTGAATCCTTAGCCTCTGTCATTGTATGAGTTAGTCCACCCAGCTTTGTGTTTCCATATATTTATTCAGCTTCTTTTCTGTGCATTCAACATATTGTCAAGTTTGAAAGAGCCCCATGGAGACCTCCATGCCAGGTTGTAATTGACCTCCTAGCAAATGCTTCTTAGTCACATTAACCAACCTGCTGTGTGCTGTCACCCCTCTCTACCTACAATCTGCAAGGCTCCATTTTACCTTCCCCAACCTCCCAAGTCTGGGGATCGAACCCAGGGCCTTCACGCTAAGCCTCGTCCCCAGATTTTTTAATTTGAGACAAGATCTCATTAAGTCACTAAATTGCCTTGCTGGGCTCCAACTTGCAAGCCTCTTGTCTCAGCCTCCCTTCAGATGCTGGGGTTACAGGCCTGCGCACTGCACCTGGGTCCACTTTACTCTCATAAGTTGGGGTGTTGTGGGACATTTTGTCCAGATATCTGGCTGGGCTTCTAGCCTCAAGGATTGCTGCTTATATTTTAGAAAATTGAACCACAGAACAGAAGGAACTTTGGAAATCACCTAATTGATCCTCTTTTCTCACAGATGGGAAAATTGAGGCCAAGAAAGTGATGATCCACAGTGGCAGAGAAATTGGTGGTGGAGCCAGGAGGAGGGTTCTCTTTGTGTGACACCGCGATGCTTCAGACCAGATATTAAAGGAAGTAACTGCTATGGTCCAGGCACATCACAGATCACTGCAACGAAGGTCTTCCTTGCTCACACTGGTCCTGGGTGGATATTAAGGGCGAGGGTCAAGCTGTCCTCCACACTGACCTTCAGAGGCCCAGGCTTCTTCCATTCTGTGGCGCCTCACCATAGTCTGCCTCCAGGGACAGAAGACAGAACCCTGGACCAGTCAGGCCAATCCCACGTCTACTCGGCTGAATACCACTGGACTCTGCTTCGGCGTTTACTGCTGCCTTGCATCCTGGCCTTGGGCCCTTCCTCCAGACCTCAGCCTTCTCTCGCTTAGCCCCTCTGCCCATCCAGGAGGGCCCTGCCTGGGGTCCGGCTGGCCAGTGGGCAAGGCTGCAGCCCAAGTCTCTAAGCAGAGGGGGCTGGAGTCACTGAGCAGCTGGTGTGCGCTCAGTAATCATCCAGTCTGCATGGAGAGGGGCCACCTCCCCCATCCTGTATCAGGAGAGAACAGGAAGCCGCAGCTGGCAAGTCCACAATTGGAGTCTGCCCACACAGAGCCACAAATCCTTCTCCCTGAATTTCAATGTGCCTGGTGCCGCAGAGAAGGAAGCTGTTCCCACCACTGAGAAGAGTGGCTCAGAGGAAGGGGGCCCCTGCTGCCCCTTCTGAGGGGTGGCCACATAAGACTGGGAAGGCCTGGCTTCTCTTCTGAAGGCCCTATTTCTACCAGGGCCCATCCAGGCTGGCACGTTTCTTGGGAACTATGGGAGAGTCTGGGCTCTCGGGCCTGGCATTCAAGGCCGCCTCCTCCTAGCCACCCCCATCTTCTTTCTGTCTAATGGGTCCTCAGAACACGCTCTTTCCCGAGGCAGTGTGGCATGGGGGGTCTTTGGAGTCATGTAATTCTTGGTTCTGCCTATTTTCATCAGTATGGCTTAGGCCATCTCTCCATGACTCAGTCTCCTTACAATAACATTAAGAGAAATGTGTGGATTAAGTGAAAGGAAGAGGTACATAAACGAGCCTCATACAGCACTCCATTGCGCAGAGTCAATTTCTCTGTGTCATTCCCCTTTATCACTTGGATCCTCTTCCTGGCTGCCCCCAGCCAGCTGTCACTTACAGATCAGCCGGTATCTCCACCGATCTTCCAGTGACTCCTGGAGGTAGGAGGGAGAGGACCTCCACCCAGCACATTCCCAGTGACATCTTCTCCATAGATCTCACTGATGGGGACATTTGTAACCTGAATAAAGTGACAGGCTCCATGTAAGCCAGTCTTTGCAAACACTCACAGTCCAGCATCCAAAGGCAATTTTAGGAAGATATTTCAATTCTCATTTTTATTGTTGAAAAACAAACTCATAAGCCATAGCAGACTTTCACCTCTCCCAAATTCTCACACACCCTGAAGCTCAGCTCTGCCAAGCCCATCCCACAAACTCTCTCTGCCTCCCCCCGCCTTCTTCCCCTCTGTCCCCCTGGGCTGTGTGCAGGCTCGGGATGCGGTGGGAGACACAGACACCTGCAGATTCACAAGTCCTATTCTCTTTATGTTTGTATTTATTTGGGGTTCCTTCTCATGCTGTAAACTCCAAGAGAAAGGGTCTGTGGATTTGGAGGGTGGCTTTTTACTTTATATAATTTCAAACAGACAGAAAATTTGCAATAGGGGCCAGTGAGATGGCTCAGCGGCATAAGCGCCTGCCTTGCAAGTGCGAGGGCCCGAGTTCGACTCCCGGATCCCACATACGAAAAAGGGGCCGGTGATATCGCTCAGTGGCACGAGTGCCTGTTGGTGTACGAGGTCCTGAGGTCGACACCCCGGTACCCACAAAAAAAAAAAAAAAAGAAAGAAAATTTGCAATAGTACAAGGAGCTACCTTATATCCTTGGCCCAGATTTACCAGTTGTTGTTTTTTGTACTATTCATTCTCTCTCTGAACCCATATTATGTATACATAATACATTTAATGTATGTAAATTTTTTCTGAAGTCATTTGCAAGTAAGTTGAAGATATCATTCCTCTTTACCCCTCAATACTTCTGTGGGAATTTCCTAAGAAAAAGAACATTCTCTTATATAATCATAGTACAGTTATCAAAATCAAGAAATTAAAATAGTCCAGCAATAGTGCTATTTTCTACTTCACAGACCATATTAAAATGTCTTCAATTGTCCCAATGATGTCATTTTTAATTTTCACAGTCCAGGATCCAATCCATGGTCTTGAACTGCATTTAGTTGTCACATTTCTTTAGGAGGAAATATTTTATGGTTTATTTTTTCTGAATCCTTATCCCTACCCAACAGTGCTTAGGATAACACTGTGAGCTCAAGAGTAACTCAGTAAAACTTAGATTTGAATTGAAAACAAAAGGTTTAAAAGTAATAATTGTAGATTCTCATACCATATAGCAAATACTGTGGTTACATATCCAACAGTCTTTCCTCCTAGATTGATGGGTGTGGTGGTGTGGTTGGATGGAAAAACATGTGGATGGATGGGTGGATATATGGACGATGAATAGGACGGTAGGTAAATAGGCGGATAAGGAATAGCTGGATAGGGAGATGGGTGGATGGATGGATGGACAGTAGATTAGTTGATAGATAGAATGGGTTATACAAATGGAAAAATAGAGGAATTAGTGAATTTGTGAATGAATTATGGATGGTTGAGGGGATGAGTGGTTAAATGGGGAATTGGTGGGTTATACCTGATAGTCACAAAGATACACTGGATGGGGTACTCATGTGGGCTATATAGGTACAAAACAAATGTAAGTATTATATATCACAAACATATACTAACAAAACTAAGAAGAAGAAGAAAATGTCTTGGTTCAGGCTCCAACTCTGCCTCCTGGGACTGTTGAGAACTCCTTCCCCACTCAGGACCTAAGCAATGTCCTCTGTAAAATCAGGGTGCGAGACTGGGTGTCCTTCTTGATCCCTTCCAGTTTAGTCCAACTCTGGGTCATAGAGCCAGTGCATGATGGAGCCCAGATTTGGAGCTGGACCATCTGGCTCTGAAGCAGGTGCTTTTTAACTATTCTGCTTTACTGCCACTATTGGAACACTGGAAGGAAGACACCAAGGCCAGCCAGGGGCTCCTTGCTCCTTAGCACTGAGCTCCCTACTTCCCATCCCAACAAGCCACTGCCCCAGCCCACTGCCTTGCACCAGGAAGCGCTTGGGCTTGTTCCACATCTCTCTGCCTTGCCTAGAGCCAAGGGGTAATGCCAGTGATGTTTTCCACAGGCCTCTCCCTGCTCGCTTTCCTCCCACCTCAGCTTCTCTGCTCCTGTCTGTCCCTGTCCCCAGAGCCCTTTGTCATATCCCCCCCCCACACACACACAGCGGCTCTCAAGGCTTCCTGCCTCCTCCATGCAAAAAGCACTATCAGAGAATAATCATTAAAAATCAGGATCCAGATGGAAGGTGTCATTTCCAGAATAGTAAGGTTTTCATTTTGTATGATTAATTTAATTTGGGGGGTAAGGTGAGTATCGGAATCCTTTTAAAATACAGGGCCTGGAGAAGTTGGGAACACTTGCTGTGGAGAGTCAGGAGCCACTTGGCTCCTTGGGCTGAGCTGCTCAGGGCTGGCAGAGCTGAGGTTGGCCTGTGGGCATGCTGGAGGTCTGCTGACGTGAACTCCACATAAGTCCTCAGAGGGCTGAGGACTGCCTAGGGCTGCCTCCCAGCCTCAGTTCCTGCAGCTCAGCTTCCCTAAGCCCACCCCAGGTCAGGAAAGGTCCCCCTTTTTCCCCAGATCACAGCTCTCTAGCTAGAAGGGAGACCGTATGGCAAAGACAGAATCACTTCTAGTGAGAAGCAAGACTTGAGCCTAGTGTAGTGGGGAGAAGCGGGCCCGTGAAACCCAATCTACATTGTTTGCTCCAATGCAAAAGCAAGGGCCTTTACTAAGAGCTATCCCCGGCAGTGACCCAAAGTTGTAATTAGGCCAACAGCCTGCTTTGTGGTTTCAAGTTAGAAGAAGTGATGAGTATTATTGTCAAGCCCTTTCTCAGACAATTTGCCAATGTCACTCTCCATCCAGAGCACACAAGTGATACAAGCACATACTACACACCACTCATTCTGGGAGGCTGAGGCAAGAGGATTAGGGTTTGACTCCAGCATGGGCAATTTGGTGAGACCTGGCTTCAAAAAAAGGAGTTTGGGAGGGAGCTAGAACTATATCTCAGTGTGAAGGCCCTGGGTTTAATTCCCAATATGGGAAAAAAAGAATCATTCTGATAGACTATGTACATCTAGTCAATGGAGAATTATGCAGCTGGATAAGAGTGAGAACTCTCTAGACTATGAAATGATTTCTAACATACTGTTAAGGAAAAAGGCTGCTGAAGTAGGTGCATATTTCATTATTTTTGTAGAATGGGAGAAATACACATATACATATATATATTTCCTTTTATTTTAAAAAAGAAATGATGAAATTCCAAAACTAATAAAAACAAGGGAGGTAAACATAGCTGGATGTAGAATTCTCTGAAAGTGCCTTGATTAATAGTTTTGGCTTGAGATAAAGTAAATAAAAAAAAGAAAAAATCAAAGAATCTCTAAAGATTTCTCAAATCATATTTGAGCCAGGCATGGTAGCACACTCCTATAATCCCAGCCACTCAGGAGGCTGAGGCAGAAGGATCACAGTTCAGGGCCAGTGCGGGCAACAGAGCCCTGTCTCAAAGTTTTTAAAAGGGCTGGGGACGTAGCTCAGTGGTAGAGTTCTCACCTAGCATGTGTGAGGCTCTGAGATCAAACCCCAGTACTGGAAAAAAAAAAAAAAAAAGCACACACTAAACTGAAAAAAATGAACCTAGTTCTACATCATATGGTTACATCAAGTTGCCAGTATAATCATCTGGTAAAAAATGGTGTCAAGTGCTTTTAAAACACAATACTTTGACTATATGTTCACAGAAAAAAACATACATAAAGCAACTGCATTAGATTGGATATCTATTGTTGTGTCATGGTGCTGGTGTGATTTTTGAAACTATTTTTATGTGTGAATGTATCTGTGAATAGATGGGTGAGATAAATAGATAAGAGAGAGTGTGTGAGCAAGAGAGAGTACACAAACGTTCAAGGAGTTAGGGAAAAGAAATATAAAGTTAAAAAGTTAAAATTTTACCCTGTACTCTACAATTGAATTGGAATGTCAGTACAACTCAGGGCTTTCTTTCTCCCTCCCCCCAATTTTTTTTTCCTTAGCATTGTCCACTGAAAAGTCTTGGAAGCAATAATACCTTAATAGCAGTAAAAGCATTTATTGTCTAGATTGTGATCTCTAAGTACCATTTCCCACAATAAAAACCCAGGGCTCATTGGGGAAATGACTGATTCTAGCCCTGGAGCAGAAAATGTGCAGGGTGAGCCCAGATCATCTTGCACTTGAAAGCGAGAAAGCGATCAAAGATTAACCAGGATCACATCAAAAGGACACAAGAAGCAACTTGAATGAGCTCCCGTAGGCAAAGATGGGGACATTTACTTGTCAAGAAGAATAATGACTGAAATAGATTGAAACACTTCAGATAATTTTAAGATCTTTCAGTCATAATACCTTTTTCAAAAAGATCCTTAGTGGCCACATTTAGAGGGAAAAGAAGCATTTATCATGCTTTTGCTGTACGAAACCATGGGATTACCAGATAGTTAATGTGGGAAAGTTCCTCTTTATAGGATTAGAGCTGATAAAAGCAGAAGAAATGAATATATTTGTGAATACATGGAGGATCACCATCGCAAGACCTGATAGACTGGATCTAGCTATTCAACAGCTACAAAGAAACACATGGAAAACCCTCACGGAGAACATCAGAGTAGGTCAAGCTGACACCACCTCTACCTATTGATCAATCTTATCCCTAACAGTGAGACAACCTGATAGTATTCCTCCTGATGTGAGCCCACAAGTCTACAGCATTACCCATGATGCCTTTCTTCTCCCAAGTACCCAGCCTGAGTCTACTTAAGCCTTCTGATCCAACTGCACTTCACAGGGAAAAGGAGGACAGAGGAACACGATAATAACACCACAGAGACACAGTCAGCCAAACCAGGATGCGGGAACCTATAGAGAGTGAATGTCTATATGTCTTTAACAATTGAGTGGCATTTTTTAGAGGGGAAGAGTTATAGACGGGAAGAGTTTTTTAGGTTTGTTTTTTTTGTGTGTGTGGGTACCGGGGGTCGACCTCAGGACCTCGCCCGTGCTGCTGAGCAATATCACCGGCCCCTTTTTCGTATGTGGGTTCCGGGAGTCGAACTCGGGCCCTCGCGCTTGCCAGGCAGGTGCTTACGCCGCTGAGCCATCTCACCGGCCCCGGAAAGAGTTTTAAGAGACATGACAAAAGCAGTATGTGGGCCTTGTTTGAATACCAATTCAAACAAACAGCTCTAAAAGAGCTTTGTGGAGACAATGGGGAAATTAATACTAGCTATTAAGCAATTAAATATTAATATTGGGATGATAGGGCCGGTGAGATGGCTCAGCGGCATAAGCGCCTGCCCGGCAAGCGCGAGGGCCCGAGTTCGACTCCCGGAACCCACACTAGAAAAAAGGTTCCAGTGATATCGCTCAGCTGCACGGGCGCCTGCTGGCGCACGAGGTCCTGAGGTCGACCCCCGGTACCCACCAAGAAAAAAAAAAATATTGGGATGATAATGGTATTATAGTTACTAATAGATAAAGCAAAACTGTTAAATCTAAGAAATTGAATTATAAGAGTTCATTGTACAGTACTACTACTCTATGGGTTTGGACACTTTCGTAATAAAAAATTTCATACAAAAAAGACTCAGTAGGAGCAGAAGTGCAATTTTTCACAGACCTGGTCCCATCCTCTGGGCAAAAGGTAGCCACCAATCCAGGCCCACTTAGCCCCTGGGGATCTGGCCCTGGGAACTCAAGCCATTGCTTCTGGTGGCAGGGAAGGGAGTTTGTTCCCACTCTTACAATAGTCTCATGGTAGGTGGAACGTACTTCCTCATCCATTGACTTTGGGCTTACCCCTGGGACTTGCCCAAGAGACATTGGAATATTAGCAGCCAGAAAGTGAGAAGAGGTTTGAAATGCCCTTGCTCAACTGGGCTTGCCCTGTAGTACCCTGGTCATCATCATAGAAGAACACTTCCCTCCATTCTGAACCCTGGGTTGAGACAGGTGGAGCAGACCATATGGTCTCAGAAGTGATAAAGGAAGACAAGAATTCAACCAATACCCTGGGGCCTGGAGCCCAGACCTTAGATTCTAGAAATCAACCCAGGTATAGCTGAGGTGCACTTGACCTGCATACCATGAATGTAATCATAAATAATTACTGTTATAAGCGTTTGGGGCTGTTACTCAGCATTATTGTGTCAAATAGCCACCCAATATACTAAAGAATAGAGAGTCTGCTCATTATGCTATACCAGCTATCAAAAGACCTGCTTTCTAAATCCAGCTCCACCATTAACTATCCGTGTGGGCTTTAATTTCCCTGCAATGTTGGTGCTTCCCCATTAGATCTCTGTTTACCATATTTATTTGGGAGATAAATGTCCAGCTGGGCCCATTAATCATGGGATCACTCCAGCCAATGATCATTCAAGTCTTCAAGCTCACCAAGACCTACACCTGTTACTTTGTAAATGATCCAATAAGCAACAGGGAGGTAGGGAGTGTTTTAAAGGAATTATAAGCCCTTCACAGCATTTGTTTACTTAATCTGTTAAAATCAAGCTTAGATTTTCTACCATGCAAAATACTAAATATGGATCACCTATTTTGAACTTAACACCATACATGAAAGTGTTTTAGAGAACTGTTTGTGTTTCTGAACATGTATTTACATAATCAAATAATTTTCCTTGGATATTTTAAAATGTTTATTTGGTTACCCAAAGGTTTATTCTGTGTGAAAATGGCTGAATCTGGTGCAAGAACTGCTGTAGGAGATGTGCTAATAAACATTAAAGGGGCCAGGGAATACTGATTCATTTGCATGCAGGAAGACAAGGTTTGAATTTTTATTCATGCTTTTATGTAAAAATGGGGGGGGGGTTTTACTAACAACTTACCAGTTGACATCGAGGTTGTTCTGAGTCAGGCGGCCACAGTATGGAGGGGTTGACAGAACCGATGTGGTGTTGTATAACAGCCCAGGTTTTCCTCAGCAACTGTGTTTACCAACTTTCTGCTTTATATTAAATCAATGCTCACCAAGTGGACAGATGGCTTTGAAAGATCCTGCAAAGAATCTATGGGCGGATGATAGTACTAATTGTGTGAGCCCTGGAGAGAAAAAGCAAATGGCGGAGCTGACCATCCTCTCCCAAGGACAACTCAGGTTTACAGCCACACTATAAGATAAAACTGACAGCAAATCTGCAAGCAGGTCCCTCTCCCCAAATCTGAAGTTCTTAGAAGACTATTTGAAATGTGGATTTATTTCCATCATTGCACTAAGTGTATAGAAAGGCCTGAGATAGTAATTCCTGATCGCAGTAATTGTAAGTAACTTTTAGGCTCTTAAACAAACAAATCCTGGAGGGAAGCATGCTCAGAAATGTAAACTGGTGGGGTGCATGATCAAAAAGAATGGTGATTACTTTACAATGCTCAAGGCAGGCACACAGCAGCCAGGAAAGAGAAGGATGGTTGGAAATAAAGTCAGGAGGGGCAGCTTAGCTAACGATTAGCTGCCTGGGTTTGAATCCCAGTTCTTCATGAGTTTAAGAAGGTTACCTTAACCTCTCTGTACTTCAGCTTTCTATAAACTATGGATAATGATCACACCTATTTCATAGACAGGGCCATCTTGAGAATTCAGTGAGTAAACACTTAAAACAGTACTTGGCTCATAATAAATGGTCCCTAAGAGTTTGTGATTATAAACTGCAAAATCCCAGAGGATCTCATCTGGTGGAAATTCTGACTATGAATAAACAATGTGCCAGAGTGCAACCTAGCACAGGAAGTGTGTGTCACCAATGTGGCCTGTTTGGAACAGGAGTAAAAGCATTACATGGGTGGTAGGTTGGAAGTCAGATGTTAGGCCGGGTACAGCTGCAGGAATTATAATCCTTGGGCTCTCTTATCCTGTGAGATGCACACAACATTATTCACTCCATGAAGCCCTACACTGGCTCCTGGGGTGACAAAGATGAATAAAAATCAGATGATGCTAGAGCCCCCAGCCTGAGGGCAGAGGCAATGGTAACAACAGACATGTGGCCCCCAAGGAGAGGGGCTGGGACTGTGCAGGTCAGGCCTTGGACAAGCATTCCTTGCTTTGTCTGCTTCCCTCTAGCTTGGATAATTCTGTTTCTGACCCAGTCTCCCCTTCTCATTGCCACCACCACCTGGAGCTCAGGACATCACCCCGCAAAGCAAGGAGGAGCTTTAATCTCAGCCACAGAGACTGCCAGATGGGGCAGCCACCCCATGAGAGCCCACCTGAAGTAAAGTGAAGGGGTCAGTCCCCAGGAAAAAGGGACACAGGGGATATGGTGTCGCGGTGCACTGCCTGGGCTTTCCAACACGAGGATCTATTATTTATCCAGTGGTGTGGGCTGAAAGTCAATTTATTTTACAGGAGCCAGAGGGCCAGATGCCTTGTCCCATCCATCAAAATAATAACTAAGCAATTAGTAAATAATAGAATGGGATTGATTTTGTAAAAGACAAGTTATGTGATCTGTGGGGGGTGCGACAATGAAATTCAGAGGCTGGAATGGGCACAGGAGACTGATGAGGACTGAAACCCTAAGAGGCTGGAAAGGGAATGGAAGGAGGATGCAAATGGACAGGGGCAGGAACAGCGGGCTGCTCCGCCTGCTGCTGCCCAGAGCCCTGTGGATGGCTGTACCCAGCAGAGCACACACTCAGGCTGGGACCAGATTTTAGCAGCTGCTCCTCAGAGTGGACCTTCCTGGAGGGCCTGGGGTTCCCCATGGGGTGCACAGAACAAGCCCAGGGGACTCCAATGACAAAGCCCTCTAAGTCCATCTTCAGGGTCTGCCTTTGAGTCTACCCTTGTATTTCCAGTGCCCAACCTCAAGACTGGCTCAGGACAGGGGCTCATTAAATATTTGACGAATGAACAAATAAATGATATCCATTGGCTAGAAAGCTAGAGTGGCAATATGGCAAAGGGGTAAATCACACAGAGCCTGGAGCCAGACTGCCTGGGCCCATATTCTGGCTTTGTCATTTCCTAGATGAATGACCTTGGGGGAGATTTTTAATCTTTCTGTGCCTCTATTTCCTCATTTAAATAATTAGAGGGGGGACTAAGTGACTTACTGAAAGAACATCCTAGAACAGTGCCTGTGGTAAGCACCAGCTATCATGATCTTCAGGACCAGAGAACCCTGGCCCAACAGCATGCACACAAGTGCCTCTACCACCTCTCACTGTCTGTGCTTCGAGTATCACCACATCCTGCCCATGCGTCCATGGCAGCTCTGAGACCCAAGCACCTCTCAGCCTCACCACCTTCCTTTTCCCCTCACACCTCCTTTTCTGGCCTGCAGGGCCCTGGGCCTCCTCCTCGCAACTCAGGGACTGTGTATATTAAAGCTAGAGGAGTACCCGGCCTGCTGCTCACCCCTGGCTGCAGAATTGCCTGGCAGCAATGGAGTCAGAATCACTGGCATGATGCTTGGCCATCAATATTGTTTACATGGCTCCCAGGGCTCAAAGCCATGGGCTAGACAGGTGTCCTCACTTCCCAGGGAGGCCAGGCCACCGTCAGGGCTAAAGCTGGCCCAGGAACAGGGCACAGACCCCCGGCTCCTCCTGGCACAGCAGCGTGAAGGCCCAGCCCCTGTGTAGGTCCCCTAGACACGACAGCAGATGTGATGCTATCCTGACCTTAGGTTGCTCCTGGTCTGGGGCCAGCAACACAGCAGCAGTGTGGGACAGGCGAGGTCTGGGTGCAGACTCCAGGAGCACAGAGCAGGGAAGGACCAGCCTGCCTGCGGAAGCCAGGAGGAAGGTACGGGGTGGGCGGCTTCTGAGCCTCACCCGGAGGAACTAGGAATTTGGAAAATTCAAGAAGGGAAGAACAGGGCCGGTGAGATGGCTCAGCGGCATAAGTGCCTGCCTGGCAAGCGCGAGGGCCTGAGTTCAACTCCCGGATCCCACATACGAGAAAAGGGCCGGTGATATTGCTCAGCAGCATGGGCGCCTGCTGGCGCGCGAGGTCCTGAGGTCGACCCCTGGTACCCACAAAAAAAAAAAAAAAAAAAGAAGGGAAGAACATTGCAGAAAAAAAGGGACAGCGCTGTAAAGACACATTCACGCCGGGATCGTAGGTGATGTGGTGACCAGTGAGGAGCTCAGAGGGGCTGAAGCTAGAGCATTTGGAGCACACAGATTAGTGAGAGATGATGATGGCGACATGGCTGGGACCAAAAGGAATTTACCTGAGATGCAAAGGAAGGGAGCCTGGACTCTGTCCTCAGAGCAGCCCCTGAGCACTGGTAAGAGGAGCAGCCAGGGGCCACCCTGGGCCTTTATTAAGCTCATGCGCTGCAATGTGGGTGGGAGGAGATGAGCTGGGGGATGAGGGCACCCCCAGATGTGAAAAGGGCATGACCCGATGGAGAGCAGGAGCCGGGGGGAATCAATGAGCCATGTACAGGATGGGCACAGCCAGGATCCAGGTCCAGAGCAAGGATCTCAATCTGAGACCCAGTCCCTTAGCCCCTCTGTGTGTCTTAGGTTCCTTGCCCTAAAATGGGACAGTCTTAGCCACTTCGTGTTGCTGTAACAGAACACCACAGGATGGGTAATTACAGTGAATAAAAATACATTGGCTCATAGTTCTGGAGGCTGGGAAGTTCACAACCAAGGTGTCCACATGCAGCAGGGACCTTCCTGGTGCATCATTACATGGTAGAGGGCATCACATAGTGGGAGGAAGTGGGGGGGGATTGGCTTATGACCTAAACACCTCTTAAAGGTCCCACTTCCTAATACAAATGCAATTAAATTTCACCTGAGTTTTGGAGAAGACAAACATTCAAACGGTAGCAAGGTCTCATAGTACAACCTCCAAATAGGGTTGTGTTGTAAAGACTGAATGTATTCGTACACGTGGGACTCTGAGAATGCTGCTGGGTAGATCATATAAGTGCTCATAAGTGTTGGTAGAGATGTCCAGGGGAGCTCCAGACATTCATGCGCCTCTTTTTTAGTGGCAATGGCTGCTGGGAAGCCCTGGATATTGGGGGTTCTATTTCCCAACTATCCTGACGTTGAGATAGGATCACATGACTGGCAACAGTAGAATGCAGACGGAGATGATGTACGTTGTACCACAACCTAGCCAGAAAAATCTTGCTCCACACTCTCATTTCCTCCTTCTACCAGCAGATGTCAAAGTCCAGCATAACCTTGGGATGCTAAATGATAAAAGAATATTATGTCCTCTCTCTGAAAATATTAACGCAAATTGATCACCAGCTGTTCCAAAAAAATCAGTTACCCAGGACAGAATGTAAGCCATGTCAGAAGAACTAAGCTGCAGTCCCATCTCTGATTTTGATTGTGTGACCTTGAGCAAGTCACTCAACATTTCTTTTTTTTTTTTTTGTGGGTATCGGGGGGTCGACCTCAGGACCTCGTGTGCCAGCAGGCGCCCTTGCCGCTGAGCGATATCACCGGCCCCTTTTTTTGTATGTGGGATCTGGGAGTCGAACTCGGGCCCTCGCGCTTGCCAGGCAGGTGCTTAAGCTGCTGAGCCATCTCACCGGCCCAACATTTCTGAGCCTCATCAAGATAATGAGGATAAATTTCCTTACAAGGTTGTCAAGAAAATTAGATTAAAATGTACGTGTAAAAATTCTCCATAAACTTATCTATGGATGGTTGTTTTTCCTTTTAAGGTACAAAACATTGCTGAAAATGTGAACATCTGGTGGCTTCATTTAAATAGTGGATCCAAGAGATAATTTAAAATATGGATGGCCCCATATTGTTCTGAATATGATTGGACGATTGCCTCTGAGCTTCCGAGATTCAAGGGGCTGCTTGATTCAAGGGGCCCTAGCTCCATGTTGCTATATAATTGGCACCTGTCAATTCAACCAACTGTGAATTGAAATTATCTGGAAAAAACAATTACATCTACAGTGAATGTGTACAGACCGTTGTTTCTTTCTTTCTTTTTTTTTTTGGTTATTATTCCCTAAACAATACAGCATGACAATTATTTACAAAGTTATTGCATTTTCTTAGCTATTATAAGTAATCTAGACAAATCTAGATTTAAAGTGTACAGGAGGTTGTGCGTAGGTGATGGGTGAGTACTATGGCATTTATATAAAGGCCTGAAACACCCACAGATTTTGGTACCCACTGGCGGGGGGAGGGTGTCCTGGAACCAACCTCCGTGGATACCAAGGGACAATTGTATCTTACATATATATTTAACACCTGGGCCCAGGTGACAGACCTAGCAATGATCGACAAGATCCAACCTTAGGAAGCTGCAAGGGTGACCTGGAAGGTCCTTGCACTCCTTCAAAACTCTACTCCAGGGTCCCGTTTTTGAGACCAATCCCTCCCAGGTTCCTCCAGCAGAGCACTTAGCACTAGCACTAGTCCACCCTGATCCACTCTATCTGGTCACTCCCTAAGTGTAACCAGCTTGCAGGCAGGAACTGGGTCGGCCTCAAATTCAACCCTGACCAAGCACACTGTTTGGCACCTGGTGGACACTCAGGAAATTTTGCTAAATGAGTGACTCAGAAAGTCAGTAATTTTGGATAGTAATAGGGATTATATCACCTCCCACTGAAATATCCATGTTACCTCATTTTTTGAGTCATATTTAAAGAGTCTGAACCATTCCCTCTGTTTCAATTACATTAGCTAATTACTTTAGTGCTTAAGCTTTTCCTTGGACATTTTCCACCAAAGATATAGTTGGCTTCCATAAATAATTTAGGTGCACACTGCATATCGAGTTGGAAGACAGCAAGAGCCTCCTAATACTTCAGAGCAGGCTGGAACTGCTCAGAAAAAGGAGGATGCTTGTCCATCACCTAGGGCTTCTCACCAGCAGTCATGGTTTCCTGAGGTGACAACAGAGTCCCCCATTTCACATGCTTCCCTGCTGTGTGACCTTGACATTGCTCCCATTGAGAGATGCCACCTATGCCTGCTCGTCTTTGAATTTGGGTGGATTTAGGATTTCTTTAACTAATAGAGATGGCTTATTATGCTGCAAGAGTAACTAAGTACCACCTGCACTGCAATGCCAAGATTCCTCACGTTTATCTCATTTCTTACTGCCCCCCACCCAGCAAGACCACACCAATGCTCTTTTTATTTCCTCAGTACTGGGGATTGAACACAGGGCCTTTGCACTGAGCTACATCCTCAGCCCTCTTTTTATTTTTAATTTTTTATTTTGAGACAGGGCCTCACTAAGTCACTAAATTGCCCAGGCTGGGGTCAAGCTTGCAAGCCTCCTCAGCCGCCCATAGTGCTGGGATTACAGGCATGCACCGCCTCACCCAGTTCTACCAGTGCTTGTTATTGCCTCAAATCCAAAGACATTCTGAATCTGCCTCTCGCCGGCTTCCGTAATCTGAGTCCTTTGACCTCGCGGCCATTATTTCCATTGATGTTTCCCACGCCCTCTTATAACTTACACATACTGTCTCTAGAGAAAGGGGACATCAGTTCAAGTGGACCCACAGTGCTCCCTGTTCATCAACTCGCCATGCTTCACTCCCCCAGAAACTTTCGCTCAGGCAGTGTCATGGCCCCGAAAGCCATCTATCTCCTTGTCTCTTCAGCTATTTCCAAATACTATTCATTGTATCAGTTAAGATTAGGCAGGGCTGGTATTCAGCTGGTTTCAGCTGATGTGCACTGATATGGCTGAACTGGTTGTTAAAACACCTGTCAGTACATATCTGCAGTTCACACCCGCCTGCCCCCCTGCCACCCCAGTCCCTTTCTGGCTGCTCCAATGCTGTGATGGGAGTCTGCTCTGATTCCTCAGGGCCCCTGCTATTCTGCTTGTTGAACACTTTCATATCACCCCAGGGATTTGGTTCAGCTCCATATAACAGAAAAATGGCGTCAAGATGGCTGTTTAGCCAGGCATGGTGGCACAAGCCTATAATCCCAGCACTCTGGAAGGCTGAGGCAGGAGGATTTCAAGTTTGAGCCCAGTTTGGACAATTGAACAACTTAGTGAGACCCTGTCTTAAAAAACAAAAAGGAGGGCCGGTGAGATGGCTCAGCGGCGTAAGCGCCTGCCTTGCAAGCGCGAGGGCCCGAGTTCGACTCCCGGATCCCACATAGGAAAAAGGGGCCGGTGATATCGCTCAGCGGCTCGGGTGCCTGTTGGCGCGTGAAGTCCTGAGGTCGACCCCCCGGTACCCACAAAAAAAAAAAAAAAAGGGCTGGGGATGTAGCTCAGTGTGAATGTCCTGTATTTAATCTTCAAACTGCAAACAAAAAAAAAAAAAAAAAAAAAAAAAAAAAACAGAAGTTTGCTTCTCTCACACATGAAAGAAGAAAGACATAGACAGTCCAGGGACCTTCTAGTGGCTCCTCAGTGTCATCAGAGATGCAGGCTCCTGCAACGCTGCCCACCGCAGGGTCTTCTGGCCTGTGTCCTGCAGGGAGAATTTATGATCCAGGAGTGACCGCGGGTGCCTCCTTCAGCAAGGAAGAAGAATTTCCACTCGATGCCAGGTCTCCTGCTTGTTTGGATGGCTGTAACTTTTATCGTTCCTCACTGAGCAACTAAAATAATAAAGCCATCTTCCCCAGTTCAAACAGATCCCGGCAAGTTGCTGAGGGTTTCTGTCAGTGATCAGTAAATTATAATTATTATCATTTTTCCTAGTATCCCTATTATTATTAGTGTAATAGACTTAATCTGTGCATGTTACAGCTGCCTCCAAGAGCTGTTTTTGGCTTTTCTTTTATAACAGCCCTACAGATTTTAGTGCCAGCTTTGAGAACTTTTTTCTTTGGGCACAGACTCCTGGAATAGCAGGCTTGCCCTCCCTTCTAACTCTAAAAGAATTTTTAAAATACATTTTTATTTTTAATTGACACATTGTAGCCAGAAGTGGTGACGCACACCTGTAAACCCAGCACTGAGGCAAGAGGATCACAAGTTCAAGGCCAGCCTGGGCTACATAGTGAGATCTTGTCTCAAGAAACCAAAAAAAAAATAATAATAATAGTAATAATAAATTGAACATAGTACTGGTCCATGTTTGTGGGTACAGTGTGGTATTTCAATACTTGTATATAATATATGATGATTGGATCAGGATAATTGGCATATCTATCACCTCAGATGTATATTATTTCTAAAAGAATATTTTACTATGAGAAAAATCTTAAATATGTACCAAAGTTTGCACTATATGAAACTGTCATTTTGAACAATTTGGAACAACTCGTATGAATGGCCCATGGTCATCCAGCCATAACAGGAGCCACATTTTCTCCAACCTTTTACTTCCTCTTTCTCTCCACCATGGATGATTCTAAAGCACCTCCCACACAGCTTATTATTTCATCTATGTATATTTCAGCACAAATCCCTCAACAGTTAGGACTCCTTTTAAGCATAAAATCAAATGGGGAAAAAAAAGAAAGAAGTGGGCCGGTGAGATGGCTCAGCGGCTTAAGCGCCTGCCCGGCAAGTGCGAGGGCCCGAGTTCGACTCCCGGAACCCACATACGAAAAAGGGGCCGGTGATATCGCTCAGCGGCACGGGCGCCTGCTGGCGCGCGAGGTCCTGAGGTCGACCCCCCAGTACCCACAAAAAAAAAAAAAGAAACAAGTTATTTCATGTACAGGTACAAATTCTCTACGATGAATGTGATCATTATGTATATCTAAAATGTATCAATAAAATCTGATTGGAGGAAAAAAAGCATAAAACCATAACCCAACATTATTTCCAAAGGGTTCCAAAATATAAATAGTCCCTTGATAGTATTAAGCAGCCGGTCTACATTTGAATTTCCCCAATTGCTCAAGAGCATTTTAGTTTGCATGGTCATGGTTGTTTTTTTAGTTTGTTATTAAGAATCAGGATCCAAATAAAATACATGTGTTATAATTGATTGATGTTTCTCTTAAGCATCTGTTAATCTGTAAATTCCCCTTATGGTTGTTTTTTCTTTTATTCTCTTTCTTTGCAAACTTGTGTTGCTTAAACCTGTAGCTTTTTTTTTTTTTTTTTTTTTTTTGTGGGTACCAGGGGTTGACCTCTGGACCTCGTGTGCCAGCAGGCGCCCGTGCCGCTGAGCGATATCACTGGCCCTTCTTTTGTATGTGGGTTCTGGGAGTCGAACTCAGGACCTCCTGCTTGCTAGGCAGGCACTTATGCTGCTGAGATATCTCACCAGCCCAGCATTTTTTTCTATAGGTTTTTTGTTTTTCCTACAAAATCTGTCCACAGCTCTGAGATGCAGTTAAAACACATTAACATGTTAAACTTGATCCCCTGCCCCCCTGACCCCTGCAGTTCCTACAGCTGGGAGATTCACCTAGAGGCATGATCTGATTCAGGTTTGATCTAGAGGCATGATCTGATATAGGTTTGATTTGCGGGGACAGGTCGCATTGTGATCTTCCACTGAAAGGAACAGAATGTCCAATGGTCTATCTTTTTGTGCTGTTACCTGTCATTGATGATCGCTCCCCAGATCCATTGTATTCTAAATGGTTATAAATTGGCCTAGGTGACAGTCAGGTGTCATATTCAGTTAAGCACCCCACCCTGCAGTCTCCCACCCTCATTCCTGGCTGTGTTGTTGCAGAGGCTTGACCTAAGCTGTGAAAGGGTTGATGCTACACTTCTTGCCCACCTCTCCCTCTTCCTCCACTGCCATATCCCTGTGGGAAGGCTCACCATTAAGGAGAGGCTGGGGAATTCAAAAAAATCTTGTGCCTGGGCCTAGCCCTGCAGATGCCAGCCTCCGAGGCTGCAAGGTTGCTAGGATACACAGCTCCCAGTGTCTCCTTGGATCTGCATCCTTCTGAAGCAGCTCATGGACAAGGATGGGCTGGCTGTGCAGGGGGGAGGAGAAAGGAGGGACGGCGTCTCACAGACAGGCCTGTCAAGAAGGGGAAGCTTCAGGACCCTCCTAAAATGCCATGGAGCTGGGGAAATGTCCCTCTTTACTCAGGGATCAATTCTGACCACCTTGAAACATTTTAAAGTCCCCAGTCCTGTCCTCCACTGCTACTTATGTTTCTTCTACAACATGCCCTCTTGTATATAATTCAGAAAATACAGCCTGAACGGGGTGTTGACTGGATGCAAGTCCTCTCCCTGGCCCTTGTCTGCATGGCAAACTTCCGGTTCACCCTAAGGCTCAGCAAAGACTGCCTAGATCCTCAGAGCAGTCTTATTCCTGCCTGTGCTCCCAGGTGCCCGAGCTGACCTCTTGCTCCTGCTCACCAAGCAACACTGCAGTCATCTTCTGAAGTGCCTGTTTCCCCACTGGCTTCCCTCACCACTCTCATTCTCCTCTGTGCTACCAGGACTTAGCACAGCATCTGGCATAGGCCAGTTTGAGCACATGAGTTAAAGTGGTCTGCTTGCATGCCTCTGGAGACAGGGAGCTCACCACCACAAGACAGCTTGTTCTAAGTGGCTGCCAAGTTCTTCCTTATACACAGCTGGAATTTGTCTACCAGATACTCTCAGGACCCTTGGTGAGCCTACCAGTACCACACTGAACAAGCAGGCCACCGCTTCCACAAAACCATCCATTGTAGCAGAATCTCTCTCCCCTGCCATCTACAGCACCCACCAAGAAGTAGGGGGCAGTGGCTCAGGTACGTATGTTCTAAGTCACCAAGCTTGGCTCCCTGGAGACCTCCCTAAGGTTTGAAGTGGTGATCCTCCTGAGCACTCAGACACCTGCTCCCTCTCCCTGGTTCTACGGAGACAGCAGCCCCAGGGCCACAAACTGTGGGGCACAGGCCCCATGCCAGCAAGCTGCGGGGGGGTGGACATTGGGCTGCACAGCTTTCTTGGGTGTGAAAGTTTCCATCCTCAGCCTTTCCCGTGCAGACTGCAGACACCAAGGCCTAAAGAGGAGGCACAGGTTTGAAGAATCTGCACACAGCTTGAGCTGGAGGGGAGTGGAGAAGAGGAGGCTATGCGCGCTAGGACCAAATGCCACCACCAACCTGACAGCAGCCAGCTCCCTGTGGTTTATACACCACCATCCCTGGGGTAGCCAGAGAGCTAGAATTCCTCCTGCCATCTCAGGACTGCACTAGTCCCGCTCAGATCCCAGTCACGGCTTTCCCCCACCAGCACCCAGGTCCAGGCTCCCTGAAGGCTGGGAAGACTCCGCCAAACCAGGCACAATGGTGAGGGTCGGTGGCCTCCTTATTCACGCCAGTGGCATCGAGTTAAAGGCCATCCAGGCAGCCTGTTGGGTGCCAATCCTGGCTCTCCCCCTCCCCAGTTCTGTGGCCTTGTCCTCACGGCTCCTCCCCACCCAGCTTTAATGTCAGTGTCCCCAAACCCTTAGGGCTGCGTGGGAGCTGACCCATATGATAGGAATGAAGTGAGTAGGAAGCTGAGCTCAGGGCCTGCGGTTTAGGAAACAGTTAACATTAACCATTATTGCAATGTCCACTTCCAGCCAGGCTGCAGGGATGGCAAGGAGCAACCGGACAGACAGGCCGTTGGAGGAGCGAGAGTGGCAGGGCGCCACTCGCAGCACCTGGGCGCCCAGGCTGGGTGGGCCTGGGCAGTTTCCCTAAAGTGGTGGCAGCCAGGAAGGATGACAGAGCTGAGGAAGCTGACGCCCAGAGACACCGTGCCTCACCCCTAATCAATGGCAGAGCCTGGACCTCTGGCTCGGTCTGGCCGGGGCTATGCCCCACGCGGGCCTTGGCACCAGAGCTGTGGACGCGGGCAGTACCCAGAGCCCATTGTAGCGGCTGGAACCCCAACCAATGGGAGCCTACTGCGATGATGTAATGCTCTACCTCTGCCGTCATTGGCTGTGCGTCTTGACACTCCAGACCCTGCTCTGGGGCGGTGCTTGTGGCCTCAGGAGGTTTTTGGAGCCAAGAGGGTCAAAGGTCTGGGGATGGAGTGGCGGAGAAGCGGAGGGGGCTGAAGACTGAGATGGGAACCTGGTCCTCTCCCCCTCTCCGAACAGACCAGGGGAGTGGCAGCTGCCGGGCGCTGCCTTTACCAAACTTAGAGCTCCCGGGGGAGCCCAGGGAACGGGTTCTACACGCCCACTCCATCACCTCCTGGGGCAGCGCCGCTCCTCGCGTCCCGGGGCACGGCCCGCCCCGCCAAGGAGGCAGCCGCTGCTGGGAAGGAGGAGGGCGGAGTCCGGGTACCGCAAAAATAAAGCTTGCAATTGCAATGCCTAGACTCTCTCCGGACACCTGGGATAAGTACAGGTCTCAAAACGTGGGATCCGTAGCCCGGAGCTACACTGGGCTTGGATTTGCTTTGGAAACCACTGTGCTACCCCCCCCAAATGGTCGTTCTATGGGCCTGGGATTGGGGGTTGAATCTGTAGTTTTTATTTTCCCAGGAGGGAGCGAGGCGCAGGGAGCCTGTGGAATGGGGCCTCCAATGAACCCAAACCAGACACCTGGAGGATCCCTCACCCCCACCCTATAAAGTAGTCCCACTCCTTATCTCCAGTTTACAGATGCGGAGACTGAGGCACCGAGAGGTAACATGCCAGGAAGTCAGGACCCGACTCACGCTGCCGTGACTCCAAGCTCACGCAGGTGGCAGGTGGAGGGTGAGCCAGTGACAGAGACTGAGAGGAAGGTTCTGGTCTGGGTTTGGGAGGAAGCAGGGGAGGCTTGGGGTGGGGATCCTGATGGGGAAGCCAAGGATAGGGGACCTGGCTGGCTGGGGAAGGGAGGCCTGCCCTGCTAAGACACTTCCAAGTGGAGCCCCAGAACTCCAAGTGCTGCTGGAACACAGCCCACCTGGGGGCCTAGGGAACATTTCCTTACCCTGTCCAGCCAATGGGCAAAGGCCCAGGGTCCCCCTCACCCTTGGGGTTCTCCTTGGAGCAGGGAGGCTGTGGGTATCCCTCCCAGCTTCACAGAACCCTGGCCCTCCAGTCTGGGTCTGACCTAGCATGGGTCCCACTGAGCTCCCACCTGAGGAGGCTATGCAGCGGAGCAGGGCCTGGACCTGTCCCTCGGCGACCTCACGGTGCCTGAAAGTACAGCACTAGCTTCAGGGCTTCAACTTTGGCCACATATTAGCTGCGGAACCCAGACATGGTCTCTGAGGCTCTCCAGGTCCCTTCAATTCCAGGACCGTTCTCACATGTGAAGTGCCAAAGGCTCCTGGTGTGCAATAGGTACCCCAAAGGGTAGCCACCTTCCCCTTTAAGACACACATCTCCAGAAGGGACCATGGCACACTGCAGGCTGGGGCCAGGGAGAAGGTCTCATACCACAGCCTGCAGGTGTTAAGGGCAGTGCTGGAACTTGGGTCCTGTCCCAGCCCCGTGTCCCTCAGTCTCTTCCCAGGAGGGAACTGGCAGAGAAAGGACTCTTAACCGAGACTCCAGAATGCTCTTAGCAGCCTTCTTCCTTCTCTGTGCACAGACTGGGCCGCCTCAGACCTTCAGAGCAGCCTCAAGACATAAAGTGGCCAGGACAGGTACTTGAGGAGGAGGAAAACTGACTATGGATAAGGGGAAGGATACCCGGGGTCCTAGATGGCACAAAGGAGATCCCCATTCTCACCTGCTGGGATGCCAGCCTCCGTTTGCCCTTTGGGTCACCCTCCCTCCCCCAAGAGGTGGGGAGCTTGGTTCCAGCAGTGACAGGGAGGCCTTAGGGGGAGGCAAAGCAGAGCTCCCTATTTCACAAAATGGGGTCAGACTAGTAGGCTTCAGGAGTCTATTTCAGCTTCAGTACTGTGACATCCACAGAGGAGTGGGTGGCTCTGAGCCTCTCAGCCTCTCTTGTCCCAGTATCACCTTTGTAAGTCATCACAGCCCCCCCAAAAGCCCCCCACTGACAACTAGAACAGAAGGTATGACCACCCCATGCAGCCAAGGATGCAGTGAGGCACAGAGGACATGCGACAGCTGGGTGGCACCGGTGCAGAGAGCTGAGATGCGGGATTCAGGAGTTTCTGGAAGTTCTTGCTCAACATCCTATAAGAGAATCTTACCAAGATCTACCTGGTCCCTGAAAGCAGCTTTTGATAGGAGTTTCAAAGGCCTGGCCACTAGCAAATAGGAAAAAAACAGGCTGAGAAAACATCCCAACAGGCCAGCCTGTTTGTTAATGAACCTGGCAGACATCCAACCCACAGCCTAGTGCTCAGTCAGCCAGGCAATCAAATCTTCATTTAGTCCCTCATCTAACACCTGGCCAGGCCAGCCAGAAGTGGAGGCCTCAGGCCTCCTGGCTCAAATCCCGTGGGGTTACCTTCAGTACTGCCCACCCCTTGGACTCACCTCCCATCACCCCACTTTCCCTCCTCTGAGTGATTGCCTTTCCTTCCCCCCACCTTTATTGAGCTCTGTATCCCTTATCTACTGCCACAGCAGGGCTGTACATCAAACCACAAAATCCAGGGGCCTATAAGCATGCATTTCCTTTAGCAGGACAGGTCTGACCTTGGCTGGTTTCACTGTGTGTCTGTGCCCATGGTCCCCTGGCAGGTCATATGTGGGCTGGGCTGTCTCACCTGTCTGGAGCCTCGGCTATGACAGTTGACCTGACTTGGCTGTGCCCCAGGGGGTTTCTCATCCTCCAAGAGGCCAGCCCAGGCCTATGCACTTGGAGAAGGCAGCAGGCAGAGACGGCCAGTGCAGTGTGCAAGGCCTCCCAGCTTAGGCTCGGGACTGGCTCCACATTATTCCTGCTGCATTCTACCCGCCAAAGCAAGTAGCAAGACCACGCTGTGACTTGAAACAACAATCATGTATTATTTTTCATGTGTCTGTGGATTGGCTGGGGATCAGCCGATTTAAGCTGAGTTGGCTGGGTAGTTTTGTGGGCCTGGAATGGACTCACACATAATTCTGCAGCTGGCCTGCTTGGGGGTGGCTGTCCTGATCATGACTTTCATCCTCCCCTGAGGATCATTAGGCTGGCCTGAGTGTGTACTTCTCACTCCTCAGTTGGCTGAAGAACTGGGCCCATTAATGCCATCAATCTACCACACCCCGTGCTCTTGACTCTGATTATCCAGATCCTTCCCACATGCAAAATTCACTCACTCCCATTGCAGACTCCAAAACACTGCCAAAACAACAGGGCTGGAGGGATAGCTCAGTGGTAGAGCACTTGTCTAGTATGCATAAGGCCCTGAGTTCCACCCCCAGCACCATAAACAAAACAAAAAAAAAAAAAAAAAAAAAAAAAAACCTCAAAAAAATTCTCCAAAACAAGTAATGGCATCAAGCCCAAAGTCTGCCCTCTCATGGTCCATACCAGATCCAGGCACAGTCCTCTTGATACAGAGCCCTGTGAACAAGTTTCTCCTCTCTCATACATCCAACATAGATGGCACTGGGGACAGGACATCCACAGTAACCGTTGTCATCCAACAGGGGAAGAAAGGGAGGCCCCCACCAGTCACTGAAATCCTGCTCAGAGAATGTTCTCTGCCCTTGGGGACAGAAGGTAGGTGACATTCTTTGATCAGCCCAAGTTCTGCTCCAGGACCCTCTTCCATGGCCCTTACTCCAATTATGGAGGTCTCCTCCCTTTTCTGTCACTGTCCTTGCCACTTCTGAAGGCACTGTAAAACACATCCTTCAAGTAATCTTTTCAGAATGCTGCCTACCCAGAGAGGTTTTTGCAGTGTGAACATCTCAGTATCTTTCAATTCCTTTTGCCAACATAGCTGCTAAAAACTGTGGGCCCTCTGTGCCTTTGGTTCCACTCCACACCATGTGCCAAAAGCCATATCAGCAGAATAGGTTCCAACTCTTCTATCTTCTTTCCAATACAGTGTGCAAACTGGACAGTTATTTTCTGAGCTCATCTTATTCCATACTACCTTATCAGACAGCCTCCAAAGTCGGTGAATGTTTTCCTCCAAATCTGTTTACATAAAACCAGGGGTTCATTCGATATACTTTTTATTTCCCCAGTTACTACCGACACGTTTTACCAAATGACTCACCACCATGTGATGTGGGCTACTGTTTTTCCTGCCTCTAATAGCCATTTTCTTGCTACTTTTCCCAGTCTCCTCTAAAAGTTTGCTCATTCTTGCCAGCCAGCCCCCAACACTAACACTGCATATTTTGTGTTATAACAGCACCCCACTTCTGGGTTCCAATTTATCTATCAATTATTTATTGCAATGTGATGAAATATCCCAAATCTCAGAGGCTTAAAATAATCATTAATCATTTCTCACACATCTGTGGGTCAGTTGGTTGGCTGACCCAGCATGATCTGGACCAGTTCTGCTGGTCTCAGCTTGGCTGAATTATGATCTGAGGGATCAGCTGATCTGGGCTGGGCTTAGTTGAGGCTGGCTCTGTTTCATGTGTCTCTCAGCTTCTTCTGGGCACAGTGGTCTGGCCTGGGTATGTCCACTTGAGGGCAATGGTGGTAGCGCAAGAGAACAAATCCAACCCTGCGAGCCCTTTTCCCGTCTCTCCTTGGGCCTCCACTATCATCTCATGGGCCAAAACATCAGAACCTGACATCAGAATACAGAGTCAGAGGTAGGGAAGTACCTCCCTTTCCCAGTGAGGAGGGCACCACAGAGTGACAGGGCAAAGGGCACGGACACGGGGAAGGCTGAAGAAGAGGGGCCATTCATACAACTGCCACTGCCAAGAAAGGCATGAGGTGTGATAGAAACAGGTAGTGAATGCTGCTGCTGAGAGCCATCCAACAGAAAGGCAGCTGGTAAAAGCATTAGGGCGTTTCTTCACCTACCTTATTATTTGGATCTGCTGCTGTGTGGCTTCTGGCTCTTCCCCAGTGTCAAAATGATACCAAAGGTAAATATTTTGAATCAATGCAGGACATGGAGGCAGCCATGACAGAGCAACTAAAGATGCTCATGAAAGAGAACTCCTAGAACTGTTTCAGCAGGTGGCCAGAAAGATGGGGTAAGTGTGCTCAAAGCAGGAGAGAGCATCTCGAGGAGGATTAATGGCAATGTGTCCTTTACTGTAATAAGTTTTTGAAAAATTTAACATTCACTGCATTTTTGATCATACTGCATAAATACTTACATACTTTCAATTCTTTGCATCCACTATTTCCTTTTCCTGAGACTGTAGCCTTATAATTGTACAGCAAGGTGACCTCATTTTTCAGATGAGGAATCTGATGCTCAGAGAGGTAAAGTCACTTCCTCCAAATCACAATAGCTAAGGAGTGGCAGAGGTCTGTCTGGGGACGTGTTTGGTACCTAATAATGTACAGTACTGTCAGCCCTCTGAATCCCCGGGTTTCACATCTAGAGATTCCAACTATGGATGGAAAATACTTGGGGGCGGGGATTGCATCTGTATTGAATATACATAGACTTTTATCATTATTTCTTTAACAATACAGTATGGCAATTATTAACCAGCATTTACAATCAACACATTTACAATGCATTAGGTATTTTATATATATATATAGTTTCTTTTTTTTTTTTTTTTTTTTGGTCTTTTCGAGACAGGGTTTCACTATGCAGTTCAGGCTGGCCTTGAACTCACTTTGTAGCCCAGGCTGGCCTCAAACTCACAGTGATCCTCCTGCCTCAGCCTCCTGAGTGCTGGGATTACAAGCATGTGCCACCACGCCCAGCTATATTAGGTATTATAAATAATCTAGAGGTGATATAAAGGATATGGGAGAACATGCATAGGTCCTATGTAAATACTGTGTCATTTTCCATGAGGGACTTGAATGAGCATCTGCAGATTTTGGGATCCACCAGGTCCCAGCACCAGTCCCCCATGGATATCAAGCAAGAGCTGTATAGGAAAAGAAAGCAAATCATTTCTGTAATGTTTATATCCGCAGAGTTCTTGAGTTGTAAAAGCTGATGCTGGCTAACAAGCAAGGGGGAAAAGAATCACCATTCATTGGGAGGACACTGTATAGCTCACAGAGGTGAAAGAAAAAGTGAAGACCCAAAGGTCGTTCCAGAGAATCCAGCCAGGAATGGTTTTGGAGGGTGCCACTGTGAGAATGACTCAACACCTCCTTGTCACTGAGCCTGAAGATTCAAGAGCCCAGAGGGCCTGATTGGCCCAGCATGTGCACGGTGCCCACCCATTGGGTAGGGTGTGCTGATTGACAGGCCACACCAGCCCTCAAGGCCCAGACAAGGACTGACTGGTGAAATAGATGCTGAGGGACCTGGCTCAGGGAAAGCTCACTGCCTTCCAGAAGGCTGAACTTGGGGTGGTTGGGAGTGTGTGATGGCCAGGGGTGTGGCCCTGGGGGTCAGGCTGTCAACATTTGGAATCCTGACTTTATGCTTCCTCCTACAGCCAGGCAAGGTAGTCAACCTCTGGGTGCCTTGCTGTCCCTATCAGGAAAATGCCACCGTGCTGAAACTTACCCGCTTGCTGGGTTGTTGTGTGGCGCAGATGAACTCTCCTGTGGGATGCATATTGCAATGTGTACATGATGAGCATTCGATGTCTATCACTGTGTCAAGGGAGCTGGGAGAGAGAGAGCGGAGGGAGGTAGCACAGACTAAATCCCCTCCCAGGGACACGGCACAGCTGCCACGGTGGAGACAGCTGAGGCCCATGCTAGGCTGTGTCCCTCCTGGCCTAGAGAGGCACAGGAATTGCCAGGCCCATCCTGCTCCTGGATGGAGGAACTGAGAAGGTGGGCACAAGCCAGGAGTGGTGGCACGCACCTGTAATCCCAGCACTCTGGGAGGCTGAGGCAGGAAAATCACAAGTTTGAGCCTGGTCTGGACAACTTGGTGAGATCCTGTCTCAAAATGAAAAATAAAAAAAGGAGGATACCTCAAAAAAAGAAAGAGAAAACTAAAGAAAAGAAAGGGGCAGCTGGCACTTGGGGAAATTGCAGTTCAGCCTTCTGGATGCTGGGCCCGTATTGCCAGAGCCACGGCTTCCTGAGCTGATTGGAATGAGAAGGCTGCACCAGGAAGCTGACCAAGAACCAGACTTGGCTTCAAGAGATCCAGTTTGAATCACGGCTCTGCCACTACCCTGGCTATGTGATCTTGGTTGAGCTACTCCTCACCTCACTTGTATCAGCGGTCCAGGAAAGGGGGTGGCAAAAGGCCTCCGCGTGCCTTTACACCCCCTTTTATTCTGCCACTCAGACCTCAACTCTAGAGTCAATGTGTCCCCTGTTTGGCCCCAGGGCCTTGTCTGTTTCCAACAGTGACCAGACTCTTAAGTACCTTATTGCTTTTCTGCATGAGGGTTAAGTCAGGTTAACCAAAGAGGTGGGTACCCAACTCTGCGGAAGTGGATGCCCCTAGTGACAGTGTGACAACCAGGATCGCCCAATGGAAGGGATAGGCCAGGCCAGTCTCTGAGCCGTCCAGAGCATTTCTGACTGCAGACAAGCTGCACACAGTGCTAGGAGGTGGGTGCGTGGTCAGAGGGTAAGGCGAGTCCCCCACTGGATGGGCACAGCTGAGCGCACCAGGTTCCGAGAGGCACACAAAGCACAGGGCAGCTTTGAGGTCCTCAGTCCCGCCTGCTCTCCACAAACCACCAGGCAGGATGTGCCCCCGGCCTGGCTGTTCTCTCCTAATCTCATGATCTTGAGGAAGGAAATCCGGTTAGCCTGACAGGCTCGTCTTTTACAAAGCTGCTTGTTTTTTGTAAGGTTTGTTCTGTTGCTCTGGGCGACCCCAGACGGCAATAAAGTTAGAAGAGAAGACCATCAACCATTCTGATGGTGGAAAGGAAAGGACAAAAGATCTCAACCATGCTCACCCCTTGTAACCTTAAGGGAAAAACTTAAGTGGAATGGCCAGGTTTCATAGCCTGGCTCCACCGTCAGGTGGCTTCAAGCATATTATTTAACCTTATTGTGCCTCAGTTTCCCTATCCATCAAAATAGTGTGTGTGTGTGTGTGTGTGTGTGTGTGTGTGTGTGTGTGTGTGTGTGTGTGAGAGAGTGCACCTTCCTGTGTGTCACAGTCAGGATTGAACCCAGGGCCTTCACACTAAGCTACGTCCTCAGATCTTTTTTATTTTTTATTTTAGGACAGGATCTCTCTGAGTCACTCAGTTGACTAGGCTGACCCCAAACTTGGAATCCTCTGGCCCTGCCTCCCAGAGTGCTGAGGTTACAGGTGTGTGCCATCTTGCCCAGCTAGTAATATTCCCTTTTGAGATAAAGCAGTGGTTCCCATAAAACATGTAGGGGTGTTATGGGTCTCAAATGAGTGAGCACATGGGGGTGCTCAGATCACTACCCTGTACACGGCAAGGGTTCCCCAGCTTCCTCTCTGTCAAAAGCTGGACCGTCCTGAAAGCAGCCAAGCAAGTCCCTAGAGAGAGGCCCCAAGGATCTGCCCCAGGCCCTGCCTTCACCACCCTGCCCTCCACAAGCACTTAGAACCCCGGAGTTGTGTTGTCTAAGCTGCCCAGTGGGGCCCTTGCCCCTATTTCCACACCACAGGTGCTGCCAGCCCAATTATTTCCCTCTGTCACCTTCTCCCCTCTCTAGCCAAGTAGCCCCCCTTCCCCAGATCTCCTGGCTGCGGACACCTTTGAAAACCTGGCCCTCTGGGGATATGGTATGACCGGCTGGCCAGGGGCTCTGCTTATGATTTTTTTTTTTTTTTGTGGGTACGGGGGGGTCGACCTCAGGACCTCGCGTGCCAGCAGGCGCCCGTGCCGCTGAGCGATATCACCGGCCCCTTTTTCGTATGTGGGTTCCGGGAGTCGAACCTGGGCCCTCGCGCTTGCCGGGCAGGTGCTTAAGCCGCTGAGCCATCTTACCGGCCCCTCTACTTATGATTTGAGGAAATCATTTTTTTGCCACTTTGGAAACTGTCTGAAAGCATTTTTCAAGGTGTTTTTCAACACTTGATATGTCTCTGGCATGAACTGAGGGCCAAGAAAAGACAAGGATCAATGAAAGAGCAATTATCCGGGCAGGCTGGGATGAGTTATCCTGGGGCATCCAGCTGCCATGAAATACCATGATGTTCTGTAATTTTTGTGTTGACCTCATGAGCAGGGATCTATCAGGAGAAAATTTAAAGCTCTCTTACAGAAGAAATTCAGGAGATCAGCATTGTCGTCAGCTTAGTCTGCCGTCTAACTGAGAGATGAGGGTGCCCCACTTGTATTTAGGAGTTATTTTGACACTTTGTCCTAACTTGTTTACAGTCATTCATGACATTTCAGTCATAATGACATTTCTGTCAATGGCAGAATGCAGATATGAGGGTGGTCCCGTAAGATTGTAATGGAGCTGCAGAATTCCTGTGGCCTGGGGACACGGCCGCAGTTACATCATAGCGCCACACTTTAGTCACTTGTTTGTGGTGATGCTTGTATGGGCCAACGTGCTGCACTGCCGGTCCCATCGAAGTACAGCATGTACGGTACATGATACTTGAGAGCAACAATAAACCACTGCGGTACTGGTTTATGTGCTTACTATACTACAGCACTACTGTTATTTTAGAGTGTTCTCCTTTTCCTGATTAAAAAAAATATTATTGTAAGACAGTGTGCTTGTTATGCCGGCAGCAGCCTCAAACATCTTGTGTTTACAGCTGCTCTGGATTGCATCAGCCTCTCCTGGGCTTGACTTAATTTTGTGTTGTTTTGCTCATCATGGCCCTGGGAACAATAGGCTACTATAGTACAGAGAGATAGATAGATGGATAGATAGATAGTAGACAGATAATAGATACATAGATTGATTGATAGGTAATAGGTAATTGATTAGATAATAGATAATAGGAGATTGATAGATGATAGATAGCAGACAGATAATAGATAGATGGTAGATAATAGATGATATAGATAGGAAGATAGGAGATAGTAGATGATAGATGATAGAACAGATAGAGGACAGATAGATGCTATGCTGTACCAGTGTGTGCATATTCAATTCAGCCTAGGTGTGTAGTAGGCTGTACCACCCACTCAATGATGAAAATCACCTAACACCATATTTCCAGAACATGTCTTGTATTAAACCACATCTGACTTTATTAAGGGAAGGAGAACTCTTAAATGACTGATCTACTGCTGTAGATTGCATCTGGAATCTCCCCCAAAGGCCCATGTGTTAAGGCTTGATTACCAGCCTGTGGAGCTCTTGGAAAGTAGAGGAGGCTTTAAGAAGTGAAGCCTAGTGGAAGGAAGTTGGGTCATTAAGAGTATGAATTTGCAGGGGCTATGGGGACCCTGGCCCCTTCTTACTTCTCTTTCACTTTCTGGATGCCATAGGTGAGTGGTTTCCTCAGTATTCTGCCTCGCCACAGACCCAAAAGCAACCAACCATGGACTGAAACCTCTGAAACCATGAGCCAAAATAAGCCTTTCCTCTTTTTAATTACCTCAGGTATTTTCTTTCTTTTTTTTCTTTTTTCTCTTTTTTCTTAATGTGGGTACCGGGAGTCGACCTTAGGACCTCGTGCTTGCCAGCAGGTGCTTGTGCCGCTGAGTGATATCACCGGCCCTTTTTTTCCTTTATGTGGGTTCCGGGAGTCGAACTCAGGACCTCACGCTTGCTGGGCAGGCACTTATGCCACTGAGCTATCTCACCGGCCCACGTCAGGTATTTTCTCACAGTGCTGGAAAGCTGACTAACACAGGAAAGAATAAATGAAATAACATGCATTGTTTTTAACTGTCCAGCATCTACTTCCTTTCTAATGCATTCCAATTTCCTCTTGAATAATTAGCTCTTCCCAATATTTGTAGTCTCAAAGGAAGATTGATTCCAGGTGCAGGTCTCTTCTAAGATGCATATGGGACAGAGGCTGCTTGTCTGGCACCTGGGACCTCCGCTCAGCCTTATGGAGTACCTCTCCTGTTCTCAAGTTACCTCGCCTGCCTTATTGCTGGAAGCAGAAGTCAGCACCTGCAGCTGATCACTGGATAACAGGGTGAGCAGGTGTGGCTTCATGCCCTACTTTGGGTGACTAATGATGCAAACTTTGAAATGTCACTCAACTTCTTTAGTACTCCATTTTTTCATCTGGGAAATAGGCAACGGTTACAACCATAATTTTAGTAAAAGAAGCTGGACACAAATAATACACATTGTATGAGTCCATTTATATGCAGATCAGAAAGGCATGATTAAACTTTATTACATAGGAATACCTATATGGCAGCAAAACTATTTAAAAAATTAAAAAAGGAAGTGAAGCCAGGTGCAGGGCACACACCTGTAGTAGCTACTCAGGAGGCTGAGGCAGGAGAAATTCGAGGACAGTTTGGGCAACATAGAAACACCCCCATCTCTTAAAAATAAAATAGATAAATAAAAATTTAAAAGGACATGATCATCATAAAAGCAAAGCATCAGTTGCCCAGAGGGGACAGCAGGGAGTGTGAACTGGAAGGGCCACTGGAGAGGCTGGCATCAAGCTATCGTTTGACCTTGACCGGGGTTGTTGGTTGCACAGGTGTTTGCTTTGTAATTATTACAATTATTCATAGCACTTTGCACTTGTTTATGTCCTTTTCTGTGTGTCTGCTATGCCAGTGATGATGAAGAAGAAAACATTTAAAAAGTCTTGTAAGCTGTAAAGTATTGCCCACATGTTAGGGCTCATAAATAACCTCTCCTTCTTGCCTGTCCTTTTTCTCTAGGTTTATAATGTGGAACATTCAAGCTAGAAGAGACTATTCTTTTTTGTGTGTGTGTGGGTACTGGGGGTCAACCTCAGGACCTCGTGCGCCAGCAGGCACCCATGCCGCTGAGCAATATCATGGCCCCTTTTTCGTATGTGGGTTCCAGGAGTCGAACTCAGGACCTCGCACTTCCGCTGAGCCCTCTCACCGGCCCTGAAGAGACTATTCCTGTCCAGCCTCCTACGCTGTATTTTACAGAGAGGGAAACTGAGGCCCACAAAGGCTGAGACACTACCTCCTCTTCCTTCTCTCTTTTAACCCTCACAGTGGTTCAGGTCCTGGGGTGCAAACTCTCCTGCAATCTGTAGCTCCATCCTTGCCTCAAGCTACTGGGCTCTGTGTGGAATTAAGACCCCACAGAGCATTTCCTCCTCTCCTTTGGAATCTGTTCCAACAGTCTCCATCTCAGGCTGAAAAAAAAAAAAAAAACACATTTGCAATTTCCTCCCACCCACGCCTGCCTTCAGATGCGCACTCAGCCTCGGGAGTAGTAGAGAATTTTATTATTTTGTAAAGAACGAACACACACCCTCCCCAGCTCACACCAACTCTTCTGAGAATCCTCCTGCAAACCTCTCTCCAGAAGCATAGAAACTGGGCAGAGAAGAGCTCAGACCCGAGATTCCAGCTCAGAAGCTGAAGCTCACAAGAGGCTCCTTTCTCTCCTGTCACTTCTGCAGATGTGGCCTTATTTTCCTCTGAATAAATTGCCTCCAGCTTGGAGCAGCCAGGAACTTTATAAGCATCCTGCTCCCAGGGCCAGTAATTTGCCAGAAATTAGTGGTGACTAAGATATGCCAGCCTGCCTTTGTTCTAGGCAGAGGGTACCAGCTTGTCCTGCAGTTCTAATTTTCCACATAGGTCAAAGAGCTATGGACACTGTGCCTTCCAGGGGCCACAGGCCCAGGGAAGGGGGTGTGGGTGACTGTCCTTCCCTGACATTTGTCTATGTCCTCCTGGCATCTCCCAGACTGACTGAGAGATGGGGCTTGACTTGGCAGGTCATTTGTTCTTTGTCTTCTTCCCATTTCCCTCTCACTTGTCTTCTGGAATAAGAAAGAAACATAGTGGGCAAATGGAAGGCCATTTTCACTATTTTATTAAAAACTGCAAGTTTTTACAAAGACTGGTAAGATTTTTCCAAGTTCCTGGCCCCTAAGAGCTGGAGGAAAACCAAGCACAGTGGTGCACATCTTGAGCTACTTACTTAGGCTAAAGCAGGAGGATCATAAGTTTGAGACTAGCCTGGGCAACTTAGCAAGACCCTGCCTCAAAATAAAAATTAAAAAGTGCTGGGAGTGTAGATCAGTGGTAGAGCACTTGCCTAACATGCACAAGGCCCTGGGTTCAATCCCCTTACTGGAAAACAATAACAAAGAAGTGAAAGAAAAGGTCACTCAAGCCTGTGGACCTGTAACCCATCCACTGTCAGACTCAGCCCAGGCATGAGGCTGCAGGAACAGGGCCACCACCCCAGTGCACTGGATTCCATCTATCAAAAGTCCATGCCTGAGCCTTGCTCTACAGTTTAAAGCTGGTGTCATTGTGCAAGCTATTTCCCCTCCCCAAGCCTCGCTGTGCACATCTGTAGAATGTGATGTGAAGAGGAGCACCAGCTACAGAAATTCAGGTCCCATCCGAGATGCAAATGTGGAGCCCCTCATTCAGATGTTATCCACAATTTCAACATGCCTAAGACAGGGTATTAAACCAATCATGGGTCCTTCTGAGCAAGACAGCCCAGCTTGCACATTCATGAATTGACTTGAAATTTTGAAAATGAGCCATCTGCCACTGAGACTATCTGTGGTCATTGCATCCATAAACCAACCCTGGGGATAGAAGCAGACCCATACACTCAGCAAACAGCAATGGCCTACTCTGTGCCAGGAACAAGTCACACGAGCTACCAAATGCCAAGTGCTGCGTGACCTGCTCGATGCTCGGGATTCAGTGAATGGTGCCTTTTATTTCACGGAAACTTCACGGCGTACACACCATGTACTGTGACCTTCATTTTACATCTAAGAAACCTGAGATTGCAAGAAACTTACCCAAGACCCACAGCTAGGAAGCCAGAAAGCTAGGAGTGAAACTCAGTTCTGATACTGAGCTCCTGGCCAGCTCTGTGGGCAACTCCAGCAGGCAGGAACACATAGGGAGGAATCCCTGCTGAAGCCCACAGGGCAGAGTCCCCTAAAGGATGAGCATGGGACAGGATCCTTGTCACACTCAGTAACTTCAGCTCTCCAGCCCCCAGGCCTGACACTGGAGGACCTTCCAGAACCCGTGCTTATCCTCACCTGGCTAAGAGCCAAATGCCCTGAGGCCCTTTGAAAGATTGCCTGGAAGCCTGTCGGTCTCCAAGGTATTAGGAATTAGGCCTCAGATGCTCTTGCACACCAACGCAAATGTCCCCACCCTTCTCAAAGGGACAAAACCAGGCTACATTGCAAGCCATATTTGACTGCAAAACTGACTTGAATTTTGAAAATGAACCATCTGCCAGTGAGACTATAAATGTGGTCATTCCATCCATAAAGCAAGTAAGGTTCTTTCCGACTCCAAATACAGCAGAAACTGCAATGGGTGGTGGGCGGGTGGAGAGGTTTCCATGAGAAAGATGACCTACAGTGACCTTTGCACACCCTAGGAGGCTCAGTACGTGCTAGCATTATCTGAAGTTAAGTTACTCGTGAACGTGGAGCAAGACCAGCCTTCCAGTTCTGACACACAAGAGTTGTTGGGCTGCTTTTGCCTTGAAATCAGGTGCCTCCCCTGTCCAGTCCAGGATACCATGTACAGGAGTAGAGGTTTGACACTGCGCAATGAATGTTGTGCCCTGAGCTGTGCTGGGCACAGCCCTCAGTGGAGTTCAGATGAGGTGAACCTGCTGCTTTAAACCACTGGTAGATCCCCAGAATGGAAAGTGATGTCCACCACCCTGCAGAACCTCCAGTCTGTAACATGCCAAAGCCACCAGCTTCATCTGACCCTTTAAGCTGGCATGAAGGAACCGTCTCCAAGTGGGGATGCTGCCTGGCTCGCATTGCTCCAGTTGTTGGGGTTCTCCCCTGCCCTCCTAGGAGGCTCCCACTAATTATGACTGTGCAGCTCTAGGGCATTGGGGGGGCACTTTTCCCCTTTACCATTCTTCCTCAGTACCCCTTCACCCACTGGAGGTCAGACTGCAGCCTTTAATTGAGGCATGAAGTCCTGGCATGAAGAAGGGAAAACAAATATTCCCCAGAGGCTGCTTCCCAAGGGGAAAAAAAAAATAAACCCAGCCACAGGGAGACTGGAGGGGAGAGTAACGGAACGGGGGCCTTGACCGGAGGGTTGCACAGGAAAGCAGGAGTTTTGGTCCGTTGGTTGAGGTGGTACAATTATTAAGGAGGTGGCAACTGTGAATTCAGAGCAGCCAGGCTCTGTTTTTAATAATAAAAATGAATGGATGTGCATGGAAAGGAGAGAGAGATGGGATCCAGAGAGAAACAGACAGACAGACAGACAGAGTCTATAAGCACTGGAGGATCTGAGGAGCCACGAGAAGAGACACAAGGAACCCAGAGAGAGCCTGGAAGTTAGGAAGATTTGGAAGCAAGGCTAGGACAGGGGAGCCATAGAGGCTGTGTGTAGAAGAGGAGTGTTAGCAAGAAAAACAAAGCTCAGATTTCTTTCAGGCAGCCTTACTGCTCTCCACCTCGGTGTCTGGGGCAAATCGCTTGGGAGGAGTATGACAGGTAATTTGCATGGTGTAAAGGTGCAAATCAATATTAACGGGACTTAAACAGAGGGCCTAGACTGTCGCTCCAATAAGGTGACTCTTGCTGGCTGTCTTCCTGGGTGTTTCTGGAACAATACTTGAGGGCTGGGGCGCAGTGTGGGGGAGGGGACAAGCCCCAGCCCCAGCTGGGGAGCACTGTCCCTCCTGGGTGGGCATGTGCCTGGGTCTGAATTGGGCTCTGATCCCTCCTGCCTGTGTGCCTCAGTTTCCTCATCTGTCACTGAGGATACCGATATCTGGTAGTAGTATTCTTGTCACCACTGAGTCATTAAGGGCTGAATTGTGCTGCTCCCCCTACCCCATGTTGAAATCCTAATCCTACGTACCTCTGAATGTGGCTGCAGTTGGAGCTGGGGTCTTGAAAGAACCTACTCAGGCCGGTGAGATGGCTCAGTGGCATAAGTGCCTGCCTGGCAAGCGCGAGGGCCCGAGTTTGACTCCCGGAACCCACATACAAAAAAAGGGCCGGTGATATCGCTCAGCAGCACAGGCACCTGCTGGCACGCGAGGTCCTGAGGTCGACCCCGGCACCCACAAAAAAAAAAGAGAAAGAGCCTACTACATTAGAAAGAGGTCACTGGAGCCCGAGTCCTATATGACTGGTCCCATCTGTCTTTTTTTTTTTTTTTTTTTTTGATACTGGGAATCTAACTCAGGACCTTGCGTTTGCCAGGCAGGTGCTGTGCTGCTGAGCTATATCCCCGGCCCCATCTGTCCTTATAAGAAAAGGAGATTAGGCGACACCAAACCCACTCCCACTAAAACAGCACTAATCTATTCATGAGGACAGAGACCTCGTGGCCTGGCCACATTTTAAGTCTTCCTCCCAATATCATCATTGTGGGGATCAAATTGGAACTTAGGGGACATATTCAAATCAATGACGGTGACTTTTTTTTGTACTAGGAATTGAACCCAGAGACTTCACACAGAGCTGCATCCCCAATTCCCCCAACTTCCCCCACACACTTAAAATTTTGAGATGGGATCTCACTGAGTCACTAAGTTGCCCAGGTTGGGCTCAAACTTTCGATCCTCCTGCCTCAGCCTCCCAAACTGCTTCAATTACAGGCATGCATAACTATGCCCCGCAGGAGCATGATTTTGAGCTGTGATCTATGATTCTGTGATTTGAATTGAGTCGAGAAAAGAAAGTAGTCATGAAAGTAGAATAAAAATTCCTGGGAGAAGATGGAGTTGGAATTAGTACATCTAGAAACAAGGACTTGCTGATTTGTTTCAAGTAAATACGTGATTATTATGATGAAATAAAATGGTCACTCTACTGAGTGCCTTCTATGTCCCAGGCCTTTTATATTACTTAAAGTGACCCTTACCACAACTCTGAGGAAGGATTTTTTTTTTTTTTTTCCCTGTTTGGGGCCTTCACACTATGCTACGTCCCCAGCCATTTTTTATATTTTATTTTGAGACAGGCTCTTGCTAAGTCACTAGGCGGCCCAGGCTGGGCTTGAGCTTGTGTTGCTCCTGCCTCAGCCTCCCAGAGGGCAGGGATTACAGGCATGCACCACCGCACCTGGCTTGAAGACGGATTTATTGTGCTCATTGTATAAATAAGGAAAATGTAGGATCAGAGAAGTTCAGAATTTGCCTAAAATCATACAGCCATGGAGAACATCTTGCTCTCACATGGCAGACCCCTAAGGAGGCCTCAGTTTTGTAAAATGCAGGAATCCTAGCACCCACCTTGCAGGGTTCTTTGAGGACTGAGCCAGTGCTGGCTTGTAATGGTTGCCCAATAAACGGTAGCTATTGTAGTTGTGAGCTTTCTCTTTGAAAAGTGAAACCCAACCCACAGAACTCCCTCCACCTCCAACCCACAACACACACACATATGAGCCGTGTGCTGGTGCTAAAATCCCAGTCCAAAGCCTTTATTGTCAGCTCAGTTTTCAAGAGAAAGGGCCACAGTAAACCTGATCTCTAATCAAACAAAACAAAACAAATATCACTTGAAAAGGGAGATGCTGGGCCGGTGAGATGGCTCAGCAGCTTAAGGGCCTGCCTGGCAAGCACAAGGGCCCGAGTTCAATTCCTGGAATCCACATACGAAAAAAGGGCTGGTGATATCGCTCAGCGGCACAGGTGCCTGCTGGCACTCGAGGTCCTGAGGTTGACCCCCGGTACCCACAAAAAAAAAAAAAAAAAAAAGAAAAGGGAGATGCATGAAGACCTACTATTCGTAGAGATCTGAAGACAACTGCAAAATGGTCATGTCTACTCCACCACACCCCCTGCTCCTTCCCCGTCCCTCTTTCAGATGACAAGGACAAAGAGAAAGGAAGACATTCTTTTCCCAAAGCTGGGGTCCAGGGCTCTAGCGTCTCTAAGATGGAAGCCACCATAGAGATCACCCAATGGCATTTTCCAGGCCATTTTATAGGTGCAGAGACTGAGGTCAAATGAGGGCTGGGGCAGACCCAAGGTCACACTATGCAACTGCAAAAGAGGTGGGCTCAAAGTATAGAAACCCAGTGCTAAGTTTTTACAGCTGTGGGTTTCCTGGAATGTTCACTCTCATGCAATTTGGTGCCAGCTCATGACCTTACTGTCCCTTGACTTCAGCTCAAAGGCCCCTGCCTGGTGATGGGGAGTGAGGTAAACTGTCCTCCCAAAACTGCCAGTATGCCTTGCTACAAAAGTTATTTTTGGGCCATCAGAGTCATCAGCCCATAGACAGGTGCGGACCAGTGTTTGCTGGTACTGTGTCCTTAGTCAGACTAGAGCTTCCTGGGGGCAGGGACTGGGTCTTTGCAGCCATCTGAGCTAGAATAGGTTGTTCAGACTCTCGAAGCCTCAGTTTCCTCAGGAATATTGAGAGAATTAAATGAAAAATGTAGATGAAGAGCCAACCACCCTTCCTAGAATCTAGCAAATGCTTAATAAATGTTTGCTAGTATTATTAAGTTATTGGTTTTTGATAATGCTTGTATTCTGAGCACCTGACAAAGTGCCTGGCCAAAAAAAGAGTAAATATAATTGTAAGTTGTGGTGCAATCAACCATAATTTGCTATCTACAGACATTCTGCTAATTACTTGCATCAGTCAGCTATTGACATAATATGCTGTATAACAAATGATCCTCAAACTCAAAGAAGTAACACAGCCATAATTTCCTCCCATTCAGGGCTCTTTAGGTTAACAGAGATGACTCTTCTACCTTTCAGGTATTCACTCTAGGCCCATGATAAAGAGCCCTTAGGGGAAGTAGCTCTGGTAGAGATTACAGCAATGAATCGAAGTAGAAACACAGTCTCTTATGACCTACGCTGGGGACAGGTAGACTGTCATATCGGTGTATTTGCCACTGGTCAAAGTAAATCACGTGGTCAGCCTCGCCTTCAGTGAAGTAAGGAAATCTCTGCCGTGGCCAGAGCATGGGTTCTTAATGCAATCACAGGGGAGTGAAGAATTGGAACCAGGAATCCCACCTGCCAAAGCCCTGCCTCCGTAAGCCAGATAGAGACCTTGCAGGTGACTCTACCCCTAGTGTCCTCCAGTCTGCATCCCCAAATCATCAGAAGGATCTGTTCCCACCAGAATCTTGGGGGGGGGGGTGTAGCTCTCAGACACAAAGTGAAATATATTTGAAGCGTTTTGTAAGAATAAAGTGTAAAGCATAAACAGACGGTAATGCCTCTCCTTTTACCCTCTGCAGTTAAGGATGTTCATGCAAACCCTTCCTAACAGGGTGTTTAATTTCAAGAAGCTGAAAATTGAGCTGACAATGTGTTGTTTACAAGCAAACTCCAAGACTGGGAGAAAGAAGAAAGCATAGTTCAAGGCCACAGATTATTTTCCGCATAAAGATGGTGCCTCCATTTCATCCTAAAAACACCCCCTCCTCTCAGCAAAGCCCCCTCCCAGTTTTGCTTCTCCCAGGCATCAGGCACAGTCTGATGGGAGTGGAGTGATCGTCAGAGGGGGACATCGACTCTGGGGACACAGAAGCCTCTGAGGCTCCAGGTGTCCTGGAGGCTTGTCTCTGAGGGGCACCCTCCATCCTTGGTCCTCTCAGACCTCCCTGGGGACACTGGCTGGTGCAGGACAGAAGGCCGAGGAAGCAAAGCTGTCGGGCGGGGAATGTGGAAGGAAGTCTGTGTTTGCTCCTCTGCGGCAGCAAAGACTGTTTACCTCCAAGTCTGTGTTTTTCAAGGAAATGGAGACCAGCAAAGGAAAAACGCCCTTGAGAAACATTTCCATGAATTTATGTTGTTCATCTGGAGAGGCGCAAGCCCTCAGTGAGACCTCTGGGGGTTGACATGGTCCGGATGAGGCTGGCCTGCCTTGGGCTGCTTGGAATCCCCAGCTACCTGGTCCCTGGCCTGCTGGATCCTCGATAGGAAAACACCAGCCAGGCCTGGAGGTGACAGGTGCCACCCTGGGCTTGGTAGGCCCAAGGAGAGGTGCGCACACATCCCATATTCAGATCCATCTCTCACCAGAGAAATGAACAAGGAAACACAGTGGGGTAGAATCAGAAGAGCTGGGTTTGAGGGCCCAGGTCTGCCAGTGCAGGGCCCTGTGACCCTGGATGTGTCACTGAACAGCTCTGAGTCCCAAGGTCCTGTTCTTGTGGTGAGATTAAAATCATGTACCTCACAGGGCTGTGGGGACCAAATGAGGACGTGAGGATAACAGGGTCATTTCCTCTCCTTTCTGAGCAGAGCAGGGCTAGGGTCTGGGGACAGCTTCTGCACAGCTTCCGGCTAGAATGCATCTGGAGACTGGGACTAGGTCACGGGGAGCCAAGGGCTGGGAATTGGGGTTTGTGGGCCACCAGGGGATCCAGGTGTATTTTTTCAGAGCCAGAGGAGAGAACTGGACTGTCAGGACGATGTGTGGAAGGCGATTTCCAAGGAGATAAGTAGATCCTTAAAGAAGTAGCATTCAGGACTGCGTAAGTAGTACAGTCATCCTTCAGTATCCGGGATCCCCCTCAGACACCAAAATTCTGAGGCTCGAGTTGCTTATGTAAAACGGTCTAATGTTTGCACATGACCTAAGCTCATCCTCCCAGCTACTTTAAACCATCTCTACGTTACTTACATAATACCTAATGCACTGTAAGTGCTGTGTACATAGTTGTCACACTGTATTACTTAGGGAATACAGCAGGAAAAAAAGAAATCTGCACAAGTTCAGTTCACATGCAGCTTTTTTTCAGTCCGTAGTTGGTTGACGTGTGGCTGTGGAACCTACAGACCAGGGAGGACGACGGAAGCCCCTTCCAGAACGCCAACATCTAATCACACGCTGCTGCCTCTACCCGATCTCGGTGATGGATCGGGTCCTCCCCTGGAGATGGGGGTGGGAGGAGATCCTAGACAGGTCACCTGGCTGAGCCTAGAGGACAGTGATTTCCTGTGGTCGTTCAGGGAAAAAATTCTCAGAGGAGAGCAGCAAGCAAGACTCACAGACTCATCCTGCCAGCTGTGGGAAGTGACAGCGATGGGCCCACCAGGGCAGCCTCCCTAGGGTCCTGATGACACAGGAGTGGACTCAGCATTTAGGCTGTTGCCCAATGGCCCCCACAAGATACAAAGTGGCTCCAGTTCCCTGACACCCGCAGCAGCCCCATGAGATACTGGGAACATCGTGTTTCTGGTCCTCATCCTTCGGGGCCTTGCAGTGAGAGAGGGAGACAGGACAGCAGTGGCTCCCAGCCTTCTCGGCCATGCCCATCCTCAGGGCATCCTCTCCTGTTAAGCCAGTAAAAAGCTTCATATATATATATATATATATATCTGCAGTGTCACGGAGGATTTAGATCTTTTGCATTTCAAGTGTTTATCCATATTTTGATTTAAACCCCTAAAACCAATTCTGAGCACTCCCTGAGCCACACAGCTCCCTAAAATCCTTAATCTTTTTCTCATCTGGGCCAATGTCTCATCAGACTAATGTGGTACAATGGGATTTGTGGGTGAGTATGCGTTTTAAGAGGAAAAAAACAAACAAGAGGGTTTTTGAGGTATTAAACCATTGCTTAAGTCTTTTAAATTTTGGATGGTTTCCATGGTAACAGGTAAGTTTGCATCATTGTTCTCTCCGATTTGCTGGAGAAACCAAGAAAGCTCTCCTAGCTTCTCAAGTAGGTTTGGATCAAACTCCCAAAGTCCAGGCGTGGGAAGGGGAAAGCCGCCCCCTGGGGTTTAGCCCACGTTGGGAGGAAGGCTAGACTTGGAGCAAGCCCCCGTCAACCCACTCCCTGTCCCATGTACCCTGAGGCTCAGGACAGCTCCAGCAAGCTGCGTGGAGTCCTCTCCCTGCAGCCTATAGGAGACGCAGCCTCATGGGAGTCGGAATGGGCTGCTAGCTTGCTTCTTGCCTTCTGGGGTGCCTGTCACATGCTCTGATGCCCCTGCTGTTTGGGCTTGCAGGGGGCCACCTTGGTCTCTTCCTCCTGGCAGCAGGTCAGGTGACCCTCACTGTTCCCTGGGTTCAGCTGGCTCTGGGCCCTGGAGCTCCGGCTGAATCTGGACTGCTGCAGTGCTGAGAAGTCTCACACCCAAGCCATTCTGAGGCTGGGCCTTCATTTCGTTCAGGTGCCCAGCTGAGTCCCCACAGTGCCAGGCAGAACACTTTCTGCTTTAGGCCAGGAACCCGTGATGGGAGCTGTATTGGCTGTGTCCTGGCAGGCTCCAAGGACACATCACACAGGGGCTTTGGGAGTGGCCACAGGCTTCGGGCAGAGTTAAGGAAACCAGTGCACCCCAGAGCTAGACAGCCCCAGCCCCTGGGCCTGAGGGGATGGGCTAGGCCTGAGCTGGTGCGGCAGGGCAGGGTGACCTGCAGGGGCCAAGGCCCATACACAGCACACACAACAACTGGGCAATAAACACATGGCTTCACTCTCCTCCATCCTTAGTCACCCCTCTCCCCCTTTGGCCACCCTGGCTGGGGAACCAGAGAGTAGGAGAGCCCACTGAAGCCATGGAGACAGAACGGGCCAAGAGTGAGTCAGGTGGTGAATAGAGAGCAGCCAGCCCTGAGGCTCCAAGGCTCCCCAGTGCCCACCCCTCCAGGTGCAGGCCTCCACGTCTGCACCCTCAGCCTTAGCTCTGAGGAGCTCATGGCCTGGTGCATGGGTAGGGTGGAGAGAGCTCGAATCAGTCACCAGACCCAGTGCCATGAAGCCACTTGGAAGGACTGGCCAGTGGATTAGAGCAGTGTGGACCTTGCATCCGGAAGCAGCCCAGAAAGCCTAGAGAAGGACCTATAGGCAGTGTTTTCGGGCTGTAAACTTGGATTAAATATAAAGAATTTTCAAAAGGTCTAAACAGCCATCTGTGAAAAAGACCCCCATTTTCAACTTCTGATGAGGCTACTTTCTGGGCATGCTCAGAAGCTGGAAGCATGTGGAAGAAGGAGCCATCTGGCTTTCTGGAAGGAACACTGTCCTAGACAGAGGGAACAGAAGGACAAATACCCTTAGACAAGAGCATGTTCGAAAGCTGGGCATGGTAGTGCACACCTATAATCCCAGCACTCAGGAGGCTGAGGCAGGAGGATCACTGTGAGTTAGAGGCCAGCCTGGACTACATAGTGAGTTCATGGCCAGCCTGAACTGCATAACAAGACCCTGTCTCAAAAAAAAAAAAAAGCATGTTTGGTGAGTGTGAGAAGCAACAAGGCAGGTATGTGGTATGGGGTAGGATAGAGGACAAACAAGAAGCCAGACCTGGGCATGTGGGCCACTGGGGGAGTGAGGAGGTGCCATCCATGGGGGTATTGAGAAGAGATAGCTTCTATTCTGAGATGCTGTGGTTGCCCCAAGGGTGGGAGGACAGGGTGGGGGCGGACAAGATTTTAAAGGGCAATGTCTCACAAGGGAGAAGAGCTGAGCCAGGGATGAAGATGAGAAGAGCCTGGAGTCCTTGGACTTGCTTGGCCCAGGGCTTAGAGCTAAGTATTCCAGGCCTTCCACACATGCAGTACCGCACATGCACATTGGTCCATGCTGTACATCCCCCCAACACTTTGTCTCTACTGCTGTGACAACACTGAGCTTCGAAAATTATCACTGTCAACTGAGCCGTATGCCCCTCCATGTTGTAGGCTCTAGAGGGATTCTGCTAAATGAAAGTGATCATCATGGGCCCATTGGCCCCAAGTTCAGGGACTCTTGCACAGTGGGTTTTGTCAGGGACTGGAGGCCATTCTGTTCCACGCAGGCCTCATCTGGGGCTGTTCAGTCCCAGGCCCCATGCTGGGGCACAGCACCATGGAGACTGAGTGACTGATGCCACTGATCTGCGGAGCAGGTGCTGAATGATGCTTGAGTAGACCCAGTGACTTCAGGGGCTCTTTTCACCCCCACAGGGTCTCAGCCCGAGCTTCTTCAAGTAGAGACTCACCCAGGTGAGGGGATCCAAAGAGGGAAACTGACTCCTTGGAGTAGGCCTGGGCCCTGAAGGACTGGGGATGGTGTTCCTGAACTTAGCGAATCAAAATCCTCAAGGCAGGGCGTGGCATTCCATGTTGGTAACCAGCATCTTGGGTAACAGAAGGGAGGCACCCCAGGTGGAAGAGCAGCTATAAGAAGGCCCAGCTGGGAGTCTGACAGTGTGTTTGGGGGTCAATGAATACAGCTTTAGAGTTGACAGGGAGAAAAGCACAGGAAAAATGGTCCTGGGAAAGTGGGTGGGTGAGATTGAGGACTTTCAATGGCTGGATGGAGGAATGGATGGATAGATGGATGGATGGATGGATGGATGGATGAGAGAACAAAGGAATTGTTTCTACAACTCTATGTGCCCACCTGCTACTGTGCAGACACGGAGGATCCCATAGACCCCTTACTGGCCAGAATCACTTCTTAGGAAGTGTCCTGAGTCTATGGATTCTAACTGGGTTAAAGGCCTCCCAACGCCAGGAAGAGGAGACTAATAAAGTGCATCTGTGTGTTTGCTAGCTGGCCAATCAGTGAATCCACAACCATAGCTGGCCCTAATAGGCTGGTGGGAGCTGAGAGAGCAGGCCTCCAGAATGGCCAAGGGGCACAGTCAGAAAGGGAATCTCAGCAGTGTAGCCATTGCACCTGGGAGGGACCACCCAGGAAGTAATCAAATGCCATGTGGAGCAGTCTGGTCATGTGTGGCTAGCTCGGATGGGAGGTGCAAGCCAGGGCATCAGGGGACCTGGGTTCTCCCCTAGTCTCACCACCCACTCCATGAGTGACTTTGGTTGTTCTCCTCTTCCTGTTTGGGACCCGGTTCTTCACCTGTTCCGTGGGAGCCTAGACCAGCCACCTCTAAGCACTGTCCCTGTTGCCAGTGTGAGGAACACCAGCCTCTTTCCACCTCTTGCCAAGGAGGACTGTGGCAAAGCCTGAGGCAGGGGGATCTCCCTGCAATCAGGATGGGTGGGGAGGTGCAGTGGATTGACAACCAGTGGTCAACTTGTAACACCCAGCTGAACTGAATCAGCGTGGTGCTGGGCGTGGATGGCCCACCTGAGGATTGCTGCCAACAGCATAAAAGGAGAACTGGCGAGGAAGAGGTGGTGCTGTTGGTTCTCCTGGAGAAGCTTGTCATGCTGGCTTTCCTGATATGAACTGGGCTGTTCTCATCATTGGAGGAGCTCAGAACCTCGTTGTCACTGAGGATGGCTGTGGTACTTTTTGGGGGAGCTCTGGTCCTTACTTTGAGCGTCACTTCCTGGCTTCAATGCAGATCCTTCAGCCTGCTGGCACAGATCCTTCATCCCACTGGCACAGAATTTCTAGCTTCCACCACTCACCTTTGGCCCTTCCCAGCACAGATCCTTGAAACAGACTTGCATGAGACATTGTCATGGGCTCTAGGCCTCCAGCTGGACTCATGAGGGCATTGCCATGGGCTCTAGGTCTTCAGCTGGACTCATGCAGGACACTGCGGTGGGATCCAGGCCCTCAGCTGGATTCTTTGGGTCTCTAGTGTGTGGACAGATTTCCTGGACTCTTTTTGTATTCGACTCTTAGGTGACTACTATAAAATAATCCTATAAATTATGTGTCCTGTATTAAATCATTTCCCTTGCAAACCCTGACTACAACAGGAGGGGACCTGAGGAGGGAGTGGGGTTTTCCCTGAGGCGTCTCAGGCCACAGCTGAGGGAAATAGCAGTGAGCTGGCAGTTTGCCACCTGAGTCAGCGAGGCTCTGGCCGTTTGACAAAACTAACTGCAGGAAGCCAGGAAGTCTTGTGTTGGGCAGGATGTGTGCACATATGGGAAGGCGAGAGCTCTTGTATATGCCCACATATGACAAGTGTCCACAGGTGTGCAAGGTAGGCATGCAGCTGGTACACCCCACTGTGGCCATTACAGCCTATCCTAAAACTTCTTTACTTGCTAAAGAAAGCCATTGGCCCAATCACCCTAAGCACCTCATCCTGGCCACCCTGGCCCCTCTATGATCCCCAGGACCACCCCTACTAAAGGAGTTGGCCTCCTACTAAAGGACTAACTCCAAACTCTGCTCCAGCTGAAGCAAGAGGGTGCTGTGAGTGGTGGAAGGGAACACAGCCCCAGCTGTTGGGAATGATTTTAACAACTGCCCAGTGTGTGTGCCTGTGGGCAGCTCTGTGTGAAGTCCGTATCTCCAAGTTCCCATGAGTCGGTTTCACTACAGAGCTGACCACTCATTTTTCTACAGCAGCAGCCCCTTGCATAGTTTCAGCGGAAGGAATCTGACGTTTTGAGGCAGGAGGACCCACTTTCCTGACAGGCTCAGCTCAGAACCCAGGTGGAGAAACTGGTTTAGAGAAGTTTCAGCCTTCCGAAACTACTCAGCCAGGAAGTAGAGGAGCCAGATGGGGACCCAAGCCGTCTGGGTTATGCCAGGTCTGGAGCTCTGCTCCAGCAAGTGTGGAACCAGCCCCAGCAGCTTCGTGTCAGCTAAGCTTCCCGGCTCACAGAGACCTCTCCCATCTGTGGGAGCCTCCCTACTTATCACGCAGCAGGTGGGGTCCAGGATGGCCACATGGCAGAGCTGGGACTCAAAGCCAAGGATCCTGAGGCCAAGGCCTGGGCTCTTGGCACTGCCCCAAAGAGAGTGAAATGTACACAGGGATCCCAGGATCCAAGCCAGTGTGTTTTTCTCACTTATGATATGTGGCATCACACTTACAGGGACAACAATTTCTTAAGTAACTAAAAGATCTCCTAAGATAGGCACGTCACTGACCAAAACAAGGGGGACCGAAAGATGGAGTAACCCCAATGTCCATTAGCTGATGAATGGTAAACAAAAGGCCAGTCCACCCCTATAATGGAATATTATCCAGCCTGGAAAAGGAACGAAGTGCTGATGTGTGCTTCAGTGTGGACAAACCTTGAAAACATCATGCTAAGGGAAGGAAGCCAGGCAGAAAAAAACATATTTTTGAGGATTCCATTGATACGACATTCTGAGAAGTTAAGTCAATAGAGAAGTCAGACTGGTGGTTGTCAAGGGCTGGGAGGAAAGAGGAAAGGGGGGTGGTGATTGCTAATAAGTATGGGGTGGGGGGACATGGAAATGCTTCAGAACCGGCCAGAGGTGGTGATTGCACAACCTTGTGAATGTACCAAATGCCACCAAATCACACACTTTAAAACGGCTACTTTTATGTCATACAGGATTTTCGCCAGTTTTTAAAAAGGTGAAGGCATGCAGTTGCAGCAAATCTATTGTTTTAAAAGCTACAGGCAGAGCCGGTGAGATGGCTCAGTGGCGTAAGCGCCTGCCTTGCAAGCGCAAGGGCCCGAGTTCGACTCCCGGATCCCACATACGAAAAAGGGGCCGGTGATATCGCTCAGCGGCACGGGCACCTGTTGGCGCGCGAGGTCCTGAGGTCGACCCCCCGGTACCCACAAAAAAAAATAAATAAAATAAAATAAAAGCTACAGGCATTAAAATCTGCTATGTGCTAGACCCTATGAGAATATAGCCATGAGAGCAGAAGGATTTATTTTGTTTTCAGTAGCGCTTCATCTTTTACTTCCAAACAGATGCCCCTATATATAGTAGTGGCTTCAAACAACCACAGTTTTATCTCAGGATTTTATGGGCAATGAATTCAGGCAGGATTCAGCTAGACAGGTCTGTCCTGTGGGGTGAGCTGAAGTTACTTGGGGGTATCAGCTGAGGAGTGGTCTTGTCCAGAGGATCTTAAAATCTCTTACAGGTCCAGCACCTTGGTGGGGATGACAAGAAGTCTAGGCGCACCTGAGATGCCCACTGAAACATCTGCACAGACATCAGGTCTGCCATAAAGTTCCAAGGACAGAAGAGAAAAAAGCCAGCTTCACAAGGCTTGAGCCCAGACCCATCGCTTCTGTTGTATCCCATTGACCAAAGTAAACGCAGTGCCCACTTAGATTCAAGGGCATGGGACAAAGACCCCATCACTACATGGCAAAGTAACACAGTTTGACAGTCATGCACCACAGGTAGATATGTTTTTAACTACTGATTCCATTCTTTGAATAGTTTGTTTTAAATTTTCATTTTTTCTTGGGTCAGTTTTCTAGGATATTGTCCATTTTACCTATGCTTTCATATTTGCTAGCATCAACTTTTTTATAGTCTACTTTAAAAAGTATTTAGTTTTTTTTTTTTTTTTTTTTTTTTTTTTTTTTTTTTTGTGTGTGTGTGTGTGTGGTTGTGCCCTTATCTCTATTTATTTAGTCCTGGGGATTGAGCCCAGGACCTTCACACTGAGCTAAGCCCCCAGCCCTTCTTTATTTTTTATTTTGAGACAGGGTTCCACTAAGTTGCTAAATTGTCCAGGCTGGGCTTAAACTTTCCATTCTTCTGCTTCAGCCTCCCAGAGTGCTGGGATTACAGGCATGCACCATCATGCCGGGCTCCCCTTTTGGTTCTTAACAATTTTTTTATCAGTTCTGTCTGAGGTTTATCTTACAATCTTTTTTTTAAAAATTGAAATACCGGGACCGGTGAGATAGCTCAGCGGCATAAGCACCTGCTTGGCAAGCGCGAGGTCCTGAAGTCAACTCCTGGTACCCACATAAAAAAAAAAAAAAAGAAATACCACAAATTAAATGTTATTATAAGATTATGATAATTAAGCAATATACAAATGGTACAATAACGGGGAAAACAATGAAACAGGAGAAAACAAGATCTGCAATATAAATTGCTTCAGGATGACATTTTTCTGTAATGTTCTTTTTTTGACTTTTTAAAAAAATTACGGAAAACATAGATAAAATGTACCATTTTGACCATCTTAAAGGGCACAACTCATGAAGTCTACGTACAATACAACCACTATCAATCTCCAGGAATTTTTTCATCTTGCAAAACTGAAACTGTATCCATTACACAGTAACTCCCCATTCCCCACCTGTGACAACCACCCATTCTCCTTCCTGTGTCCACAAATTTGATGACTCCAGGCACTTTATTTTTTTTTTTTTAATTTTTTTTGTGGGTACCGGGGGTCGACCTCAGCGATATCACCGGCCCTTTTCTCGTACGTGGGATCCAGGAGTCGAACTTGGGCCCTTGTGCTTGCCTGGTAGGCGCGTACGCTGCTGAGCCATCTCACCGGCCCTCCAGGTACTTTAAGTAAGTGAAATCTTGTAGAATTTTTCTTCTTGTAACTGGCATATTTCACTTAGCATAATCTGTTCAAGATTCATCCCTGTTGTAGCATTAGTCATAAATTCTTTCCTTTTAAACTGGGTAGGGTGGTGCACACCTGTAATCCCAGCACTCTGGGAGGCTGAGGAAGGGGGATTGCAAGTTTGAGCCCAGCCCAAACACCTTCATGACAAGGTTTCATTTACCCTTCCATCTATTGATGGACACCTGGATTACATCCACCTTTTGGTTATTTTGAATAATATTGCTATGAACATGAGTGTGCAGTCTATTTGAGTCCCTGCTTTCATTTCTTGTGTGTGCATGTGTGGGGCTGGGGTAGGGGTAGAGGAATTGAACCCACGATTCAATTTGTACCTAGCTACATTCCCAGACCATTATTATGTTGAGACAGGTTCTCGCTAAATCACCAAATTGCCCAGACTGAGCTCAAACTTGCAATCCTCATGCTTCAGCCTCCCAGAGTGCTAGAATTATAGGCGTGCACAATCATACCAGGCTCTGCTTTCATTTCTTTTGGATTTATACCCAGAAGTGGGAATTGCAAGATTATATAGTAATTCTATTTTTGATTTTTTGACAAAATATCATAGTTTCTAATAATCTTTTCAAACAGCCAACTTTTTGTCTTTGTTGATTGAAATACAATAAGTATTATAATAAAAACAATAAGTTTTTGTTTTGTATTCCATTAATTTCTGTGGTTATCTTTGGTACTTTCTGTTTTCATGGGCTTCTGTTCCTTTGCTAGTTTAAATTGGGTGTTTAGCTTATTTCTAGCCTTTTTTCTTTCCCATAATAAGCATTTCAAAGCCTTAAATTTCTAAGTACTACTTAAGCTATATACAAGTTTTGCAATGTAGAAATTTTTCATTCAGTCTTAAACAAATTCTACTTTTTCATTATTTCTTCATGGAGCCATGCATTATTAAAAGTGATCTTTAAAATGTTTGGAAAATTAAAATTGTATTTTTGAAGTATTTTCCATTCACTATATTGTTGTATAATAACATGGGCAATATAATAGGATTTTTATACATGTCTGTTGAAATTTACCTTATGATTTAGTTCTCTAATATCATTAATATTTATTAATTTTATGTTAATATCAATTTTATGTAATTATATAACCATATAGTTATTTATGATTAATAATAATGTTGGTTGATATTTAATTAATATCTTTAATATGAGTTCTCTAATTGCTGGGTGTAATGTTCTACATACACATGAGATCAAACTTGTTAATTGTGTAATTCAAATCTTCAATTGTCCACTCGATTTCTTAATTATTTCTTTCTCAATTACACTTCTCAATTAGAGAAGTATATTAAAGTCTCTGTGATGGTGGCTTTGTTTTTCTTACCCTTGTCAATTCTTGCTCCATACATGTTTACACTGTGTCAGCCTCAGTGCTTGTGTATTTAAGTTGGTATTCGTCATTCATGGGCCTGCCACTTGGCAGCGGTACTTAATAAAATGGTACTTCTATCAAAAGACTCTCCTCAAAGGCAGAGACCACAACTTGCAGTAGTATTTTGAAGTCCTCTAATTCAGAGCGTTAAACATTGTAGACATCAAACCTTAGAGCAAATGAGAATATGACTCTCGCTCTTTTTCCTTTAGTCAGCTGGCTTTCTCAGGAGAAAATTAAGAATGAAAGAAGTATATTCTTAATCCCTACCTGGTTTCAGGTGGTGGTCTAAGTGGGAAGACCAGGCAGTTATTTGGAATGATGAGTGAAAGGATTTACCCTGTTTGAACAGCTGCATGCAGACCCTGAGTTCCCTTCTAGAATCCTTCAAAGCAAGAGCTTACTGAGATTTGGCCACCCATTGGGCCATTGTCCACCTCTGGGATTTTGGGAGGTGTTGACTTTCAGTTGGAATCAGAAGGTGCTGGCCATTGAGGGGTGTTGTATCTTCATGCTGAAGATCTAGGTGTTAGCAAAGGAGAGAGATGAGAAGAGACCAGATGGCTTCGCTTCCCATGGTGTTAGAAAAGTTCAGGCCTGGTCTGGCCATAATAGAGAGAAAGGCACCTGGCTGAGGGCAATGAGCATCTCTCAAGAACTTGCCAACTCTGACAGAACTACAGGTTTTCAGGAGAAAAGGAACAGGGAGAGGTAAGCCTCTGCCCAGGGATAGAAGGCAATGGGATAATCACAGAGAATGAAGAGAGGGCCCAACCACTGACTAAGGAGATTGACCTTTAACCATATTGGGTCCCCCATCATTCCCCAAAGATTACCATGCCTTACAATCCCCCAAACGCTGCAGTCCCTCTCATGGAAAGGTACCAGACACAGCCTTATCCATAAATTCTGGGTAGCAGACACCAGAAAACCAGACTCAGACAACTGCCATCATGGTCTCCCAAGAGGTAAGAAGTAAATGCTTGTACAGATGTGTGTGGTTTCAACAAAGAGGGAGTGGCAATTCACAAGAACCAACAGGAGTTGGGTCTAACAAACTAAGGCAACCATCAAACTAGCTCATTTTCTTCTGCGGTGAGAGCTCATATTGTGTGCACTGAGAGCATTTTCAAACACTTCCGCGTCCTGGCCACCATTTCTCACACAGAAACACTAGAGTTGGCACTTGCCTAAAGCCATACGGCTCAGAAAGGCAGGACTTGAACACGGATCTGTCGGAATACGGAACCTGGGTAAATTGTAAATTTCACTACATCAAGTTCTTTCTTAAGAGTAGTTTAAAAAAATGGGGCGTGGCAAATGTTAAGCCTGAAGACTTAAGCAGAGGTATGTGAAAGAGAAAAAGCAAGTCTGCCCCGTGGAAGCAGGATTAAATGTCTGCCTTACAGAAATGTGGTAGCACCCATGCATGAAGACTCAGAGGAAGCAGATTCCAATCAAGTAAGAAAGGGGTCACAGAACTGCTCAGAGTAGAAGGTGCCGAATGGCCTTTATTGGGGTACTGTTTAACTAAATTATGCATATTAACACACCAGCTCCTAAAAATTATAATCAAGAACTTAGGTAGATGGAGTATGTATTTCAGTATAAAAAGTGAAAAAGAGGATAAACCATTATAAATACATGACTTGATTTATATATATCCACTGTAGACATATCCATGGAGACAGAAAGTAGGACTTGCCCAAGAGTTGGGATGGGTGGAGAGTGACTGCCAATGGTAGGTTCACGTGTGCACACGCAGTACTGAGGGCTGAGCCCATGGCCTCTGCAGGCGAGGCAAGTGCTCTGCCCCTGAGCTACACCCCAGTCCCAGGGTTTCTTTTTTAGGATGATGAAAATGTGCTAAAATTAGGGGCTGTGGGTATAGCTCACAGTAGAACACTTGTCTAGCATGGATTTGATCCTCACAGAGCCATGTACTTTCAAAGGGTGTATTTTATGGTGCATGATATATATATATATATATATATATTGTGTAAGTAAAAATATAATACAGTATATATGTATATATACAATCATTGTACACTAAAGAATATTAGGCTTACTTTTAAAAAAACTATACATAAAGACCCCAATGTTGTAAACTATCTCTGCCATCTATATGGTAAGAAAAAATTCTAGAAGGATGTAGAAAATAACTAGTTTTCAAGGTAGTGGGTGATCTGATGTCACAAATTTTATACAACAAACATTTTGTATAAAATCAGAAAATACTTTTGTAAAAAGGAATAGGTTGCCTAAGTTAAGCTTATCATCGGAAACATTCTTAGAAGTTTGAGAATCATCAGAAACAAATACTCGTGTTGAGAGTAAGTTTGATTTACAATTATGGCCTAGTCCTTTTGATTATTTTATAATTATTTTACCCATTGTCTTTGTGTTTTTTTTCCTGGGGATCAAACCCAGGGCCTCATGTATACTAAGCACATCCTCTACCACTAGGCTACATGCCCTTTTTTCCTTTTTTAAAAATTGAAACAATCTATTTCAACTCGATTTTGATGCAGTGGTGTGGGGGGCGGTCTACCTTTTATTATAAAATTCAGTAACTAAAAAAAATAAATCACAACTTAAGGGGTATATTAAGACTCAAAAAGAGGTGGGGGAGTGAGTTTAAAAAGCAAATTCTACATGCTTCTATGCAGCCAGGATGAAAATATTATGTTGTAACAAAACGTTCAAGAAATTCTTACCAGGGGAGACTCCAGATTTTCCTTTTGGTCTTTGTAAAAACAAAGATGTGACATTTGAAATATTATCTAAAGGTGTCAATTTAGACTCATTCTGAAGGTTGCTGACACACAGACAGAACATAAATAATTCTTAGGAGAGCAACTGCACCTTTTTAAAACCCAGGTTCATGGATGTCACAAGATGGGAAGGTGGCAAGGCCTAGCGGGCTGTGTCAGCTTTGGCGCAGGGCTCTGTGGCATGAGCTGGCTCCTCCCACTCCCTGGCAGAGGGCGGTGGACAGTGGGAGAGGAGAAGCATCAGGCTATAAAAAGCTTTATGTTTTATTTCCTTCTAAGGCATCCTAAGTCACTGGGTGCTCCATATCCCCCCACACACACCCTGTGCCCCCCAAGTTCAGCTCAAATCGGAAATGAGTATAAGTGGTTTTTCTCCAAACCAGAGCTGCTGAAAAACCAGATGCTGCTGTCACTTGGACTTAATCTCCTACAGACCCAGTGGTAGCTTCCTGCTTCCATTCTGGGAGAATGGATGTCACTTATGTTTTTCCGACCCAGGTTCGAATATTATATCAGTCTTAACCCCAAACTTAATCCCTAGTCCACCCCAACATTGGAGCTGCTGAGAATTTTAAAGCCTGCCATCTCAAAGGACACAAAACTCCTACACAATTTTACCCCCCACCTTTTAGGCTTTCAGGTTTGATCATTTTAAGTTATCAGGTGATGCCAAACCAGGTTGGTCAGAATCCTAGAAAGCTGGAGGCAAAAGGTACCAGTCTAACAATCTTATTTGACCAGGGAGGAAGCTGAGGACCAGAGATGGTAAGCAACCTGCCTGAGGCTACAGAGGCATGGGACCAAAACTTGAAGCCAGCCTATGTTCTCATAGTAAAGGACTCTGTCCCCAGGGCAGTCTGTCCTTGCAATCCCAGCACCTGCATACAGGAGGGGCTGTCTAAATGCTCCCAGGAGGTCCATCACAAGCCTTCTAGCCAAAGCAGGACCTTACCCTGTGATCTTTCCTGATCTTTTCAGCCTTCTCATTCCTACTGTGCTGAATGGGAAAGGAACTAGGTAAGGCAGTAGGGTAAGATCCTTCCAGAATCAGAGGGGGCCTAGAACCAGGGTCTAGGAAGGTGCTGAAGTTCCCACTTCCCACACCAATGGGAGCTGCCTCCTGACAGGGACCAGGTGCTTCCTTCATTTAAAATCCCCGTCTTATTTAAGAAATGTACTTCCTAACAATCCCGAGAGATTTGGATTAAGAACAAAGGGAAATTAATCTGTGGTGCATATTTTCTACATAAGGCAAGCATGGATGTATTAATAGGCCAAGACTGGGTTAAAGTATCAGCTACTGGCATCCGAACTCCTTAAAATAGTGTAACTCGGCCACAAGACGTGTCTACGGCCTCTTGCTTCCTCACGCTGACCTGCTATCCTGGAGCCCAGGTGGAATTCCATCTGAGGACATGTGTATCTTGTTCAGAAAGCACAAGGGAGCGAAGCTATGCAAGCTAAGAACCTACACAATTCGCAGTTAGAGATGAAAGGCTGCAGAAATGTTTATTGAATACAGTGCCAGGTTTATAAATAAAACTTATTTACAATTTCCATAGAGTTGGTCCCCCATCAGAGGTGGTTAACAGTTCATCTCAAGATTTACAGAAACGTTCAAGTACATCTCCTTTTTAAATAGCCATGGTGAAGGGCAACTTTAGTAACAAAAGAACCACCACCATCTTTGCTACAGAAGTGTTTAATGAACATTATAGCAGGTTTGGAGAACGAACACACACTCCACCCATGCCACTACCTTCCCACTCCAAGGGGTAGACAGCAAAGAATCTGTCTCCTACAGGACAACTTCAAGGGATTAAAAAAAATAGTAACTGCCAGCTGAAGGGATTAAGACACATTAGTGGAGATCTAGTCACTGCCAAGAAGATAAATATATCTAGGATATACAATAAATAATCCAAATGGTTAAAATAATTGAAGAGTAGACTTGACCAAATTTACATTCTTTGTTCAGGAAGAAGTTCCCAGGATGCTGAGGGGCCAATAATATGCTATTCCTCTGATGTGACAGCAGCGCTAGGCCTACTGGACAGCCATTCATTACAATATTGTTACAAGTACAATCGGACATGCATTTATAAAGAGAATATAAAAATATGTACAATAGCTCATCTTCAATGTGTTTAAATTGCCCAAAGACACCAATTAAAAGTGTGCAAAAATTTGTTTGTCAAAAAATCAGAAAAAGCCTTCCCTGGCAACAGTGCATCAAAAGCCCACCTGAATATCGAGATCCATTTGCTTTGCTCAACACCTACCCCAAACAGATGGAGAACGAAACTATGAAAGGGTTTGCCAAGTACTCAGCAGTTTCTTATGGCAAGTCTCAGGCTAAAGCAGGATGCCAGTTAAACTAGTCACATTTATATATATAAATATATGTATATATTTATAGAGTAGTTAGAAGTAGGGGCAAGTTTACAGGAAGGTGCCGTGACACCAAGCTCTTTCCTCTCCCTAACTCACAGACTGCTACTGCTCAACAGGGGCTGGTTGTGCCCCCAAGGACCAGGAGAAAGGCTACAGTGGACTCTACCTCACCTCTGCTCCTGACTGGAACTCAGCATTCCCTGGTTCCCACACAGGATCCTGGCCAAGAATCCGGTTTAGTTTTTTAGGATAGACTGTGGGACTATTAAAAGAGAGTCCACCCAGCTTCCAGAAAGACTTGGTAAAAGGGTAGGATAGGAGGTTAAGTCTTTAAAACCAAGTCACCCCCCACCCCCCTTGAAACTACCAAGAGGTCACTGATTGACCACAGGTCTGTGACTGGGCCAAAAACTGGGCTATCTGACCCCCTATGAGAAATACCCAGGTCATAGACTTACATAGGAGCCCTCAGTGCTCCCTACCTCACCAGAAGAGAAACTCCAAGGAATTCTTAAGTGTTCCTCACAGATTCAGAGAATTATGAAAGCCAACCTTACTTCATGGGGTCAACCTCTCCTTTACCAACCATGCAGTCCAAAGACTGGTAGCACAGTGGCGATGTGTCCTCTCCATAGCTCTGACCCACCCCTCTGGCGGAAAATCTAACAAGCTACAAAATGCCAGAAAGACAGGGAGTAGGAGAGGGAGGAGAAGCCTAAGGGTCTCTATAAATCAGCCCCAAAGTCACCCACTTGGCTGCCAAGAGCTCATCACTGCCTGCTAGCAGTCTGCCACCATCCCCTAGCAAATTAAAACCACCCACACAAACACACCAAACTCAAATCTCCTTGCTAATAAAATACAACCAGTTAACACCCTGAAAAATGCACATCCAGCCTTCATTTCAAAAGAGCCCTGCACTAAATGCAGGATGCTTGTAAGGGAGCTTTTTCAATAGACCAATCCCACCACAAAGACCAGTACCAGCATGTCTCGGTTTTAGTTACACGTTTATAATTAGACACAAAATTCACTCTGGGCCAGAGTTCTACTTTCAAGCCAGAGGCTTATTAGCATTAGTTCTACTTGGGGGGGGGGGAGACGCAAAGTCAAGTCAACTTTAAACAAAAACAGAAAAAGGTAAAAGGAAGCTAAGGTACAATCATAAATTAAACTGTGAATGAAGGTGACTGGTAGTGTCTTTTAGGCACGAAGAGACTGGCTTAGAAAAGAACTACTGCTTCTACCACACACGGTGAGGATTGAATTACATACGCACTAAATCATGTCTCTTGCACAGATGGTCTCAAGTAGTTACATAAAACAGGTAACCAGCAGCACAATTGAGAAGAACCCCTAAATACATGCTTGAGAAAGTGGTTTTTCCTTCAGTAAGAGCTCTACCGCCTCAGTAGATCATGAGGTTGCCGTGACTCGCCTCCCCCCCCCCCCCGGAGAAAACACAACCAGACTTAGGTGTCGATTAAGTATGGTAAAACAACCGTCCATGCCTGTTTTGAGGCAAGGTCTTAGGCTCAGAGGTTGGTGCTGGGATCTTGGGAGGGAGGGAAACCCAACACTGGGCTGTGGGTATTTAAATGTACACTGGCCTCCCCTCCAAGTGCCTTGTCCCCTTTTAGATCTCAGCTTTACAAAGCATTTAACACCATTTTAAGTTAATGGTCTTTTTATTGGAAAAAAAAAAAAAAAAAAAGACTAGCATTTACAACTTGGAATGGACGTAAATTGTAATTTCTTGAACAGCAATGTTGATGGTTGTGCTGAGGTCCACAGCCACAGCCTACTCTGCCGGCTCCAAGTCACGGTTCAGAAGGTTTTAAAGACAGAGAGTCCAAAGATGCTCCCTTGTAAAAGATTGCTTATTAGAAATTTGTGTGAGTGTGACAGCCTGACGCCCATTTCACTTTAGTACAATGCAGACACTGCTAAACCAACATACGCGGGCACGCCACCACAGTGTGTCATTGTCACCGTGGGTCGGAGCACAGGGAAGTACAAGAGGATCGTCCTCCTACTGGGGCTACATCTCAGCAGCTTATCCTTCACCCATTTTCTGCATATCATCCTGAGGTAAACCAATTTTAAATGTGTTTGTTTTCAGTAAACCAGCCATGACAATTTATACTAACAAATTAAACTCGAACCCATCTGAATGGGTTCTGCATTTTTTCATTTTTCGATTTTAATACAAATGCTTGACTGTGCTCAATCGTCAAGCTGCATGCATGAAAAACTGGCCAGCCCAGTGTATTAATCATTAGCAAATGGAACTTTAAGGAGTCCACTAAGTGCTTCCTTATCATTACGGTAGTACAATTATTTATATTGTAAAACTGATGTGTAGCTTGATCTTTAGGGGACAGGACCACCAACCAATACATGCAGATTTTGTGTGTGTGGACAGAAGGTACTTTTGACATTCAGTTTTGCTATATAGAAACAGAATGAATAAATGAACTTTTTTCTTTTTTTTTTTTTTGCAAGAGGTAAGTAAAAGATTCAATTTGATTCTTCTAGAGGGGGAAAAAGTAGTTGAAAGTAGGTCTTCATTTTGCAGTCATCATCTGTACGAATTCTGAAAAGACAATTGAAACTTTTGGTTATCTTCAAAAGCAGCTTTCATGAACACGGTAACTCTACTCTGCGCACAATAAAATCAACGAATGTCTAGTGAAACAGTTAACTCGCTGACAGCCTATTAACGACTAAGCCGAAGAAATTTAATGTTTCACCTTCATAGTTGACTTGTCCATCTCCATCAATATCTGCTTCTCTGATCATTTCATCTACTTCTTCATCTGTTAGTTTTTCTCCTAAGTTTGTCATGACGTGACGTAGTTCTGCTGCACTGATGTAACCATTTCCATCCTGTAAACATTCAGCGACTATTACTGGTGGTGGTGGGCAGCGTGGTTCGGGGTGAGCAAGTAGGTCCTGACTTAATTATACCCCCCCTCTCAAGTTACTGCCAAATGCACTCACACCAGTAACTCTACCTCCAGTCCCCACCTCTACCTACTGAGTACATGTGGTCCATTAATGCAAAAAAGGCAGGGGGATTTCAAAAGCTAAAAGATACCAACAGTAACAATCAAGAAACCTTGTTCAAAACTCTCTAGTCTGCCTCCCTTCACCTTAACAAGGTTACTGAAGTGGGGATTTGGGAGTGAGACCAGAGGTCAGGCAGTTCGGTTATGTGTTTTACCTCTACTCAACTGTTCAGCTCTTAGAAGTGACAGCCGGAAGGGCTGTGCTTGTGCACCCTCTGTAACACAGACACAGGATTACCTTGTCGAAGACTCGGAATGCCTCACGGATTTCTTCTTCGCTATCTGTATCTTTCATTTTTCTAGCCATCATGGTCAAAAATTCCGGGAAGTCAATGGTGCCATTACCTCGAATTAAAAAACAGAAACTTGTGTAGGATAAGCATTGAATGAATGCTGCTCTACAGTAAGAAATTTGGAACAGCTGTATTAAGCACTTGCTAGGACAAAGTGACAAATTATTTTATTAGGGTCAACCTTTTGTAGGCCTGAAATAATCAAATACTCCACAAGGCAAATTTCATATCTTTCAAGCTAATCAATACCTAGGATGGTATTTAAAGATGAAAAGGAAACTGCATTCCTCGATTCATAACCACCAAAGGGGCAGGACAGTTCAAGGGGAACTGCGCTCCCAAGGGAAGCACTCTCTATTGTCTGTCCTGATCTTCCAGCTAGGGAGGTTACTCAGGCCTAACTCTACCTTGGCTATTACACCAGTGATGTATGATTTGCAAACCAAAAAAACTATCAGGCCATGGGCTATAGTCTTAGAAAGTCTTCAGGGCTAGGGAATATAGCTCAGTGGTAATCAACTTGCCTAGCATGTACGGGGCCCTGGGTGCACTCCCTGCAAACACACACACACACATACACATACGCACGCACGCACGCACAAAAGGTTGGGGAGAGAGACAGAGATCAAGAAAGAGATCAAGATCATCCCTAAGTGTATTTTTCAGCTATAAGTTACCTAATAGTTTTTTCCTTCCCAACTCATTTTTGTTCTTTGGGAGTTTTGGTGCTGAGAACTGAATCAAGGGCCCCTTGCATGCTAAGAATGTGCTCTACCACTTATCTATAGACCCCAACTCAGCTTTACTTCCCCATTAAAGGAAAAGTTCAGAAGCATTTTCACAGCTCAGACTATTAAAATTTAGGAATCAGTGTCAAAAGAATCCACTCTATGGCCAGTATTCCAAACATTATTCATTTCTTCTCTAAGACTAAGAAATGAATACCCATAAAGACAAGCTTCAAGGTTAACATGAAAGTAAAATAAAATCTGAAAAAGTCCTCAGGTTAAGTTATTCATTTTCACCAGTATCTTTAAAGCAAAGTAACCCTGGAGCTGAGGAGGTGGGTCAGTGGTACCACAGATGCTAGCATGGATAGGCCCTTGATCTGATCCCCAGCACCATGGGGGAGGGGGGAACTCAGAGATCCTTTCGTCTCTTTGGCCTCCAAAATTTTAAAGCACTACTGATATTCAGAACGACAAAGTAAGTTATTTGAAGTGCTATCTCACGACCATGCAAAGATGTCCTCAAGTACTGTCAGATTTATTCAACGCAAATTCAAGACTCTGTGGCTTGGCGTACCCCACCCCTCACCCTTCCCTACAGTGTGGGGCCAAATTCAGTTATTCCACCCAGAAGCCCAGCTTCCCATGGCTTACACAAAACAAGAGGGAGCCACCCCTCGTTCCCAGATGGCTGATCACCTCAGGAACCACACTAGACGAAACTATAGACGGCTTGTTTTTCTAAAACAATGTTAAGCATGAAAACAATCTAAAAGTAATTCTAATAGACACAGAAAGCTTCGTCTAAGAGCTTAACCTAAAGTCTTGCATCTAAATGTTTGTGCCAAGTATAATCACAATGTATCACTTACATTAGCATATTTTTCTAAATGGCTGCTATAAGGTCAATCATCTAGAAAAGTCTAGATCCAAATTGTTCTACAATTTTACATAGTACATTAGTGCATACATATGATTTACAAAAATACACAGGTCACCAGGCATGGTGGCGCATGCCTGTAATCCCAGCATATGGGAGGCTGAGGCAGGAGGATCACCAAGAGTTCGAGGACAGCCTGGGCTACATAGTGAGTTCAAGGCCAGCCTGAACTACATAGCAAGACGCTGTCTCAGAAGAAAAAAAAAAGAAAAAAAGAAAGAAAGACAGAAAAGAAAGAAAAATACATAGGTCATGGGGTAGGTGCCTCAAAATCTGTTTAATGACAAAAGTGAATAAAAGCTCTGTTGTCCACTGTGGTAGAATCCAGAGGAATGGATAATCAACTGCTACAGGGCAACCACTGGTTCCTTCCATTTTGGCACTCCACGCAGCTGCCCCTTCTCTCAGGTTCTGAAGATCTATGCCCTGCAGTCAGCATGAGCCTCCAAGGCTCATACGATCCTCTTCAGCAAACACAGCAAACAACTCACGCTCTACTCATTCTACGTTAACTTCTGAGAGCGCTCTTCACCCACTGCACTTGGGAGTTTCTTCTCTTAGAGACAAGAAGTTTTCCAAAAAGCAGTTTCCACAATTTTTTTTGTACTTCCCCCAACTCGGGGCAGACTCATGGGCCAGTTGATAAAAGCATTGAGCTGTAGGTCAGGACAAGCAGAGAACAACAACACGGCGATCTGATCCAGCAAATGTTCTAGACAGGAAGCAAGGGGAATGGCAGGCTCATAATCATCTATTTCAATGTCAGTGGCTGTAAGGCAGCCACAGAAAGGAACTCTGCACATTTGCTTTACTCTGGGGACCTGAAAGACAATCCTGTAACGTGTCTGAGTTTCGATTACACAACCCGTGTTCATTCACAGTTCTCAAGCCCTTACCATCAGCATCCACTTCGTTGATCATATCCTGCAGTTCAGCTTCTGTTGGGTTTTGACCCAGTGACCTCATGACAGTTCCTAGTTCCTTTGTTGTGATGGTGCCATCACCATCTTTATCGAATAGGGAGAAAGCTTCCTTGAATTCTGAAAAACAAAAGTTCACTCTGTAAAATCAACGTTTTTATCCAATTTAGCCACAATACACACTTCCCCAGGGTTTGCCAAAGCCAGCTGTCCAAATCGTGCAAGTTATCAGAAACCACCTATTCTTTATCAACTGAAATACAGACTGCAACAGGCCTGTTGGTCTGGCCTTCAAACTGCAGCCCATAAAGCAAACACTGCTCCTGGGAACCAGCTCTATTAAAACCATACTTTTAGCTGGGTGTGGCGGTGGATGCCTTAAATCCCTCCACTCTGGAAGGCTGAGGCAGAAGGATCACAAGTTAAGGTCTAGGCTGGGCAACTTGGTGATTCAGCAAAACCCTGTCTTAAAAATAAATATATATATTTTAAGAAGCAATGTATTTTTAAGAAGGCTAAGCTTCAACACGTTTAAATTCAGTCCTACATCCAATCTGGCAGGAGAAGACTGGTCCATGTGCACCTTTGAAGTCTCTTCCTGTTAAATTTCTACATCCACAATACCTGTGCACTTCTAAGCCACATGAAAAGGTTACCAGAAATGTACATTCCCAGGTAACCAGCATGTTCTACACAACATCTGAATATTTCCGAAGCATTCCTGGTTTCCTAAGGAGAAACCATCTCAAAATAAGTCTTCCAAGGAATATTAAAAGGCTAAAATCCAGTGAGTGAAGTAGCACACGCCTGTAATCCCAGCGCTCTAGAAGACTGAGTTAAGGAGATCATCTAAGTTTGGGCCCAGCTTGGACAACTTAGCTAGACTCCATCAGAAAAAGAAAAAGAAAAAAGAAAACTCATGTAACTCACTTCCCAATTAATATCGTGTTCTTAATTCATTTTTACCCTCTCTCATTTAAAGCTTTCATGATAGATTACTAAAAGCCCTGCAGCACAAGAACTGTAAACTCGTTTTCTGAGGAGCAGGCTCAGGGCAATCTCATGAAATGCAAAGCTGTGCACATGGTGAGGTACAGACCAAGCGGACATTCTTAGCTCCACTTTCTTCCACATTATCTCTAAAAGACTGGCCAGGGCTGGTGAGATAGCTCAGCGGCATAAGCGCCTGCCTGGCAAGCGCGAGGTCTTGAGTTCAACTCCCGGAATCCACATAAAGGAAAAAAAAGGGCCGGGTGATATCGCTCAGCGGCACAAGCGCCTACTGGCACGAGGTCCTGAGTTCAACCCCCGGTACCCACAAAAAATAAATAAATAAATAAATAAAAAATAAAAGACTGGCCAGAAGTAATACCTGGCCTAAATGTTTCTGCTTACTGTTTTTATTTAAATAAATTCTTAGAAAACTGCTTATACTGTAGGGAGGAAGAAACAGAGAGGTCACCAGAACTGAGTCAGAGCCTAGTCCCTGCCTTCTGGGGACTCCCAGAGTCAACTTACCAGCAATCTGCTCTTCAGTCAGCTGATCAGCCTACATGAAGAAAGAAAAGGGTATAATTCAATCCACGACAGTTCGGTTGATATCGTTTTTCCAATTAGGCTTTTAATGCTATAGTCTTTCAAAATTCAATCTCCAGGCGCGGCAGTGTATGCCTGTAGTCCTGGCCCGTCAAAAGAGTGACTTGAGCCCAGCTGTTCCAGACCAGCCTGGACAACATAGCCAGAATCCATTAAAAAAAAAAGAAGGCAATCTTAAAAGCCAATCCTCTGAAATCATTAGCACTGTCTCTGAATGAAGATGACTAGAATAGAGACCACGTGTATTATTCTAACACCAAAGTAAAACAAGGAAGCAACGCATGGTTGCTCCAGGCTTTTTCCTCTGGTCCACTGCTTGCAGCGGGCTGGGCCTGAGATCTGGCTAGGGTCAGCTCATAATGTGAAGAATGGCACCTCTAGCGGCAAAAAGCCCCACAGCACTGGCTGCAGCCCGCTGAGAAAGAAGAGCGCCACCTACTGTGCCACGGACACTGCAGTCCTGCTTTTATCCAAGGGACCAAGCCCAATGCCGCCGCGGCCACCGCAGCCAGGATCAGGATCCTGTCCAGGGGCAGGCTTTTAGCGCACCTTGCTCATGGCTTCGGGCCCTCAAAATCTCCAAACTGTCGTTACATAATGGCATTGGGTTGGATTAACGGGGCTTTTATATCCATTTTATGAGAAACAAGTGGAAAAAACAATTATATAGCAATGAGCTACCCCCACCGGCTTCGTTTCCATGTAGTAAGTGCTTTGCAATCATTTAAATTAGGCAGTTACAGTATTTGTTAAAAGCTACTATTTACAACGGCTAAGGTCTTTGGTCAAATTATCTTATGATTCAGAAACCAAGAAAAAATGGAACCATCTTACAACACTAGTGTTACAAAACTGCAAAAATCAGGTACACAGAAAACTAAACTATAATTATGAGACCATATCCCTCTTTTAAGTGGAGTAACCATCAAATTTCCTGGTATTTACCCTACCTTAAGAAAGACGCGAAAACTGCTTATAATAAAGTTTTTTTCGAAGTGACAATGGCCACCAAGGTAATTCTCTCCTGCATTTTTTGGTATCCTGCAACACTGAACCTATGCCTCCAGGTAGGGGAATCGACCTCTCAAGGAAAGCTAATATATGTTTTTACTTTAATGAAGGTCTCCTAAATGAAGTCAGTTACAAAATAAATCCTAAAAGAAAGCTGATGGTGTTAAAGTTTATTCTCTTTTGTAGAAACTTTCACAATAGGAATGTTGTCCCAATGTACTTTTGAAATGGGGACTTATTTTTACAAATTATTTTTTCTACCCCAGTCACTGAAAACTACTTTTCTTTAAATCAAACAAAAACAGACCCGATGATTTATGTAATGCCAGGATAATGTCTGTCTTATTCAACAGGAAGCGCTGCCACACCTCATAGGAGAAAGCGTCACCTTACTAGGGAGAACAGTCCTACCTACCCCACGAAACTTGCGTTAGAGGATTATTCCCAACATCCACCTTTCAGACAACGAAATCCCCTTCCTCAGATCGCGCTAGACTTTGGGTAGGGGGGAGGCCTTGGTTCCAGAGCCCTGCCGGGAACCACCACCCGACTACACCAAGCCAGAAAATGCTGCCGGTGATGTCAGCCTTGCCGCCGAGGGAGGAAGAGAGCCGTGGAAAACACACCCAGCGAGGCGCACAGGCGCATCTGGCAACCCCGAGGCTGCAGAGAAAGCGGAAACGAAGAGGGCATCTCCCTTCGGACTGGCAAGTGGCACGGGTCAAGGGAAACGCCAGGCGAGGGGCCGCCCAAGGGCGCGAGCTTCCGAGCAGGCGAGGATGCCGCCCCTCCCCAGCCTGGCCGACCCCGATTCCCACACCTCCCACCTACTTCTGCTCCCCCAGGCGGCGAACCCGCCGCGCCGTCCCCGCGGCCGCCTCCTCCTCCTCCTCCGGAGCAGAAACTTTGCGTCTCTAATGGAAACCGAGTGGCGCGCCAGCTCCCTCCTATCCCCCACTCCAGCCCCAATTAGCGCAAGCCGAGCGCCTCCCGCGGGAAGGGGCCTCCTTGTGTCCCAGGCCTTGCACACGTCCGCCGCGGCACGCGCGGGGGACCGCAGGGCGCGGAGCTGGAGACGCCCGCCCCGGCCACACCGCGGGGCCCCGCCCGGCCGGCCCGCCGCTTCCGCCCTCTCCGCCCCCCACCCCTGGCCTTCCTGCCTCCACCCCACCCTTCCCCGACTCCTTCCTCCCTAGCCCGCGCCCGCGCCGCGCCCCCCGGGAAGAAGGAGGGGACAGCGGGCGAGTGAGGATGCCCAACTGGGCCGACTGCGGGAGGGCGTCAGCCGCTGGCGGCGCCCCGAACCCTGCGGCCGGAGCAATGTGCGCCACCGGCTCGCTCCGGTCCATTCATTCTTCGCGGCCCGCCCGACACACCACCCTCAAGGCCGGGTGGAAAAGGGGGCGCGCGTGTGCCTGGCCCCGCCCGGCTCCCCCGCCCCCCGGGTCCAGGGCCGAGGCGCAACGCTGCGGGCAGCCCGGGTGCGGCGCGCTGGATGCAGTGGCTGCGGGGCTGGGGGAGGGAGTGGATGCGGAAGGCCCCGGCGCAGCTGTGGCCACGGCCACGTCCAGCTCCAAGAGCGACCAACACTTAGAGGCTCCCCGACAGAGAAAACGAGATGCAAATCGAAATACATTATTTTTAACCGCGGCTGCTGTGTAACGCCCGCCAAAGAGAAACCCCCACCAACCAAAAAGAAAAAAAATCCAAGACTGAACTAAAAATCTGGAAAGAAATCTTGGGCAGCTGCTACGCCGGCGTTCGCCGCTCCCGACCTACCATGGTGCGAGCGAAGGGAGGAAGCGCAGAGGGAGCGAGGGTGGATGCACCAGCGCAAGGGCTGTCACGGCAGGGGTGCCTCCGCTTCAACCGTGGCTAAGGCGCGGTGTGCGCTCTGCCTCCGCCGCTGCCCAACTGCGAGTAACGGCACCGCACCCACGAGACTCCCAACACCACTGCCGGAGCGCCGGGCCGCGCGCCGCAATTTATATAAGGCGCGCCGTATCCCTCCGCCGCGGCGGGGCCGCCTCGCGCAGGGCGGTGCTGCGACCGCCGGGCCTTGCCGCTTGGCCCCGCCTCCCGGCCTCTCTCAGCCCCCCGCAGGGCGCCGCGGCGGGCCGGGCCGGGACGCGAACTGGAAGAACTCAGTGAGCAGCGCTGTCGGTGGACAGCTGCGGCCAGTAGTCCTCCAGAGCCGCCCCGCCGGGGCCGGGGCGAGGCCGAACACCTGCTTAGCCCAACCTGTGGGCGGCCCAAGGCTTCAGGCCGTTCGCCCCTGACCCAGCCCCACCCCGCCTTGTGACCCGTCCCACCTCCGTCTCCCCGGCCGCTCCACTGGGGCTGCGGGGTCGCGCTGGCCCCTCGCCTTTTGGGTCCCCAGCCGGCGCTTCCCGTTGGAGAGGCTGCGGGTGGCCCTGGGGCCGGGGCCGACGCGGGGAAGTGGGCACAGAGGAACTGACTGCCGAGGAGAGGGCTCTGCGGGGGACAAGGTAGTTGGCCTCTTGGAAGAAACGAGATGCGCGTTTTGCTTTTCAGATCGCCGAGAACTCTCCGAGACATATTATATAGGCTCAGTTGCTAAATCCGTGTCATATTCATGTGCTTAACCAATCTTCATGTTTTTACGTTTCCACTAAATAATTTTTTAGGATACCTGAATATTTCTTCCCTACTGTTTCGTTCTCGTTTTCCTATGGCAAATACTATTCATCCTGGTTCCAATGTTACTATAATTAATGCAGCTTCTATAGTCCTTAATATCTATGCTTTAAATTTTTCATAATTTCAATGATCCTGAGAGGAGTCCGAATCTTTATTCATAAATCCATAGAAACAAAGAAGGAAAGAGATCCTGAGAATGCCCCTAGACTACAGCTGAAGCAGTCAGTTGCTTCTAGTATGGAGCTAGCCTGTATTTTTAACCTATCTTAATTATATTCCTTTTAAAATAATATTTTAATATTTAACTTTACTGTTGTTCTCATTTTTCTGTAAATTAGAAAAAGAACAGTTTCCGTTTTTGATTTGAAGCCCAGGACTTGCGAAGATCTTGACAAAATGCTGCAGTTTCTTTTCTTGCCAAGACAGAACACAGAACTTGATCTTTTGTGTACAGGGCCGGGGCAAGTTGCAGGTTATCCTTTGGTTATTCTTTCAGAGACTGTGGCAAAGTGTGTGATTAACATGCTCTGCCAGAAAGGGCTTTGCTGTGTTCTGGCCTTGACAAAATCTGCAGAAAGATGTTTTAAAAGAATAGAAAATGTCCAGGCACATTGCAAATGCTACAAGACTTTTTGGGATAACCTCAGACAAGATGTCAGCATCTGCGGAACTGTGCCTACTGATGTTCCTTCTGGAATGCCGCAGAAGGGTTGAGCCTCCTGTTAATTTAGAGACAGGCTGCAGAAGCAAGCCCGGGAATGATGCTGCCTTTCCTCTGCAGATTAGAAAGTATTCACAAATCTATCCCCACAAAATAGTATTCCTGTGCTCTAGAGAAAAAAAGGGACTAACACAATGTCAATTTAAAGGATATCCACAAGTCTAAACGGCCAAACTCATTATTAAAACTACTTTGCTCCTCAAAGAATTTGTATTCTTTCTGTCGGGCTTTTCATAGTTAGCTAAAGGCTTTTTAAAATATAGTGTGCACTGTGTAAGAAGGAAATAATGGCCTAGAAATGAAATGTGTTTAATTATTGAAAAATCCAGTAGTTTGTAGCAGTCTTTCATATAATTATTTTGGTTAAATTACTACAATCTATGGTTTGTTTTTTTTTTAATCTATGGTTTTTAAAACCAGTCGTTCTCTATAAAACAAGTTTTCCTCTGTCATTTAATCTTATTTTGCCCAAATAAAATACTTTGAAACTATTTCATGACTTTAGTTGATAAAAACTGTACATTTCAGAATTATTTTAATTATGATAGTAAAATTTCTTTTTAAGATTCATGTTTTACAAACTAGGGTTCTCTTTTGGTAATTCTTTAACATACCAAAGCACATCTTAGCTTTCAAGTCTGGTGATTTGTAATGAGGTCATGCTTTACACAGTGTCATGGCTAGTTTGACACACTGAAATATAAGAAGGTCAAGTGACTTGCCCAAGATCTTACTGTGAGTCGGTGATGGGGTATAAAGAGCTTGAATCCTTGCTCAGGAACTCTCACCTTAGATTATATATTAATGAAATCAGTATCTGAAATTTTTTTTTTTTTTTGTGGGTACCGGGGGGTCGACCTCAGGACCTCGCGCGCCAACAGGCACCCGTGCCGCTGAGCGATATCACCGGCCCCTTTTTCGTATGTGGGATCCGGGAGTCGAACTCGGGCCCTCGCGCTTGCCGGGCAGGCGCTTAAGCCGCTGAGCCATCTCACCGGCCCAGTATCTGAAATTTTTAAAGGTGCAGTGTTAAGGATTTGTCTGTTCATACCAGATTCTTTTTTTTTTTTTTTTTTTGTGGGTACCGGGGGTCGACCTCAGGACCTCGTGCGCCAGCATGCGCCCGTGCCCTTGAGTGATATCACCGGCCCCTTTTTTTGTATGTGGGATCTGGGAGTCGAACTCGGGCCCTTGTGCTTGCCAGGCAGGCGCTTATGCCGCTGAGCCATCTCACCGGCCCCCAGATTCTTTTGACTGCTTAGAAGCTTACTAGGATTTCATTATCAAATAGACTCCTTTAATCAAATAAACTTCCTAATTAATGAAGAAATCAGCAATCTGGAAAATAAGCCACATTATGGTAATATAATTTAATGATATCCAAAAAAACCTATGGAACATTCCATTACGCTTAGAGGAAATGGTTCTATATGAAATTATTTAAATCAAATAATGTTTAGTAGAAGAAATGTAGAAAGAATGCAGCCCCAAGCTAGGGTTCTCAGCATTGAATACTATTTCTGTCACTAACCAGATCACTCCAGACCAAGACTGAGAGAAAGAACACAAATGTGATAATCGTATACACCCATGGGTAAAACGAGAGATTTGAGCTTGGTCTATAAACCCTTCCAGCTATGCAGACATGTGTATATGTCCTACATGTGTGCCATATATGTGGATATCCATACACAAATACACGTATATCAAAGATGAGGACAAATGAAGAAATGGAAATAGTTAAAAAATAATATTTACCGAGTGTTGACTGGCCAGGCCCTGTGCTAAATGTATTATTTCATCCTCCTCCCCATCCTGTGAGGCAGGAGCTATTTTGAGGAAACTGAGTGGCTTGCCTCATTTTAGTGGTGGAACTCCAAAATCTAATTGAGAACCCAAACTCTTAAGCATTAAACCATAACTATCTCTTATAATTTAACAGAATTTATTTTTAACTTAATTGAAGGGAGAGGAGAAGCTCAAAGGTTAAAATAAAAAATTATTTTTTAGAGAGCTACTTCTTAGCCAAGGAATGTAGTAATGTCTCTTATCTCCCACAAGCAACAGTGTTTGTGAAAGAAAACCCAAAGCAAAACATTTACTTTGCAATGCATTCTAACTGGAGGACAATTCTCATTTGCCACCGAGGCCTACAGAATTAGTAAGGAGATTTGCTCACTGCCACATGCCCTGTACCCTATACTTTCATCAAAGGAGATGACCAATTGCACCCTAATCCTGGCTCTGTTCCTTAGACCATGTTGCCTCTTCAGGAGTTGGTATTTTAAATTTGCTTTTTACAAAATTGTCCCTGAAGCAAATTCTGATTTTGAGACCTCAATTAATACAAAATGGCCTTGACTTCTACTGAAATATAGTCAGAGAATATATTTACATATTTAAATCTGCCTTAGAACAAGACTCCATTTAAATATTTGTTGTGCCCCACATTTTTCTTTCTTTCTTTTTTTTTCCTTTATGTGGGTACCGGGAGTCGAACTCAGGGCCTTGCTCTTGCTAGGCAGGTGCTTATGCCACTGGACCATATCACCGGCCCTGTACCCCACATTTTTCTAGGCATCATGAATGCAGCAGAATCCTTTCATGGAGCTTACATTCTTTGGAGAAAATGACTCTGGGTGTGTGTTTGTGTGTTTGAGAGAGAGAAAGAAAGAGTGAAATGGTTGGTTTGGTGGTAAGTAACCAGACAAAAACTGGGTGTAGGGCAGGGGATATGGCTCAGTGGCACAGCGCCTACCTGGCAAGCAAGAGGTCCTGAGTTCGATTTCCAGTACCCAAAAAAAAAAAAAAAAAAAAAAAGCTGGGTGTGGTTGCGCACATTTGTAATCCCAGCACTCTGGGAGGCTAAGGCAGGAGAATTGAAAGTTTGAGTCCAGCCCTGGCAATTTAGCCACTTAGTGAGAACTTGTCCCAAAATTAGAAAAGAAAAAAGAGAAGAGAAAAGAGTTGGGGACATAGCTCTGTGCAAAAGCCCTAGGTTCACTCCCAAGTTCTGAGAAATGGGGGGGGGGATCCATTCACAGTATATAACTATAGTCAATTGTATCTTCATGGTTGGATTTCAGTTAAAGGATTTACCTCAAGAAATGTGTAACCTAAACTGCCACCCTTAAACTATCACAGGGAAATATCTTCTCTCTTACCTCTCTACTACCCTAACTTCCTCCTCCACCCAGTGATCCAGTAGTACTTTGATGAATAGTCACCTTTTGGGGTTATTACATCACTAACCATCTCTAGTCACAAGAACATATTCTGGCTGTTTATATGTAGATTTAATTTCATTAAATTTTTTTGCAGGACTTCTATAAAAAGCTTTATCATCTAGCAACAAAATACCTCATTATTTTTCCATTTAAAATTGTGCCTTTATCTTATTTGTGTTAGCTTAATAGCTAACTCTTATAGGTAAGTCATAGAGGAGCATTCATAGATTACATTTAAATTTGAAAGTATGCTACCATCAGAACACAATAAACAAGTGTTAGGTCATGATTATTTACCAGGAGAAAAACATGATCAGTTTTAGCAAATCGGGTATCTATTTAGTGTCCTATGTTTTAAGTGAGTCATAGCCGGACTAGCTGCTCCAACTTGCAGAGGTCATTGGTATATTCAGTTAATGGTCTAACATGCAATATTCCCAAACAGCACCATTCACCTTCCATGTGTGCCTCATTCTTAATTAAAAAAAAAACAAAAACAAAAAAAACAGTAAATACAAAACTCTTTCCTTTGTGTAATAGAAGACATACCTTGCCCTCCATTCACAGGGCTAGTGCTTGTTTCACTAGTAGCTGTGGTGATTTGCACTCATCTATTCCCTCTCTGGCCAGGCTGCCCTTGTGACCAAGGTCATAAATATGCACCACAACAAGTTGGGTCAGGGACAGAGAACCAGAACAGAGCAAAATAAGTGGCCCTTAATGAGACTGGGCCCTTGACTTAGACTTCATTAGCTCTGCTTTAATAAACTGAGTTCTAAAATCACAGCCAGCCAATGATTATACAGACTTAGGGACTGAGTATGTAAATTGAGATAGTAAAATGCCCAGTGTGATCAGAGCATAGTTTTGTGCTCTAGTTGTTTACACTAAATTCAAGCTGGTCTCCAAAAAAAATACAGCTGACGTACTGAACAATTTATTCTTTAAGTCATAGTATTTTGAATGTTCTTAAGCTATCATTTCCCTAATTCAAAAATGAAGCACAAAAGTAACTTTAATCAACATCCATATGATAACCAGCAACTTCTCATTTCTGGAGTGGGAGTCAAAACACAGAGCAGATCTAAGACTTGCACAAGCAACAGTAACATTTAGCAGCTTACAAATGATATGACAACTAACTATACAGGTAAGGAGTTTGTGGCCATGGTACTAAGCTGGAATAGCAAGTTTTGGGCTGACTCAGTTTGCCTACAGAGCAGAGCCCGTGATTGGCATAAACTGGTACTTTCACTGAGGTCTTGATAGAAGAAAACTGGACCAAAATATAAATCGGATAAATTGACTCTGATTGTGGATTATATTAAAGAATTGGCCTCACCAGTTCCAATAGAGTTAAGATCTAGTTAATAATTATGTGGTCTTGTTTTCAATCATCGTGAATGGCCTTTGTCCTGCCTTCTAGTGCCATGCCATCCAATACAGTAGTCACTGACCATGTATAGGTATTTCAATCAAAATTAATTGAGTTTCTCAGCTTTTTTTTTTTTTTTACCCACATTTCAAGTGCCCAATAGGCCCACATGGCTAGTAGATCCCATATTGGACAGAAGAGATGGTTTCCATCATTGCAGAAAGTTCTGTTGGACAGCACCCTTCTGTAGTTGTTTGTTTTTTTGGTGCTGGGGATCAAACCCAACAGCTGCATATGCTAGGCAAACATTGTACCACTGAGCTATAGCCCCAGCCCGAGGATCCCCAACATTTAAATACCACATCCATGATTCTTTATGTCAATGAACTTTTCTCTTCTGATCCAGGAAACACAGCCACCAGATCAGTTTCAACATGTCACGCCTCTGCTCAGAAACCTTCAGTGGCTCTCCCATGTCTGCAGGAGGTAAAATGCTAAATCCTTGTGCCTGTCATTTAAAGCCCTTTGACAAGTTGTCAGTCTGTTCAGCAATACCATTCTTCATCATTCTGCAAATATGAACTTTTTACTTTAGACAAATCAGTCTATTCTCCTCCGTACCCTTAATATACACTGTGCCCTTCTGGTTCATGAGCTTTTCCATGCCCTTCCCAGTGTCCAAATACTGTCCGTACTCATCACCTGTCTAAATCCCTCAAGTCAGTTGTGCCCAGTTTAAATACTGCATCTTCCAAACTCTCCTGATTTTCATAACTCCAAATAAACTCCCTCTCTCCTGAATTCCTACATCTTTTGTCTATTTCTAGCTGATATTATTATGTCATATATCTTCTCTCATTGTCATGTTATACTTTTTGTATTCAGCATAGCACTGACTCAATAAATGGCCAATAGGTTATTTAATTGATTAATGTTGAGTTTAATTTACTGCAGCAGCTGGAGTGTATATTAGAAGTGAGTTTTCCAAAATAGAAAGGAGAACTGCACATGGTGGTGCACACCTGTAGTCCCAGCTACTAGGGAGGCTGAGGCAGGAGGATTCAAAGTTGAAGGCCAGCCTGGGCAACTCAGCAAGAACCTGCCTCAAACTTAATGAAACTAGGGCTGGGGTTGTAGCTCAGGGGTGGAGTGTTAGTCCAGTACATGGGAGGCCCTGGGTTCCATTCCCAGTACCGCAAAAGAACAAAAACAGAAAAAGGGAAAGGAAATCTTTCCTGATGAACTACCCCCTCGAGTCAGCTTCCTTGATTGAGTGGCAGTCCACACCTCCTCAGGAACATGCTGGGTTGTCCTGGTTTTGATCCTGACCTTTATATTCCTGATCAAGTGTAGACTTTGACCTGTCCTTCTTTGGCAAGTCTCTACCCACTTGTGATTTGGTTTGGTTTGGTTTGGTTTTTTTTTTTTTTAAGAGAAAAAAAATAGAACAAAATTTCAGAACAACATAATAGGAGGGTAACATGGTTGGGTTTAAGACAGGGTCTTGCTCTGTAGTTCAGGCTGGCCTCGAGTTCACTATGTAGCCTAGGCTGGTTGCACACTTGAACTTACTGTAATCCTCCTGCCTCAGCCTCCCAAGTCCTGGGATTACAGGTGTGCACCACCGTACCTGGCTCTCAACACACTTTTAAATAACTGGTTCCATCCCATGCAATGGAGAAAATAGGGCCAAAGGGAAGTTGTACTTGAACAAACTATCTCCATCCAAATCCAGTGAATATGCTTCTTGAATTTTATCCATTCTAAGTAGAAACTCTGAGCCATTGGCTAATATACCAACCCTAGGCATCATAGCAAGATAACTGAATCATTTGGGTACTGAAAGGATTTACCTTCTAGAGAATTTCTGAGTTGTATAAGTGAGTAGTGATGTGTCCCATCCCTCCTCACATTCTACCCCAGAAGCCAAAAACAGGCAGAAATTTTGTACTATTTCAAAAGAAGATTATTTTTATTTTTATTTTTATTTTTATTTTTGACAAACAAAACTTTATTTCCCAAGAAAAGGACAATAGTGTGGACTGCATTGACTGGGTTAAATGGCTGATTCCCTGGCCACCAAGCCTCAGATTCAACTATTTCATCTGTACAATTGTAATCATAACACAACTCAGGAATTTGGCGTGAGGTTTCCATGCAAGAAAAAAGTGTTGAATTAGTTTGTAAACAATAAATCCCTAGACACACATAAAGTGTGTGTGTGTTTGCAATATTTGAAATATCAACCTGCTAAATATGGCAGAGTGGGTCAGAATGCAATTCAGAACCAAAGTCAGGGAGTGGAGTGAAGCTATAAGGGCTCGGCAGCGGGAAGATCCAGGGTCTCCCATCAGTGGTCGGCGCCAGGGGCGAGAAACCCTGGGCTACCTCACTCTGCCCACCGCTCACAAGGAACACTGCTGAGTCATCAACATCTTCCGAGAGATTCCGAACCCCGAGAACTGACTTTTGCTTTCGTGTTTCACTGCCCTCGCTCTTCCCCGCCAAGCAAATGTTCAGAGTTGCACCGGTTTCACACATGGTTTGGAACCTATCGTAGGAAATGACCTGGAAACTCAACGGCAATAAAACACTACGAACCCTAATGTAAGTGGTCTGCTGACGCAGTGTTCTCATGGAGGCATTTCCAATTTTCAAATCCTAAATAAAGGTAGGAAACTGACAAAAGATATTTCCAGCGGGTCCTCCTTGTGGAACTTTGCGCTGGGGGGGACTCTGTGGTCCACAAGCATCTCAAACTGTGCCCTGTATGGGATTACCACAGGCTTCCAGAAAGCCATTCTTACTTTCTAAACTTTGCTTATGAACATTTCTGGACAGCCAGCTAGGTTGGGAGGAGAGGATGCTGCTGAGGCCATAGAACAAGTCCTTTCTGTGAAAGTGTGCTATATGCTAGTCCTGGCATACCTGTTTAAACCACCTGAAGAAAACCACAACTTAAGAAACCAGCCTAAAAGTTGCATGATGTGAAATGAAGATATAACCATGACTATTCTTTATTAGCAGTTTGCAATATCCTGAAAGTACTTCAGAATTTTATGCAAGAATGATAATTGTAGCTGAATGTGGTGGCACACACTTGTCATCCCAGCCCTCTGGGAAGCTGAGGCAGGAGGATCAAAAGTTCTAGCCTAGCCTAGGCAATTTAGTGACTTAGGAAGACTTCATTTCAAACTTGAAAAAAATTAGAAAGGGGGCTGGGAGTGTAACTCAGTGCAAAGACCCTGGATTGCCAGTACTCCCCCCCAAAAAAAGAGAAAGAAGAGATAACGGTGTAGCTATGCTCCTTTTGTTAATCCAACTCAAGAAATAAGTTTCTCTGAGCTCCTCTGGTTATAAGAAAAGGGAACATTGCCAGGCTGAAGAAGACAGAAGTAAAGAAACCATAATAAAGCTTAACAACAGGAAGGTGTCAGCAACTTAATGAAGGTCAAAGATTTTCAACAAGCAGTACAGATAAAGCCAAGCACAGAGAGCTGTCCCACACAGCCAATCCCTACATGGAGTAACAAAGTCCAAAGCAAAGTCATCTCAGGATTTTCCACAGTCATTTGGAGGCCCTGTGAGTAATAACAGTCCTGTGCTGTCCTTATTACAATTGCTCTTTGATTGAAAGGCTTTCAAAGGTCAAAGGAAAGATCAGTGTAGCGTGATCCTAAAGCCTGCTCTGCCCCTAACTAGTCACATCTCAGGGCTTACTTTTTTAATTTGGAAAATGGAAAAATTGGAGCAGATGGATTTTCTCTGGTTCCTCCCAGATACAGAATTCCATGATTCTAAATATTTTGCTTGTGAATTTTGAAAAGAATTTGGGCAGGATTCCCTAATAACCAGAAGACTCATAGAGATGTGGATTTATATAGAACTGAGGTTATAGTAGACTTGAGTCAAGAATGAGTCTTAGTTGCACATGGTGGCGTACACCTGTTAATCCTAGCACTCTAGGAGGCTGAGGCAGGAGGATTGCAAATTCTAGCACAGCCTGAGCAATATATTGACTTAGTGTTTCAAAATAAGAAATGTTAAAAAAGGCTTGGGGGAGGTAATTTAGTATGAAGCCCCTGGGTTCAATCCCCAGTAAGGGGCATGTGTGGAGGAGAGGGCTTTTTTTTTTTTTCATAGATGTTAACATAAGATCATTATAGAATTCTTCGTTGAATGATACTTGTATAAAATACTTCAAACCAACTGGGTCATGTCTGCTCAAACTGACTGACTGATCCTGATATTTATTCCCCAAAATTATTAAAAAAAGAGCAAAAGCTAGGTAGAGGACATATCTCTTTACAAAGCCCAGAAAAGCAGTAATTGGGGAAAGTGAGCAATTTTGAGTGGATCAGATTTTTAAAAGTCATTTTCTTATAAACCTTTGTATTATTTGCCAGGAGTGGTGGTGCACACTTGTAATCCCAGCACTTAGGAGGCTGAGGCAGGAGAATCACTGTGAGTATGAGGCTAGCCTGGGCTACATAGTGAATTCAAGGCCTGCCTGAACTACATAGTGAGACTTTGTCCCAAAAAGATAAAGAAATAATAATAATAATAAAGTAAAAATAAATAACTCTTTTTAGTCTTCAAAGAATGTGATAGAATACATACAAAGGAGAGCTTGGAGGTTAGTCTTGTTATTTTAAAAGATGTATTAATATTTCATAATGATATTTCCCTAATTTAAACATAAAAAGTAGAAATAACACAAATGGAGAAAATAATTATGATGTTGAAAAAAGAAATTGTACCATCTGCATTGTAGATTCTCAGTGAGTATTGTTTGATTTTCTTGGAACTCAACAAGCCCTTTAAAGTTGTTCATTCATCAGTAGACTTTTACTGAACTCCTAAAATGTAAAAGGAAATTTACTAAGCACAGAGAGTATAAGGATATATTGAAGAGGCCTTGTCCTTAAGGAGCTACAATTTGCCGACCATTAAAAAACAAATTTAATATCGTATGCACTCAGATCAAAGTAATATGGCCAAGGAATATTAGGTAAATCTGGGATAGGGTCTATAGAAAACTTCGCTCTGGAAATATTGCAAATACTGAACATGAAAATAAACATTAAAATGACTTGAAAAGTTTAAAACATTGTAAACATAAACAGATTTTCCATAATTTGCCAAATATAATGACACATCCCTTACTTTTCTGCTGTAAATTTGTACTTTAGCTTTATAGTAGCCAACTGTGCACCTCAGTACCTTTCCCTGGGGGATACAGGAAGAAAACTATGTGTTTACCCACTTAGTACAACAAATGACAAGGAGGGTGCACATGTGCCGAGGTGTCAGAATGGGGTTTGGACCCACCTTTATGCTCCACCTAGCTGGTTTTGCATTTGTTTACCCACGCGTCACAGAGGGTCCAATAGACCCACACCACTCCAGGATTTGTTAAAAAAAAAAATTTTTTTTTTTTTCTTTTGATTTTTCTGGTAAAAGTAGCCTAATTCAGTACAATGGCACTGGAAAAACCAGATTTGCAAGTTTTGGGGGAGATGAAAAGTTAATTACCAGGTTACTCATGCATGGATGATGAAGATGATCCATTATGATAAAATACATGCTTTCGTAACAGAAGAGTGGTGTGGGTGGATGATGATGATGATGATGACGATGACGATGACAACTTCTACGTTGGCCATGTGAACCAAAGCTCCTATGACAATGAAATGGAGCAAGAATCGACTGATACAGACACAAGGAATGCAACCTCCTTGATTCAGATGATGAAGAAAACAGCAGTGTGAGTACATATTTGACTAGTTGAAATGTTGTTAATTGGCCACAAAACCAGATCCAGTGTTAGAACTAGGTCCAAAATACAGTGAAGGTCTTGGCAGTGATGAAACATATTGGACAGAATGCCAGCACTGCCAGCCAGTGTTGGAAATTGTAACAGACCAATGCTACAAGATGCTGTGAAATACACAAAGGCTGAAACGCAAGTAAAACGTTCTGTATGCACCAATAGCCATATTAAAAAATGTATTTATTATGACACCTCAATTGCTGAACTGAAAGCATTCGTAGGTCTGCTGTACTTAGCACAGATTTCTCATGGTGATTGAAGGAATGTAAAAGACTTATGGAAAAGCAATAGGTCAAAATATGGCATAAAAATGTATGCCCTTGAGCCGGTGAGATGGCTCAGCGGCGTAAGCACCTGCATGGTAAGCGCGAGGTCCTGAGTTCAACTCCTGGTACTCACATACGAAAAAGGGGCCAGTGAAATTGCTCAGCAGCACAGGCGCCTGCTGGCGTGCGAGGTCGACCCCCGGTACCCACAAAAAAAAAAGAAAAATAAATGTATGCCCTTGTAGATGCAAAGATTTATTATTCTTTCAATTAAGACAATTATCCTGGAACTCAGCCATCAGGTCCTTATTCATATAGTAATAAACTGAATGATGTTGTGAACAGACTTGTTACTCCCATCTCCCAAACTAATCAGAATGTGACATTCGACAATTGTTTTATCAATTTCCAACTGATGCTACATTTGCTAACAGAGCACAGTTGAACTGTACACAGGAACAAAGCAGAAATTCCAAATGAAATGTTGCAATTTCAAAATAGAATTGTATAGTACAATCTTTGAATTTCAGAAAGATATAACATTGGCCTCATATATGGCAGAGAAAAACAAACTGGTACTGCTGATGTCAACATTTCACCACGATGAAAGTATTGATAGGGAAACCTCGATGAAACAGAAACCTGAGATGGAAACTTTCAACAAAAAAACTGAATGTGGAGCTGGTGATATGGCTCAGCGGCATAAGCACCTGCCCGGCGAGTGCAAGGTCCTGAGTTCGACTCCCAGTACTCACAAAAAGGAAAAAAAAAGGGCCAGTGATACCGCTCAGCGGCATAAGCGCCTGCTGGCAAGCGCCTGCTGGTCCTGAGTTCAACTCCTGGTACCCACATTAAAAAAAAAAAAAAAAAGAATGTGTAGTAGATGTTGTTGACAAGTTATGCAACAACTATGATGTCACTTGAAACACAAAGCATTGGCCAATGATTGTGTTTTGCTCAATCCTAAACATGTGTGGCATAAATAGTTTGATGGTTTACAAAGAAAATATCAAGTGCAAAATATCACAGAGAAATTTTCTTAGAGGATTGGGATGGGAGCTCATAAGAGATCATTTACACCAGAGGAAAAACAGGTCCCAGTTGCCCAGGGAACTACGCAAAAAAAAACGTGGAGCACACTGGTAAGCTGACAGGTGAACAGGCAGGCACAGCATCACTAAGGCCTACTATGACAACAAGAAAACAAAAAAGATGCCAACTGTGCCCTACCAGAAAGCATAGGAAAGCCAAACATATATACTATCAGTGTAAGCGATACTTGTGTATGGAACATGCAGTTGTCATGTGTGAAGACGGCTTAAGGTGTGACAGTTGAAGCAAAGCTTATTTCTGTGGTAGACTTTTGTTTGTGTTTACACTGTAGTTCACATAGGTTCTTATTTTTGATGTCATCTTTTAGGTTTTGTAAGCAAGTAAACAGCTGATGTGAAAATGTTGATGTCTATTCTAAGCACTCATTACATATTTAATATTGCATTTAATGACATCTTATTTCCCTGCTAAGGGCACGTTGTACACTATAGTAGGAAGCTCCTGACAAAACAGGAAGAGAAGAGAGGTGACAAGACTGCCACATAGGAAAGGAAAGCTAAGTACACATGGTGTCAGTGCAAGCGAGACGTATGCATGGAACATGCAGTTGTCATGTGTGAAGACTGCCGTGGGTGTGACAGTTGAGGCAAAGCTTATTTTTGTGGTAGAGTTCTATTGGTACTTTCACTGTAGTTTACATAGGAATTTACTTTCTATGTTATCTTTTAGGTTTTGTAAGGAACTACACAGCTGATGTGAAAATGTCGATGTCTATTCTAAACACACAATACATATTAAGAATTTAATAATTTTTATTGATATTTTATGTTCCTGTTAACTACACATTGTATAATATAATAAGTACCTCCTGACAAAACAGAAAGATCACTGAGATGTCAAGTATGTCCTACAAAAAGGCCAGGAAAGGAAGAGATGTGCTGTCAGTGATGCGTGTATATGGAACGTGCTGTTGTCCTGTGTGCAGACTGCCTGAGGTGTGATAATTGAAGTAAAGTGTTTTTTTCGTAGCGTGATATTGGTTTTTTCATTGTAGTTCATATGGGAATTTATTTCTGATGTTCTTTAAATTTTGTACACCAAAACCCAGCTGATGTTGCAAATTTTGATGCTTTTTATAAGCGCTCAATAAATATTAAAAACTCAATACTTTATTTTTGTGATTTTTTTCTGTTAAGTACTCATTATTTAATAATAAAAAACTCATAAAACTATAGTTAATAATTCATTAATAGAAATATTCTAAAGAATAAACGTGGTTATACACCTCGATGACAAAATTAGTCTTATGCTCCGACTACGTTCTGGTACAACTTCACAGCAGAATCAAATACTGCAGCCAAAAGGAAATCTGGAAGTGATCTAAACCAACCCTTTCATTCCACATTCTAGAAAACTGAGGTTCCAAGAGCAAAGGAACACAAGAATATGTAATTTGTTAATAGCACAATCATATCTCTTTTTTTACATCATTATATGGCTTGATACAAAGTCAAAGTACATATATCCTAGGTCACAAACATTGTGAAATATGATATATCATTTCTTTGCACAGATATTTTTACGATGAGATGCCCATTTGGAAGTTCCAAGATATTTGTTCACTTGGTTAACATTTTGGGGGATGACTACTATCTACAAAAAGACAACCACAGCTTTTCTCCTTTTTTGACCAAGACTTTAAGAAAATAGCAATGAACAGCAACTGGCAACTATAGCCTTAGATCGAAGAACGATTTCCCATGGGTACAGTGCAAACACCACTATTGGTTGTGAATTCTCAGGAAGGACATTAATAGCATAATCTTAGAAACAGGATGCCAGTATAGATTAGTTACATCTATGAGTCAGATCATCCAAGCCCTCTTGTGTCAAAATCATAGCTGTTTGGAGGTTAAATAGCAATTTTTTTAAAAATCCACAAGATTTATTTTTCACAGCTGGATTGTTCTAGCAGGGACTATAACCAAGTAACATTTCTTCTCCGCTACTCTCTTGGTAGTCCACTGAAAACTGTATTCAAAGGAAATGATTCCCTTGGTTCAGTTATACAATAAAGTTCACCAAATGTTTGAGCCATCGCGTAACTGCAGTTCAGCTCTGGAAAATAAGGCGTTCCTGTAGTGGAAACAGGCTTCGGGAGGCAGACAACCTAGACAGAGCCTATTCTGTGTTCTGCCACAAAACTGCTGAATTTTAGGCGTCAATCGACCCTGGGTATCAGATTTTTCACCTACTATGAGGGCTTAGGTGCACCGCGTTGCACTAGACTATGGTGACAGATCTGGCCATTTGGGAGGTTATGTCACCAAGCTTTCACATCTGGAGGGGAGGGGTGGTCAAAAGCGTCCCCTCCCTCCGCCTCCTGCCAGCGCTAACGGGGGCTGCGAGCCCACCGCCTGTCATCCACCGGGAGCCGGGCGCTGCGGGCTTCGGCCGCCCCTCCTGCTCCGACTGAACTAAAAAGCGAGTCCAGCGACCCCTCCCGCGACAGGAGCTCAGGAAACCACGGGGTCGAGCGGGCCAAACGGGCCCTTCTGGAAAGAGCGCCCGCGAGGTGCCTTCAGCGGGGTTGGGGTGCATTCCCAGACAGGCAGAGTCGGCTCGATTCGCAGTTCCAGTCAGGATTTCAGGATCAGGGGTGATCAGCTCATTTCTCCGGTGGCAACCGTTTTCCCAAAACGCGCCAGAAGGACGGCAAAGAGCGCCTTTTCTTTCAGCTTGCCCTACAAAAGGCCACGAGCCACCGCACAGAAACTGAGCATTATTTTTAGGTCAAATATTTGTCTCGGAGCGACCAAAGCCACTCAAGCAGAGAGGAAAAGCGAGCCTCGCCCCTAAGCCCTAGCATACTCGCGGCCGGGTCGGGGCGCAGAGGGAAGCGCACGAGGGAACTATATTTCCCGCGGAGGGGCACACAACAGTAGCCATACACGTCCCAAAACACGCTGTAGGCTGGTTGCTTAGTTGGCGCGGCCGAGGCTTCTTTCATCGTTCGGTTTGACAAGGAAGCTCTGATAGGCCAGAGCAACCCTGCAGTGGTTTGCCGGAAAGAGTCGAGCCACCTGATTGGTCGCGTTGCACCTGCAATGCGTCAAACCGCGGCGAGCGTGGAGGGCTCCGCTTGAATGGTCGTGGCGGGTGGGGGAGCCCGCGGCTTTCTAGAGAGAGCGGCTACGCCTAGAGCCGCCATCTTTACTAGTGGCAGCGCGGACGGCTGCAGAAACGGGGTAGCTTTAAGGCTCTGCGACAGAAGTTTTGTTTGGGGTTTCTTTTTCTTTTGCGGTGGGTTGTTTGTTCTCAGGTGCCAGGAAAGTGGATGGAGGAGGCAGAAAGCGAAGACTCGGGGCGCGGCGCTCTGGGTAGTGGCCACTTAGGAAGGACGGGTCTGACAAGGGTTTTTAGCTACCGTTCTCATAAAACCGCTTGGTTTGCTTTCTCTCCATGGGGTGGGGATGAGGGTGAGATTTGATTCCGTTTCCACAGGCAGAAATGAGATTTGCTCCCTGGGCGTCTTGCTCGAGCAAGGGCCGTTCTGGAACGCTCTCTCGAATACGTCATGATTCTTGTTCACGCTGTGCGCCGTCCCGCCTGCGCGGAACGCGTTTTGTTTTTTGGAACTGTAAAACAGCCGTGCTGGAAACGATTTCTGGGCTCCAGAGGCAGTGGCTGCAGGGGCAGAACTGAGCTTGCTTGACAGACATGCTACAAGATGTTGGCAGGAAATTATTTTCATCATATTGGCTTATTTGCCTTTTTAAGGAAAATGTTATGTTGGTGTGGGCATCCGGTTTTCATTGTCTGTGATGTCCCCCGTACAAGAAAGCGAAAGAAAACCCTTCCTCTCAATTACTAAAAGCGGTAGTTGTTCCAGACTCACCTTCCTTTCCGGGGATATGAGTGAAAGACCTAAAGATCATGTTCTCTGGATAAGTTAGAGACTGGGGACATGGGAAAGGTCGTAGTTGTCTTGATTTAGCTTGTGGTGATATGTTTGTTGGTTTTATTTCAGCTGCGTAGGTGCAAATTCGGTGGATTGTGGATATCCAAAGGTGAATTTTGGAACTGCCCTGGTGTGGGTGTTGCCATGGTTACCAGAAGAGCTAGTGAATTGTGTGGCCAATAAACCTGGCAAGGCCTGGCTTCTCCAGTGTATTAAGCCTTAATACTAATTGACTGCCCTGGTTTGTGCGTCCAAGCTTTCTCGTTTCCCAGCCACCGCAGGCTTCCTAGATTGATCAATACAGGCACACATGGGTGTGTCCATTTCTGTTAATTGAGTAATACACTCACTACCATGTGTAGATTTTCTGATCAGATGATGCAAAGAGCAGTATAGTTTTTGTACCAGTTGCCATACATTTTGATTTGCAAGTTACTGCTGCTCTTACCAAATTTTACCAGTCTAGGAATATTTAATTATCGGTTTGTATTTTTTTTTTTTTAATATAGGTAAACCCATCAATTTACCATAGGGTGTCTCCTACCCGAAACAAACACTCCATTTTATTATGTAACCATATAATGTGAGAGCACTGAGTCCATGGGACATGGCAGAAGAAAGAAACTTGCAGCTTTGCATAATCTCCATATAGCAGCAACCACTCCTGCCTCTAAAACACGTAGTATGGTATTTTAGTGTTTGGCAGCTGCAGTGCCAGGAGTCTGCCACTTGCTTTCTATGAGGTAGAGCAGAAGAGAATCAAATCTATCAGAATTGTGAGGATTGCATGATATGCAAATGTATCAGCACTGTGTAAATTGTAGAACTATCAACATATATATGTATGTGTATATATATATATATATATATATATATGATATGATATAATATGCAGTTACTAATGCATTGACTGCCCGTATTGTCTGACCTTGTGAGAGGATGATTTTTCCTTCAAGGTTTTCTACCTCAGGGGAAGAAAAAGTAAACACACTCATCCAAAATAAACCTTTAATAGCATTGTTTTTTCTTAATTAAATAGTATATGCCTATTAATATATAGTGCCAGATTTGAGGGGTTCTTACGGTGACTGGCTCATAAGTTTGTCCTGGACTTTCCTGGTTTTAGGATTGTGCCCTGGAAAGCCCCTCTGTCTCAGATAAACCAGGACAATGGATCACCTTTGGACTATTTTCAGTGCCAAAAAATGGACAGATGAGCAGAATGGAAAATAAAGACTTGTACTATGTGGAGACGATTTGGGTTCCTCCTAGCTGGAGACTACTAGGCACAAGAAAATGGAAGTCTTTCTATAAACACGGACAGACACCTGAAGCTCAGCACAGCCAACGTCAGACTGATAACTTTATCTGTATTGCTGTTGTTATTGTTGCAGTACTGGGGATTGAGCCCAGGGCCTTGCACATGCTAAGCAAGTACTTTACCACTGAGCTACATCCTCAGTGTTTCTCCTACCCTTTTTTTGTTTTTTTGAGACTACTCACTATGTAGTCTAGGTTGACCTTGAACTCACAGTGATCCTCCTTCAGCCACCTGAGTGCTGGGATTACAGGTGTGTGCCACCACATGCAGCCCACTACCCCCTTTTTAAATTTTATTTTGAGACAGAGTCTTGCTAAATTGCTCAGACTGGCCTGGAACTTCCAATCCTCCTACCTCGGCTTCCTGAGTAACTGTGATTATAGGTGTGTGTCACCAACCTCAGCTAACTTTATCCATCCTTACTGCTTTTCTGTCTCAGTTCCCACACATGGTTTTGATTTTTAACATCTTAAAATTTTCCTGTGATAATCTTTGTTTCTGGTAAAGGTTTTACCTAATTTTTAGTCACTTTAGGATTCAAAAGCCCCTTTTTATGCCATGGGTTTCTTTGCCAGTATCATAAAACCTAATGGTATGGTTTGTTGCCTGTAGTCATCGTTGATGGCAGGGTACTTTTAAGTGAAAAGAGGTCAGTGGAAATAAAGATGTTCCATTTTTCTGTCCATGTTCATGGGCTCCCTGAATTCTGTCCATGAAAACCCTTGCTCCCTGCCGTTGCCCCATTGCAGTTCTGTTTCCACTTTGTTCCATTTTACATTTTTTTCACCTTTACATTCTCACTATAGTATAGTTCAATATATCATTGCTGTTTCCCTTACTATTACAAAACCTTTCATTGGTCTTTGTTTCAATCTGTCCCTGCTCCTGTAACAAATACCACAGACTCGGTAATTTGCAAACACCAATTTATTTCTCATGATTCTGGTGGCTGGAAGGTCCAAGATCAAGGCAGCAGCAGATGTGGCGTCTGGTGAAGGCTCACTCTCTGCTTCCAAGGTGGCACCTTGTGGTGTCCACATGTGGCAGGAGGTAGAAGGGGAGAAGGGGAGGGGAGCTGTGTCCTTACGTGGCAGAGGAAATGAAATAGCCACACATCTCTCTGAAACCTCTTTTATAAGGGCATCAGTCCCCTTCATGCGGTCATGACCCTCATGAGTAATCACTTCCCAAAAGGCCCCATCACTTTGGGGTTTGCGTTCCAACAAGAATTTTGGAAGGTCATATGCATTCAAACCATAGCAGTTTCCCTATTCTAGTTACATTTTATATGCCCAGCCGATGGAGTAATTTTTGTAAAACACATCAAGAGGCCCTGGGTTCAATCTCTAGCTCTGCAAATAAATTAATAAATAAACCACATCTGAGTATATTATTTCCCTTTCCAAAAATCTCAATAGTTTCTCTTGTTTTTTTAGGATTAGGTCCAGGTTCCTTTAGAAATTCCTTCAGGGCCTGACACAGCCTGGCCTTTTCAGTCCAAGTAATCTACTGTCCTTTGCATTTCCTAAATTTCAGCATTATGAATTGTTCTTAAATCTTTGTGCTTTCCCCCCCTCCATCCTTTATTCATGTTGATTCCTTGCTCTAGGCTTTTGGTTGTAGTCTGCCCAGCCCAGAGTTCTAGTGTGTCCTTAAAAGGTTCACTTCAAATGCAAAGTCAGCTAAAATAAATTCTTCCCTGGGCTCTCTTAACACTTATTTCACACTTTTCTGTTACCACATCCTACTTTTATTGTAAGTATTTGATTACTCATCCAATAAATAGGATCAGATACTCATTAAGAGTGTGGACCTGGATTTAGGGGTCTTGGAGAGGCAAAATGAAACAATTCGGACCTTGGTTATGAAAAGCCTTACATTTTAGGTTGGGGGATAATGTGAACCTATGTAAACATTTTTCAAGGTAGGAGAAAATGACAGTATTTCAAGAGTCCAGAGAGGGAATTCACTCTGCTGGAGGGATCAGAGAAAGCTTTGTGGAGGAGGTGGCATCCGAGCTAGCTTGGAGGATCAGCACCCTATATGGATGTACCCAGGGAAGGCATTCCACATGGAGGGTTCACCAGGAACGCAGGCAAAGAAGCTGAAAAGAACAGAGCGTGTCAGGGAAGGGGAAGAAGTTTATTAAGGAGCATCATGAGAGAGCAGGCTGGTGTTAGGTTTGTTAAAGCTAGCTAATGAAGGGCCACACTTTCCAGGCAATACCTGGAATTCAATGAAAATTTTTGAGAAGAAACTGACAAAATCAAAGATGACAGTGTGGTAGCAAAATACAAGATGAACTTTAAAGACGACTGTAGACAAACTAATGAAGATAGTAACAATGGGAATAATGGCAAATATTTATTGGGCGCTTACAGTTTGCCCTGCCCTATCTTTACTTGCAACATCTTGCTTACTGCTTACTAAAATCCTGTTTACTTCTTTTTACAAGTAAGAAAATTTAGGCTTAGGATAAGTAAAATGTCCAGGTTCATCCATGTAGACAGAGCTGAAAGTTGAAGATATTTTAGTATATATTGTAGTATTTGGTCTGTGAATTAGCTATAATCTGAAGATGTTAGCAGTGGTATTAGAGAAGGTTTAAGAAATGGTACTCTATCAATGGTAGTGCCTTTGTACTCTGTGTTTGAGGTAAAGAATAAAACAGCAACAAATAGCACTGTAGTTAGACTAAATTTCTGAACCTTTTTGTGTAATACTGATCCCATCGTGTATTTCCTAGACACTTTTCTCTACTGGGTGTAAACAGCAGTGGGCTGGGCCGTGTCTCTTGGGGCTTCTCAGAAACCTTACAGTAGAGTGTGTGTGGCAGCAGCACTGTCCTAGAGGTTTAGCTTTATGCTTCCAGATATTCCTGTTGGGGACATTTCCTGAATGTTAACTGGAAATTTTCAAAACATTTGCTTCTAGGTGAAAGGTCTTTTTTGGGCTAGTACCTGTTGAAAAATATGTAATGATATCAGGGCACTGGAGAGGTGATTTTTCCTATCCTCTGTCAATAGAAATTTTCACATTATAGATGGAAAGATTAAAATCCTGTACGTATGTGTCAGAAAATCTTTCATGCCTGTGAAGATCTTTCACTCAGAGACCTACTTTCAAAAGTTATAGTATAGCTAGGCATGGTGGCATACATCTATAATCCCAATAGCAGCAGGCTGAGACAGGAGGATCACACATTGGAACCCAGGCTGGGCAACTTAGTGACTTAGCAAGACCCCATCTCAAAATAAAAAGGGGGAATTAGCTCAGTGCAAAGGACTTTGGTTTAATCCCTGGTATTGTCACCCAAAAAAGAGAGAACATACATTTTATAGTAATTGGCTACCTTTTCAACCCTTTGTTAATATTCTTACTTTGTGTATTATCATTCCAACTAGATCATAAGTTCCTTAAAAACAAATTTCCTTAAAGTCCTCCCACCACCTGCATCAGTATCTTGCATGTAGTAGTCACAATCTTGATTTGTCATTTTGCTCTTTATCTTTCCTGCTCAACACTTATCTCTAATGATAGCACTAAAAAGTTTAGTTGTACTCTAAAAAAGGCGTTCATTCAGATTCACTACCAGTATTTATTGAATCCATTCTGTGTGTCAGGTCCCTTAGAATGTGTCATTTACTTTCTTCTGGGGTCATTGTTCTTACAAATTTTAGGGCTCATCAATACCTTTGAGAATATGATGAAAGTCATAGAAACCTAGAAAAACATACATACTTTAAAGTAACTCTGTGGTCCCTGTAATAGAGCCTAGAATTTTTGGTTCCACTAAAACCAAAACAAAAAAGCATTGTGAAAAGTCCAAAAGACCCTCTCCAGTGTGATGTGTGCCCTTGCTAAGTCTCATGCTTGCATGCAGTCTCGATATGATGCCCCCCTTCCCTGAATATTGAATGTATAGTTTCAGAAGCAAGAATAAGGTAATTCCATTACATAATGCTAGAGCAATTATCAAAACAGGCAATGGATACAACAGCATTATCTGACATTGTGTAGTCTATGATCCTTGTTCAATTTTTGCCAATTGTCCCAGTAATGTTTTTCACAGCAAATATAAAATACTAGAACATGTATGTAATTAGAGGTCATATCTTTAGTCCCATTTAGTCTAGAATTATCCCTCAGTCTCTCTTTGTTTTTTATGACATTGACTAATTTACTGATTTCCAACCAATCAATATGCTGAGACTATTTAAGAAAGTGAGTATATTTCAATTAACTGAATTAATCACTGTCAAAATGTACAGGAAAAAGTTTAGGTGCTAATTATCTTATGTTACATTCATTAAAAAATCATGCCCTGGGCCGGTGAGATGGCTCAGCAGCTTAAGCGCCTGCCCAGCAAGCGCGAGGGCCTGAGTTCGACTCCCAGAACCCACATACGAAAAAGGGGCCGGTGATATCGCTCAGTGGCACGGGCGCCTGCTGGCGCTCGAGGTCCTGAGGTCGACCCCCGGTACCCACAAAAAAAAAAAAAAAAAAAAATCATGCCCAAAGAAATGGTAAAGCAATGGTATGAGAAAGCAATTTAGAATTCTAGATTTATTTTTCTCTGTACTAGCCTAATCCAATCTCTTTTTCATAGGTAAGAAAATAGACCTAGACAGGTTTAATCAGTCCTAAAGCTCTCCTGCTTTCTCGGTTTCTATACTTTATAGTAGCATGTTTAATAAAAAAGTTATAAAACACTGAAAGTAGTGCCTTGGGTTTATTTTTGTTCTATCCATTGTGTTTGGTTTGCCCATAAGAATTCTGCCTAGGTCTGTAACTGTAACATATTTATTACACCTAATATTTGATACCTGGCTTATACTGTTTGTAAGGTAATGTTTGTCAAATACCAAGGTTAAATGCGTCTCAGGACCATCCACATAGTATTTGAATAGTAGCATGACAATAGTTCCTTGACACAAGTAAAATATGACCTTGTGGTGGTGGGTACCTGTCTGTGTCCTGAAGGAGAGGAACATTTTATTCAGGTCCTGCTCTGAACTTCCCACCAAAGCATGCTAACAGCCCAGGGCCTGATCTAGCTTACACAAAGAATACATTTCTTAGACATTTTATGTATTTCATGTTTAAAATTTATTACAGTTTATGTTTCTCCTAATTAAAAAGGTGTCTTGCCAGTCATCTAAGTAGATGGCACTTATTTATCCTGTGGCTTCTAGAACAACTGTATATCACCACATTCTAGCCTGAGAAGTCCACAAACTAATATGTGAAGAGAGTTGTGGAAATCCCTGCCCGGGGTCCAGGTAGCACAAGGGTGGTATCCCAGGAGCACTCTCTTGAGGGACAAAAGGCAGTTTTCCGGGGAAGGCAAAGATGGACTCCAGAGTGGTGAGAAGACCAGAGCGGTAGTTCTTTGATGGCACCATGAGGAGCTGGAGGAATACTGTGTGATGAGGCTGATGTAGAATTGAGGTTGGGGTTCTGGGCCCCTCTCTGCTAGCCCCTAGAAAGCACTAACATCTGGACCCTGGTTTCCATGTGTAGAGAATGGGAGGACAAAGATGGTCTTAAATTTCCCTCTGGCTGTAATGATTTGTAGTTCAATAGGAATGAATAGGATGTAATAGTTCTTAGTTTCATAATTTATAAATTTAATTTGATAGATGACCCCAACATTATTCCTAGGCATATACTGATGATATTATGCAGTATCTATTTCAGAGTAATCAGGGTATTTTACACTTTTAAACATCCTGTGAAATGTAGGCCTGCCATCTTATGGATCCTAAGAGGTACTGCTGAAATACAGGGTAGTATATCTGTTAGTGCCAGGATATGTGTTACACAAATCAAGAGAATACCTGCTTATGTGTATGTAGCTTGTTTCCAAATGAGTATATACAGCATTCTGAATTTTATTTTCTTTGATAGTTATTTTTTGGGGCATGGACATGCTGGGGCTTCAACCCAGGGCCTTGAACATGCTCATACTCTATCACTGAGCTGTGCCTTCAGCCCCTATAAATCTTTTGTTTTGTTGTTAGGTAGTGGGGATTGAGCCCAGGGCACTGAGCTGTATCGCCAGCCTCTTTTTATTTTTTATCTTGAGACATAGTCTCACTACTTTGCTCCAGCTGGGCTCAAACATGCACTCCTTCTACCTCGGTATCCCAGGGTGCTGGATTATAGGCGTGCACCACTGAGCCCTGCTAGCCCCTATCTTCTTAATTTTAAATCCTCTAGAAAGGAATCAAGTAAATTGAAGACCCTCCCCATCCTAATTTCAGTTGTTTATTGATTCCAATAATTATTTTTTAGGCAAAATTTCATTTTCTGAATGGCTATAGTTGGTTCCTTTGCTTTTGTTTGGAACAACACGAAGGTTCTCTGAGGTAATTGTGCAGAAGTGCTGGCGTGCATAATTTATGAAAGCTGTGGTCAGCTACTCACCCATGATTGTGAAGCATAAGAATCTTCCTTTTTACTTTCTATAGCCTGAAAAGTGATGAGCATAGGTGGTTTGCAGTTGTAGCCTGGATATGTCTGAAATTCTCTCCTTCCATCCGCTGCTAATGAACCTTAGCATTTATCTTTTGTCACATAGAGGATCTAAAGCACAACTTTAGTTCACCATGAGCGTAGGTGGAGTTAGGCAGTGGGAAACATTTTTCAAATCTTTCAAAACTATATTGAAAACAGAAGGTCAAAGGGGAAAAAGTCTGATTTCCATATGAATTTTGGAATTTGTCTATAATTAAATTTGGTCCCCAAACAGATCCAAATAGAATTATTTTGCCTTTTTCCCACTAATAAACAGTAATCTGAGATACTGAGATAGCCAAAGGATTGCTTTTGATGGGGGTCCTAACATTCTATTTGGGAAAAGAAGGTAATTGTGCTTAATGCTCCTTTCATGATGCTTTTTAAACTGTTTTATTCCCAGTGGTTTTCAATTTACTTTCACTACATTTCAGTATTTGTGGAGGTTTTTAATTCCTTTTGAGTTGAAATGTAATTATTATAGTGTAGAAGAAGCAACATCTGGGCTGGTTGAGATTGCAAGCACTTACTAGAACTTAATATAGATCCTTACAACTGCATCAAGCCTCAGCAGCTGTTATCAATCATAAAGAACCATAGGTGAGTGCTGGCAAACCATTTCAGCGTCTCTGGTCTCCCTTTTTGGCTGAGTAGAGATGTTGACTGAGATTACCCCTTTCCTGCTGCCAATATATAACCAATATATTTTGGTTATATATTTAGGATTGATTGATTGGCTGATTTTATTTTTTATTTTTTTTTTTTTGTGGGTACCAGGGGTTGACCTCAGGACCTCGCACGCCAGCAGGCGCCCATGCCGCTAAGCGATATCACCGGCCCTTTTTTCGTATGTGGGTTCCAGGAGTCAAACTCAGGACCTCACGCTTGCCAGGCAGGCACTTACGCTGCTGAGCTATCTCACTGGCCCGTGACTGATTTTAATACACAGTGTCTCACTATGTACCCCAGGCTGGCCTTGAACTCACGGCCATCCTTCTTAGCCTCTTGAGTGCTGGGATTAAAGTCGTGTGTCACCATAGCCAGCTATAAATATTTTTAATGTTAAAATTTCTGATTCTGATATTTCACTTAAAACATACTTTGAGAAAGCATCTGGTTTTTATTTCTAGTTACTCAAATCATGCTTCAGAATTTTAAAATCATGTATATTTGGTTTTATTCCTTTTTTCTCCTTTATCATGTAGCCATAGGCTATAGACCTCTGCAGAATTCTCTGGAACGTCTGCAGAATTTTCTTACAGCAATGACATCATTTCTATTGCTGATTATATGTTAAGACCATTTTGGCAAGAGCTATTACTTTTCAAATATGCTACCATAAAGCAAGATGACTACACTATGTGCCAGTAAAACTTTTAATACAAATGAAGTCGTTCAAAATATAAATGTCTATAGGAAAGATACCTCACAAATTGTATTTTATGAGGTTCAAGTTTCACAATAAAAGCTTTGGTTTGAAAAGTCTGAAATTGAGCTCTGGGGAAGGACTCCAAATGTGTAATTTACATGTTGAGTATATGTAGCTATCTAATTATATAGTATCTAATTGTATAGCTATCTATTTAATTTCAAAGTTTAGTGTACTTTCTCTACTGCCACAGGAATGTTCTAGTGGCTGTAAATCCAAGAATAAAATCACTGCCAATTTTGTACCTTTTATTTAAATATGCAATTAAAATCTTTTTCTTTAGGCAGTTACCTTCAGAAAAATAAGGCCCAGTATAAAATTTAAATTGAGCCATTTGCTATACAGGGCCCCGTGTAATGAGAAATATTTAAAATCTTGTTATGCACAGTTGCTTAATAATGGAATAAGTTGTCTAGGAAAGAAAAAATATAGATTATCATTTCTGAGAAGATTTAAGCATAAACTGGGCCTACACTAGGAGACTTCATAGAATACAATTTTTTATTCGACGGGAGATTGGACCAGCTGTATTCCGCAGTCCTTTCTAAGATTTTAATACACTTCAGGCTGATTCTTCATACAGTTGGCCTTAATCTCAGAGGGTGTGAATGGGAAGGATTTTGGGGGTGTATAGTCACTGAGATAGGAGTATATATCCTGAGTTGGGCAGTGTAGAAAAAAATCTGTTTCCGTCCTTGGTGCCATTAAAGGCAGGAGAGAGAATGAGTGGAGGAGGGGAAGCTCTCGTAGCTCTAAAAAGCTCTCTGTGAAATCAATCATCCATTTCAAGTTTCTCCTCTTCCTATAGGTCTTCAGTAAATGCTTTTTAATAGAATGGAGGATCATTTCATTATTGGGGTCTAGAGTTTGTTCTCCGCTAAAAGAGGACAGACCGGCCATGTGCGGTGGCACATACTTTGTGGGATCAAGATGTTGAAGGTTTTCCATTTTAATCACAGCGGAGGAGCCTTGTGACAAAACGCCAGGCTCATGATGCTCCCCTTTTAAAGGGTGGGCCCCGACTGCACATCCTCTGCTGCCCCTACGGCACACATCTAGTTGAAGAGGGAAGCAGCTCCCTGGCTGCCAGTACCTGCTAAGTGTCTACGTATCCCTTTAGAATTCCCTGCAAAGGGGTCTCCTTGACCCAGCGTGAGTAGATATGTTGTAGTTCGTTTCTGACCAACAGTGAGCCGAGCCTTAGCAAGAAAGGGATACAGGAAGGGATGTTTTGATATTATCCTAGTCTGCACTTTTTCTCCACTTTGGTCATCAAGCCACAGATTCTACCTTCAGACCTTCAGGGCCTTGACTGAGCATCCTCCACAGTGTACCCTCCCCAGGCTTGCTTCCTGGAGAGGCTATGTTACGAATACGCTAGTGCAAATGTAGCTTAATGTCTTTGTATTCTCAAGTATGTGCATTTCAAACCTCTGTAGATGGAATCAGCTGACAGCAGAGGTGTTTTAGGGTCCTTCTGGAAATTGTATCAGGCCAACCTGTCTCCCAACCTTCCTTCTTTTAAGGTCTTCACCCTCATCTCCAGGATATTTCCTCTTACTGCTTTCTCTCACTTATTCAGTGCATAGTTATAGCGCTGTAATATGTGCTGTGCCCTAGGCTCGGTTCCAGGGATCTCACAAAGGCAAAGAAGGGTACAGTTGCTGCTCTTTGTAGTCTAGTGAGAGATCCTGCCATCAGTCAAATAATTATATAATTAAATGTCAGGTTGTAACGGTGCTGTGGCTATGAAGGGGAAACAGAGTGCTGTGTGTATGATGGGTGAGTTTGGCCTCGCTGTGAGGTCCCATACACATTCCTCGAAAAAAGGTGGAGTTGAGTGGAATTAAAGGGGGTTGTGAGACATATTCATTTCCCAGGACTGCTATAACAAAGCGCCCAAACTGAGTTGCTTCAAACAACAGAAATGCATTGCCTCAGGGTTCTGGAGGCTAGGATCTGATATTGAGGTGTCTGCAGGACCTTGATCTCTCTGGCCGGCATAGGGAAGGGTCCTTCCATGTCTCTCCTAGCTTCTGGTGTTTGCTGGTAATCTTTGGTGTTCCTCAATGTGTAGATGTACCACTCCAGGCGTGTGGCTGTCTCCTCCTGGTGTGTGTTCATATCTCCTCTCCGTACGCCTCTGTCTCTTGTCCAAAGCCCCCCTTTTTATAAGAACACAGTCATCTTGGATTAGGGTGCACCTAATGACTTCATTACCTCCGTAAAGACTCTGTTCCCAAAGAAGGTACTGATGGTTAGAGCTTCAACATATCTTTTGGGGTGTCATAATCTAACCCACATCATAGGGTAGGGAGGAGAGGCATAGAGGAATCTTCTGGGTGGGGAAAGGGCACAGGTGAAGGTCCTTTGGCCAGGGAGGCGTGGCGTGCATGGAGTAGAGTGAGCGCTGTGGTGTGAGGGAAGCTGGAGAGGAAGGGAAGATGAGGCCCTGCAGCGTGGCTGTTGGGCCTCCTGGGAACTCTGTCTTTGTTGTAAAGGCAACAAAAAGTCATTGAAGAGCTTCAGCAGGAACAAGATGTGGTCGGGTTTGGACTCTGAAAACCGTGACTGTGGCTCCAGTGTGCAGAATGGGTTGGTGACAGCAAGAGGATGCGGCTGTGGTGGTCAGGAAGCTCTGGCAGCAGAGCAGGGGGGAGAGGACAGGACATGGAGGGAGGTGGTCATAAGAGGTAAAATCAGATGCAGGGATGGGGAGAGAATGGCCAAGCAGGAGTAATTCCTACTGCTTTGCCTGACTGTATGGGAGGGGATTTACTGAGAGAGAACCAGGTTAGGGCAAATTTTTGAGGTTAGTTTAGACATGTTGGGTTTGGGGTGCTTTTCATGGAAATGTCAAATAAGCTTTTGTGGATCTGACACAGAGGACAGGTCTGAGCTGAAGAGGAAATTTGTTTATTCATTCATTCATTTTTTGAGACAGGGTCTCACTATGTAGCCCAGGCTGGCCTTGAACTCCCAGTGGTCCTCCTGCCTCAGCCTCCTGAGTGCTGGTATTACAGATGTGCACCACCCCACCCAGATCTACTATTTCTATGCTCCCCTTCCTCCACCTGTGTGCTTCTTCCATTAACAGAATCAGTATCCAAGGAGTAGGGTCATTGTAGTGCCACCCCATTTCACCTGATGGGCAGGGGAGCACTGTGCCCCTCCCAGGTTTCTTGCTTGACTAGGCAAAGCGGCCTTCAGCATGTTGGAGGAGGACCCCATGCTCTTCTTCTCTCAGAGGGTCCTCAGAACCCAGCTGATGCTGAAGCCCAGGACAGGTGCCCTTTGTCCTCCGTTTGATATTCTAATCTGGCAGTTGCTGTAAATATAAGAGAACCCAAAGGTCAAGGCTTTATACGTCACTTTTGATAATTGCTATAGACTGAATGTCTGTGTCCCTTCACAATTTATATGTTAAACCCTAATTAGGAGGTTGGCCTTGGGGGAGTGATTAGGTCGTGAGGGTGGGGCTCTCATAAGTGGCATTGGCGCCTTTATATGAAAGGCCCTGCAAGCTCCTTCTCTCCTTTACCATGTGAGGACACAGCCAGCAGACAGCTGTCTATGCTTCCGGAAATGAGCCCTTAGCAGACACTGAGCATGCCGATCCCTTGATCTTGGACTTCTCAGCCTCCAGACTGTGAGAAATAAACTCTGTTGTTTACAAGCTATCCAGTCTATGGTATTTTGTTACAGTAGCCAAAACAGAGAAAGACAGTCATCTAATTGGTAAATTCTAAGACATGCCAAAGTGGCAAAAGAGGTGATCATTTCCACTTTTTTGTGTATGTTACTAGCGGTTGAATCCAGGGCCTTTGCACTGAGCTACATCCCCAGCTCTTTTAATTTTTTATTTTACTTTATTTTGAGACAGGGTCTCACAAAGTTACTAAGTTACCTAGGCTTGTGATCCTCCTGCCTCAGCCTCCCAGAGCGCTGGGATTATAGATATATGCCACCACACCCAACTTCCTTCCTGCTTTTTAAAATAAAACTATTCTTTAGAGGCAATAAAAACAAATTAGATATTTTTTTCTCAGGCTCTGATGTAGTCTTAGTCTAAGTCTTTTGTGTTTTTTTTGTAGGGTCTCCTGTTTTGGGGTCAGTTTAGGGGGAAATCTTGAGTAAGTAGAGGTTCTGAGTCCTTTAAAAATATGAAAGAGCGGGCCAGTGAGATGGCTCAGCGGCGTAAGCGCCTGCCTGGCAAGCGCGAGGGCCCGAGTTCGACTCCCGGAACCCACATACGAAAAAAGGGGCCAGTGATATCGCTCAGCGGCACGGGCGCCTGCTGGCACGCGAGGTCCTGAGGTCGACCCCTGGTACCCACAAAAAAAAAAAAAAAAAGAAAGAGCAAACTTAAAGGTAAAAAAATAGGCTAAAATCTTTCATACTTTTGCAATAAAATTTTATAAGACAGGAGACACTGTACATTAAGTGGCTTACAAACACTCCTAGAAATACATTCTGAGTAAATTCTGGCTCACTTTTATTATGTGTGAATAAGTACTACTGTAGATGTTTAGAAATATAAGAAATATTAACACTAGTATTAGCATTAATTCCCACAAACACGTATGGATTATATGGTGAATTAAGAAAAAGTTAACTTTCTCTCGTTAGCATTTCCTGAACCATGAGATTAATTCGCTCAAGCAGTTTATTTTTAATTTACTTGATGTTATTTTTAATTCATCTTATTTTATTCAAAATTGTTTTTCTGCAAATGATAATAATGCTCTCCTGGCAAAGCAACATTATTACCCAGACACCCTAAGCATGACGACTCGCTTCACCTCTTATTTCCGTCTGTGGTCACAGCCGCAGAACACAGTTTCCAATGAAGATGGATTTCATTATCAAGTCTTCTGAAGAAAAGCTGCCATACTCATATAGATGAATGGTCATTTTAATTATTATTTTGGATTTGGTGAAATCCTTTAATGGATACTCCAGGTAACTAGGCAGAAGAAGATGCTATTCTTTCATGCAACAAACCCTTATAAGCTGGGCATGATGGTGACGCCTGTAATCTCAACACTCTGGAAGCTGAAACAGGAGGATCACTTTGAATTCAAGATTGGCCTGGACTTTATAGTGAGTTCAAGGCCAGTTTGAACTACATGGTGAGACCCTGCCTCAAAACACCAAGAACAAATAAAACAACAACTACAAAAACCAAACATTTACATAACACCTACAATGTGGCAGGCACTATGCATCCTCCACCCCCCATTCCTTTTTTCAACCCCTTGAATGCTGAGCACTACGTTAGATGACAAGGAGCCCATGTCTGGAGAGGCAGTCTTACCATCTGACTTCCTGGGCTTGCATCCTAGTTGAGGGGAGATACGTACACACGAGTGCAGACCATGGGTGCATGAGGCAAGTGTGGAGAGAAAAAGATCAGAAAAAGCATCACAGAGGAGAATCGTCTTGTAAAAGATGTGAAAGGTAGAAGAGAAGGGTCTGGCTGAGTTGTAAAAAGGCACAAGGTAGCTTATTCCAACAGCAACGTGGGAGAAGAAGAGAGACGCTGGGTGAGGCAGAGAGACCAGTTGAGCAACGATAGGACCCTGAACAGGGAATAGCAGTGGAGGGAGAGAGAAGACAGGAGATGCACAAAATGGTAAAGAGAAATAGGATTTTCATGCTTGGGTTTGAGGAGCAGAGGAAATAAGTGGGGTCAGGAAGGCTCTCAAGTTGGGAAGGCCTAGCAGTCTCCTGGGAGGGCACATACTGGTACTAATCCAGGACCTGGGAAACTGTGGTGGAGAGGAGCGAGCTGGCTTTGAAGCACCCGTGAGACCCCAGTGGAGCACGTGAAGTTCTGTAAGCAGAGGAGAGTCCAGGCCAGAAATACAGGTTTGAAAGGCATCTGTCTCTGAGCGCTACACGTGAATGCCAGCCTTGTGTTTCGGGCTTCAGCTGTCATTTTAATTATGACATTGACAGAGCCACCCTTTCATTTCCATTATTTCAAATTGTTCATCTCAGAAAGCAATATTCCCTGTAATAATCACAGCACTGTAATGACCAACTTTGCAATATAATCCCTGGGGAGTTTGCAAAATAGAGTCCTTAACTAGGCGTGATGGTGCACGCCTATAATCCCAGCACTCAGGAACCTGAGGCAGGAGGACGGCCATGAGTTTGAGACCAGGCTGGGCTACACAGTGAGTTCACAGTCAGCCTGAACTACATAGCAAGACCCTGTCTCAAAAAGCAAGCAAACAAACAATATGTGCATAGACAGACCCCTGATCCCCCTCCACCAAGAGGTTCTGATTTGGTAGCAGGGACATTCACCAAATATCCAGCCCCTCAAAGCCAGCCCCATTTCTGAGCCCCTGGCAGTGGGTGGAATCTTGTGACAAGTTCTGACCAACAGATTATGAGTAGATGTGACAGGAGTCACTTCCTCTTTCTTCTTCCCTTGTTGCAGCTGCAGCGAGAAGCCTTGGTCTCTAGGTGGTAGAGCCAAAAGGGAGAAGCAGCCTGAGCCCCTGCCTGAAAATTTTCCTAGAGGCCTCTGAAAATCAGAGTGGACTTTGCAAGCAGGACAGATGAACCTTTCGGTGTCAAATTGCTGAGGTTTTAGAGTGTGCCTGTTACTGCAGCATGACCTAGCCCATCCTGACCAAGACAGCCTGCCCTCTGTTGGCTGGGAAGCCTGCTTCCCAGACAGGCACTGTGTCCATCTGGTGCAGTGACCCGCTGACCGTACTGTGTGACTAATGACTGAACTGACAGCACAGGTGTCACAGGTACATTAAAAACTTTCTCTGAACTGGGTGAGTGGCACACGCCTGTAATCCCAGCACATGGGAGGCTGAGGCAGGAGAATGGCTGTGCGTTTGAGGCCAGCGTGAAATATATAGCGAGAACTTGTCTCAAAAAGCCCAAAACCCGGGCTGGTGAGATGGCTCAACGGTGTAAGCGCCTGCCTGGCAAGCACAAGGGCCCAAGTTCGACTCCCGGAACCCACATACGAAAAAGGGGCTGGTGATGTCGCTCAGCGGCACGGGCTCCTGCTGGCACGCGAGGTCCTGTGGTCGATCCCCGGTACCCACACACACACACACAAAAAAGCCCAAAACCCAAAAACAAAAACCAAGAAACCTTTCTCAGTGCCCTGATCATTAGATCCACCACAAAGGCGGTTTGGCTGGTGAGTGGTGGGCACCTCATCCAGAAGCGTTTATGGTATAAGTCACTGAAAGAAGCACGATTCATCAGCAGCGTTAATGTGTTAAGCACGGTTTATTGAGCATTTACTGTGCACAAGGCACGATACTAGGTGCTTCGCATACTTTATTCATATTCTCTTCCCTTGCAATGTAAATAGGATTGTAGGCAGGCTGGAAGTGGTAGAATGTGATTTGAACCCACATCTTTCTGATTCCAACCTTGTACTCTGATCTATATGCTCACAGTATGGTTTACTCCTGTTAAATAAAAATTATAGGTGGCCATCGTTTTGGACTAGCCTCCCTGCACTGGGCCCTGCCAGACCAAACTAAAAGTCAAAATGGGATCACTCATGCTAAAGTTCCGCATCACTGAACCTAAACTAAATTGTTATCTGACAATTCGAGAAGTCAGGAGAGTGAGAGAGAATAACCAAATTTCCCAAACAGGTTAGTATCAATATGCATGGTCATGACATTTAATCATTTGCTTTAATCCTTAATGACAAAAAAGAAACCTGATGTTAAAGTACTCAGTTATCTTCCTATTGTTCTAGCTCACTGTCCCACCTTATAAGGAAGGTAACTTTTAAATGGCCAATCTGCTTTTCATTCTTTGTCTCTGCTCTCTTTAGCACTTTTCTGTCTATAAAACAAGCCTCCTCTCCTCAGCCTACTGGAATACATGCTTGGTTTTACAGAATGAAGCGTTGCCTGGTTCTAGAATCACAAATAAAGCCAATGGAGGCCTCTAAACTCAACTTGTAAGTTTCTCCTTTGATGCTCCCTCACGTTTTAAGCTGGGGGGCCACAACTGAGGGTGACTTTAGTACCTGAATCAGAAAGATTTGCCAAGGTTATGGTAATACTAGAGATGGTGTCAGCTTTCCAGTACTACAACAATTACCTGAGAAAATCAACTTAAAAAGAGAAAAAGGTGCGCCAGGCATGGTGGCACACACCTGTAATTCCAGCACTTTGGGAAGCTAAGGCAGGAGGGTCATAGTTTTGAGGCTAGCCTGGGCTACATGGTGAGATGCTATCTCAGAAACAAAAACTAAAGCAGAAAGCCTTGTTCTGACTTACCATTTCAGTCAATGATCTCTTGGCCCTATTGCTTTGGGTAAGGCAGCAGATCACGGTGAGAGCACAAGGTGGAGTAAATCTGTTCACCTAATGCCTGAGAAGTAAAAAGTGAGGAGGAGGAGGCCGTGGTCCCATGGTCCCCTTCAAGAGCACATCCCCAGTAACCCAACACCTCCCACTAGGCCCCACCTCTTAAAGCTTCCACAGCCTCCCAGGTACCCCACTGGGGACCAACCCTTTAACCTATAGACTTTTAGGGAACACTTAACACTTATATACCAAACTATAGTGGTATATAATTTTTTTTTTTTTTGTGGGTACCGGGGGTCGACCTCAGGACCTCGCGTGCCAGCAGGCGCCTGTGCCGCTGAGCGATATCACCGGCCCCTTTTTCGTATGTGGGATCCGGGAGTCGAACTCGGGCCCTCGTGCTTGCCGGGCAGGCGCTTACGCCGCTGAGCCATCTCACCGGCCCCTATAATTTTAAATAGTAAAAAATTTTGCTAGGAGAGGCAGTGCATGCCTGTAATACCAGCACTTTGAGAGGCTGAGGTAGGAGGATCTCAAGTTTGAGCCCAGCCCAGCCAGGAAATTTAGCAACTTAAAGAGACCCTGTTTCAAAAAAAAGGGGGTGGGGGCTGAGGATGTAACTCACCATCCAGTGAAGGTGCTGGATTCAATCCCCAGTACTGCAAAACAAAACAAAACAAAACAAAACAAAACAAAAAAGAAACATACACACATATCTATCTGCTTTGCCGACAAGTATCTAGCACACTTTCAATTTTTCTAACAATAAATGGAAGACTTCTTTATTTCTAAGGGTTGCAAAGCAAGTTTATTTTGGGATTACAACTCCTATGGACATCACAGACTTTAATGAGCTCGCATATCAGCAGACCACATTGACAGTACAAATTGCTTGTAATAAAATTTCTTTACAAAATGTATGCACTGGCTATGTCAGGAGCCCTAAAACTTCTCTCCCAATCAACAGTCTGTCTGGCTCATTCTCGATTTTCAGCTCAGTGTCCTCAGCTGCTGCAAGGTTGCACTTCATCTTCTGGAGGTGCCGGGCTTCAGATCTTCCTGTTTTCTCCCAGTCAGATCCTTTTGCGTGTGCCCCCTCTTCGGCACAGGTGGCAGGACAAGCCGTGCAGATTAAGGAACAGTCATGAGCCACACAAGGCCAGAGTTCAGCCCACTAGTGGATGGCCAGTGGAGGGGATGGAAATGTTTACGTAACCATAACGCCCACCATTCCAACAAGCATAATAAATTACCCTGAAAGTCTTCCTAGTAAGAGAAGCCATTGTCCCAGCAGATTGTGGAGGTACATTTTAACCCGGTTAAATGTCAAGCCGGCTGAAAAGGTCAAATGTTGACAAGCACTCCAAAGGGTCTTTTCTCATCAAATAGAGAACCTCGTTGCAAAGTCATTATTTACAGTCTACAACAATCAGACATCTTGTTAGAAACCTGCACTGAAAGGACCTCTGGTTTAATTTTTTCCTTAACTTCCTTTCTGTGATGGGTGGCATGAAGCAGGAAGTTACAGAGTGGGACACCAAAACTGGAAAAGAGATTTATCCTGTTATTGCTAAAAAGGTTGGGTGGATGATATAATTCAATGCCACCCCTCCCCAGAGCAGTTGAAAAGTTTGGAATAATTACATCCAAACCTATGAAATATTGCCAACCATGATTTGCTACAGTCCCATTTTCAAACAAAGGAGCAAGGAAGAAAAATGCCCCTTCAGGTCCAAATTGCCCTATTCCAAGAATCCTTACCTTGCCTGTGGCAGGAGCCACAAAGGAAGAAATTGAACTGGGTGCAAGTTTTTGAATGTGCTGCACTGATTGTTTGAGAATTACCTGTTCAAAAAGCACTTTAGAAATAAGTCATCCTATGAGGTTAGCTTTTGGACCAGTTACCTACCTGCAGTAACAAGTAATTATGACTGTCAGCCAGATAATAATTGCTCCAGTGCCTAAATGAATGGGGAATCTTCTCTAGAAGGAATTACTGCTCCTAAATGCATCAGCTCAGCCCATCGTCTCTGCCTCGGTTGCTGATGAATCTGGCCATCTCTCCAACCCCATGGGCAAAGGTGGAAAGGGCAAGGGAGCTTTAATGGTAGAAGCAAGGCAGGACAGGGACACCCAGAGCTTATCAGCTGAAGGGCAGAGTCAAGTGCTCTATTGAGCAAATTTAACTTTTTCGTCTGCTGGGCACCCTGAGCAGGTTTCACCTCCAAAGTCTTGGTGACTGGTTGCATCATAAAACCTCTGAAGCTGACCCTTTCCTCCCAATGTTTGCCAGTGCTAACTAAACTTTACAAGGAACTCTAGCAGACAGGGATCCCTGACACACACCTGTGTAACAGTGTAGGACTATCAAGGTAGACCATTTCCAGAAGAAATGAATGGAAATGGTTTGGCAAGGGAGGGAAATCCATTTGTGATAGGAAAATACTCCAGTATATTACAGTTATGTATTTCCAATAATGCTAAAAAAAACCCCAGGTATTCAGGACTTCTTGGGTACCCTATTTGTACCTTCTGAAAAGCGAGTTATACTTTGTTAGATCTCCCCAGTGTTGCCAATAGCCAGAGGGATTGGGGTTCATAGAACCTCCTCTGCCCTGGGGGAAGCCAGGCCATGAGCCAGCTCAGCAGTCTTTGGCTCAGGTCTTGGGTTTCCTAGTACTCCATTTGATCCCATGTTAAATGAGAGGAGCAATGATTGTTGAGGGCTCTCTTTTTTTGAAATTCTCTTCTGAGCTTGGAGTACAGATGGGCTGTGTGGTCTAGACAATGGTGGAATGCTGTGGGCAGCAAGCTTTGAAGGTTAGGCTTTGGAGGAAGTCTCTGGTGATTTCATCTTGGAGCTTTCAGGGGCTTAATTGAAAAAAAAATTTTTTTTTTTTTTTTTGGTGGGTACCGGGGTCGACCTCAGGACCTGGTGCTTGCCAGGCAGGCCCTTATGCTGCTGAGCTATCTCACCGGCCCCCCCAAAAAAATTTTTTAGAGGCTCCCATGCATGGAAGACCAAAGAGAATCATTAAGTCCTAGGGCTAACTTAGAGATCTAGAGCTGTACAGATCTGGGAGGGAGTAGCTTGTCAGCAGCCTGACTCCATGGTAGCTGCATACCTGGAGGCTGGGACCTGGGCAAGTGACTGCACTGTCCTGGCCTTGATGATTGTCCATTATCCTCTGAGAATGAAGAACTTTCGGGAAAGTTCTCTTCGCGAGCACTGCCAGCATGAAGAATGAGCCCTGTCTGCCGAGCCACCAGCTTTCTGCTTGGTTTTCCAGTTCAAGAACACCTAATTAGGCAGCTCATTGTCACTGCATAAATAACATAGGATGGTTTTGTCACTGTGCGCTAGCCTCTATTTTTTGTTCTCTCTTCAGCACAGGTTTAACATTAATATTGATTCATCATATTGAACACTCAACTTAATTGCGAGCACATCACTTCTAAGAGAACACCATTGGTTTAGAATATGTTACAGAGAAGACATGAATTCTTTCCTAAATAGTTATGCCTGGGGTTAGTTGCATAAGTAACAGTAATTAAGCAAATGCCTGGGATGATTATTTACTAATTATTAATTAAAACATATTTTCTCTCTACTTTAGATTTACTTTGTAATCATATCTATGAAAACTATTAATAGGTATATAAAGTGTGCCACTTGACTTTTAATGCGGTGCGTTAAGCTGTCTAGTGACTGCAATACTTTTATAAATAATAATTATTTTTCCTTCTTTTTTTTTTTTTTTGTGGGTACCGGGGGGACGACCTCAGGACCTCGCGCACCAACAGGCACCCGTGCCTCTGAGCGATATCACCGGCCCCTTTTTCGTATGTGGGTTCCGGGAGTCGAACTCGGGCCTTCGCGCTTGCAAGGCAGGCGCTTAAGCCGCTGAGCCGTCTCACCGGCCTATTTTTCCTTCTTAAAGTATATTTTTATTTATTATTGTTGTTATTATTATTCTCAGTGCTGAGGATTAAACCCGGGGTCTTAGGCCTGCTAGACAAGTGCTCTACGACTGAGTTGCACCCACAACACTAAAATATATTTTTTATTTTAATTGACACATGATAATCATACATATTTATGGAGTGCAGTGTGTGGCATTTCAATACATGCATCCAATGTGTACTAATCACATGTGTAATATCAGGTACCTGGCATATTCATCACCTCGAAATTTATCATTTCTTTGCACTAGAAACATTCAAAATCCACTTTACTATTTTGAAATATATGGCTAATTGTCACCCATACTTTACGAATTACAATTTCTGATGGAAGGACTAGGGAAGAATTCATCTATTTTTTACAAAGTAGTTCGCTAGACATTTGCTTTGTTTTGTTTTGTTTGGAGACAGGGTCTTGCTGCATGCTGTTCAGGCTGGCCTTGAACTCACTATGTAGCCCACGATGGCCTCAAACTTGCAGTGATGCTCCTGCCTCAGTCTCCCAAGTGCTGGGATTACAAGCGTGCACCACCACACCTGGAGGCAAATTTTGATGCTCCCCATAAGATCTGTTTTATTTCCAACGTAGCATTCCTCTTTCACTCCATAAGTGTCAAGTGCCACTCTTTGCTGAGTGCTGGTGGGACACCTAAGTGCAGTAGAAATTGAGAACAAGCACTTGATGCCTTTCTGCTTTTATTTACCTTGTAGAGCTCTTTTGTTGTCAAGGTTGAAATCTTGGAGAACTCATCTTCTTTCAAGGTTTTAAACTCGATGCAGACAACTTCCATTTGGACATCTTTGACCCACACTCCACTCATTCCATCATCTAAAACCACTCTCCTTCTCTGGGCTGGGCTTAGTCAGGTGTCAGCTGTGGATGGGTATAGGGAGAGGATTAGGGAGGTGTTCCAGGCGGGAAAGCAGCAAATGGAGTATTAGGAGTAAGAGCGATGTGATGGCACTGAGGTAAGGGGGATTGGCAGACGAGGCACACAGGTGAGAAGCCAAAGCAGTCAAATCTTGTATATAGTTGATGTGAACAAAGGGGTGACATCACTGTGAACTGACTGGGAGGAGGAGCCTGTGCAGGGGACCATTCAGGAGGCTGTGTGACTATTACAAGGGTATCATAATGATAGTAGTGATCAAAGTGACAGCTTTTTTTTTTTTTTTTTGGTATGTGGGTACCAGGAGTCAAACTCAGGTCCTTGCACTTGCCGAGGCATTTATGCCGCTGAGTTATATCACCAGCCCAAAGTGACAGCTTTTAATCCTTTTGGAGGAGAACAGAGTCATGGATTCTTTAAGAATAGGATGAAAGCTATGGGTCTTCTCAGAAAAAAATACTCATATATGTACCAAGTATTAAATGTATTTTGGGGGTTGCAGGGGTCCCAGTGGATGACAAAATAAATGGATTTGGAATTTCCAAAAGAAATAGGAACATTTGCACTATGTAACTGGTAAGAATCAACAGGGAGACTTCGAAGAAGCAGCTGGGAAATGCTTCAGAAAGTGGCAAGAATGATGGGATAAGTGTGTTGGAAGCCAAAGGGAGTATTTTGAGGGGGATTAATGGCAGTGAGTCTTTTACTGTAACAAATCTTTAAAATTTAAACATTTACTGTATATTTTGAACACACTGCATAGCTTTTGGGACCCATTAGAACAGTTATGGCATAGTAGGCCTAAAAGACTGCCACTCCTCAGCACATGTGACAACGAGAATCCTGTTGCTTCTGTATTTTTCATAGCACTGCTCTCTTAGCAGAAGATATCAAATGACGAGGGAGGTCCTCAATGCAAGGACTTCAGCATCTGGCCCTATTATCCAATGAATAGGACGTTCATGTATTGGATGAACCACAACCCTATGCAACCTTCACGGATGTTTCCAGCGAGGACCCTGAGGTACACAGCACCCTTTGTCATGGTCTTAGTTACTTTTTTCTTGATGCTGAGACAAAATACCTGACACCCAAAGTTAAAGAAGGAAAGATTTATTTAGCTCACGGTATGTAGAGGTTTCAGTCCATAATCATCTGGCTCCATGAGTGGCACATGACAGACAGGCCTCGCAGAAGAGAAACAGTTCATGGTGGGCAGAAGGTAGCAAAACAAGCAAGGGGCCTTAACAGCATCTTTCTGCCCCTTTTATCTTATCCAGACCACTTAGGGCAGGTAGCACTCACACCCTTCATCCTAGCGCCCTTGAGCCTAGTTTTACACCATGAATCAATTCCAGCATCACACACTCTAGATCCAGCCACCTCTGAAAAAGCCCCACCCATGACCAAATGAGGCTTTAGGGGGACATCTAGACACAAACCATAACAGTCATTGAGGAAGAATCAGGAAATAAATCCACTAGGTCTTTAGAAGCATTATGTATGATAAGAGTTGAAGCAAAAGAAAATTCTTTTTCCCCCTGGGCCCCAACTACCTTGGTCTGTTCAACTAGAGGAGCCAGGGCTAGCTCGAAGGGGACCCGTCCTGGGCAAGGGGCTCCTGAAGGGTCTTACACAGGACTAATCAGGCCTTTAAGTCAAGGAGGAGCAGGAAGACAGGGAAGAAGTCCTCAGTACCAGAGCCTGTCAGCAGGAAACAGATTGGGGGAAAGAACTGAAGAGTCAGGCCAGACAAATACATGAAGGACAAACACTGTTGAATTGGACCAGCCCCATGACACCAGAGGTAATGGCCTTGGGGGAAGAGAAGGGAAGACTTATTCCTACTCAAGGTGATCAAAGGGGAAAGGGCATATTGTCCAACTACAGTATGGCAGATTGGACTAACCAGGAAAATTCTAGAAACCGCAGTTCTGTGATTTGTTTGTTTTGCTTTGTTTTGTTTTGTTTTGTTTTGTTTGAGACAGGGTCTTGCTACATAGTTCAGGCTGGCCTTGAACTCACTATGTAGCCTAGGCTGGCCTATCTTCCTCAATCTTCCTGCCTCAGCCTCCTGAGTGCTGGGATTACTTACAAGTGGTGCCGCCCGGCCTCTGTGATGTTTTTGATATGGGAATAAAATTTCTAAATTCGCTAAGGTCTCTTCGTGTGATGGATATTTTGCTTAACTTTACAAAGGGCTAATAATGCTTATTAATTCAGCAGCTACCTCCTCCTCTCCAGTGCACGGTTGGCTGTTCTCCCATCCCCAGAGCAGCCTTGGGGCTCCCTCAGCCTCTGAGAATGAGTAGTGCAGCATCTGGTCATCAGATCTATTTTTCTGCGAGGATAACAAGTGTTTCCTCCCCATCGTCATCCTTTCCTTTGAATAGTAAATCCCTTCTGCCAGGTGAAAAGCTTTCCCTCCCATGGCACATTTCCAGTATGAGTAAATTTAGGACCACCACCCAGAGTGGGCTGAGGTGGCTGGAAGCAGCTTCCGCCCAGGAGGGCTGCTTGGAATCCCAGTGCCTTTGTATTTACCGAGGCCAGGACAGCCAGGCTTGCTGGAGTTGGATTTGGACCCCTACTGAGCCCATTTGCGATTCTGTCGCATTGCCAACAGCTTCTCACCCTCCCGCTGTTCTAGGCCTTCTGTGACTGTGGTAGCTGCACAGCGAGGCCTGCCCTATCCTTTCCCTGCTCAGCTTCACCTCCCCGTGGGTTTTCCAGCAGGGACCTTGTTCTGTGTGAGGCGTCCCTCTGTGATGACACAGGCTTTCCAGGAGATTAACACCCTTCCCAGAGAATGCCAGCTTTGTGTTAGGTACCCTTAATTCTCAGAGTCCAGCACTATGCTAGGAGCCCAGTCCATGCTTAATAAAATAAATAGTCAATAAAATCAAATGTGTGGATACAGTTAGGGCTTAGTGTAAAGCATAAGAGTCACTCCTGGCAGTTCTAAGTTTGCAGGAGGATATAACAGCAATGCCACTACTTTGACAATCTCAGCTGCCTCTTGCCAATATGCTGAATCCTAAAGATTCTTGGTTTTTTGGTTCTGTGGATGATGATGATTTGCCATGACTTAGGGCCGGGAGGCCAGGTTTTCTCGTGCATCCTGACTGGGGACAGTTCACTTCTGGAATGTCACATTCAAGCCCACTAACATAGAGCCCACTGTCACTGGCTGGCATATCAGAGATAGTACTTTAGTCCTTTCTCTTTGTTGCTGATCCTATTTAAAAGAAAATCTCCCAGCACAGTTTATATGATTGTTCAGGGTCTCATGCCATGATGTATAAAGTTTCATCGTAAATGAAAAACTAAGAAATAACACCCAAGGCAGTAAATAAATCACCAAGTTCATTAATTCAAAACACTGAACATCAATTTGTAGAATGCCATAACACGCTATAAAATAATATTACCCGACTGTATAAGAATGGTAAAGTGGGAATTAATTTTATTTTAATTTTTAATTCACTTTTGACAGCTCAAAAATGATATTAAACATTAACATAATTTAATCTGTAGGTTGGCATTTATTAAACAACTGATTTCCAAGCAAAATAAGCGACATGTACTTTTAAAGCATTAAAGATTCAGTAGTGATAATTAACTTGAAGGTCAAGGAGGAAGCCATTATCAGCACATTCTGCCGAACCCCCCAGATTATGCAGCCGTATGCTGAAAGAATGTGAAAAGTTGCCCTCAGATGCTTGGAACTTTTGAGAGATGCTAAAAGACAATATGCTGTCACTTGTTCTGATGAATCAGTTTAGCTAAACTTTTGAGGACAGTGGAAAGCCTGGGAATGAATTTCCATCCTAGATGCCATCTTTCAGTCTAACGAGGAAGGATCCGTCTCTCAAGCCAATCAGGCTGCACTGTGGAAGTTCTGTCTATAACAACATCAGCATCACCAGTGAGGCAGAATGGAGAACTACACCGAAATTCTTCCTCTGAATGACTGTCAGTCACCCAGGGTCTCACACCCAAGCTAGGTAAGTGCTTTACCACTAAGACACATCCCCAGCCCTCACTGAGGTCTTTGAATTTGAAGGCCCGAACTTGAATTTTGAACTTTGAATTTTAAATATAAAAATTCACTCAGAGGAAGTAGTGAATTGAAATGATTTTTCACTAAACAGATGTCACATTGGGGGTTGAATAAAGCAATCTATAAGCCAGATAGGCACTATACCAACATATAGTGACACATTCATTCCTTTTTTTTTTTTTTTTTTATGTGGGTACCGGGAGTTGAACTCAGGACCTCGCGCTTGCCAGCAAGCACTTATGCCGCTGAGCGATATCACCGGCCCCTTTTTTCCTTTATGTGGGTACCGGGAGTCCAACTCAGTACCTCGCACTTGCCAGGCAGGCGCTTATACCACTGAGCAATCTCAATGGCCCTCATTCTTTTTTCCTAGTTGTAAAAATGGATTTATCTGTGGAATTCCACTTGGTTGGTGATGAAATTGCACACAGGATTCTGAGCTGCTGAAAAAAATAACTTGTCTTTGAAATTTAGTCAGTGTAATGTCCACTCTAACAGGCCCTTTTGACTTAAATTATTTGGTTTCACCAACTTCAATGATCAAATTAACAAAATAATTGCTAAGTATCCACTATGCACACCCATAGATTTCACTGGCTATTTAATTAAAATTTTTTTTGGGTGATGAGGACTGAACCCAGGGCTGCATGCTTGCTAGGCAGTTATGCTACCACTGAACTACACCCCAACCCCTTATTTTTTTCTTAGGTTCACAATTCTCCTGCAAATGAATCCTTTCCACTCTAGATTGTCCTCTGCCTCAAATCAGTGGTCTTTTGATTGTGCACCTTGTGGAGCCACTTTGTCTCATATTTTGCAATTATTGATGCAAAAAAATTACCAATCATAAATTGAGATTTATTTAAATAATTCTGGAAGAAATAAAGTTGGGACTTACCCATCTTTTGAAATAAGCTTTTTCTCCTTTATTATAAAGATGAAAATATTTTTTTATCTATTATTCATAAAAGAACAAAGTTAAACATGTATATTACTCATAACTCCACTACCAAGATATGAATGGGGGTATACAAACTTAAATATTCAAATACACCTATACATTTCTCCAAAAAGTGTGGTCATACTAAGCCTATTGCGTTAAGGCCTTTTATTTCTTTTCTCAATTTTTTTATTAGTGTATGTTCGTGATACATAGTAAATAAATCCATGGTGGGGGAGTATAAATACATATCATCAAATTCTCATTTAAAAGATTTCTCTCTAGTCGTCTCCCCAGCATCAGTGTATAATGGTTTCCGTTCCCCCATATAGTGGTCTTTTCAGTCTTTTAAATTTTTGCTATTATTTATTGTAGTGAAATTTGCATTTCTTTCATTATTAATAAGAACAATATCTTTTCACGTGATTCGTTGCATTATCTTTTTCCAGCTTGCTGGGGTGGGCTAAGGAATGGTACTTTTCCCTTAGTTCCTAAGTATGGCCCCATGTTTTAGGGGTTGCCTCCTAGTTTAAGGTGTGGATCGGCAGCTATTCTCACCATTGGAGACACCTGGCTCCCTCCTGGTGTTACGGTGCACCTGGATCTTGCAATAGGGATGAGAAGAGCATACGTTCCATACATTGCCAGCAAGGGAAGGTGGGGAAATAGAGATGTCTCCATCTTTAGCAGGTCATGGACCAAGGCCCAACAATCTATGTCTCTTGCCCCAGGAGGGTACCTGTCCTATTTCAGTAGCAGTGACAAAGGAGACTGAATGAAGGAAGGAGTGAGTGTTGTGTGGTGTTTTGCTCAGCAGGAAGACACATCCGGTCCTCTGTGTAATCTCATTTCTGGTGATGGTTCACCATGGTCTTATTAGCTGCTATCACAGTGAATAGAGGAGAGTTCATTGTCCTTTCCCATCCTTAGGTGGGCAGCCCAGACCGGTTTGAGAAAGAGGGAAGCACAGGCTAACAGTGGTAAGGGGATGGCCACATGCCCGTGCGCGTGTGTGTGCGTGTGTGTTTGTGTGTTTGTGTGAAGGATCCACAAGGAATCTTTACTACTGTACTTTTACCAGCGTAAGGTTCACCCCGTACAAAAGATAGATTGACAGGAGAAAAGAATAACCCACGTATTTAAGTGTTATATGACAAAGAAGCCTTCAGAAATGAAGACTCAGAGACTCATGGAAACCTGCATTTCTGTGGACAGTGGTGCAGGGGTATGGCTGGAGGGCACGAGGGTGTGACCTAAGGGTCACAGCCTGCAGGAACTTGGCTGGGCCTGTTTGTTCAGGGCCATCTTGGTGTCTCTGTCTTTTCTCTCCTCTTGCGGGTCGGGCAGGCTACCTGTCACGTGAGGGTCTCCTGACCTACTTTCAGGGCAGGTAGGTCAGAGCATTGCCCTGCGGCCACATTTCAGGGGACAAAGTTGAGAGATGGTCAGAGAGTGACCTTTCTGCACCTGCAGTTTTTTCAGTTCGTGTAAGTTTAGCTATAACACAGTGTCATATTTGGGGGTACTGACATTGGGTATTTTCATTCCTGTAGAAGAAACTGAGAACTAATATTTTCAGAGGTTGAACCTTAAGAAATCAGCAGAAATATAAATGGTTTAAGAAAAAAAAAAAAGCACAGAAAATTTGTCCTTATCATGATAGTGGTTGTCCTTGGGGAGAGAGTGGCTGGGAAGTGGGTTTGGGTTTGGTAAGGAGTACTAAAGTGCTTTATCTATAATGTTTTCTTTCTCTGTTTCCCCCCTTCCTTCCTTCTTTCCCTCTTTACTCACTCCCTCTGTGCTCCTTTCCTTCTTTCTCCTCCACCTTCTTCTTTTCTTTCTTTCTTTCATTCTTTTTTTTTTCTTCTCCTTCTCCTCCTCCTTCTTGATTTTTGAGACAGGGTGTTACTACATAGTTCAGGCTGGCCTTGAGCTTACTAGTTAGCCCAGGCTCTGGCCTCAAACTCCTTTCTCTTTTCTTTTTCCTGTTCCAGTTCCTCCTCCCCCTCCTTCTCCTCCTCCCTCTCCCCCCACCCTCCTCCTCTTCTTCTTCCTCCCACCACCACTGCTGGGAATCAAACCCAGGGTCTCACGCAAGCTAGGCAAGGACTCTACCACTAAGCCACACACCCAACTTGAATATTTTATTTCCTTTATATAAATCAAGGGTTTTCATTCTCAGCATTATCGACACTTTCAGCAGGTAATTCTTTGTGGCAGTGGCTATTCACACATTGCAGGATGTTCTGCACCCCCTCCATGCCAATAGCAGCCCATAGTTGTGTCAACCAGAAATATCTCCAGATATTGCCAAATGTCTTCTGGGGAGAATTGTTCCTCCCTCTTCATGTTGAGAACCACTGATTTAAGTAAAACCAAATATGCACAAATAGAACAAGCAAAAAAAGAAAAAGAAAATACTAATGTGTTAAATTGGCAGTAAGAGTGGGAATGTGATACTTTATTATTTTTTGTGTTCAAATTCTGCTCAAAGACTCAAGAGGATGTATTTATCTTCAAAAGATCCAAATCCAAATTGATGCGGTGGTGCACACCTGTGATCCCAGCACTCCAGAGGCTGAGGCTAAGAGGATTGTAAATTTGCTGCCAGCCTGGGCTACTTAGCAAGACCATATCTGAACCTTCCTCCCCCCAATAAAGACCCTAATCTTTTAGCTTGCCAATAATTGAAAGTGAAATGTCGCCAATAAACTGCTATCTTGGTTCTATGACACACTGGGCGCATCCTTGCAGAGCCAACCTCTGGGATCAATTCTGTCTCATGTGCCATTTCATATGCTCATTTCACAGGGAATTCTGAAATTCATCCTCAAAACACACTGTTGTCCTAAAAATGAACTCAAAAAGAACAGCCTGACTTCTGATTTCTGTATGTTGACGTGGTTTACTGATTCTCCTGCTTCTCAGCACCCTATAACACACCTTTCTTCATGTTCTACCTTGGCTAAACTGATCTTTCTACTGTCATATACTGATTTTTCCAAGACACAGAAATCTGACATCCCCTTACTTATAATCCTTCAAGATATTCAGTATGATTAAAAAACACAATGAATATTAAAATTAAAAAAAATTATTACAGTAAAATACACATTGCCCCCCTCAAAATATTCCCCCTTCTTTTGAACACACTTATCCCATTATTCTTGCCATTTTTTGAAACAATTCTGGAAGTTCTCTTTGGTGAGGGTCTTCACTTGTACTATTGCGGCTGCTTATTGATTCAAAATGTTTGCCTTTCATGGTCATTTTGACTTCAGTGAACAGCTGAAAGTCACAAGGTACCAGATCCAGTGAATAAGGTGGATGAGGGCATACCATTACGTTTTTATAAGCCTGCTTTCTGTTGGATGGCACTCAGCAGCAGCACTCTGCATATTTTGATCACACCTCATAAAGACGCTCACGTAAGAGGACCTCCAGAACTGCTTCAGAAAGTGGCAGAAACGATGGGATGAATGTGTTTGAGGCAAGGGGAATACTTTGAGGGGGATTAATGGCAATATGTCTTTCATTGTAATAAAATTTTTTAAAATTCAAAATTCACCGTATATTTTGATCACTCCTTGTAAGGTCCAAGCAGAGTGCAGTAATGCAATGTAATGCTCATGAGAGCCACCAACAGTTAGCGCACACTCCACAGGTTTAAGGGACAGCAGCCAATGAAAGTGCCCTCGCTTCAGATGTCAGCTGTGAAGTCTGGCCTGCATCTCCAATGCCCTACAAATATAGGGGTCATCATGACCCCCTGGGGCTTGATAATTTACTAGAGTCACAGAACTCAGGAGAGGGCTATGCAGTCAAGTCTGTATCTGGAGATTCAACCGAGAATGAAAAATATTTAGAAAAATTGTGTCTATATTGAATTGTCCAGACTTATTTCTTGTTATCATTCCCTGAGCAATCCAATATAACAACTATTTTTATAGCATTTACATTGTATTAGGTGTCATAAGTAGCCTAGAGATGATTTAAAGAATGCAAGGGATGTGTGTAGTTTATATGCAAATACTATGTATACCATTGTACTTGAGGGTCCGAGGACTCTGGGATCCATGGGGAGTCCTGGAGGCTATGCGGATGGATACCCAGGGGTGGTTGTGCTTACTATTGGTTTTATTACAAAGCATAGACATGAGGCCCAGCCAAATGCAGAGACACATGGGGTGAGTGCGGGCAGGGTTCTGACCGTGGAGCTTCTGTACCCTCTTCTTGTGGAATCAGGATGCGCCACTTCCTGGCACATTGATGTGTTTCCCACTCAGGACCTTCATGCAACCTCTGTGTCTAGAGTCTTGTTGTTCTTTTCTTTCTTCTTTTTTTTTTTTTCTTTTATTTTGTGGGTACCGGGGGTCGAACTCAGGACCTCACGTGCCAGCAGGCCTCCGTGCCGCTGAGCGATATCACCGGCCCTTTTTTCACATGTGGGTACCGGGAGTCAAACTCAGGACTTTGCGCTTGCCAGGCAGGCGCTTATGCCGCTGAGCTATCTCACCGGCCCTCTTTTCTTTCTTCTTCTTCTTTTTTTAATGTACGCATAATTGAATTATTGGCTACATGATTGAACTCAGTTATCAGCCATCCCAGGAGGCTCCCTGGAAGTCACGCTGGCTTGAAGCCCCAACCCAATAGCCACCATGGTTGGTCTTCCTGGCATGGCCTCCTCCATCCAGAGTCATCCTTTTTTTTTTTTTTTTTGAGACAGGGTTTTGCTACATAGTCCAGGCTAGCCTTGAATTCACTATGTAGCATAGACTGACCAAACTTGCAGCTATCCTCCTGCCTCAACCTCCTGAGTGCTGGGATTACAGGCACAAACCATTCTTGCCAAGAGTAGTCTTGTTAATTTAAATTTAGTGCAGTCAGAGCCCACCATGAATAACAAAAACTTCCTATCATATTACTAGGGAAAGTCTAAAGATTTAATGTTTATTTCCCAGGAAGAACCAAGAACAAAGATCAGATAAATTCCTTATTATACCACTTATAACTCAGATTTCTGCAATACTCTTTCCTCAGTCTATATTTGTTACTTCCCTTATTTGTCCTCCTCATTTGTCAAGACCCAGGTAAACAGCTCCTCCTCTAGGATCCTTCCAGGGGGCACAGTTAATCCCCACCTCCCCAGTGCTGCTTGTAAGCCTTTGTTCATTTTTTTGTCCCCTTCAGTACTGTGGGCTGAACCTAGTATGTCTCTTGCATACTAGGCAAGCACTCTACCACTGAGTTACTCCTCTAGCCCTTTTTAAATTTATTTTGAGAAAGGGTCTCACTAAGTTGCCCAGACTGGCCTTGAACTTGTGATCCTTCTGCCTCAGCCTTCTGAGTAGCTGGGATAATAGTTAGGTATTACCACACCCAGCTCCTTTGTTCATTTATAGATGTTAAAAATTATAGGACACCATTGTTTTGGACTAAGCTCCTGCACTTGGCCCCACTAGACAAGATGAAAAATGAAAATGGAATCACTCATGCTGAAGTTCTGCCTCACCAAACCTAAATGAAATTGTTATGTGACCTCCTGAGAAATTAAGGAACAGAAAGAATTGCCAAATTTCCCAAAAATCTAGTTTCAATTTGTACAACCATGCAATACACAATCTTCTGCTTTAATACTTTGGGGGGGGGACAAGTAAGTGGAAGTAACTTAATGTTAAGTAGTCAATTGTTTTTTGATTGTTACATCTCCCTGTCCTGTCTTGCAAGGACAGGACCAATGCAATGGCCAGCCTGCATTTCATTCTTTGTTTCTGCTTTCTTCAGCCCTTTTCCGTTTATAAAACCAACTGCTTGGCTCATCCCACTGCAATACTTACTGTTTTACACAAGGAAGTGTTGCGTGATTCTAGAATTGCAAATAAAGCCAACAGAGATCTTTACACTAAACTTGTTGTGATTGTGTCTTTTGACATAGGTTACCTTTTGCACTTCACTCTTCAGGCCAGAATTGTTTGCTGAGATGTCTGTATGTACTGGTGGTGTGCACTACGGGGCCTTTGCTGAATAAATGTTTCGTGGAGCCTTGCCTCTGTTATCTCAAATTGTATTTGTCTTTTTAGAAAGTGTCACCTTGCCCTTGAGCTGTCCTTTTGACCATCTCCTTCCTTATGCTCCTTTGAAAAGGCCATTTGTCATTACGAACATCTCCCTTGGCTACTGGTGGAGAAGCTACTACACATTTAAGATCTTGTGGCTGACAAACCTATCCAGCCACTTCACTTTTGGGAGAAGCCATGGATAGCACTGACGAAATGGTGTAAGAAATGAGGTTTGCTAAATATGGAGTCACAGGGAATGGCTAAGTAATTTGTGACTCCATCCGCTGGATGGAATATTCATCTAATGCATGCTTATGGGGTTTGTAATAAAGCAGAAATGTTCATAACATTAAGAGGAAAAATAATCACAACTATGGTGAAAAAATTACCCATAATCTAAGACACTGGAAAAACAGGAAGGAAGGAAGAGAGAGAGAGAGAGAGAGAGAGAGAGAGAGAGAGAGAGAGAGAGATGAAGAAATAGTCCAAAATAGCATTTATCTTTGGATAACGGGAATATGGTGATTAGTCCCCATCTTTTTTTATACTTTCCTATATTCAAAACTTCTTCTGCATTATGTTTAAAATGGTAGGTGAAGATAGTTCCTTCTCTGAGTCCCTAAATTAGTACTCAAAAGGGAAAAACCTATTTAATTTACATACTTCTTTACAGGTGGAAAATGCACACTTTTGCTCTTTTTGGCAATGAAGGGAGGCAATGAAAAGAGAGATGCAGATGGGAAAGAGATGATCAGCCAACTCCTGCTGCCACACTTGAAAGATATCCACCCACAAGCCAGGAGAACTGCCAGAGAGAAAAAGGTCAACAAGATGAAGGAGGTTTTAAGTGCAGAATGGGCCAACTCAGTTCTTAAATGTCACTTTTCTAGTCAAAGAAAGGCGGCCTTAGTTGTGGGGGTTTAACTATCTGTGTATTTTTAAATTATTTTTTAAAAATGCTTTATGTTGTTTCACTGATCTCTTTCATTATCAATCTAACATCAAAAAACATACATTGGGGTAGGGGTGCAGTTAGGTGGTGCAGTGTTTTTCAACCCTCAGCAACACAGTTGAACAGAACTGCAAATCATTTACTGGAAGAGCTATAATAATGACAAAAGCTGAAAATTCTTCAAGAGCATTTTGGAGCCAGGCATGGTGTTGCATACCTATAATCTCTATTCCAGGAAGCTGAGGCAGGAGGATCACAAGTCTGGGCAATTTAGAGACTTGGTGAGACCCTGCTTCAGAATAAAAAATAGGGCTGAGGATGTAGCACTTTGAGAAAGATCTAGGTTCAATCCTCAGTACCAAAGGAAAAAAAAGCCCCTTGGGTAGGTGGCGTTAAGAGTCAGAGAGTAAGCTATTCAAGAGGATTCATTTAACCTTTTGAAACTCTGGTTAGCCTGGCACAGTGGGGCTGTAGTCCCAGCTACTCAGAAGGCTGAGAATCACTGAAACCCAGGAGGTCAAGATCAGCCTGAGCAACATAACAAGATCTGTCTTAAATGAAACAAAACAAATAAAACTTTGGTTAAGATCATTTTTATCCAAGGGTCTCAAAATGTTTGAAGCCTGAACATATGAGCCTCCTCATTAGTAAATCTGAGTGCAAGTTCTTCTGATGATTATTTTATTTAGTACTATTACTATTTTTTTTTCAGTCCCTCTAATTATGTGCCCTGAGGAGTGGGCAGAATGGCGGGCAGCAGGTGAGGAAGGCGGTTCTCCCTGAGTTCCACCCTGGTCAGTCATCATCCTGCAGCTGGAGCTTGCTGGGGTTGAAGCATTACAGACGGCTAAGTTAGGTAGAAATATTATAGGCAGTCAGGCAGGGCTAGGCCCTCAAGGGAGTCAGTGCAGAAGATGAGAGTACATTACAACTGTGGCCAGAGGCGCATGGATTGAAGGCCAGGGCTCAAGATAAAGATGGAAGACCAGGAATGACATGCCTCCCCAAGGAAAAAGCAATATACTATAATTGGTATCACCTCGTCCAATAAAGTCTAGATAGGCATCAGTTACCCTGATGGGTGACCAGGACCTCCTGACTCATCTCTTCTAAAAAAGGTCCTTGTTCTTTCCATGTACACTTGCTACATGCTTTGCTTCCCCATTGGCTCAACATTACCTAAGTGGCTATTCTTGTACTCTTATTGGTTGATCAAAGTTTTGTCCCACGTTTTACCCACCTCATGATTTTGTACCCGCCTCATGATTCTGTTCTCTAAAACTTCCTCTGGAAAGTGAGGTCCATAGCAACCCATTCAGGGCCCCTTCTGTCTTTCAGGAGCTGTCTGTCCCTTAATGAAATTTCCTACTCTTATCCTCCTTTGTTCCTTAGAATTCATTCTTTGATTTTGGGGAACACGAACTCGGCGTATGGGACATCTTTCAGGTCGGGAGTTATAATTTTTCCCTTATATCATTTGGAGGTCCCAGATCAGAAGCAGCTGGACTCCGTGATGGGGAGGTCCTCGACCTCTCGGTATTTCACGAGCCTCTTGGCTTCTCAGCAGGCCCATTCGCTCATCCTGTAGTCAGGCAGGTAAGCCGCAAAAGTGGTGCCAAAGACGAGGACAATGGAGAAGCCAAAGAAAAAGATAACACGCATGTTCCAGAGGTCTATGACATGGTCTTTGTCAAAACCATGAGAGTCTAGGTTCTTCTCATGAAAGTTTTCTCCCTTGTGTTCTGGGTTTTCCTGTCATTGCGTGGCCGGTTCTGGCTCCCACTTTCCGGCCACAGTGGACGGAGTGACCACAGCTCTGAAGAAGCTGGATTCCCAGCCAACACGGGCAGCCAGGAGCCCGCGGGTCGCCACTGGTGCCAAAAGGTGAGGAGCCACCTGGCCGCCATGACTGATGGTGGGCAGGTCCCGTGGGGACGGAAGTACGACTGCACAGCTGCAGTTGACGCTAGCGCGCTTGTGGCCCTCCCTCACTAAATAGGTCCTGGGACCAAGTTTGTTTTCCAATGAAGTGGGGTGCAAGAAACCCTTTTTCCTTTCCGTATGATGGCCTCATGGGACCAATCGTTCTCTCATCCTCTCAGGCTGATGAGTTTCGGCTTGATAGGTCTGCTCATTTCCTTGATAGGAAGAAAGAGGTGACATCTGGGTGGCCCTTTGGGGAAAGAGCCTTTTGATGACTATTTTAAACAAAAAAACCATGGTTAAGGGGTGTTGGTGACTTTGTTCTGTGTATTTCAGCAGGACTTCTGAAAACTACACATTTCGAAGTATGTGAACTATAACTTAGACTTAACTAGGCTAGTTTACCTATGACCAAAGAATGATTGCTTGGGATTATATCCAGTATTAAGACATGGCCAATCCAAGACTTCCCACTGTCCTCTAAAACAAAACAGAACAGAGGAGAAAGCAGATCACACCAATGAATTGGCTCAGGCTTTTACTTCCTAGCTATTTTTTCTGGTTTCCAAAAGGCACATTTTCTTTCTTTGACTTCATAAAACTACCAGCAAATTCTTAAGATTGATTGAGCTGATAAACCTGTTTCTCCAGTTCGCCTGAGATAGTGAGTGTGGATTCCTTCCTGCTTAAGATGAAAGGCAGCTGGCCGGGCTGTGTTCTTGGTGGACCAGTTTAAGTCTCATTCATCATTCAAACTAACTGGAACCAAGTCCAAAATCTGCCATTTTGACCTTGACTGTATGAATGGCGTCACTCAGTCCTTCTTATACTATTTAGAATTCTTGGGTGCAAGTGACAAAAAGTGAATGTGAATTTCATTACTTGCAACAGGAAAATAAGGCTATTTGGCTGCCTAAAAAAAGCAGTAGTACTCTACAACCTTGGAACTCACCTCTCTGACTCACCTTTGGTTTTCCCCTTCTCTTGCCACAGGCAGGTTTCCTCTACCTCTCCACCAGCTCCTGGGCTGTTACTTCTTACAGCCCAGACGCACAAAGAATGAGTAGCTTTTGCTTTTTAGTTTTAGTCCTAAAATTCATGGCAAAGAACTTGGGATGGCCTGGCTTGCGTCAGAGCTGGGTGGTGCACCTCCCAACTAAAGACTTGGCCAAGCTGTGCCACATACTTATCATGACATATCAGATGGGGCTGGGACAGCCAGGCCACATGGTAGTGCCATGACCTTCTTGTGGATTCAGAAAAGAGGGTGCTATTGAAGCAAAACATGTCCACCTAGTCTTTTTTCTTTATGTAATACCAATGTCTAAAAGTAAATGGGAATTACGTAGGCACTATTTTGCCAACAAACAAGTGCTGAGTACTGTACCTCCTACTTTGTGTTTAACTGCCTCCTGCAACCCTTTTGTTCATAGCGTGTCTCCTTGTGACACTACACAAAGGCTGTTTTCTATGGTTTTTAGCCATCACTCATGCCCACTACTTTTCCATTGCATCTGTCATCCATCTCTGAGCAACTAAAACAAAACTTCTTTTCATGTTTTTTTGCCTGTACTTTTATTTTCCTTCTCCTTCATGTATCTTCCCTTCTTCCAGGTTCAGAGAAAAGATTTACTCTTATCAGTGTCCAGAGGTGTTTGGAGTGAGTTATTTCTGCCACAAAGAATAGAAATGCTTCAAAACGGTTGAGTTGTGCATTCTCTTCCTTTAGTCAAGCTACATACAAACCTAAATAAAAATTTCAAATCATTTCTGGTTTATTTGGGGATTCCCTGCCAGATGCACAGTTTGAAGTTGAGAATAGTAGCAGTAGTAGTAGTAATAATAATAATAATACACCTACAATAATAGAGTTATGGTAAATTTAGGGGTGTTTTTTCTATGCAGAAAGGACCATTTAAAATTTACCTTTAGTTTAGTCAACAGTAAAAAGTTTTTAGAGGTCTAGAAAACTATGGTCACTGTCAAGTCAGATCACTGCCAGTTTTTATGGCCTGTGAGTCAAGAATAGTTTTTATGCTTATGAATGCTGGGGAAAAGTGGAAAGGAGAATAATATTTTGTGATGTCTGAAAATTGTATAAAATTCAAATTTCAGTGTAGTTGCCACAGAGATCACATGTCCCACTCAGTCTCAAGTGTTTACTCAGGAAAACTTCTGTTTATTAAGACAAATTCAAAACTCTCACTTGTTCTGAAGCTTTTAAAACATCAGATGGTCACACACCTATGGAACTACTGCCATAATCAAGATACAGAACACTTCCGTCACCTCCACAAGATTCCCCATACCCCTCTGGAGAACATCCCGCCCTCTGGTCCCACAGCTAGGCAACCACTGATCTGCTTTCTGTCGCTATACATTCATTTGCATTTTCTAGGATTTTGTATAAATAAATCAAATCATCAGTACTCTTTTCTAGGTTATTTTACCTATATTGATTTTGAGATTCACTCTTACTGTTTTATGTATCAGTGGTCTATTCCTTTTTACTGTTACTTTTTTTTTTTTGTGGGTACTGGGGGTCAAACTCAGGGCCTCGTGTGCCAGCAGGTGCCTGTGCTGCTGAGCGATATCACTGGCCCTTTTTTTTGTATGTGGGTACTGGGAGTCGAACTCAGGACCTCGTGCTTGCCAGGCAGGCGCTTATGCTGCTGAGCTATCTCACTGGCCCTCTGTTATGGTTTTTTAAATAAAATGTTTTTTTTTTTTTTTTTTTGTGGGTACCAGGGGGACGACCTCAGGACCTCGCGCGCCAACAGGCACCCGTGCCACTGAGCGATATCACCGGCCCCTTTTTTCGTATGTGGGTTCCGGGAGTCGAACTCGGGCCCTCGTGCTTGTAAGGCAGGTGCTTACGCCGCTGAGCCATCTCACCGGCCCTAAATAAAATGTTTTAATTATTAGTTAAATATTTTGCTTTATGGAATATTTCAATATACTTAACCAAAAAAGAACACAGTAACATATGAATCCCCATGTATACATTAATACAGCTTCAACAATTATCAAGCCAGGACCAATCTGGTTCCTTTTTTTTTTTTTTTTTTTCCTTTGGTGTTTTTGAGACAGGGTCTCGCCCTGCAGTTCAGGCTGGCCTTGAACTTGCTTATGTAGCCCAGGCTGGCCTTGAACTCACGGCAATCCTCCTGCCTCAGCCTCCCAAGTGCTGGGATTACAGGTGTGTGCCACCACACCCGGTGGGCCAATATTGTTTCTATCATACCTCTCTATCCATTAACTCCCTCTTGTGTTAATCTGAATCAAATCATAGATGTCATACCATTTTTTTGTTGTTTGTTTTGAGACAGGGTCTCACTATGTACCCCAGGCGCTTGCCTCAAACTTATGGCAATCCTCCTGCCTCAGCCTCCCAAGTGCTGGGATTACTTACAGGTGTGTGCCACCATGCCTGGCTTGTTTGTTTTTTGAGACAAGATCTTGCTATGTAGTTCAGGCTGGCCTTGAACTCAGTATGTAGCCCAGGCTGGCCTCAAAGTCATGGCAATGCCTTCCAAGTGCTGGGATTACAGGTGTGTGCCACCACGCCTAGTTTGAAGTCTAAATTTTAGCAGTAATTATAAAGGAGTCTTGAGAAATGTTGGTTTCGATTTATAAGGGAGTTAATTAAAGTCTAATATAATATTGAACAGTATTGTAGTTGGCAGACTACAGCCTTTGGGCCTGTTTTTGTAAATACAGTTTTATTGGAATATAGCCATGCACATTCATTTCTGTATTTATCTTCTATGACTGCTTTCCAGATACACTGATAGAATATAATTGTGACAGATACCCTCTGGTCCATAAAACCTAAAATATTTATAATGTGCTCCTTTAAGAAAAAGTTTGCTGGCCTCTGCTCAGCACACTTATACATTTTGTATACATCTATGCATTAATATTTATTTCCTTTTCATGAACTTCAGTTACCTGACAATCTATCAACCTTCTTCAAATATCCCCAATAAAGCTAATCAATTGCACTTATGAATATGGAATACCTTAGACTTCTTAGATATCCTGAAACTCTGCCTAAACTTCATGAAGATTTCAACTTCAAACCAGCAACCTAGATTGGTTATGCGATTACACAATTTAAATTGTTCTCATAAGGAGACTCTTGCCAAATTCTCTCACACATTTGTAAATACACTAAATACCTAATATGCCCAGATTCCTTCTTACTACAGAAACATTATTATTATGGTTTAGATTTAAGCTTTCCATATCAATTCTTATTTTTTGGAGTGGAAAGATATGAAGCACTGGGGATGGTGGCTACCATCTCAGTTTCCTGAAATGAAGGTAGATGTTCTCCCAATCAGCTGAGATAATATACAGCCAGAGATTTTGGCAGAACCTGAGATTTAAATTTACACACTTTTTTTTTTTTTTTTGTGGGTACCGGGGGTCGACCTCAGGACCTCGCGCGCCAGCAGGCGCCCGTGCCGCTGAGTGATATCACTGGCCCCTTTTTCGTATGTGGGTTCCAGGAGTTGAACTCGGGCCCTCGCACTTGCCGGGCAGGCGCTTAAGCCGCTGAGCCATCTCACCAGCCCACATGTTGTCTTTCTAAACCCCTTTTTGCACATCCCTTTTAAAGTCAGAGACTTGAAAGCATGAAGCTTGCTGATTGTGGATTTATACATCCTAATCTTCACACTATTGTGTAGCTTCCCAAGGGTCCATCCATTCCTTGATTTGATGATCAGGTTTTATCTTTGGTCTCTAATGTATCCTATCTAACTCTAAAGATCACTGAGTTCCCTGGGATCCAAAGAAATATATCTCCATGTATCTATTTTCACTTGTAAATACTTCAGTATGCATCTCTAACATATAGGAACTTTAAAAAGACATCTCAGTGCCATTAATCCATTAGTATATCTAACAGAATGAACAAGAATTACTTGATACAATAGTCTACCCACCTCATTTCTCTGTCTCCCTTAAAAAAGTCCTTTTAGGGGTGGGGTTAGGGATAGTGTTAGCATGCACTAAGCACTCATCATCTCCCCTCCACCAAAGTAAAAGCTCTTGTTTACAATTAGTGCAATCAGAATCATGAGGTTGCATTTGGTTGATATGTCTCTAAGGCTTTTTAATCTATTGCAATCTCCCACCCTCTCAATGTCATTGATTTGTTGAATAAACTAATTCTTACTTTTCTATAATTTCCCACATTCTGGATTTGGCTGATTGATTCTAGATGGTATTAAGTCTTTAAAAAAAATGTTTAAACCCCTTATTATTTCTGGTACATCTTTGGTTAGATTGGGATTTTTTTTTCTCTCAAGAATATTTTATAGCAGTGCATGGTGGTGGATGTAATCCCAGCATTTAGGAGGCTGAGGCAGGATGATGGCTGTGAGTTCCAGGCCAGTCTGAACTACATAGCAAGACCCTGTCTCAAAAAAAAAAAAAAAAAAAAAAAAAAAAAAGGAAAAAAAAAAAAGCGGGCCAGTGAGATAGCTGAGCAGCATAAGCGCCTGCCTGGCAAGCGCGAGGTCCTGAGTTTGACTCCGGGTACCCACATACAAAAAAAAAAAAGGACAGGTGATATCGCTCAGCAGCACGGGCGCCTGCTGGCGCGTGAGGTCCTGAGTTCGACCCCCAGTACTCACAAAAAAAAAAAGCAAAAAAAAAAAAAAGCATATAGACAGGTGAATGAATGTATTTTTCTACCAAGGAGCTTTGATCTTGATGGGACTTTGCATCCATCCATATTCCGAGGAAATTTTAAATGGCTCGCACTGTAAAAATAAAGACTGTCTGTAAAAATAAATGACTGTCTGTAAAAATAAATAAATGACTACCTGTAAAAAACAAAAAATGGCTTGCAGATGAACTTGTAGTCAGAACTCACACAATAGCTAACTTTTATTAAGTGCTTTTTCAGGGGGAGACACAATGCTAAGCACTTCATATACATGTTCAGTTAAGCCTCTCAATAGTTTGCAGATGAGGGTACTAAAGTTTAGAGCATTTGACTAATCTGACCCGGTTAACAAGTAACAAGTGACGGTATGAGGTTACGAATGGAATTGGCATTCCAATCTCCTAATCTCTTTCTACTTTTGAACAATTCGGTTGGCCATTTCCCGCTTTTCCAGTTCTCACAAAAGTCTGAGGGTACCAATCACCAGGAAGCCGACTCCGCCCGCCCCGCCTCTCGGCCCGCCCCGCCCCTCTCTTCTCTTCCCCTCCCCTCCCCGGTCAAACACCCGGAAGCGCCAAGAAAACCACACTTCCCAGCGTGCACCGGGACAGCGGAGGACGTCAATCGGCGGTCGCTGGCTGGCACCATTTCCGTGGAGGGGAACGGCGGTGAGGCCTGTGATCATGGCGCTGTTCCCAGCCTTTGCGGGCGTTGACGAGGCCCCCGGTAGTGGAGGCTCTAGGAAAGGTAAGCATACAAAATAGCCAAAGAACGCACACGACGAGATTCATGGCGGCTTCTCTGGCCTAAGTTTCGGCCGTTGCCGTGGTTCTGTTTATCCCCTTGTATCCCAGAAATCTTCGCGGCGTTGCGAAGCCTTCTGGGAAGGGCTGCGGGCCTCGTCCGGGTGTGGGACTCAAGTACTCCTTCTGGGACAGTAGTAGTAGAGATAGGACAGGGAGAGGAAAGAAGAAGGGTTCTTAGAGCAGGAGCTAAGAGATTACCATGTTGTTGTACTCCATTCTTTCCCGCAGCCTCACTTGACCTTTAAAAGGAAAATAATTGTATTCCACGTTGAAGGTGACCCCTGATGAAAATACTGCGTGTTTTTATTACGTATTTCTAACTTTGCTGTTTCACTTATTTCTAAAATGCTCATTAGGTTCCTGTCCTTTGGCAGGCCTACTGCTAAGGATTAGGATCCAAAGCCAAATCAGTTTCTTTCCTGATGGACGCAGCACGTAGTGAAAAGAATTATTTTTTTCTTGAGGACTTACTGTGTGCCAGTTTACTGTATTATTTTGTTTCAGCCTTTAACATCTCAAAATTGTTAAACACTGAAGCACGTAGTGAATTCATTTAAAAATTAGTTAATTCTAAATCATGCATCTTATGTGGCGACAAAATTAGGACAAATTTAAAGATTCTAATTGAGGTTGGTTTTCGTTTCTCGGTACTGGGCATTTAACCCATTGTCTTGTGCATGCTAGGCAAACACGGTATCACTGAGCTACATCCCAGCCCTTTTTAATTTTGTTTTGGGACAGCGTCTTGCTGAATTGCCTAGGCTGACCTGGAGATCCTTCTCATCCTCCTGAGTAGCTTGGATTATGGGTGTGCATCACTGCAGCTAGCCTTAATTGGCTTTTATTCACAATTCTAGAATCAGGTACTGTCGTCCTCAGAACCAGAACAGGTTCAAAGAACTTGTAGGTTGTAATATGGTCAGACAACATTTATGGATAGAAAATGGAAATGAGGTACAGAGATAGCTTAATTGATTATAGCTTAGTGTTTTGACTTGAGTCAGTGGCCTCCTGTATTTGACCAAACTCAGCTGCTGTGATTCACTAAGACCTATTTGTTGCGAGAATACGCTCTTACGCTAACATTAGGTTACAGTTTATCTACCAGGCCAGTTTGCAGTTTGGCACTTAAGGATACAAGTACCTGAGGCATTCTTAGTTTAAATTTAATTTAACACACCCCCTGTTACATTTTGTCTTAGCTCCTACGCTTCTCTTTTTGTAACACTTCTCATTATTGTGTATCATTTCTTATGTGAATAGTGTAGTGATAGGATTTATTTACTAGACTGTAACGTCAGCAAGATCAGGGACAGTGTTTATTCATTGTAGCATACACTGATGGAAATATACTGTGAATGTGTAAATTAAAATTTTTTATCATGGTAAAAGGCCCATTGTCATTAAACTGTCTCAAAATACTCCCCTTTGCTTTGAATACACTTACCCCATACTTTTTGCTACTTTCTTAAGCAGTTCTGGAACTTCTCTTTTGTGAATGTCTATGTGGTGTGATAAAAAATGTGAATGCTGCTGCTCTCTAACAGAATGCGCATGCCAACTAACAGAAAGGCAGGGTCATAAAAACATTATGGTGTGTCTTCATCTACCTTATTTACTGGGTCTGGCACCGTGGGACTTCTGGCTCTTCTCCAAAGTGAAAATGACCATGAAAGGTAAAAGCTTTGAATCAATTCAGGACGTCAGAGCAGCCATGATAGCACAGCTAAAGACACTCAGGAAAGAGGACTTCTGGAACTGCTTTAAGAAATGGGAAGAATGATGGAATAAGTGTGTTTGAAGTGAAGCGGAGTATTGTGAGGGGGATTAATGTCAATGTGTCTTACTGTAATAAATTTTTAAAACATTTACCATATTTTTTGATCACATCTCATACTTAGCACCTCTAGTTGGTTTGCTTATGTCAGGATCCAAAAGAAGTCAGGATGCACATTGCATTTTGTTGATATATCTCTTAGCCCTTGTTTAATATAAAATAATTTTCTCCCTCTTCTATTTTCTGTTTCTGTTGTTTGAGGAAACTGTCCTCAAGACATTTTCCAACAAAGCTTTTTTTTTTTTAACCTTTTTCTTCTTCGTGGTGTTATTTAACATGCTTCTCCCAATATTTTCTGTAAGCTGGTAATTAGATCTAGAGAACTGATTAGATTCAGGTCTAATTTTTTTTTTTTTTTTTTTTTTTTTTTTGTGAAAATGCCTTGTTGGGAGTGTTGGGCACTTGCTATTAAATCGTATCAGGAGAACATACTCACCGGTTTTCTCTTTTAGTGATATCAAGATTGATCAGTAGGTTCATATGTTTGCAGCCTTGCTCATCCATTAGGAAGCTGCCCATCAATCAACCGTTCATGTAATGATTTTTGCAGCCATTTATGTTTAGTGCTTAGATCTCTTATTTCATTGAAGTTGTAAAATAGCTATTTTCTAATTTTATCACTCTTCCTATATTTTTTAAGCATCAGTTATTCTATAAACAACTATTGGAATACCCTGAAATACAGCTTAGGCAGGAAATGATAGGAGGAATGCTGGATTCGTTCTGTCAGTTTTTACAATGAGTTGCAATCCTAGTAATTTCTAAAGGTGACCACTGAGAGGTTTTTTGTTTCATTACAAACTCATGAATTTTTAACATTTATATTTCAACCCATTGCAGATGGTATTTTTCTAATACTGAAATTGTCCCATCTTTGGCTAATGGGAGCCTAATTGAGTTGGTGCCTGTGTGCTTGTGGCATGACCTTTAACAGCTTCTTTGCTTTCTGTCCTAAGAAACGTCCAGGGCTCACCACTTATATGTTCTCTTATGGCCTGGAGTTGGCCATCTCTCCAGGGAACCCAGATTTCTTTCAGTGGAAAATGGGATAGCTATATTAAAAGCACAAACTGGGTGTTAGGGATATCATCACTGCTGGGTGTGATGGCGAACCTTTAGAGCTTTCAGTGATACAGCCTGATGCAGCACACATGCCATAGGTTCGCCACCACTGCTCTAGACCTTTTTAGTGGATAGAACCAGGAAGAGAAAAATGTATCATGAATTCATATTGGTATTTCCAGTCCAAATGAGGTTTTTACTGAAGTTATATGATTTACCCAACTTACACTGAGGGTTGCAATGTTTTGAATTTTTGCATGAAATTCATATGTGTTACCTAGAAAAATACAAGGAAGAAGAATTTGAAGAGAAAAATGTTTATTATGTTTCATTGTTATGTGCCATTCCAAAAATGGAGCAGTAGGCATAAAAGGATTTTTATATTTGTTTTCTCTGTGCAGAAATCTTTATTTCTAGGGCCATAACACAATTATGTGTATGTTCAAAATAAAAATATTAATATGACATACTAATTGTTTCAGATTTTTAAAATTAATTAATTAATTGGCTTTTTGAGACAGGGTCTCGCTATGTAGTTTAGGCTGGACTTGAACTCACTATGTAGTCCAGGCTCACCTCGAACTCACTGTGACCCTCCCGCCTTGGCATCCTGGCTGCTGGGATTATAGGTTTATGGCACTGTAACTGGCCTTCAGATTTTTTTGATGGTTCTATTCTTAGGACAGTGGGTGTGTGGTTAAATTATTGTTTTAAAATCCCTTGAAATAATTCTTTGTAGTTTTGCCATCATTTTTGATACACAGTTTGGTGTTTTGTTTCTAATTTTTAGGGATTGCTTTTTTCTTCTTTTTGATTTGTTTTATCATGGTATAAAACATTTGTGTGGTTCTAAAGTTGAAAATATAAAACAGCTATATTCAGAGAAAAAGAGCTTTCCATACCTGTTCCTCAAGCCTGTTCTTCCCTTCCTCTACAGGTTAACATGTATGTCCCTCTCCTGCCCCTATGTTACTTGGGATTGAACCCAGGGCCTTTGCATTGAGGTACATGTGCAGCCCTTTTTTTTTTTAGCTTTGAGACAGCGTCTTGCCAAGTTGCCCAAGTTAGGCTAGAACTTAGAATCCCTCTGCCTCAGCCTACAGGTGTGTGCCACCATGCCTGGGTTACAGGTTAATATTTTCATTAGTCGATGATACCCTTCTCTTTCTTTCTTTTTTTTTTTTAATGTGGGTACTGGGAGTCGACCTCAGGATCTTGCACTTGCTGGGCAAGCGCTTGTGCCGCTGAGCGGTATCACCGGCCCTTTTTTTCCTTTATGTGGGTTCCGGGAGTCGAACTCAGGACCTCGTGCTTGCTGGGCAGGCGCATGTGCCGCTGAGCCATCTCACCAGCCCACCCTTCTCTTTCTTAAACGCATACTATTCTGTATTTCTCTTAGGCCCTGAAGATTACTCTTACCAGCAGATTGTAGAGAGCGTCCTCATTTCTTTATACCAGTGCACAGACTTTATTCAGCCAGTCCCCTATTAAGGACATTGGGACTGCTTCCAGTCTTTTGCTATTATAAATAGAAACTCTGTACTTTTTGCCTTTAAAATGTTATAAAAAAATGTAAGATACTGTTAGTAGTAACAATCACAGAATTCCAGTGTAAATAACATTAAACTCCAGAGCGGAAAGGCAGGCGACCCTGAAAGGAGCGGGAAGGTCTCTGCTTTCCAGTGTTCGGACACCGCTAAGCCCCGGGCCTGTGCTGAGGCAGCATGGCGTGCAGTCAGGGCCGGGGAGCTGTGTGCAGCGCTGCTCAGTTTTCCAACAAAGAGGTGTGTAGAGGCCATCGCGTCAGGTCTGCAGGGAACCCCGATCTCTGATTCCTCCAGTTGTTGAGCTTCTACCTTCAAGGTTGTTTATTAGGATTATGGGCCCTAAAATATTGTTGCTTATGAGTCAAATACTTGAACAGAGTTGAGACGGAACATAGCGTATCAGTTCACTTAACGTCCATAATAACATATGAAGCAGGTGTGTTACGCATATTTGGGGAAAAAACTAAATTTATTTTCTCCCTCCACCCATCAAACCTGGTCTTCCTGTGTCCACATATGAGAAAATGGTACCACCATTCAACCAAACCAAAACGTAGACACACATGGCAACTCCCCCTGGTTCCCATTTATCTAGTCCTCACAAGCAGCTCTCAATCCGTTCGTTTCTTTATGTTCATAGTCTCACCACCACTACCTAACTTCTGCCATAGTCATTCCTGGATTACTACAGCCTTCTAAAATAGTCTCCACTTTTTACTCCTACCTTCTGCTACCTGAACCATTCCACACTGTAATAAGAATTTAAAAATGTACCTATTTGAAAACACCATGTACCACTCACTGGTTTAAATGCTTTACAAATATTAGCTCATTGACTCATAAGAGCTCCATGAAATCAGCACTGTTATTTGAATGTTTATGGAGGAGGAGATGGAGGGCCAGTGCTTGTCCAAGCTCTTATGGCTAGTAAGTCACAGAGCCAAGGTTTGTGTTCAGGCAGTCTAGCTTCAAGCACTCTTTTTTTTTTTTTTTTAATTTTTATTTTAAAGAGAAAAAAATAGAACAAAATTTCAAAACAACATAATAGGGTAACAGTGGTAAATACATTAAATATTCAAGCACTCTTAAACACTACTCTTTTTGAACACTAGATATGGTTTTATCACTTGCTCAAAACTGTCAGAATGTCTGTCCACTGATCTTAGGGTAAACCAAAGCTAACTTTTTTTTCGGTGATAATGGGGATTGAATCCAGGAGCCTTTGCATTAAGCTAACTCCCAGACCTTTTATTTTAATTAGTTAATTAATTTTTGAGACAGGGTCTCATTAAGTTGCTAAATTGCCTATGCTGGGCTCCTCCTGCCTCAGCCTCCCAGAGCGTTGGGATTGCAGGTGTGTGCCACCACTCCCGGCTCTTATTTTTTTTAAGCCCCCATCTCACCACTGTCATGTTGCCCCTACTTGCCTCAGCCCAGTGGTCCAGCCACAATAACTTACTGCTGTTTCCCACAGAATCATGGTTTCTCATTTTCAGACCTTCGTGTAACCTATTTCATCTGCCTAGGAGCATGCCCTTAGCTGAGATGCTCTCCAAGGCTGCTTTCTTTGAATTAGGAACCTCATTGGTCTAGCCTGTGTGTTTTCTCTAGCACGGCCTTTATCACATCTCGTGAAAGTGACTGCCAGCATATCAGCTCCAAGAGATTATTGTTGAGTTTATCTTATTCATTGTGTGGCTTTCAGTAGGAAAAAAAAAAAAAAATTACTGAATGGAGAAGAGACCCAGAGAGATTGTTTTGCTTCCAGTTGTACTACTAATAAACTATAAAGCCAAGTGGAACACAAGTTCTCTGACTCTGGAACTATAGTTAATTTTGAACTGTGCTATGATATCATCAATGCTGGGGTCTTGGTGGTTTAAACATCCCCCTTGGAGTTCCTGGGCCTCTTCACACCCTAGGTTAATGCCTAGTGAAGGGCTGATTTTGCTCATTGCCCTGTCATCGCCGTTTTAAATGCAGTTCTCAGCCATGTTTGCTGGTGCTTTTTGTATAGGTAAGCTGTCTTCTTGGGTTCTTTGTCAGAAAATGAAGTGTTGATCAAAACAAAGAACTTGGTGTATTCTTTTTAAAGGAATAAACCTTTAAATGTGCTACTGTGTTTATGCAGTTGGCTGTGGAAATGTTTTTGGAATTATCTCTAGAAGGGTGGCGCTCTCTTCTGAGTTCACTTCAACAAACTAGTAATCAGTGCTATTTTGTTATAACAGAATGCAGAATGTGTATAGAACTTAGATATTTTATACCATTATAATTCAAAATCTATTCATGACGGTTCCTTCTATCCATGGTGAAACTGAATTAAAACATTTTCAGTGGTGATATAGAAATAGTTAACTTAATAAACTTACCACAAAAGTATTCCAGGGTTAAGTATTTGCTGATGATTCATTATATTACTTTCTGTTAAATTACCCTGAAAGCTCATGCTTGCTGTGGTTTTACCCGCTTAGCTGCATGTTTTTTTTAGGCAATAGGCCTAAAGCATCTTTCCTGCTTAATGCTTTCACCTTTCTTCCTTTCTTAGATAGGTGAATGTGTATGGCAGAGTGCCATTTTCTGGGTATGTTCCAACCTGTTTTTTATTTACTGTCCCCTCTTTCTCTTAAGCTGTAGGCATTGGGTGTCCTACTGGTCTTCTCTGTAATATGTTACATCCTGTGTAGTATTGGCACAATTATCTAAATACATATTTGATTTCTATCAGGCACTATAAATTATGTGAGGATGTAAGTAACAGTTCAAAAGGACATTGCAATCTGATTGATAAAACATTTCTTAATCTCAGATAATTTTCTCCAGGATTCTATTTGACTAAAATTGAATTTAACAATCCAAATGTATCATCTGAGCAGGTAAAGTTACGATTACATACAAGCACCACGTGAGCAGAGCCTGTCACATTTACTGCAGTATCCCCAGTAACTAGAACTGTGCGTGGACACTTCATAGGCACTCAGTAATTTATTTAATAATTAAATACACATACTGAAAGATGGAAGAATTATAATGGTTGTGCTTTATACCTAGATAATGGATTTTGGGGGGACAGTTAAATTTCTTTAGTTTGTACAGTCCATTAGGTGCTGGAGAAAAAGATACAAAGCTTTAGTCTATAGCTTCATTCATTTTATTTATTCAACAAATATGTATTGACTCTAGCTGTTTTGTGCCAGGGCACTGTATTAGCAGTTGGGTGTACAGGAGTAAATAGTCATGTCTGCTGCCCTCATGCTGCTTACAGTTTAGAAAGAGACGGGTGGGAGGAGGGGAGAGAGCAAAAACGAAAAGGCCAGAACTGTAAACTGGTTGGTGTGTTTGTTTGAATGGGAGAATATTTTTGTTTTTCCTGTTGCCACTCCTGATGATACAGTAATCATGACTAATCAGGTTCCCATAGAATTTGAGTTGTTGTCTATTAGCTTAGAACAGTGGGGCAAACCTATGGCATGCATGCCGGAGCAGGCATGCAGAGCCATCTCTGTTGGGATGCAAGCCAAGTCACCCCAGCAGCTGAGCATAGGAGAACAGTTGTTTCTTTTCTAAACTAAAACCTCAGTATTGTATTCAGATTTAATTGCAGTACTGGCATTTTGCCATAAATAAGTTTTGGGTTGCAGTTTGGGCACTCGGTCTCTAAAAGATTTGCCATCACTGGCTTAGGATAGAGTGGGAAGACTGGCATGCAGATGAGATTATAACGTGAAAATTGTTATAACAGCCTCGTGTACCAATGTCAGGGAGACTTCAGGAGACTCACCCTCTTAGTTGAGGAAGTGGAGAGTAGCACCACGGGTGGTGGAGAACAGCAGATGCGGAGTTTATAGATCCAGGTTCACATGTGTACCCTTAGCCGTATGACCTATAGGTGAGGCAGAGAGCTACAAGCTCTGCTTCTAAGAAACTTCTCAGACTGCCCCTTCCTTGCACACCCAACCAGAGCATCCCTGCCTTTTCTATTCTGCATATTGAACTTCTCTGATTTTGCTTGAAAAGTCAATTCCTTGGCTAAGTAAAGTTGAAAATCCATGGACTAGGTGATCACCACAAATCTTTCAGTAATAATCATCCAGTTATTATTCTAAAAATTCATGCATAGCCAGGTAATTTACTACCAAAAAAACCCTTTTTGTCAGGTGAAAAATACCTTTTGGCTTTTGATATGAGGGTGAAACAGAGGGTCCATATAATTTGGGTTTAAAATTCAAGACCTGTATATATGTATGTATGTATGTATATATGCATGTGAGTGAGTGTTACTGGGGATTGAACCCAGATCCTTTGCAACTGATCTACATGTTCAGTACTTTTTAGTTTTTATTTTCAGACAGGGTCTCAGTAAATCCCTAATTGCCTAGGCTAGGCTTGAACTTTTGATCTTCCTGCCTTAGGCTCTCAGAGTGCTGAGATTACAGGCATGCACCTGTAATTACAGGATTACATGCCTGGCAAGTTTTAGTTTTTTTTTTTTTTTTTTTAATGTGGGTACCGGGAGTTGACCTCAGGACCTCGCGCTTGCCAGCAAGTGCTTGTGCCGCTGAGCGATATCGCCGACCTGTTTTTTCCTTTATGTGGGTACTGGGAGTCAAACTCAGGACCTGGCACTTGCCAGGCAGGTGCTTACGCCGCTGAGCCATTTCACTGGCCCAAGTTTTAGTTTTTTATAAAGTACTTTTTTTCACGTTTCCATGTGGCAGAGCCTCAGTTGCATCCTTAAGAGGCCTGTCTTGTACCTTTTGAAAGACCTGGGAGAGTCACATACTGTTATGGCTTGTGTTTTAGATGTCTTCCGGAAGCCTCATGCAGTCATAGGTGGGGCTTTTTCAGAGGTGGCTGGATCTAGAATGTGTGACGCTGGAATTGATTTACGGTGCAATGCTAGGCTCAGGGGTACTAAGATTAAGGGTGTGAGTTCTATCCACCCTGAGTAGCCTGGATAAGACAAAAGGGGCAGAAAGATGCTGTTCAGGCCCCTTGCTTGTTTTTCTACCTTCCGCCCACCGTGAACTGTTTCTCCTCTGCGATGCCTGTCTGCCGTGCCACCCTGCCTTGGAGCCAGCCGATTATGCACTGAAACCTCTACAAACCATGAGCTAAATAAACCTTTCCTTCCTTAACTTGTGAGTGTTAGGCGTTTTGTCTCAGCAACAAGAAAACTAAGACAGGTACTGTATGTAGTTTTGATGTTAATATTTGTTTACATTTTCTTTTAGCTGTCTTTACTATCTCAAATCTTTTAAGTAAAGATATACTGAAATGGCTTGAGAGCATCTTTTCTGGCATACTGTTTGTTTCATCTTTTCCCACTTTTCTCCTCCTTTGTACGTGATAGAAGGCCAGTGTTGTGGAAATAATTTTGATCTTGATGAGCTACAGGAACTGTTTTCATGGACCTCTTGCCAGAAATTGGGCCCAAAGGAAGAGAATGACCTCAGAAGGCAAAAGGAGATAGAAGATTGTATGAACCTTTGTAAATTACGAAGCGTCATTATAAATTACTTTATTCGAGTCCTGGTTTCCTCTTCTGTGAAGTGTACTTCATCATACTTCCTCTAAGAGTGTTATTACGTAGATTAAAACATATAAAGGTTGCATGCTCTCAGCCTGGTGTCTGGCCCACACACAGCCTGGTTTTGGATTTCTCCATGCTTCCTCTTTTTTCTCTTTCCTACAAATATTAGTTGAATTCCTATACCAGGCCTTGCCCTATGTGCTGTACACCAGGCATTGCCACATGTGCCCAGCACATAGGGGATATGCCTCTCTTCAGGGAACATGCTTGCTGATATCCCCTCACTGAGATGTAGTTACCATAAGGGACTAGAATCTAGAATATGCAGTTCAGTAATCAAAAGACAGCTTGATGTAAAAACAGGCAAAGGATTTGAGTACTTATTTCTCCAAAGAAGATCTGTGAATGACCAGTAAACTCATAAAAGGATGCCAACATCATTAGTCATGCGGGAAATGCAAATTAAAGCTACATTGAGATAACTTCATCACATTTGGTAGGCTGACTTGTTATCAGACAGACAAACAGTGAGTATTTGTGGGACACAGAGAAACTGGAATCATATATTGTTAATGGGGTTTTGATGATACAGCTACTTTGGAAAACAGTTTGGCAGTTCCTCACAAAGCTAAATGAGATACACATGGCCCAGCAGACAGTTCTACTCCTAGGTATTGGCCCAAGAGAAATGAAAACATATCCATTAAAAACTTGTACCCAGCATTATTTATAATAGTCATAAAGTAAAAGAAAAAAGAATAGTAATAATAACCCAAGTATCCAACAGCTGGTGAATAAAGAAAATGTGATATATCCGTAAGATGGAATTTTTTTTCTTTTTTTTGGTGGGTACCGGGGGTCGACCTCAGGACCTCGCGCACCAGCAGGTGCCCGTGCCGCTGAGCGATACTACTGGCCCTTTTTTCGTATGTGGGTTCCGGGAGTCGAACTCGGGCCCTCGCGCTTGCCAGGCAGGCGCTTACGCTGCTGAGCCATCTCACTGGCCCCCCCCCCCTTTTTTTTTTTTGAGACAGGGTCTCATTATGTAGTTCAGTCTGGCCTTGAACTCTCCATGTAGCCCAGGCTGGCCTCGAACTCATAGCAATCTTCCAGCGGGGATTATAGGCGTGAGCCATCATGCCCAGCAAAATGGATTTTGTTAGATAATGAAAAGAAAAGACATAATGCAGCATGGATGATCTTTGAAAACATTACACAAGTGGAAGAAGCAAGTTACGAAGGACTGCATATTGTCTGAGCTCATTTAAATTAAATGTCTAAAATAGATGGATCTGTGGAGTCAAAGCTGATGAGTGGTTGCCTGGGGCTGAAGAGGGTGGTACTAGGAGATTGACAATGGGCTTTGACTGTGGAGTTAGATTTCTTTATGGGATGATGAAAATGTTCTGCAGTGATGGAGGTGATTGTACACCTATCCCTTAAGTGAGTAGACCTTTTGATAAGTAAATTGTATCAATGAAACTGTTAAAATTGCAGTTACCCTCTTCTCTTGGATCGCTAGCATCTCCTGAGTTCTTTATCCTCAGCATATGAATGTGCTTTGGCCTCTCACCCTAAAACAAAACAAGACAGAATGTGAGCCCCTCTATGGGCCTCCTTGCTTCTGCCATCTCATGCTTTATTCTTGTTTTTGTTTGTTTGTTTGTTTGTTTGTTTTGAGACAGGGTCTTGCTATGTCAGGCTGGCCGTGAACTCACTGGGTAGCCCAGGTTGGCCTTGAACTCAAGCCTCAGTCTCCTGAGGGCTGGGGTTAGAGGTGTGTGCTACCCCACACCTGGCTCATGCTTTATCTTCCCTCACAGCTCAGACTCTTTAAAAGTTAGAAAGTAAGCAATTTAGAAATAATTTATTGTAGAAAAGTTAGAAATTATGGATAAATAGAAAAATGTTTAGATATTTAATCTTATCACCGAGATGTAATCATTATTAACGTGTATATAATTTTAGGGTTAGTAATTGAATCTTGTGTTTTTATTTCCAAAGAGTAGTACTATTATGAGGAAAGGTTAAGTTACTATACCAAGATAGATCATTGTGTATGTTTTAGAAGATTTTCATCTTTGTAACATCAAGCTTTGTGGGCTTTTATGCATGATTTGACTTTTTAAATTTTAGGAATTATCTAATCAAATTTGAGATTAACAGACGTAATGCTTTGGAAGCATTCAAGCTCATTAGATAGTATGGATGGAATACCTACAATCTTATTGCCTTTTAGGGCACACTTGTTTCATGGCTTTTACTTAAGTTGCAGCCTGATATCAGAAGAGGCTTTCAGTCTTAAATATTTTAGAGTGTGTTAAAGCACTATGCCCTGTGAAATAAAAATGTCATGGATTCTATTCGGCTTCTGTGGGCTGTTAAAAGTGTCTGGCTGACATTGGCTGTGAAGTGGGATGCCAGCTGATAAGATGAATGGATTTCCTGCTTCAGAAGTTATATTGAGCTAATTTTATTGATTTTTTCTCCCTTTTGCATGTGCAGAATTAGACTGGCTGAGCAACCCAAGCTTTTGTGTTGGAGCGATAACATCACTGAACCAAGAAACTAAGGAGGCCGTAGCCCTTGTTTCCAAAGGGTCCACACTGACAAGGTAGTTTTTTGACAGATGGATATTAGCCTTTGTTCGCATACTGTCTCTCGTTTAGCTTAAATGATGTACATAGAAAACCCTATAGCGAGATAGCCCAGGAGAGCTTTTTCTTTCCTTAGAGTAATGAGATACTCTTGGCTGTTTCCTTGACCTCACTCCTATAGATTGTTCTTTTCTTTGTTTTGTTTTTCCCCTTTCCATTGCAAGTGTGTGACACAATTAGTGCCTGTAATTAGGCCATGAGAGAAATGGCATCATTGTGATTCTCAACTTTACTAACCTCATTAGTAACCTTTAGGATATTGTAATTTAGAATTTCTTTAATTGCATATTCAACACTTTTGTAAAAATAGCCCATATAACATAGCATAGGATAAAATCTAATGAAAACACTGGGGAAAGCAGAGTGACACACATCTCTACCCAGCTGTAAAATAATTTTTTGTAGATCACTGAATTGAGAAATGCACTCTTTCACAAATACATTAGAGAATCTCATTAACATGGTGAAAAACCCAAATCTTAAATGCCTATGAAGCCTTTGGGAATTGATACTAGTTAATGCTCAAGAAGAATTTTGTCTAAGATATTTCAGTAATGAGGAAGAACAATTCATTTTCACCTTTAAAAACAAGGACCACAATTAAACCTTTTGTTTTTGTTTTTGGTCTTAAGGATACCTTGTGGCACTGAGAATAAACCTTTAGTAGTGTTGTTCAAATACTTTATCTGACAAAGTAACTAGTAGGTGCCTTCATTTAAAGATGAATACCTGTGAAAATACCTGTGAAAATACTATTAGGATGAAATATTCTTCACTTATTTTAGGTACAGTTCTTAAGTCTTCAGGGTGAGTTGTAATCCAGGAAAGTACTGTGTACTGTATGGGTAAATAGCAGATTTGTGTGAACATTCATAGAGGTCCCTGTTACATATTTATTTGTTTATTTGTTTATTTATATATTTTTCCCTACTTCTCTTTTGAAATAATTGTGAAGTTGATTTTCCCAAACAGGAGTCCTCTGAAATCAGAGCCTTCAGATGGGAGTGACACTAACAAAAAGCTTGCACAAATAAGCAGAAAAAGGAAGAAGGAAAAAAAGAAAAAAAGGAAGCATCTGCACTACAAGAAGACAAAGAGGAAACATGGGCAGTCGAGTAGCAGTGAGTCCGAGCCAGATACTGACTCTGGAAAGGACGAATTGTCCAGAAGCATCAGGAGTACTCAGAAGGAATCTGAGAAAGCCAGGTAGCTTGCTGTTCTCAGATACTGGTGATATTTCAAGTTTGAATTTTTCTCCCTTGATTGCTGACGCAGGTTAGACATCTGAATGATTATTTAGCCAGTCAAAGAGAACTCTAGCTGGGTGTAGTAGTATGTGCCTGCAACCCCAGAACTCTGGGAGGCTGAGGCAGGAGGATCACAAGTCTGCGTCAAGCCTGGACAGCTTGGCGAGATCAGTTCTAAGGGGATGTAGTTCAGTGTGAATGCCCCGGATTCAATTCCCAGTACCAAAGGAAAGAGAGAGAGAGAGAGACCTCTCCCATTATATCAGCTTAAAAACAAAAGAGAAACTGTCATAAAAAATTAGGGACATAATTTTGTTTGAGAGAGATTATTTAGACATAGTAGTGAACGTGTCTAAATCTGATTTGGGCCAGGCATGGTGGCATGGTAATCCCAGCACTCTGGAGGGTGAGGCAGGAGGATCATCGCAAATTTAAGGCCAGCCTGGACTACATAGTGAGTTCAAGGGCAGCCTGAACTACAGAGCAAGAGCTTGTCTCAAAAAATAACAAAAAGAGATCTGCTTTGGGATTTCTGAAAGATGGCACAGTGTGGCACACAGCAGGCATAGGGGTCAGTGCACTGTGCAGTGAAGGGTTCCATCCCTGAGGGCTGTCGACATCCACACTCAGTAGCAAAAGCATCTTCTTGATGTTCATTGCATCCTGTGTTTGTGACCTCCATCTTTCTCCCCCTCACTGTCTCCCACTCCACCCCTCGCCTTCTCTCTTTGGTTAAAGTTAATGTAGCTCTTCAGTAGTTGGTTTTTGTCCTTCTCCTTTGCTGACTTTACATCTGTGGAGAACCATTGTGATGAAGGTGTAGAATAGCTGACGACCACAGTATTTCCTGTCCTTGGGAGCTTTATTTCTCTCCATGTCTCACTCTGCTGTCTACTGGAGCAAATTGCTCGTCGTTCCACAGAAGGGGCACAGCATGGGTACTCAGGATAGCTTTTTCTCTCTGCTTAGCCGAATGTCCTCCTGTGTAGAAAGGCACGTTAGTTGGAAAAGATGGTATGTGGTGAAACTACCTGAATTATTACTCATCCAGCATTTTCTTTTCTTTGCTTCTACAGTCTAGAAGAGAGAAAATTGAAGTATTTGTTCCAAGCATGCTTAAAAAAATAGTGCTGTTGAGATCTTTGCAGTTTTTCAGAGATTATTTACTTGTGTTGTGTGCTTGGAAGGCCCGTGGATGTCAGTAATAGCTCTGCATTGGTGCAGGTCTGGGACAGCCTGAATGTTTCCATCAGAGAGGCGGACACTGCAGTCTTGCAGGATCCTGGAGCAGTGTCATCAGAGCAGTGCTGAGGCGTGCCGGTCCCTGTGGCTCAGAGGAGCCAAATTTATTTAGCCCTCTGTAGCTCAGGTGCTGTACCTGTAACCCATCTTGCTCTCAGGAGGAAAAGATACAGGAGTTAAGCCAAAGGTTCTGAACTTAGCTGAAATCAGGAGGGTAGGAATTTGGGCTGCCTTGCTTACCACTGTCTCCCCCAGCGCCTGATACAGTGTTTTTGCTATATGACTGAGTGAATATATTGATATTCTTGCTCAGTCTGCCTGCCTGCCTCGCTGTCTGCCTGCTTATCTATCTATCATATATTTATTTATTTTTGTGACACTAGGGACTGAACCCAAGGCCTTTGCACTGAGCTACTGAGCTATATCCCCAGCCCTTTAATTTTTTTTTATTTTGACTTTGTCTCATTAAGTTACCCACGCAGGCCTCCAACTTGCTGGTCCTCCTGCTTTAGCCTCCCAGGGTGCTGGGATTATTAGTGTGCACCACTGTCTGTCTGTCTGTCTGTCTGTCTGTCTATTTATCCACTTATCCACCCACCATACTCAGTGATATAAGGGCTCAAACCCACGTCTTTATATGTGCTAGGCAAGTGCTCTACCACTGAACTACATAGCTAGCCCATTATCCTTGCTTTTTAGTATGTCTTTAAAGAAACTACTTTAACTGTTATAGCTTCTGAAAATTCACTTTCTTTTTGTCCTTTTTTAGAGCTGAGGAAAATGAGTTTTAAAGGATTTCCTGAAACCACATAGGCACCACCACACGAATTTGGAGGATTGTTAATTTCATCTCATGCTTTACCCATTTCAGAGAGCTCTTAGTGGTTTTATGATCCAAATAGCATTTTTAAGTTTGCCATTTTGTGGGGTAACCTTACTAAGATCAAAATACATTGTTCTTGTCCTTCTCTTTTGCTTTCTTGCTATTAACTTCTCTGGTTTCTTGGGAAGGTTGACCTGGAAGAGCTGTTTGTTTCCGCATAGACAAAGATCAAGATATCAGTGAGTTGTGAATGTCTTTCCATGATGTCAGGAAGTGGGTTCATGGAGGGTAGCATACCATGTGGGACTCTGCTGTAGGGGATCCCCAGAGGTTTCAGCTACTAATTGGCTTTTATTTCCTGGGATGGGTTTTCCCTCACCATCAGGTGGGGGCAGCTTTCCTAGCACACAGCTCACCCACCACATCCTGCTTCCTGACCTCACTATCCCCTAGGGGAGAGGTAAGACTTGTTTCCTCTCAGGGGGTGGTTTGCTGTGCTTCCACCTGCACCCCCAGTTGGCTTTCCTTTTCTTTCTGTAATGCATTGATCTTTTTCCAGTGGGCTCTTCCTCTTTTCTCTGCCCCTTGCAGTTTTTGTAGACAACACTTCACAGTTGTTCTGAAGGTGAATGTATTAAAATTCATTTTAATGAATTTTATATTTTAACCTGAGGCTCATCATTCAACACATATTTATTAAGTGGCTACTTTGTATCCTTGAAATGCCATTCCTTTGTATTCCGTGCCAAGAATGATTTAGAATCCTCCAGAATCTTTGTTTGTATCTCGGCAGAGCTAAAAAGATGGAACAACAGTTAATGGCTGTTTTGACTACTTTGGCAGCTTATTGTGTCATCAGCATTATGAGCTGATCTTCTTCAGTGGAAAAAAGGATGTTAGATGCCAGAAAATGCTTCCCTCCCTTTCACTTAACTCCTAGGGAAGCAGTTCCTTTCCTCTGTATCTGAGCTGAAAGCCAGTCCACAAATTGGTTCAAAGAGATAAATAAGGGTCTTGTGTTAGGAGGACTCTGAGGATTCTGCTCTTCCCGTAGGAGGTGCAGACATAAAGCACAACATACACAGAACAGGATATAAAAATGGACTGAGACCACACCCGAGTAAGCAATTCAGACCAGTGCCTTCCTAAAATAATGAGTTGGAGATGTATTTGAGCACTTTCCTGGAAGTTAGGTCAGTGGTGGCAAACTTGAGCGGGCATGCAGAGCCGTCTCCATCAGCATGCGAGCCAAGTCGCCCCAGCAGCTGAGCATTGATAACAGTTGTTTTTTCTAAAGTAAATCCTCAGTATTCAAGTGTAATTGTAGTTTAGTGTTGGCACTTTGTGATAAATAAGTGGGTTTTGGGTTGCAGTTTGGACACTTGGTCTCTAAAAGGTTCACCATCACTCAGTTAGGTGAAGCAAAGATAGCCCACTGTCATGTCATGATTGTCACCTTAGAACGTATGGTAGTCCCATGTGCCTAGCATTCTAAAGTGCCTCAGAATAGGAATTTTTTTTTTTTTAAGGAAAAAACCTTATTTGGAAATACATTTGAAATTCTAATTAAAGCCATTTAAATGAAATATTTATTTAAAAAAATTTGTTTTTTGGGTGTCGGGAATTGAACTCAGGACTTTGCACTTGCCAGGCAGGTGCTGTGCCGCTGAGCTATATCCCCGGCCCTAAACAAAATATTTAAAAAGAACACCTATATCCTGTGACAGGAACTTACAGACTGGGCCTGCAGGTGTCCAGTGGGGAACTAAAGCAGGATGAAGCTTAGCATTTCTGCCTTCATTTTTCTGTTTTATTACTTAAAAACTTTGGGTCAGATTCCTGCTCAGCTCTGCACATAGCCATGTTAATCATTTAAGGAGTATAATACAAAGTTTATTAGTCCTAAATTTACCTAGCCTATCTCATCCCTCTTCAAGACTGAGGACACCAAGGTAAGAGTAACTAAAGTAATTTTCAGGATTTGTGGGGGCATCTAGTTGCCAGCCTTCACAGCCAGTTTTCATTCCCCTGGAGTGATGTCTAGAAGTCTCTAGTCATTATCCTGAAACTGCAGTCATTTTGGATTCCAGGAAGAGCAGAGCCTCGCAGACCACCCTTGATGGGGTCATCCACCAAGCAGGAGCAGTTCATGTCATCATCTCCTGATGAGAGCTGCATCACCCCTTCAGGTGACGATGACTCTTGGAGAACCTCACAGAACTAGTCCTGAGATACTGATCAACCAGAACACAGCCTGACCAGGACTGCTTTCACTGCCAGCTATGCAAACACCAAATCCTGCCTTTGTTTCGCTTTCCTCCCCCAAAACTGGGCCCCTTGAAGACAGATTTTGAACCTTTTGATCTGTTCATCCTAGCATGGCCATGCTGATTAAAGCTCCCTTCCTGCCCTTCACTGCTGCTTGTCTCCCTGATTGGTGTTACAGGATGGCTCTTTAAGTGTGGTCTGTTGGGACCCATGGAGCTGTGTTTTGTCTTAAAAGTCCGGTAATACATCAACTTAATTTCTGAGACTTCTCTTGTTAAAGTGTCCTTTAGTTTTCTTTATTTTTAAAACTTTTCCCAGAGTACGAATCTTCCTCTCATCTCTATGACACGTGCTGTTTTATGTACTTCAGTGTTTTTGATGGTATGTGGGGTTCGAAAAGCTTAACTTTCGTGTTTCAGAAAATGCCTGATGTATCACTGGAAGATTTCTGAAATGTCTCTTCCTTTCCCTTTGTCCCACAGTCAAGGAAATAATGTTGCCGCTGATGTTGGACATCACTCTATTTGGCTTGAGGACATCCAGACTCCGACAGGAGAACTCTTTAGAACAGATAAGAAACCGGATCCTGCAAACTGGGAGTATAAATCTCTTTACCGAGGGGATATAGCAAGGTACCCATAACATTTTCCCCTGACTCTTGCTGTTGGAAGTAACTTGTTTCTCTCCTGAACTCTGAGCATCGTCTGTTTGCCTCTTTATTTCTCTCTCATAGATTCTTTTGGGTCTTATCATTGTTAAGCTGTTAAAGGAACACATTTCATCTCACATTCTATTTTTCCCTTTTTTTTTTTTTTTTTTTTTTGTGGGTACGGGGGGTCGACCTCAGGACCTCGCGCGCCAGGAGGCGCCCGTGCCGCTGAGCAATATCACCGGCCCCTTTTTCGTATGTGGGTTCCGGGAGTCGAACTCGGGCCCTCGCGCTTGCCGGGCAGGCGCTTACGCCGCTGAGCCGTCTCACCGGCCCCTCATCTCACATTCTAAATTGAAAGTATAATCCTTGAGGTCAGGTCAGATTAATCTTTTTTTTTTTTTTTCATGTGGGTACCAGGAGTTGAACTCGTGCTTGCCAGCAGGCGCCCGTGCCACTGAGTGATACCACCGGCCCTTTTTTCATATGTGGGTTCCGAGAGTCGAACTTGGGACCTCGCGCTTGCCGGGCAGGCGCTTATGCCGCTGAAATATCTCACCGGCCCAGATTAATCTTAATTTATTCTTGGTGCTGAGCATAGTGGCTGGTGTAGTAGGTATTTAATAAATGTTTGCTGAATGAATGAATCTAAAAATACAATAGTTAATTGTGGTGAGTATCCAGAAGCAATTTGTTCTAATCTATATACCATTTTAAAAAGTAGCAAAAGCCTTTTATTTATTCATCCCCCACATGTGCCATTTCAGAAAATGACATTTAATGGTAATGACTTTTTCAAATTATTTCTAGCGTATAACACCAGATGATCATAAAAATAGGTGATATTATTTGCTGTAGTGAGTATTTGTTGTAATGAGTTTGAACTTTTCCCCTATAAACTGTCAAATCAAAAAAAAAAAAATTTTGCATAAGCCAGGCACAGTGGCTCATGCATGTAATCCCAGTTACTTGGGAGGTTGAGAGGGGAAGATTGTGAATTCAGGGCCAGCCTGGGCAACTTAGTGAGACCCTGTCTCAAAAGCAACAACAGATACTTGAGTACTTACTAAAACCCTTTAGACACTTAGTACTTTGTGGGAAACTTGGTAATATAAAGAATAATAGTACACAGTCTTTATTCTTGACGAGTTTGCAGGTAATGAGAATCAAAGCTATAGAATCATAAAATATAAGGTCAAGAGGAAATCTTGGAAAGTTATTCTGTATAGGCCAATTATGCTTTAAAATAAATTTCATTTTCCAATACCTTACTGCACTTCCAAATTTTAATCATGTTTCACTCATCCTCACATTATACCTCATCATATAATTCCAACTAAAATTTCCTTTATGATGAGTTTAGCACAGTTGTTTTTAATCTGCATACTGTTGACTAAAGCCTTATGGCAAAGAATAAATGACCATCATATTTAAAGTGTATGCATATATTTTTGGATTTTTTTTTTTTTTTTTTTTTAGTACTGAGAATTGAACCCAGGGCCTTTGCACTGAGCTAACTCCCCGACCCTTTTATTTTTTATTTTTATTTTTTTTTATTTTATTTTATTTTTTTTTTGTGGGTACCGGGGGGACGACCTCAGGACCTCACGCGCCAACAGGCACCTGTGCCGCTGAGCGATATCACCGGCCCCTTTTTCGTATGTGGGTTCCGGGAGTCGAACTCGGGCCTTCGCGCTTGCAAGGCAGGCGCTTAAGCCGCTGAGCCATCTCACCGGCCCTATTTTTTATTTTGAGACATGGTTTCACTAAGTTATCCAGGCTGGGCTCAAACTTACAATCCTCCTATCAGCCTCCTAGAATGCTGGGATTACAGGTATGTGCCACCATGCCCAGCTACTTTTTGTGCTATTTTAATACACCGGCAGTCTCTGTTGGTTTCTGTGCCGTGACAGAGTAGTGCCACAGATCTGGATCCCTGCTGCGATGGGGCGGTCAGCAAACATGACCTGGCAGGAGGCGGGCGCTGTGGTTCTGTGCTCCTTTCACTGTGTCAGCCTGTGGATGCCCACAGCGGCACCTTGGGGAAAAAGGGGAATCTCGGGGAGGTTAAGTAACTGCTTGAGACCAGGCAACCAGGGAGCAACGTGCTTGGGATTTGAAACACAAGTAGAAATGAGGTAGGTTTGTGGTAGGAAACTCCACTTTGTGGAGTTGGAAACAGGACCTACGCTCTTATTCTGACTGCCGTTTACTAGTTGCATAATCCCAGGCAAGTCACCTATCTGTTGAGCTTGGTTTTAATTTGTAAATTTGGAATTAGAATTCCTCTCCTGCCTTATACTCAGATATTATTAATATTTGATACAGAATTGGAACTCTGTGTGCAACTTTAAAGGGTTATTATTTATTAATAGATGAAAAAAGGAAAAAACATTAACAAAGACTGGCTCTTGAGGTTCTGCTAATGAAAGGCACAGTTCATAGGAAGAGAATAAAGTACTATTAAAAGACTTGGGGCATTGCTGATGTCCTCATGACTTAGTTAAGTTTCAGTGGGGCAGTCTTGCCTGGATGAGTGGCTGCGTAACCGTTAGTGCCCAGGTCTGGGAAGGTGTGGGTCACTCAGCACTCTGAGCTGGCCAGAGGACAGCGGGCGTGCTCTGTTAGGTACTGAGTTTTCACACTTGAAGGACAGTGCCAATCTGAGATCCTTGGGAGGGTGGCAAGAAGTTACTTATGATTAGACTTGCTTCATCCTGTGAGAACTAGATGAGTAGTAATGAATATTTGGCTCTTGGCAGGGACATGATAATGATTGTTTAAGCTTTTTTTATTTTATTTCATTTTGGTTCTTTGAGACAGGGTCTTGCTACGTAGTTCAGGCTGACCTTGAACTCACTGTGTACCTAGGCTGGCCTCGAACTCACAGTGATCCTCCTGCCTCTGCCTCCTGAGTGCTGGAATTACGGGCAAGCGCCCCCACACCTGCCAGGTTGTTTAAGCTTTGCTGCGCTGTCCTTTGGAAGGTGGGTGCGCAGTGTTCTCTGTGACTCAGGAGGCAGGAACGGGACTGAATGGAAGTTGCAGGCGGTCAGGTTCAGCTCAGGAGCAGAGAGTGTGCGCGTCCACAGTGACGTGGCCTGTGTGGAGTGTACGGTAAGCAGGGCCGAGGTTCTGAAGTTAGTGCATTGTATGGAGATGATACAGCCATTACCTTCAGAAAGTCCGTACGAGTAAAGCACTGACTTTCAGTGAGGTTCAGTTTAGTCAGTTTTTTCCTCTATTTTTGAATAGATTGTTTCTTTGGCTACACAGCAGATAAAATAATTGGTTGATATTTAGGAGCCAAGTTTTAGAAAACACTAACAACAATTTAAACTTATGTAGCCCTTACTCTGTGGCAGATAATCTTCCAGTGGGTTTTATATTTGTACAGTTTTTGACCATCCCAGTAATTCTATGACACAGGTACTATGTTATCTCCATTTGACATATGAGGAAACTGAGACATAGATATTGCTTTTCTTTCATTTTTTTTGTTTTTATGGTACTGGGGATTGAACCCACAGCCTTCTGCATGCTACCACTAAACTACATCCCCAGCCCTTTTCTTACTTCATTTTGAGATAAAGTCTCACTAAGTTTCTCAGACTGACCTCAAACTTGTGATCCTCCTGCCTCAGCCTTCTGAGTAGCTGGATTATAGGCATGAGCCACTGTATGGTTTGGATGTGGTTTGTGCCTCTGTATTTATGCAATTTAATCCCCAAAGTCTTACGTTGAAGGTACTGAGGGGGTGAAAACTTAACCTAACTTTGGTGTTTAGAGTGAGACCTTTAGGAAACGATTGGATTAGATTTTGTCATTTGGGTTGAGCCCCATGATTGAATCCTTGTGGCTTTGTAAGGAGAGGCTGAGAAACGAGATGGGCACAGTGATATACATGCACTCCTGCCATGATGTGATGTAGTAAAAGGGGTGAAACGGGCCCTCACCAGTACTTGTATCATGCTCTTTGGACTTCTGGTCTCTAAAACTATGTGGCAAACCAAACCTCTTTTCTTATAAGGTAGCCTGCTTCAGGTATTTTGTTATAGTAATGAGAAGCTGACTAATAGACACAGGTTTAATAACTTAGTCAAGTTCATTTAGCTAGCCAGTGGTAGCGTTGGAATTTGGACACAGGGAGTTTGGTACTGTGTGGGGTGTGTGAGAGTGGAAGCCACTAAAGGAAAGCAAATTTATGTTGCCCAGCCCAGCTTACTCTAGGACCAGGCCCACTGAATGCATTCAGGGCACAACTGTGTGCTCCACTTAGAGAGGTTTATTCTCTCTCCATTTTATTCTTTTAGCCAAGTGTCTATAGTTGCATTCGTTTAAATGTATATAAGGTGTCATTTATTGAACCTCCAAAGTAGGGGTTCCTACCTCTGAAATGATTCAAGCGAAGTCTAGCAGATTATTTGATGAGGATTTTATAGGAAAAGTACCTTCATTTGGGGGAATATTGCATTAAATGATAGCCTGGGCCTGTCTAGGTATTAAGATTCTATGATATATAGTTGAAATGTTCAACAATAGGAAAATAGTTAAATTATCATAATCCATACAATAGAACAGTACAATTTAAAGCCAGTAAAAACTATATTTTCTAAGAGTAGTGCTGTGGAGAAATGTTTAAAAGTAGGGGGGAAGCTTGAAACTACAAGCTGTCAACTATTTTTAAAAAGGATGTGTGCATATACATATGCAGAAACATCTGAAAGATTATATAAACCAGTGGCATTCTTTTTTCCCTTCTCAGCATTTTTAATTTGCTACACAAAATGCAGCTATTATTCGAAAAGTCAGAAAAGCCAAGTAGACATTTTTAATAAATTATGTGCATATCTAAGATACTGTACATTTTTAACTCATGAGGAATCAGTACTACTGAAATAGTTGTAAAGAGATAAAATTAGCATTTTTACTTACAATTTGTTCCTTGGGGAATGACAGGCTTATTGAGAGTGGCCTGATACTCACGGTTGCATCTCATCCCACTTCTGCTCTGTTTGCGTATTTGTATGTTTGTGGTGCTGGAGGTTGCCTCGTGCATGGTAAGCACACCCTGTACCCCTTCAGCCCCAGTTGTGGCTGTTTTTGATTTTCAGGGTGATCGAGAAAGGTTATTCTGACATAATTCAGGAGGAAGTGAGTGTGATAGAGAAAGGGTTTGTTTTGCTCTGTTTTCTGTTGCTGTACTGAAATACCTGAGGGTGGGTAATTTATAAAGAAGTTTTTTTGGCTCAGCTCAGCGTCTTCCTGCTGCATCATAACATGGCAGAGGGCATCACATGGTGACACGGAGCAAACATGCCAGCTCAAGTCTCTTCCTTTTCTCCTTATAAAACTGCCTGTTGCATCGTGGGGGCCCCATGCTGATTTCCTTATCTAGTCCCAATTACCTCCCAAAGCCACACCTCCAAACATCATCGTCCATGAGTTCGGGGATTAGGTTTAAACATGTGGCAGGCTTTGAGGGAGAACTTCTATGTATATTTGAGGAAATATTCTCCTAAAGTGGACCTCTGCACCGAGCAGTGATGAGGCAAGGCAGGCAAGAGAGCCCCTGGACAGTGGAGAGAGCCGGGGTGGGCCCAGCACGAAGTGGAACAGAGCTTTCTGGGAGCTGACAGAAATGGAGGCCCTGCCCTTTTCTTACTGCAGTGCTTTATCCTACATTCAAGTATACAGCAGAAGTTGAAAGAACTTTGCAGTGATATAACCACCTCCTACATTCTACCACTAACGTTCTCCTGTAGTTGCTTTGTCACACATCTATCAACCATCATATTGTTTGGATGCATTTATGTATGTATGTATGTATGTATGTATGTATTTATATATTTATTTATTGGTACCGGGAATCGAGCTAACGACCTCGTGCTTGCCAGGCAGGTGCTGTGCCACTGAGCTATATCCCTGGCCCTTGTTTGGATGCATTTTAAAATGAACTGTAGACAGTATATTGTACTGCTGCCTAAATACCTCAGTGTGCATATTATTAGCTAAAATTCAAATTTATTTTGTTTATTTATTTATTTATTTTTAATTTTAATTAGTTTATTTTACCCAATATAGCTAAAATATTTCAATATATAACCAGTATAAAATATAAAATTACATATTTTATGTAAAAACACTTGAAGTCTTGGTGTGTATTTTATACCTTAGAGAACTTTTCCACTTAGACCAGCTCAAATTTTTTTTTAAATTTAAAGTTTACTTACAATGTAATATGGCGATTTTGGGTATTGACAAATGCAGATATCTGTGTAACCCAGACCTCTATGAAAATGCACACTATTGTTGTGACCCTGCCTCCCAGCATTTCCCTCATGCTTCTTTCCGGTCAGTCACCACCCGTGCTTCCCAAGGGCAGTGACCATTCTAATTTTTTTCTACTGCTGATCAGTTTTACCTGGTTAGAATTTCATGTACATGGAATCATACAATACAGTCTTTTGTATTTGGGTTCCTTTACTCAGTACAGTGTTTTTTGAGATTTATCCATTGGCATTTATCAGCAGTTTGTTCCTTTTTTTTCCTGTTCTTTTTTTTTTTTTAATTTTATTGGTATGTTTTAGATATGCATAGTGGTAACATTCATCATGTGGAGTTTGCACCTGTGTTATTTTTTACTGCTTGTAGTAATTCCATTGTGTGGCTATACCACCGTTTATCCATTCTGCTGTCGATGGACACCTGGACTCTTTCAAGTATTTGGCTGTTAAGAATAAAGCTACCGGGGCCGGTGAGATGGCTCAGCGGCGTACATGCCTGCCTGGCAAGTGCGAGGGCCCAAGTTCAACTTCCAGAACCCACATACGAAGAAAGGGCCGGTGATATCGCTCAGCAGCACGGGCACCTGCTGGCGCGCGAGGTCCTGAGGTCGACCCCCAGTACCCACACACACACACAAAAAAATAAATAAAGCTACCGAGAACGTTTGTACACAAGTTTTCTTGTATACATACGGTTTCCTTTTCTTGGGTAAATACCTAGGAATAGAATTGCTGGGTCGTAGGGTAGGTCTGTGTTTAGTATTTTAAGAAACTGCCAAACCTTTTCCCAGAGTGATTGTATCAGTTCATGTTCCTGCCAGCAGCATATCAGAATTGTGGTTACTCACCGCTATTCCCTCGATCACTAATGATGTTGAGTACTTTTTCATGTTCCTATTGGCCATTTGTGTCTTCTTGTGTGAAACTTCAGCTCATATATTTCGTTCAGTTTTTAACTGGGTTGTTCACTATCATACAGACAGAAAAGTGAACAATTTTCTTTAGCCTTTGCCTGTGCAAGTATTCAGTAGTCATTTGTTGGTATCTCTGGGAACATCTGTATGTTCCATAAAAGCATTTTAGAACCCATCCTCTTTTCCTGTAGAGTAGAAAACTACCAAATGTAAGTTCATTTGACATACTTTGTTTCAGGATTAAAAAAACAATCTTAGATATATTCTTAAGTAGGTATGCAAGACAATATTGAGAAAATGGGACTGACCTAGGAGATAGATGACCTAGGTTCCAGGTCTCGGTGTGCTTATTTAGGAACTGTGTGAAAGGGGGGGGGTGATAATTTCTGCCTTGCCTGTCGCATATGACTGTGGTGATCAAGTGACAATGTATATGATAGTACTTTAACTACAAAGCTCCAGAAAAATACAGGTTTCTAAGATGTAGAAGACAGACATTATTTAGATGTAGGGAGATGTTAATAAAGGGTTAAAGTGTTACAGGAAGAAGTCAAGCCTGACAGAAGAAAGCTAATTGCTGATTCTCATATGGCTCGAAGTAGAAACAATCTGAAGGCAAGGTGTATTTGTATATGTGCAGTGAACTTGGATAACAAGGGTTTAGGTCTAATGAGCACCCAGTCAGTAGTAGGTAGTAACTGTTTTCCTTTTTCTAATGTTAGATATAAGAGGAAAGGAGACTCCTGCCTGGGCATTAACCCTAAGAAACAGTGTGTATCGTGGGAAGGAGTTTCCACGGCAAAGAAGCATTCGCATAAGCACGTCGAACGCTACTTTACGAAGAAGAGTGTGGGATTAATGAACATGGACGGAGTTGCTGTTACCAGTAAAACAGAGCTTCCTTCCTCTGAGCCAGTCTTGTTTATCCCAGTGAAGGACTCGGAAGATGTGGCTGCTCCTGTTACGAGCTGGTTGAATCCTCTGGGGATTTATGATCAGTCAACCACACAGTGGTTACAAGGACAGGGTCCTTCAGAGCAGGAATCAAAGCAGCCAGACTCCCAGTCAGACGGACAGAATGCTGTTCTCAAGGCCAAGGTGGAGGAGTTTAACAGGAAGGTTCGGGAGAATCCTCGGGATATTCAGCTGTGGATGGCGTTTGTGGCTTTTCAGGTAAGTAGCATTGTCCTGTTCTCTTACGTTGGAATGACTTCCCTGATTTTGGGCAGACCATTTGCTCGGCAGCACTTTTTGAGCTGCCGGGAGAAACCCAGGCACTGGGCACATAAAGATGATGAGAATATAGTTGTTGCCCTCAGCGTGCTCAAAGTCCGGTGAGGAAGCCTGACGTGTGAGGAATAAATGCAGCCTGGGGCGGTGAATGTGCTTACGTTACTTGAGAACGTGGTGACCTGTCCCTAGGGAGGAAGAAAGGCGGCCAAGAGGAGAGGAAACTGGAATAGACTCTTTGTTTTTTGTGTTTTTTTTTGTGGTGCTGGAGACCCAGCCCATCTTCATACACGCTAAGCAAGCACTCTGCCGCTGAGCTCCATCTGCAGGGCAGGAACAGGCGCTCGGGAGAAGAGTAGATGTTCACGGCAGGGAGAGGTGTTCCTGATGTGTGACCCACACAGGCGAAGGCACAGAGTTGTGGACAAGATAGGGCTGCTCAGGAAGTTCCTGAGCATACAGGCCACTACAGGTCCCAAAATATACGTCTCTATCTGCATTTTGAACTATTCTTACAAGTACTAGATTTTGTTGCACATTAGGCTGTGTTATTGATAAGGTTGGCTCTTCAGAAAAGGGTTTCAAGGCAGTGTACATAAATCTGAGTTAAAAATGACAGTAGACAGGTCAATTAGGTAGAATAAGGACATAAGCACCCTAGGAACCGAGTTTTCATGAAAAGAAATTGTGATAAATAAGTGGCCTTCAACAAAGTCTGAGTAACAGTTTGTTTTGAGAGGTGGAAAAGCCATCGAGGGGTGTCCATTGGTTTAAGGACTGTTGAACTCTGAGGCTTTGAGGGTCTCCCCTTCATTTACCTTAGTAACTCGGTGTTTCTGTTGTTGAGGATGAGGTCATGAAGAGCCCTGGCCTGTATGCCATTGAGGAGGGAGAGCAGGAGAGGCGGAAGAAGTCCTTGAAGCTCGTCCTGGAGAAGAAGCTGGCCATCCTGGAGCGGGCCATCGAGAGCAACCAGAGCAGCGTGGAGCTGAAGCTCGCCAAGCTGAAGCTCTGCGCCGAGTTCTGGGAGCCTCCCACGCTGGTCAGAGAGTGGCAGAAGCTGATCTTTCTCCATCCCAACAATACTGCCCTTTGGCAGAAATACCTTTTATTTTGCCAGAGCCAGTTTAGCACCTTTTCCATTTCAAAAATCCACAGTCTTTATGGAAAGTGCTTGAGCACTTTGTCTGCGGTTAAGGACGGCAGCATTCTGTCGCACCCTGCGTTGCCTGGCACAGAGGAGGCCATGTTCGGTAAGCGGCTAAGCAGGGAAGCATTGTGTGGGAAGAGTTGTACTTGCTTTCATTTGACTTTAGTTGAAAAGGAAGATTTTTTTTGTTGTTGTTGTTTTTTTTTTTTTTTTTTTTTTTTTTTTTTTTTGTGGGTACCGGGGGGTCGACCTCAGGACCTCGCGCGCCAACAGGCGCCCGTGCCACTGAGCGATATCACCGGCCCCTTTTCCGTATGTGGGATCCGGGAGTCGAACTCGGGCCCTCGCGCTTGCAAGGCAGGCGCTTACGCCACTGAGCCATCTCACCGGCCCTGTTGTTGTTTTTGAGACAGGGTCTCGCCATGTAGTTGAGGCTGGCCTTGGACTTGTAGGTCCAGGCAGTGATCCTCCTGCCTCAGCCTCCTGAGTGCTGGGATTACAGGTGTGCCCCACCACGCCTGGCTGAAGATTTATTTTTATTTTATTTTAAGAATCTAAATTGTCAGAGTTGACTTTTCAAAAAAAGTACCAGTTCGCTATAACAAATTATCCCCCCACCCCTAGCTCTCAGGGTGGGCAGGTAGGGATGGGATCAGAGCCAGCAGAGTTAGGAAAATAACATTGGACAGGAAGCTCCAACTTTTCTACTTATTAAGCAAGTCAGATCTTTGGCTGTTAATGGTCTTACCTCTTGAGACCCCCAGTTACAGGGTCTCTGGCACTAATGTACATGTGATGCCATACTGACTGAATGGATACAAATTATTTGTATTATGCTATTCATGTTTTTGGTGTGTCCCATAGAAGCCTAGAATATGAATGTATCAGTCTTCAGCTTGAATCCTGGGTTTTTCCTTCTCTAGCTGTGGTGTGACCTCAGGCAGATTCTTGACCTGTGTGAGCTCCAGTTCTCCGTCAGGAACAGTAGTGTCATACCTGCTTTGTAGGACTGTTGTGCACATTAAATGAGATGATACATAGCAAGTCCAGCTCAGCGTGGCACACGGCAGGCATTTATTTGAAGTTGAAGATTACTGTTAGTACCTGAAGTGTGAATGTGTTGCCCTAAAAGTAATAAGCATTTCCCACACTGGCAAAGAGTCTGACATTTGGGGCTGGAGGTGTAGTTAGTGGTAGAACACATGCTTAGCATGGACAAGGCCCTAGGTTTAATCCTCAGCGCCATAAATAAAAATGGATAACATGGGATGTATTTTTAAACCTTACATTTGGTAGTATTTGTGATGTGCTTATATAGCTTCATGTTATTTACTAAGTGGAATTACACCACAATTAAGATGAATGGAAATTTTCAAATGTGGGGCTTTGATTTGTTCACAGCAAACCTGCAACATAAGGTGCAGCTTGCTGGTGAATAGTGCCATCTAGTGTTCGGTTGAGTGAAGATGTTTGCTTTCTGAGAAAAATCTACGCCTTCTACAGTTTTTCTTGTGGTAGCGTTGAGTATTTGACAACATTCATGTCAACCACTTGACTTATTTTTAGGTAGCATATATTTTTTACTGTTAGTATTTGTATTCTATGGTTTAATATAAGAATTAGAAAAAACTCTTTGGATCACAGTACCATTGTTATTCCTTTAAAATCAGAACACGTGTGTTAAATCAGGACTTGTGTGTTACAGCTTTGAAAATGTAACAGTAATTTCTGATAAAAGAGATTCTTGGTGTTTCATTGCATGTTTTCCCTTCTTTTTGCCCTCTCATGGTAGCACTCTTTCTTCAGCAGTGCCATTTTCTGCGGCAGGCTGGCCACTCGGAGAAAGCCATCTCTTTATTCCAGGCCATGGTCGATTTCACCTTCTTCAAACCTGACAGTGTGAAAGATCTGCCTACCAAAGTACAGGTACCAAGCTCTGCTTGCATGATCTGTCACTGTCTCTCTCAGAAGTATTCTAGTCATCCAAGGAAAATTCCATGCTGACAGTAGTGAACTGTGGATAGATAAAAGAAGCTTCCTCCCGTCTCCCTAAATAGAGACTCACTGATGTCCTTTCTTTCTTAGTCTGACTCCCATTTCTTTGTTATAGTGCATTACTGAGGATTGAACCCGGGGCCTTTGCTGCCTCTCTAGCCCTTTTGTTATTTTTTATTTTGAGAGAGGGTATCACTAAGTCTTTTAAATTGCTGAGGCTGGGCTTAAATTTGTGATCCTCCTGCCTCAGCCTCCCAGAGTGCTGGGATTACAGGTGAGCACCACCATGCCTGGCTGCCCTTGATTAAATGCAGGTTACTTCCACCAGTTGGGAACAGTTGTCACGCCATTTTAAGCCATGAGTCACTGTCTCCCGCTTTTGTGCCTGCTGGTCTGGGTCTTGTGTTGCCCCAGTGAACCTTTCCACTGCTTTAGTCTTTTAGAGTTGCAAAGAAGATCACAGTCAACACCAGTCCTCATTGAGGAGGGTTTATCCTTTAGGTGGCAAATGAACATTGCCAGTGTTTGTTACATGAAGCAATAAAAACATCTTGCCATAGAGGTATGCATATGTGAAAATTTATCTCTTCCCTTTTACACTGAAGAAAACGCAGTTTTCTGCCCTGTAAAGAGAGTCAGGGAATATGCATAGAACATCTGATTTTATGGTAAGTGCTCCAAAGTCTGGCTTGCAAGGCTAAGCTTCACTCAGGTAGAATTGTCATGAATGGCCAGTAAAGACCATTTACATGATGCTACCTCTAGACAAAGAGGGGTTAAAGAATTATACCAGTTAATATTGGTGTAGCTGATTATTAAGAAGCCAGAGAAGTAGTTTTAAGACATGTTTTGATATTTTAAGAATATGCTGTGCTTCAGAAGTGGTTTTTTTTTTTTCCTTTATTTTTGTTTTTTGAGACATGGTCTTGCTGTGTAGTCCAGGCTGTCCTTGAACTCACTATGTAGCCTACGGTGGCCTTGAACTCATGGTGATCCTCCTGCCTCAGCCTCCCCAGTGTTGGGATTATAGGCGTGCATCACCACGCCCACCCAGAAGTGATTCTTAGCTGATTCTGAGTACATTGAGAGTCAGGATCCAAACCATCTCTCCCCTCTGTCTGCTGAGACTCCTTGTCGATGACGGGTATGATCACCGTGGCTGCGCGCATTGAGGACCACTGCTCTGCAGTGTCCAGAGACCCTGATTCGAGGTCTTGAGTTTTGAATCCTAACTGCACATGTGTTTCCAGAGCACGCACGTGATGACTTTGAATAAGGTTTCTTATTCAACAGTGTTCCTACCTATTGCTTCTGTTACTGAGTGACACTGTTACCATAAACACAGCACAACATAAAACAGCAGTGTCTGAGATCACCGGTCTGTTTCTGCAAATAAATGAATTGGTTATAAACATTTGTCACACTATTTAAAAAAAATCCTTCTTCTTGGCCGGCCGTGGTGGTGCACGCCTGTAATCCCAGCACTTGGGAGGCTGAGGCAGGAGCATCACTGTGAGTTCCAGGCCAGCCTGGGCTACAAAGTGAGTTCAAGGCCAGTCTGAACTGCATAGTGAAACCCTGTCTCAAAAAGACAAAAAGAAGAAAGGAAAAAAATCCTTCTCGCTGGGCATAGCAGTGCATGCCTGTAATCCCAGCACTTGGGAGGGGCTGAGGCAGCGGATTGCTGTGAGTTTGAGGCCAGCTTGGGCTACATAGTGAATTCAAGAGCAGCCTTAAGTCCACAGCAAGACTCTGTCTCAAAAAACCAAAAACCAAAACAAAACAAAAAAATCCATCTTGATGCATTTTCTTCCATCACTTGTTACAAGAGCAAATCTGTATTCCCGGTACCAAAAAAAAAAAAAAAAAAAAAAAGAAAACATGTAAAGAGGGAGTATAATCTTCCCAGTCCCCCTTCTGAGGGCGACCGACACATTTCCACATCAACACGTGTGCCTGCCTGGCCCTGCGGTGACTCCTGACTACCTGGCTCTTCCGTGTGTGTGGCACCGTCCAGGCTCAGGCTGCATAATCCTGTGACTCAGCCTGTGGCTTGCCTCCCGGGAGCCTGCTCGTTCCCTTTAAAAGGTTTCTTATGAAAGCTTTCACGAGAGTAGGTTGTTGCTTACGTTTAAAGTCCTGCTGCCCGTTGATAATAAGATCACACTCTTGCTCAGTGCTGCTTTCACATCCTGTTCCACGGGGAGTTGTTTATTGCAGTGAGCTGCTTTCTGCACACTGCAGACTCACTGCCCGAATGAATGCCAGCGGGGCTCAGAGGGCTGGGCTTTCACATGCGGACCATTTGCCTCCCTGCCATATGCCTCCCTCTGCACACCTGTGCCAACCAGCAATATTGAGTCCCTACTATGTATTGAACACCGTGCCACGTGGCCACATGTTAGGAATAAACAGTTACCTAAGATGTGGTTATCCCCTCAGTAGCTCACAGTTTGTCCCATTGAAAATTTCAATTTTCCTTAAAAAGTCTTGAAAGCACCATGACCTCAGATACTGATTAGGGAATCCAGTGGCATTAGAGGAACTGGCAATGCTGCTGTCCCTGGCTAGACTACCCTGGAGGGTCAGAAATGGGAAACTACTGCTCTCTGCCCCAGCTGCAGACCCTTGGAACGAAGCCTCTGCCAGTCTTTTTGTAACCTAATCTTTTTTTTTTTTTTTAATTTATTTTAAAGAGAAGAAAAAACAAATCAAAAAAGAACAAATTTTCAAAACAACATAATAGGAGGGTAACAATGGTTAATGAATTACCTTATTGTTATCTTTAAGTTAGTTATTCAGGATACCAGATATTAGCATTCAATTGTCCAAACATTATTGGCACAAATCTTACTCTTCAATGAACTGAGTAAAATTAGTAGTGTATCTATCTTAACCATCTTATATATATATACAATTTTTTTTTCCTTTCCCTTCTTTCTTTTCCCTATTCCCCCATCCCAGTCTCTCTTTCCTTTTGACCAGTTTCTTTTTGATTCACCATGTCTATTGTACATTTTGGATCTTATTTGTAACCTAATCTTGAAAGTGGCACCTCTCACTTGGGCTGTATTTGATTTGTTAGATGTCACTAGGTCCTAGGTCCAGGCTACACTCGAGAGTGCAAAGCAGGGGTAGGGTCATGGGAGCTATCTTGGGGGCTGCCTACCAGACTAGATAATTCTTTTTCTATTTTGGGGTCTGTATTATGAATTGACTTTAAACACTGCTGGCAAACATGATTTTAGGTGTCCTGTGAGCCCCTCTGTCCACCAGCACTTCCTTTGCCCAGTGACACAGCAGTTTTGTACAGGGTAGGTCTGACTTCTGTTTTTCAAACTGAACAGGTGGAATTCTTTGAGCCCTTCTGGGATAGTGGAGAGCCGCGACCTGGGGAGAAGGGCGCCCGAGGCTGGCGGGCGTGGATGCACCAGCAGGAGCGGGGTGGCTGGGTGATCATCAACCCAGGTGAGGCTCCTCCCAGTGAGGACATGTCTGCCTTTCTCGTCTTGAATTTGTTTTTATATCTTTATGTATATGCATAAGCCATTTGTCAGCTTTAAGAACATTGTACAAATGTTTAAAAATTAAATATATTTCATGAGAGAGTAGGGCATTTCTTCTCTTTAGAGACTTTAAAGCACTCAACATCCCATTCGTTGGGTACATAGGGCTCTAAAGATTTGAGTTTCCAGAGGAAAGAATTTATTTCTTCTATAAATTGCTTCTGAAGAAGCAAGCTTGTTGCCAACCTCCCCGCCTCCCATTCTCTTTATTACACATTTAAGGCAATCTTTCTGTTCTTCTTACAATGTGCAGACCAGCAGATCCTTTGAAAAATACTTGTTTTTTAGGGATGCTACAAAATAATTATGAACTAGCATTTGTATAACTGCCATTCCACATGACCCCAAGCAAGGTACCTTCTAGATTTACACTGACACAGAGCTATCCACTTGAAATACAATGCAAACTACATGTGTGACTTCAGATCTTCTTGTAGCCACATTAAAAAAGTAAAAAGGAGCTGGGCGTAGTAGGGGCGCACCTGTATCCCAGCACTCTGCGGGGTTGAGGCAGGATTCAGAAGCAGAACTGCCCGCGGCTAAGGTAACTCTGTGTTTAACTTTCTCTAATGGCTGTGCTGCGTTTTACAGAGGCTGTGCCGTTTCATGTTCCTACCACCCGTGCACAAGGGTGCCAGCTCCTCCGCTTCCTCAGCAACACTCAGATCCTGAGATTGACGTTAATTTCACTTACACAGGGTGCTTGAGATACATAAAAGAATTGTTGCATGTATTAACAATTTGATCATTTTATCATTGACTAGTCCATCATACAGCTGTGTCACAGTTTCTTTAATCATCTACTGTAGGACATTAGGGCTATTATGAATAAAGTTGCTGTAAGCATTAGTGTATATCTTCTGGGGTAAATATAAATTTTGATTTTTCTGGGCTCAGCGTCCCAGAGCATAGTTTTGGTTAAGTGAATGTTTAGTTTTATGAGAACCTGCCAAACTTGTTCCTGTGTGGCTATACCATTTTATGTACCTTATTTATTTTTTAATATTGAACTTCACAGGCAAGTGAGACTTTTTTCCTCTTTCATTCTGCATGTGCAGAGTTGGAAAACAAAGTGAAATATTATTGGATATCCCGAGTGGTTTTTTTTTTTTTTTTTTTGGTCAAGTTATAATGACAAGTCATAACTAATTATAAAGTTTTTTGTTAATTGACTAAAAATTCTGATGGCTTAAGGAAATCTAATCATTAAGTGCCATTTAATATCCTAAAACTGTGTGGTCCAAAACAGTAATGTTTAGTTACATGTGGTTCTTTTTTTTTTTTACTAGAAATTATTTATTTATTTATTTATTTTTAAAGACAACAAGTAAACATTCTTATGTGTTAACAAACTCAAGCATTAGAGAATGTACAAATACCTTTTGGAGAAAAATATTACTCAGTATAAGATTAAGCCATGTAAAAGCTAGGTAAAAATAGAAGACTAAGGAATGGAATAGTCACAGTGAAATTGCATTTTCATACTAGGGAGACAATACGATGTTTACAAATGTGCATCCGGTTTATTTCACTTGTGAGTATTTTCTCGATACATGTGGTTCTTTATAGTTAAATGAAATTAAGAATTCAGTTCCTTTATTGGTTACATTTTAAGTGCCCTGTAAGCCACATGTAGCTGGCAGCTACCATATTAATGCAGATAAAGAACATTTTCATCATTATAGAATGTGCTCTGGGGCAGTGCTTTTCTAGAATATGTGTCATTCCCATTTTTGCTGTGACAGCATTAAAAGTTATCTGTTCCATCCCCTTATCTGCCTGTTTCCTGGGACCTTACCTGCTTACAGGAAAGTCCTTCAATGCCATTGAGTGCCTGGCAGGCTGGCCCGGCCCTGACCCATTTCGGCAGGCTGGGTGCCCACACGGTACCAGGTGTAGTGGGCTGATTGAATAGTGATAGTGGTTTTGTGTACTGCTTCGGTGAACAAGAAATTTCATTCTTGTGTAGATGAGGATGATGATGAACCAGAAGAGGATGAACAGGAGATAAGAGACAAGACTCTGCCCAGGTGGCAGATCTGGCTTGCTGCTGAGCGTTCCCGAGACCAGAGGCACTGGCGGCCCTGGCGCCCTGATAAGATGAAGAAGCAAACCGAGGAAGACTGTGAGGATCCCGAGAGACAGGCATGTACCCTCCCACTGGAAGGCAGCTGACCGCAGGGTCTTTACCCTGCTCTCACTTCTGTTGCGTCTGGTTATCTGGAAGAAGGTTGCTGGGCTCTCCAAGCACTCAGCTGGCTTAGGAGATGCTCACCCGTTCCTGTTCAGGTCTGGGGAAACTTCTCTCCTGCCCAATATCAGGACAGAATTTCATTGGTCACTTGATGAGGGAGCATATGGGCACTTGACCAGATAGTTCCTGTCCCCTAGGAGAAGGTAGGCTCCCGTGGTCACCCTCTGGAGATTGCCTTCCTGGTCATCTAGTTAATTTTTCATGTAGAACCCTGTGGCCTCAGCTTCTAAAAACTCAGATCACTGCCCTAGATTCCTTAATTGGGTTCACTTCCCACCCCCCAGTTGGATACTTGGAGATGTAGCAGCCAGATTTGACTCTGGAAGACAAGAGTGTCAAGCCTGTGAGGACAGTCTGCACGTAGCTTGTCTTGAAGAAGGAGCTAGTGTTGACTGGATTCCTGCCGAGTGCCAGGCACTTAATTCTCTCATGCATGGATACATGGAGATGTAGCAGCCAGATTTGACTCTGGAAGACAAGAGTGTCAAGCCTGTGAGGACAGTCTACACGTAGCTTGTCTTGAAGAAGGAGCTAGTGTTGACTGGATTCCTGCCGAGTGCCAGGCACTTAATTCTCTCATGCTGTTTTGTTCACTGTCATTACATGGTTCTGTACACAGTGCTCTGTTTAGTGGCCAGCAAGCCCTGGAGGTTTTAAATTAAAATGAAGGGAGACGTGTTATTTGGATGCCGAGAAGTGACCCAGTTTCACAAGATCCCCGTCTTATCGCTTGAGGTTTTCTCAGTAATGAGGCTCTGTGACCCTTCCTGCACGTGAGGTGCCTTGGCAGGGATTTTGCTTCTCTTGTTCACTGTTTGTCACCAGTACCTAGAACAGTGTCTGTCCTGTGCTGCGTGCTCAAGTAGTGGTCTTGGATGTTGCAGGGATATTTGTTTGATGCTGGAATCTGAAGCTTCAGAGTGCCAGCAACATTTGAAGGGTGATGAGTGGGGTGGCTAGACTGGATGGGACACCCTGAGAGGGAACAGAGGTGATCTCTGGGCAGGAAGGAAGTGCTAGCTTCCTGGGGGACCTCACATTGGCCTGTTGTAGGAGGCGAGTGTGCCCAGGAGGGGCCCCTTTCCTGACCAAATCTGACTGTTCAGGAGAGAATGGGTTCTTCCTTTCTTTCCTTCCTTCCTTTCCTTTCCTGCCCTGCCCCTCCCCCTTCCTTCCTTTTTTTTTTTTTTTTTTTTTTTTGGTGTTTGATTTATTTTATAGAGTTCGAATGAACCTTTGGAATCTTGGTTCTCAGGCTCAGAATTTTGCCTGTCTTCTAAAAGCTTTTTTCTGGAGCCAACTGCTGATGTGAGCAGTTTCTTGTCATTTAGATTTTTCTCTAACCAAAGCCCAAAGGAGAAAAGCTTTCTGATTAACTGCTGATTTGATGTGTTGAATCCCAGGTAGTCCAGTTTTACTGTGCTTATTGCATTTTGATTTCCTCATGCCGAGAGCTGTAGAGGCTAATCAGGAAAGTAGCTCCTTCAGACACGGGTGGCGTCCTTGGTCTTAGATTTTAAAGTAGTTACATGAAATTGGCTGTGAACGTGTAATTAGTGTTAGGCTTTTAAAATTGCTTTTAACATGGTCCATTGCTCCTCTTGTTTCCTCCTTACCTTTTGCTGTCCATCTTAGAGCAGTTTTCATTTCCTGAAGTAAATTGTACAAAGCAACCACAAACAGTTAATTTTCTATCCTAAGATTAAAAAAATTTCACAGTTGTAATTTGTCAAAGTAACTATAAAAACAATTATGTGTGTCTGTCAAAGTGAACATAGTTCTAGATTTTTTACAAATCCAGCAGGGTGGTTTGAAAGCCGTTAGCTTCAGTCTGTGGATGCCTTCCCCCCTTTCCAGTACTCCCTGGTGTGTGAAAGTGCTGTTGGCATCCAAGGGCTACTGGGAGTTCTCTGGCTGTCTAGGTTGCCTGGGGAGGCCTTATTTTGCAGAAAACTTAGCTCTATCCACTTAAAATAAGTTTGAATAATGTTGACTCATTGGTGCAGTGATACCTCAGTTCACGAACTCAGTTCTCTCCACAGTTCTGGTCACAAACTGCACTGGACGAGAACTGAATCCAATTTCCCCATAAGGTCGACACTGAACCTAACAGTTGAATTCAGTTCTCATCCAACTCGGTTTGTGACCAGGATCGTGGAAAGAATAAGTTTGTGAACTGAGGTAGCACTGTGCATCCATATAAAAAGAATCGTGAAAGAATGTTTTTTAAATAGGTCACTGCACTTTGCCTTTATTGCAGGTGTTGTTTGATGACATTGGACAGTCGCTGATCAGACTGGCCAGCGAAGACCTCCGGTTCCAGCTGGTTGAGGCCTTTCTGCAGTTTTTGGGTGTGACCTCTGGCTTCATCCCTCCAGCCTCCTGCCTTTACCTGGCAATGGATGAGAACAGCATCTTTGATAACAGACTTTATGAGGAAAAGCCCTTGACCTTTTTCAGCCCTTCATTTTCTGGTGTCGGCTGTGTCGGCCACATGGAACGGTTGGGCTGTCCTCGCTGGGCCAGGGGCCACAATCGAGAGGGCGAGGAGTTCATCCGCAACATCTTCCACCTTGTGATGCCTTTATTTTCAGGCAAGCAAAAGTCTCAGCTCTGCTTCTCCTGGTTACGGTATGAGATTGCAAAGGTAACTCCAGCTGCCCCCCCCCCCTCATTTCCGGCCTTTTCATTTCACATCAGTGCTACAAATGGGATTGCAGGGCTCCAGCTGCTCCTCTGGGATCTGCTGCAGCGCCTCCTCCTCCAGTGACTCCTGAAGGCAGCTTTCTGTGGCTGCCCCTGTGGCCGCAGGGAAGAGGAGGAAAGAGGAGAGCCCATGCGGCCACACACAGTGGCCAGAGCTGTCTGTTGTGTGGAGTCTTGCCTTACCAGATGCCTGCGATGATATGGGTAGTTAGTGTTAAGAACCGGATAAGCTGAATCAGGGTTAGAGGATTTAGAGGCTTATTAAAATAGATTAAATAAGCTACTTACTTATCCTGTGCTTTGTAGCTGTCTGCTGAAAAATTGGTCTCCATCCACTGTTCTGCCCTCTGATGGCTACATTTAGTATTTTTTTTTTTTTTTTTGTGGGTACCGGGGGTCGACCTCAGGACCTCGCGCGCCAGCAGGTGCCCGTGTCGCTGAGCGATATCACCGGCCCTTTTTTCGTGTGTGGGTTCCGGGAGTTGAACTCGGGCCCTCGCGCTTGCCAGGCAGGCGCTTACACCGCTGAGCCATCTCACCGGCCCTACATTTAGTATTGACTCTTAATACTCAAAGTTCTAAAGCTAACTAGGACTTCATACTACAGGTTGTATAAAAATAGTGTCTTTGATAAAATGTGGTGGCCATATTTCTTTGGAGAAGAACATTTGGAGTGTATCAGCCTTGATTATAGGGTAACCTGGATGTGTTAATGTTGGGGCACCTATAGCCGAGGTCAAATCCTGATTTCCTTTCCAGCTCAGAGAGCATTGGTGTTTACCAAATACACGATCAAGGAAGCGTAGAAGACTTTGTACTATCAATGCTTTCTTTTTTTTTTTTTTTTTTTTATTTTAAAGAGAAGAAAAAAACAAAACAAATCAAAAGAAGAACAAATTTTCAAAACAACATAATAGGAGGGTAACAATGGTTAATACATTACGTATTACTATCTTTAAGTTAGTTATTCAGGACACCAGACATTAGCATTCAATTGTCCAAACATTATTGGCACAAACCTTACTCTTCAATGAACTAAGTAAAAGTGGTAGTGTATCTATCTTAACCATCTTATATATATATATACAATTTTTTTCCCTTTCCCTTCTTTCTTTTCCCTATTCCAGTCTCTCTTTCCTTTTGACCAGTTTCTTTTTGATTCACCATATCTATTGTACATTTTGGATCTTATTTACTCTTTCAGTTTCTCATACTAGAGAGATAATACGATGCTTACACATGTGCTTCTGGTTTATTTCACTTATGAGTATTTTCTCGAGTTGCATCCATTTACCTATAAAAGTCTCCAGTTTATCCTTCTTAATGGCTGAATAGTACTCCGTTGTATAAAAATACCACATCTTTCTTATCCATTCCTCAGTTGATGGGCATTTGGGTTGTTTCCAAGATCTGGCTATTACAAATTGTGCTGCTATAAACATGGGTGCACATATATCGCTGTGGTACGATGTTTTTAATTCTTCTGGGAAGATGCCCAGAAGGGGAATAGCTGGGTCAAATGGGACCTCCAACCCTAGTTTTCTGAGGAATCTCCACACTGACTTCCACCAGTGGCTGTACCAGTCGACACTCCCACCAACAGTGAAGAAGGGTTCCTTTTTCCCCACAGCCCCTCCAGCATTTGTTATTAGTTGATTTCTTAATAGTAGCCATTCTTTCTGGGGTGAGATGGTATCTCAGTGTTGTTTTAATTTGCATCTCTCAAATGACTAGTGATGTTGCACATTTTTTTGTATATTTGTTTGCCATTAGTATTTCTTCATCTGAGAAATGTGTATTCATCTCAGATGCCCATTTATGGAGTGGGTCTTTAAATTTGGGAGGTCTGATTTTTTTGAGTTCTTTATATGTTCTCGATAGTAATCCTTTGTCTGAGGAACAGCTGGCAAACATTTTTTCCCACATTGTGGGTTGTCTTTTCACTCTGTTGGTGGTTTCTCTTGCTGTGCAAAAGCTTTTTAATAAGATGAGATCCCAGTTATTGATTCTTTGGGATAGTTCCCGTGCGGTTGAGTTTTTATTCATAAAGTCTTTGCCTACACCAATGTCTCCAAGGGTTTTACCTATCCTACCTTCCAGCAGATTTAATGTTTCTGTTTTAATATTTAGATCTCTGATCCATTTTGAATTTAGTTTAGTGCATGGTGAAAGATATGGATCTAGTTTTAATCTTCGGCATGTGTAGAGCCAGTTTTTCCAGCACCATTTATTAAAGAGGCTATCTTCCTTCCAGCGAATGTGTTTGGCACCTTTGTCAAAGATAAGGTGGCTTAGTATGTCTGGGGTTGTTTCAGCATCTTCTAATCTGTTCCATTGATCTTCAGGTCTGTTTTTTTGCCAGTACCACACTGTTTTTATCACAGTAGCTTTATAGTATAATTTCAAGTCGGGGATTGTGATGCCCCCTGCCTTGCCTTTGTTGCCCAGAATTGCCTTTGCTATTCTAGGTCTCTTCTGATTCCAAATGAATTTTAGTATTGTTTTCTCTAATTCTGTGAGATATGCTGTTGGAATTTTGATTGGAATTGCATTAAATCTGTATAACAATTTTGGAAGTATGGCCATTTTCACTATATTGGTTCTTCCTATCCAGGAGCAAGGGATATCTTTCCATTTTCTGATATCCTCTTCAATCTCCTTTTTCAGAGTACTGTAGTTTTCAGTATAGAGGTCTTTTACATCCTTCGTGAGGTTGATTCCTAGGTATTTCATTTTTTTGGATGTTATTGTGAAAGGTATTGTTTCCCTAATTTCTCTTTCAGTAAGTTTGTTATTTGTGTACAGGAAGGCTATTGACTTTTGAGTATTGACTTTGTATCCAGCTACACTACTGAATTTGCTTATTAAATCTAGCAGTTTTTTAGTGGAGTTTTTGGGATCTTCTGTGTAGAGTATCATGTCATCTGCAAATAATGATAATTTAACTTCTTCCTTTCCAATCATTATTCCTTTTATTTCTTTCTCTTGTCTAATTGCTCTGGCTAAAGTTTCCAGAACTATGTTGAATAAGAGTGGGGACAGTGGACATCCTTGTCTTGTTCCTGATTTTAGAGGGAAGGCTTTCAGTTTTTGGCCATTTAGTATAATATTGGCTGTTGGTTTGTCATAGATAGCTTTTACCAGATTGAGATAAAGACCCTCTATTCCAATTTTCTGTAGGGTTTTTATCATGAAAAGGTGCTGGACTTTGTCAAAAGCTTTTTCTGCATCTATTGAGATGATCATGTGATTTTTGTCTTTGGTTCTGTTAATATGCTGTATTACATTTATTGATTTACGTATGTTGAACCATCCCTGCATCCCTGGGATGAATCCAACTTGGTCATGGTGTATAATCTTCTTGATGATTTGTTGGATTCTGTTTGCCAGTATCTTATTAAGGATTTTTGCATCTATGTTCATTAGGGAGATTGGCCTGTAGTTCTCTTTCTTAGTTGGGTCCTTCTCTGGTTTTGGTATCAGGGTAATGCTTGCTTCCAGGAATGAATTTGGGAGTATTGCTTCCCTTTCAATTTCATTGAAAAGTTTGAGAAGTAGGGGCGTTAGGTCTTCTCTAAATTTCTTGTAGAATTCGGCAGTGAATCCATCAGGGCCTGGACTTTTCTTTGTTGGGAGGTTTTTAATTACATCTTCAATTTCATTGGTTGATATTGGTTTATTTAGGATTTTTAAATCTTCTTGATTTAGCTTTGGTAATTCATACGAATCTAGGAATCTGTCCATTTCTTCTGCATTTTCCATCTTAGTAGAATATAAATTTTCAAAATAGGTATAGATGATCTTCTGGATTTCTGCAGGGTCCGTCGTGATATCACCCTTTTCATTTTCAATTGCATGGATTTGAGTCTTTTCTTTGGTTTTTTTAATAAGGTTGGATAAGGGTTTGTCAATCTTATTTATTCTTTCAAAGAACCAACTTTTTGCTTCATTGATTCTTTGTATTGTTTTTTTATTCTCCAATACGTTAATTTCTGCTCTGATCTTTATAATTTCCTCCCTTGTACAGGCTTTTGGCTTAACCTGCTCTTCTTTTTCTAGAAGCTCGAGGTTCACCCTTAAGTTGTTTATTTGCGCTTGCTCTATTTTCCTAATATAAGTATTTAATGCTATAAATTTCCCTCTTAGGACTGCTTTCATTGTATCCCATAAGTTCCGGTATGTTGTACTGTCATTATCATTCAGTTGTAGAAAGTGACTAATTTCTTCTTTAATTTCATCTGTGACCCATTGGTTGTTCAGGAGGATGCTGTTTAATTTCCATGTGTTTAGGGAGTTTTTGTGGGATCTTTTGCCATTGATTTCCAATTTCATTGCACTATGGTCTGATAATATGCATGGGATAATTTCAATTCCTTTGCATTTACTTAAGCAGGTTTTATGAGCTAGTATGTGGTCTATTTTGGAGAACGTCCCATGTGCAGCTGAGAAAAATGTGTATTCTGATGTTGTGGGATGGAACACTCTGTAGACATCTACTAAGTCCATTTGTTCAAAAGTTTGGTTCAGTTCTACTATTTCATTATTGATTTTCTGTCCAGTTGATCTATCTTTTTGTGACAGTGGAGTATTGAGATCTCCCAATATAATTGTATTAGTGCTTATTTGATTTTTCATGTCCTTTAGTACTTGTTTTATATAGCTGGGTGCATTGGTATTTGACGCATATATATTTATGATCGTTATCTCTTCCTCTTGGATTGTTCCCTTTACCAGGATGTAATGACCGTCTTTATCTCTCTGAATCCTTCTTGGCTTGAAGTTCACTTTGTCTGCAAAAAGAATAGCTACCCCTGCTTTTTTCTGGGTTCCTGTGGCATGGAGTATTGTTTTCCATCCTTTGACTTTCAGTCTATGAATTTCTTTCTGAATTAAATGTGTTTCTTGTATACAGCATATTGTTGGATCTTGCTTCTTGATCCATTTCGCCAGTCTGTGCCTTTTGATTGGTGAATTGAGACCGTTAACATTGATGGTTAAAACTGATATGTATTGACTTGTCATGATATTTCCCTGTTGTTGGTTCCCACTCTTTGTTTTTCCGCTTTCCGGCTATTTAATTATTTGCCCTGCCTGGTGGATTCCTTCTGTTGGGGTTCCTATCTCTTTCTAGAATGTCCTTCAGAACGTTTTGGAGTGCTGGTTTGGTGGTCATAAATTTTCTCAGATGTTCTTTGTCATGAAAGTATTTTATTTCTCCATCAATTTTGAAAGATAGTTTTGCAGGGTACATCAATCTGGGCTGAAAATTATTTTCCTTTAGAGCTTGCAATACATCATTCCAAGCTCTTCTTGAATTGAGGGTTTGTGCTGAAAAGTCAGCTGTGATTCTGATGGGTTTTCCTTCATAGGTGATTTGTCTCTTCTCCCTAACAGCTTTTAAGATTCTGCCCTTCTGTTGAATTTCTGGGATCTTGACTATAATATGTCTGGCTGAAGTTTTTTTTTTGATCATGTCTAGTTGGTGTTCTAAAAGCTTCACTTATAGGGGTGTCAAATTCCTTTTCTCTTCCAGGAAAGTTCTCCCTGATTATGTCTTTGAACAAGGTTTTAATGTCGTTGATGCTATCTCCTGCTTTTTCATTTATTCCAATTATTCTTAAGTTGTTTATCTTTGAGTCATCTAGCAGCTGCTGAATTGATTTTTCATGGTCCCTTGCTATTTTTAAGAATTTTTCCATTTCATGATCACTAATTGCAAGCCTGTCTTCTATATCTGAGATCCTGTCCTCGCATTGGCTTATTCTGCTACAAATACTTTCAATGGAATTTTTTATCTCTTGGGTATCTGCTTGAATCTGCCTTATGGATTCCATTTCTTTCCTATGTTGAGCATTCATGGTTTCTATAGTTTTCTTAAGTTCATCTATTTTTTTGTCTGTATCAGCTATAGTGTCCTTAAGCATGGTCTTCATTGTAGACATTATCTCTGCAGTTATCTGTGAGATTATTTCTGTTTTAATTTTTTCCAGAACCTCATTCAGTTGCTTTGTTGTTACCACTTCAGATAGGCCAGGTGGGTGGCTTTCGGATTGTCCCACCTCGTTGCTCCCTAGGTTTGCCTTTGGTGAATTGGATGTGTGGGGTTGCATCTTGTTTAAGTGTCGTCTCATTTTTTCTTTCTTTAATTCCTGGGGTGATGTTTGCAAATTACCTATAGTAGGTTACTTTATTGCTAGTGTTTAAGATCTTTAGAAGATGACTACTTCTCTGCAGTATCTTCCAAGTGGAGCTTGCTTTTAGGTTTTGAGCTTTCTGCCAGATCCTACCTCTTCAATTCGTTGGGTATGCGAAGTTGCTACCTGTTTGGCCCAGTCCTTGATTCTTTGGTACTGTGCCACTGTATTTTCTGTGTCCCTTAGTCAATCTCAATCATGAAATATCAGGAAGGAAAGATGTTTAGAACAATTATTTCACATTTGGCTATAATGTTAACTAAAGCATCAAACACAGCCTAGAAAATGACAGACTGAGCTAACCAGTTATTTACCACTTTTAGCTGTATAGAGTTGCGGTTATATAACAAAATCTAAAACACACCAGAAAAATTATATGCAGTATACAAGTCCTGTGTATGTCAATTTTTCCCCTGAGGAGTTTAAATTTAAAATGAGTTAAGGAGGAAATAGAGTATTGGGAGAAGAGGAAGGAATTAGATGTAAGGTTAGAGGACCAAGAGGGATCCCACTAACATTGGGACACTGGTGCAGAGGACTGGTGGTAGAAAGAGAAGGAAGGGATAAAAGGAAGAACAGATCACAACCACAATCACAAAGAAGTTAGAGGCGCTGTTTACACTCATATAAAAAACCAGAGAGAATAATGAAGGAAAGAGCAAATACACATAAACAAAAACGAAGATAAAAACAATAAAACAGACAGATCAAAAATAAAACCCCACCAAAAAAAAAAACAAAACAAAACAAAAACAAAAAAACCCTTCGCCAGAACAAAAAACAAATCAGTGAGAAAAAAAAAATAATAAAAAATAAAAAGAATCAGTTCCAGGTGTTGACTCTGCTGTAGGCAGTTACCCTGTGGTTAGAGAGTCCTGTTCTGTGCAGGTCCGTCCCAGTAAGCCAGGAGCGCCCTCTGGCGGGCGGTGAGCAGAGGCGCGTACTTTCAGGCAGAGACCAGTCTAGCTCGCCTCCGCTCTCAGCGCCCTTTCACGATCCCTGGGCCTGAGAGGCTCAGCGCGCTGTCTGGAGCGCGGGTTCCCTGCACTGGTTCCCGCCGCTCTGGTTTTTCACCACGCCCCCCACAATGGCGCCGGGCCAGTCACTCTCTGGCGCGGGACAGGTGTGGCTGAGAGTCCAGTCTCGTTCGCCTGCTGACCTCAGCACACTTTTGTGGGCCTGAGAGGCCCCGTGCTGCCCTGTCCGGAGCACAAGTTCCCAGAGCAGTTTTCGAGCTGCTCTGAGTTTCGCCACACCCCCCACAATGGCGCCTGGCCGGTCGCTCTCTGGCGCGGGGCAGCTGTGGCTGAGAGACACTCACCGCCGGTCAGCGCCGTTCTCCGCCGCTCCCCTGCCCCGCCGCTGTCTCAGGATCCTCCGTGGGGGCTCCCTGGGCACCAGCTGCCACCGTGTGTCCGTAGAATTGAGCCTCCGCGGCGCTCCAACTCCCGGGATAGTAGAAGGTGCGCGCGCGCGGTCTGCTCCTTCTTTCCTTCTTCTTTGTTGGAAGTCACCCGTCACTGGTGCCGGGGGTCCCAGATTGCGCTTCAGAACTTCTCTGGGTTTCGGGGAGGCATCTCCCCCCCTCCTGCGCTTTCCGGGTCGCTATATTCCCGTGTTCCAATGGTAACTTTTAGAGTTTCGCTGCCTGCTTCTTACTCATCCGCCATCTTGAGGTCCTCTCTCTCTATCAATGCTTTCTTAACTGAAGGTACAAAGAGATTGCTTAAAAATTATAGAGCACCTGGAGTCATTCTTTTTCTTTTGCCTGCAGGTCATTTGGTGTCTACACACTAAAAACAAGAAGAGATTAAAGTTACAGGGGAAGAACTGCAAAAAACTAGCCAAGAATCTCCTTAAGGAGCCAGAAAACCGCAACAATTTTTGCCTCTGGAAGCAGTATGCACATCTGGAGTGGTTGCTTGGCAACATAGAGGATGCCAGAAAAGTTTTCGATACAGCAGTCAGCATGGCAGGCAGCAGTGAGCTGAAGGACCGCGAGCTCTGCGAACTCAGTCTGCTCTATGCCGAGCTGGAGGTGGAGCTGCTGCAGGACTTGAGAGGGGCCGCCACGGGCCGGGCTGTTCACATACTGACCAGGCTGACGGAGAGCAGTTCCTATGGCCCCTACACCGGGCAGGTCTTGGGCACTCAGATTTTGAAAGCTCGAAAGGCTTACGAGCACGCGCTGCAGGACTCTTTGGGTGAGAACTGTGTCTCTGGTCCAGCTGCTGCTGATTCCTTGGACTGCCTCAGTAGCTTGGTTAAATGCTTTATGCTCTTCCAGTATTTGACTGTAGGGATCGATGCTGCTGTGCAGATATATGAGCAGCTCTTCGTCAAACTGAAGGGCTCCATTGTCCCAGAAAGCCCTGGCCTGGAGGACAGTGCCAGCTCCCAGAGTTTGACTAGCGTTCTGGAAGCCGTCACCCTGATGCACACGAGTCTGCTGAGATTTCACATGAAAGTTAGTGTTTATCCTCTGACTCCACTGCGTGAGGCGCTTTCAGAAGCTTTGAAACTGTATCCAGGCAACCAGGTTCTTTGGTGGTCATTCGTACAGATTCAAAACAAGTCCCACAGTGCTAGCAAGACCAGGAGGTTTTTTGATGCACTCATCAGGTCTGCCAAACCCTTGGAACCTTGGTTGTTTGCAATTGAAGCTGAGAAAATGAGGAAAAGACTGGTGGAAACTGTTCAGAGGTAAAGACGGGCCGTCTCCTTCATGTGTTTCACAAAGCTTTATGGGATGCTTGGTGTGTTCTGGCCCTCTTTGCCAGGTTTCAGGAATGCAGAAGTGGGCATGGCACAGGCCCATAACTCCTGCTGTGCTGTTCCCAGTGCGGCAGAGTAAAGTATTGGAATAGAGCAAGATTTTAAGAAAGTAGCAGCATCTCTCATTAGAGGCTGTGGTCCTGTCTTCCTGGGCTGCTCAGGTTCGCGCCTGGCTGGCTGGCCGCGTCTGAGAAGCTGCAGTGGAAATAGAATGGTTGAACACACAGGCTGTGGAGGTCGCCTCTGATTCCTGGGTGGCTGAGTGACCTCAGGCAAATCACTTCTCTAACAGTTTCCTCTTGCGTTAAAAGGGGATGATTAAAGAAGCTACCTCATAAGGTTCCTCTGAGGGATCAGTGAGGGAAGCACATGGTAATCGCCACCTTCTGTCAGGATCGCCACTGAGAACAGTATCGTGTTTCAGATGCCATCTTTTAACACGGTGTATTACGTCTAAAGGTTAAACAGTAGTCTTGGGAACCTACTAGCTTAGGATCATTGTTCCTCCTGGAGTCTTTACTGTTGCTTCCCTCTGTCCTTGTATATTAGGCAAAATTGCCTTTGAATAGCATTTCATTTTGTTTTTTTATTTCTTCCACTGGGATTTGATTTACTCCATGTGAGTCTTCTCTTGTCTTCTTTAAATTGAAAAGTCTTTTCTTCCCAGAGAATAGATTTGCATTTTAACTTCAGGATTGGTTTCTTTAGAAAACAGAGAAGCAGAGTTTGTGTGGCTTCTAGGCAGACTCAGTGTGTGTAGAAATTGTAGAATCCAGGCCACTGCTGCCTTCTGCCCTTGGAGAAGCCACTTCACACATGCACTTGGTGCCACCATGATCACACCTGAAGGACAACCCTCCCTTGACACACTCTGATCCAGTCGTTGCTAACCTTTCTGGACCCAAAAGCATCCTTCCCTGCTGTAATACAGGGGAGAGATCTTGACTGAGAGTGACGTGAGTCCTTGCTTTGCAGGGTGGATGGCAGAGAGATCCACGCCACCATCCCTGAGACTGGCTTAACGCATCGGATCAGAGCCCTGTTTGAAAATGCAATACGGAGTGACAGTGGCAGCCAGTGCCCCTTGCTATGGAGGATGTATTTGAATTTCCTGGTAAGAAATATTAGACCTTCTGTTTTTGTTTTGACAGAACTCTGTTTCTTCCTGCTTGAATGAGAAAGTGCAGGTGTCCAGTTAGCTGGTGCCTGGAAAGCTGGGAGGGCCTTGTTTCCACCCTCACATGCTCTTGGCATTGGGTAGTCCTTACGGGAACCCTGATGGGGTCATGTCAGGTCTCTTAGGACTTGAGAAGGGTTGCAGGGTGCTGATTTACTCAAGATATTTCGTAGAATGAAATTGAAGCGAAACTATGGGACTGTTTGGCGCAGTAGAACTTAATGTCGGTTTCTCTCCGTTGACTCCATTAAGTCAGCAACTTGGAAGATGGTCTAAGAGCTTTCATTGGACTGAAACCTAAGTTCTTTGCTTTTCTACTCACAGGAATTTCCTGATCCCGATTCTGTTTTGTTACTAAAAAATAAGATTTGGCCCAGGGCGTGGTTTTCGAAGTAGGTATTTCCAAAGCAGCTTTATGTTCACTGAAGAGCACCATGGCGATTGCATATGGTGAGGCCTTGTCTATAGTTCTGGGAGTGTTAAGTGTGCAGGCTAAAATATGTTTTTTTGACTTAACAGGCTATGAATTTGTTTGGCCTTGGGTTAAAGGCCTGGCCTGGTAAGGACAGCACTACTGTAATACAGTAATACTGTACATCTACTTCCAATTTGTATGCTTTTTTGGAAACCATGGTCTTCTAGGCTTCTTCTTTGTTTTAGTTCAAGGCTGTTCAGTCATCTCAGTGTGACCTCCAGTGAATGCTGTACCTTTCAGAAGCCAGGCGTCCCCTTTCTTACTTGTAAATCTTACTGCATATGTCTAATTATTCCCATAGGGTGAATTATCAAAACGTGGTAGGTTTTGCTCAGATCTCAGCTTTATCTTGGCTCTTGGTGGGAAGTGGTGCTGTAAGGCTCCTGTGCCTGCGTGGGGCTCCCGGCCTGTCGCTCTCAGAAGGCGGTGTGCTGCAGCAGAGGCCGGGGGACTGAGCTTTAGTAACGTCCCCTCCCTGACTATTCCAGCACTGTCAGTGTTTCTACGCAAAGTAGGAACTTTAGATTTAAAAAGGGAAAGGTTGCAAATTTGCTGGTTTCACTTCCTCAGTTTTTGATTGGTAGAGATAGTGTAAGGTACAGATTTACAGTATTTTTACCAAGACTATACCATAGCCAGATTTGGGGGAGTTCTAGACAAAAAAGTGCTGTTGACTTGGGAAAAAAATGATCTGGGCCTTAAGGATTTTCTGTCTTTTTGAAAAGGTGTTGAGGGGCCGGTGAGATGGCTCAGCGGCGTAAGCGCCTGCCCGGCAAGCGCCAGGGCCCGAGTTCGACTCCCGGAACCCACATACGAAAAAGGGCCGGTGATATCGCTCAGCGGCACGGGCGCCTGCTGGCACGCAAGGTCCTGAGGTCGACCCCCCGGTACCCACAAAAAAAAAAAAAAAAAGGTATTGAAACTAGGGATTAATTAGCACCTTGACTTTGTCTAGCAGGTCCTGAAGTATCTGGTGGGCTCCCAGCACTTTATTAATTAAACACAGTGAAAAAATCAGAGTAGGGCCCAAGTGCAAGGTGTAGGCAGCAAGTACCAGGAGAGAGGAGAGCAGTAGGGGCCTTGTCAATGGAGAAGACTTGGAGGAGGGAGGTGCTTTCTGCTTCTGCATTTGTGCCTTCCTGTGGACAGATACGCAGCTTGCAGGCAAGCTCACTTGTGTGTTTGCTTTTGTTTCTGCAGAAATGATTGAGGGAATTAAAACTTAATGTTGGCAATGGTAAATATAGGGAGGGGGAATTGGCCAAACAGCAGTTAAAATTTTCCACTAAAGTTGGAATTTAGCAGATTAAAACCTTGGTTTTAGGTGAGACCTTCCAATACATGTGTTAACACTGTAAGCTTTTTTTTTTTGGAGATACTGTTGTAGTCAGGGTTTTGCAAGGGAAACAATACAGGACACATAATTTATAGGATTATTTTATAATAGTCACCCAAAGAGTCAAATACAAAAGTGCAGGAAATCTGTCCATACAGTAAAGACCCTAAGAATCCAGCTGAGGGCCTGGATCCCATGGCAGTGTCCTTCATGAGTCCAGCTGGAGGCCCAGAGCCCATAACAGTATCTCATGCAAGTCTGTTTCACGGATCTGCTCTTGGAAGACCCCAAGGTCAGTGGTGGAAGCTAGAAAGTCTGTGCCAACGGGATGAAGGATCTGTGCCAGCAGGGTGAGGGGTCTGCATTGGAGCCAGGAAATGATACTCAAAGGAAGAACCAGAGCTCCCCCAGAAAGAACCACAGCCATTCTCAGCGACAATGAGGTCCTGAGCTCCTCTGATGAGAACAGCTGAGTTCTTATCAGGAAAGCCAGCACGACAAGCTCCTGCAGGAGAACCAACAGCACTACCTCTTCCTTTCCAGTTCTCCTTTTTATGTTGTCGGCAACAATCCTGAGGTGGGCCCTCCACACCTATCACCATGCTGACTCGGTTCAGCTGGGTGTTACAAGTTGACCACCAGTTGTCAATCCACCACAGATAGTGTCTTGCTAAGTGGCCTAGGCTGGCCTTGAACTTGTAATCATCCTGCCTTTAGCCCCCTGAGTAGCTGAGATTGCAGGCATGTACCAACATGCCTGGCTTTCAGGTAGACTTTTTTGTTGTTTTGGCTAAGTTGCACTTGTTGTCAAGATTTTCAAGTCATGTACCTATAGAAGAAAAAAGGAAATTTAAGTAGATAAATTAGCTAATTTTGGGGGACTGGTGAAAGAACTCTTAAAAAGGAAGCAGTAGCATATTGCATTGTTAATCCCTCCAGTATAGTTTCTTGTCCCATCCTGTGGACAGCTGGCAGAGATTAGCCATGTTGAAAAGCCACCATCTACAAGGGCTGGTGGGAGGAAAAGAATCTTCAGCTGCCTTCCTGGGGTGAGTGAATAAACTTCTGGAAGGGGTGGCACATGCCCGTAATCCCAGCACTCTGGGAGGCTGAGGAAGGAAGATGGCGAGTTCTGGGCTGAGCATCTTAGTGACTCAGTGACATCTTGTCTCAAAATAAAAACTGAAAAGGGCTAGGGATGCAACTCAGTGTGAAGGCCTTGGTTCAATCCCCAGTACCACAAAAAAATAGAACTTCTCACAAGTGTCAGTTTTCCCTTAGAAAGCTGAAAGTGTATTATAGGGAGGTGTGTTTATTTATATTTATTTTTATCTTTAAGGAGGCCAGATGTCAGTTTTGTCTAATTGCTTTTAAAAATTGCATGAGCCAGCAGTTGCTCAGATACGGTTATAATGAGATAAGAAAAGAGAATGAAATTTTGCAAAAGCCTGAAGACTTCAGCTTCTCATCTTCTTAGGGAAGTTGCTTCCCTCATCTGGAAGCGGCACACATCAGATAGGGAGGCACAAAAATGCCAAAACAAGTGATTGCTAAGCAGCAGAGAGCAACTTGAAGAGGGGACGTGAACACTTGTGTGTATTGCTGAGGCTGGCTCGGCAGCAGCTGCCACGCCACACCACCACGGGCCCCCTGCGCAGCCTGTGGAGGGGGACATGTGTTAGTGCCCAGTGCAGCACAGGTGTGCCTCACGTGTGCGTGAGTCTCCGGTCCTGGGGCTAAGTGTGAAGGCAGAGTGGCCTCTGCGTGAGACCTCCCGTCTCACCTCTCCAGCGGAATCAGAGGCTCACTTGGAGGCAGTAGTAGTGTGACCAAACCAGGCCATTCTGCCAGCCACACGGTATCCCAGACAGGCACCAGGACAACACATTTTGCAAAAGAGATTGAGGTGGAGGTGGGAGGCCCACATCTCAGTTCCACCTTCCTGAGGATAGGGTTAGGGACACTTACAGGATAAAGAAGCAGTGTGGCCTGAGGCCTGTGGAGAAGTGACGGAGGTGAGCAGTGATCTGTATGTGTGTAATCAGACTACCTGGCTCTTCATGCAGAAAAAGGTGGTGGAGCACAATCTGAGGGTGGAGTTTTCGACCCTCTGACATCAAAAAGTCATTCATCATACACCTGTGCAGGCCCGAGAGAAGAGTCAGTGGTTTGAGGTCCCTAAAGAATAACCTACACATCCATTATCATCATAACCCGTATGTCAGGCTTGTTACCTACAGCAGAGCTGATGGGGATTAGTAACACATTCCTCAGCTCTGTGACCTGCTGAATTAGTAATTTTTAAAGCCAATTAAAGCAAATAACTAAGGGGGAGCATGGGACTCAGCGTCAACGAAGTACAAGTACAGAGGGTTGCTTCGTATGCATCAGACCAGGCTAGCTGTGCTTGTTGGCTGGTATTGTCCGTTCCATTTCGAGCCTCCCACGGAGCCTCGGAGACCGAGGTGGTATTCTTTTGATAGCCATTCCCGAGATTGGCTCTCAGTCCTGGAGAGTTGTGTCTGAGCTGCAAAAGGTAAATACTTGTCATTGTAAGCCTTTTTAGTAAATGCCAGCAGATGGTTGTGGCCCATTGAGCAAGGCTTTGGTTTTAATAGCTCTGCTCCCTTGCTAGCTGTGATCTCTTTGGTTCCGCGTAGAGGCCCGGTCAGTGCCTGGAGACGCTCCTGGCCTGCCTTGGCACAATTCTGTGGGGTGACGGGAGTACAGTGAGAACCCCAGAAAAGAGGGGGGTTATGTTTCAGCCCTGACGGGGACTTTTTAAATTTTTATTTTAAAGAGAGAAAAAAAAAATAGAACAAAATTTCAAAACAACATAATAGGAGGGTAACAATGGTTAATACATTGTGTACTGTTACCTTTAAATTACTCAGAGTATAAGATATAGCATTCAATTGTCCAGACAATAGTAGCACAAACCTTTCTTTTCAACGAACTAAGAGAAATTAGTAGTATATCTTAACTATCTTATATATATATATATATATATATATATATATATATAATTTTTTTTTTTTTTTTTTTTTGCTTTTCCCTTCCTTCTTTTCTCCATTCCCCATCCCAGTTTCTCTTTTCTTTTGAACAGTTTCTTCCCATTTTACAATACCTTCTGTACATTTTGGATCTTATTTACTCTTTCAGCTTCTTACAGTAGGGAGACAATACGATGTTTACACATGTGTGTCTGGTTTATTTGACTTATGAGTATGGTCTCCAGTTGCATCCATTTACCTATAAAAGTCTCCAGTTTATACTTTATGGTTGAGTAGTACTCCATTGTATAAAAATACCACATCTTTTTTATCCATTCCTCAGTCGATGGGCATCTGGGTTGTTTCCAAGATCTAGCTATTACAAATTGTGCTGCTATAAACATGGGTGCACATATATCACTGTGGTATGATGTTTTTAATTCTTCTGGGAAGATACCCAGAAGGGGAATAGCTGGGTCAAATGAGACCTCCAATCCTAGTTTTTTGAGGAGTCTCCACGCTGATTTCCACAGTGGTTGCACCAGTCTACACTTCCATCAACAGTGGAGAAGTGTGCCTTTTCCCCACAGCCCCTCCAGCATTTGTTATTGGTTGATTTCTTGATAATAGCCATTCTTTCTGGGGTGAGATGGAATCTCAATGTTGTTTTAATTTGCATCTCTTGAATGACCAGTGATGTTGAACGTTTTTTCATATATTTATTTGCCATTTGTATTTCTTCATCTGAGAAGTGTGTATTCATCTCAGATGCCCATTTTTGGATTGGGTCTTTAAATTTGAGAGGTCTGATTTTTTTGAGTTCTTTATATGTTCTTTTTTTTTTTTTGTGGGTACCGGGGGGTCGACCTCAGGACCTCGCGCGCCAACAGGCACCCATGCCGCTGAGCGATATCACCGGCCCCTTTTTCGTATGTGGGATCCAGGAGTCGAACTTGGGCCCTCGCGCTTGCAATGCAGGCGCTTACACCGCTGAGCCATCTCACCGGCCCTATATGTTCTTGATAGTAATCTTTGGCTGAGGAACAGCTGGAAAACATTTTTTCTCATCCTGACAGGAATTTTATAGGGAGTCTTGGTTGTCAAGATGAGGACCTTGGAAGGTGAGGGAGGAGGGGGAGGATCAGGTGGCACCCACAGACTTTTTTCTCACTTGAGGCACTGCTGTAGTCAGAGGTGAAGGTGTGTTACAAGGCCATGCCTTAGGACAGGGATCTTGGATGGGAAACATGCAGTTACCACCAAGCTCTCCCCTGGCATGGCACCCTCGAGTGCCCAAAGGCATGTTCTTGTGGCTGTTTGATCAGGAAGTGCCACAAGGAATAGTTATTGTTTGAGGCCAGCCTACTGTGCACATGGGTTATAAACTCAGAGGCCCAGCCTCAGAACTGGAGGCATATACTGGGGAGGACACTCGGAAGTGTCCAGGGCAGGTGAGTGATGGGACTGGGCCCAGAGCAGCGTTCCCACAGAGCCTGGTTACAGCCCAGCTGCAGCGCCCGTGACTGGGAGGGAACCTTGCGAAATTGAGCAGGGAGTGACGCCGGTCTTGGGAGATGCAGTCCTGAGCAGCAAATTGGAGTCTCTGGTCTGGCTGCCTGGCTGGGAAGAACACTGTCCTGAGGAAAGGGAAGGCTGAAGGAGGAGGGCGGGCGGAGAAGCACAGACAGGCTGGAGCTCCACAAGCTCTGCTCGTGCCCTCGAGTTGCATGTGCTGGCCAGTGGGCAGCTGCCCATGTGCGCTGTGACTCCCTGCAGGGGCTGGAGAGAGGCCCCTGGTCAGGACCAGCCCTGGGCTGTGTATGTCCCCTTTCACATTGGGCTGGGAAAGAGATGGCGAAGCTGTGAGTTGAGACTAAGGGTTTTGGGTCTAGAGAGAAAACCTGCTGCAAACTTACACATTTTTGGGCTTGAATTTCTGATGGAAAAGTTCACTCTTAACTCGGTAAAACCTGGTTAATTTTAGAGAAATGAGCTAACCAGGATCGTGGTTTTCTCTAGAAGATAGTTCTCATCAAATAGCAAATATTAAAGCAAATACTTCCTCTTTTGTACAAGGTCGTCAGCCTCGTGTCACTGACAGTCGCATTCCAAGCACTGTTGGTAACACCAAGATGCTCCAAGTAAAGGGACTTTTGAAGGAAGATGCAGGACTTCCAAGAGTCAGAAGTGATAAACATCTATAGCCTAGGGCCATTTGTAGAGGGAAACCTTCTCCACTCTCTAGGCACCATTCCCATCAGCTACCATGGTGCCAGGCCACTGGCTCACAGTGCTAAAGCCATGCGCAGATCAGGAAAGGTGTTTTTATAGCCTTAGTCCCTCAGCTTCAGTTGATTGTTTTTGTATTTTTTTCCCTTTTACCTCAGGTTTCCTTAGGAAACAAAGAAAGAAGCAAAGGTGTGTTCTACAAAGCACTGCAGAATTGTCCTTGGGCAAAGGTAAGTTTTAAAGACCCAGGTATCTTCAGATCCCAAGGACCTTCCTGCCAGGCCTTAGCTTAGCCAGCGTCACTGGGGACATCAGCTCTGGGAATGGCAGTACCCTGTCCCAAGGCACATCTGGGGAGTTTTCTTGTGGGGTTGGAGCCTCATGGACATTAGTAACTTTTCTTGTCCTGGAGCTGGTACTCACGGGAGTGGGTGGTGAGTAGCTGGTTTCCCAACATTTGCCCAGGTTAGCTCAGGTGCCAAGAGAGTTGGGATCCAGGAGGCATTCCAAAATCATACTCACTGAGAGGGTGTTCTTTCTCTGCCACTAGATGTTGTACCTGGACGCTGTGGAGTACTTTCCTGAACAGCTGCAGGAGATCCTGGATCTGATGACTGAGAAGGAGCTCCGTGTGCGCATGCCCCTGGAGGAGCTGGAGCTCCTGCTGGAGGACTAGGGCGCCAGACGAGTATGTGCTCTTTTCTGATCATTTCCTCCAGCACAGGTTTTGGATGTGTACACCACACAAAAGCTGTGGTTTGGGCCGGTGAGATGGCTCAGCGGCGTAAGCGCCTGCCTTGCAAGCGCAAGGGCCCGAGTTCGACTCCCGGATCCCACATACGAAAAAGGGGCCGGTGATATCGCTCAGTGGCACGGGTGCCTGTTGGCGCACGAGGTCCTGAGGTCGACCCCCCGGTACCCACAAAAAAAAAAAAAAAAAAAAAAAAAAAAAAAAAGCTGTGGTTTTACATATTATATATGTGACTCTGTGAACACAGGTGAAGACTCGTGTTCGAGGATAATGAAACCTTTTGTGATTGAGGTGTGCACAGCTTCCTGTTCCTCTGCTCTTCTGCCCAGCCAGCCCTGGCCCCGTCTTGGTGCACACAGCCTCTTCAGGCATCCTTGAGAGGTCCTGCTAAGCCCCTTGAGTTTAGACTTAAAGGTCTGGGCACCTAAGATTAGGACCTCTTCTCTCCACTCCGCACAGGGGAGGGTTCTTTAACACTTGCTCTTCTGCTGCGGGTCAGGTGTGTGGCAAGTTACTCAGGAGACTCCTGCCTCTGGGCCAGCAGTATCCCTTGGAGCTGTGAGCATTGCAGACTCCCAGGCCCGGCCTGGACCAGCCCTGCCCTGTCCTGCCGAGTCAGAATCTGCCCTCTGCCCAAGCCCAGGTGCTTATGGGTCAGCAGAGTAGGAAGTGCTACCCAGGGCGTGAGCACCCCTGTGGGGAGCCTGCTGGTGACCTCAGCCCAGAGAGTGTGACCACCACCTTCCCCCAGCCAAGCTGACCTGGCTGCAGTGTGTCCAGGTGCTCCTTGGTCTGCTGCAGCAGCAGCCTGCTAAAGATGAAAAGGTGGGCATGTTTTGTGTCTGAGGCTGTGGATAGATGAGATGCCTTTCTGCTGCTACAGAGATCTCAGTGCAGTCATTTCCAAGGTTAACAAGACAGGGCGGGAAGAATGGTTTCCCAGTGTTCCCTGAGCAGTGCTGCCAGGTGGGTAGCTGCTCTCTGGGTTTTTTGGTTTTTCTTAATACTTACCTGCAGATCCACCAGAGACTTGGATTTCTTTGCCACCTCATCCAGAAAAGCCAATGCTGTGGAATGTAATTTTGGGAAGAAACCGATGGGAAAAAGAAGGGAGGCAGTAGAGCTACAGCACTTTCTAGGGTAGTGTCTCAAGACATGGAAGAACGCTGGCCAGCCTGCCCCGTCTCTGCCTACTGCTGCTCCTCTTTCCCCACACTGCAGGCTGCTGCGCGGCCACTCCTCTGCTGCCTCTCACGAGCTGAGAGCTGGACCCTGCGATGGGCAGGACTGCTGGGACTCGGGCTGTAAGGACATGATGAGAGAGAACTGGCCTTTCTGAGCTGCCCTGCACAAGGAGGATGTCTGCCACCCTTGCCCCGTGTGGGCGGGCAGCAAGCCAGGCACCTTGCAGACCCGAAGGGGGGCATGGAGCCAGAAGCCCAGGACCAAGCCACGTTCTTCATAACTAATGCCCTGGTCCCCCACTGCCTCTGTGTCTCTTCTCATTTGGGTAGAACGTGGCAAATTGGTGACCTCAATTCCAATGTGAACCTGTACTCCAGGAGTCTGGGATGGGCTATACATGTGGGCAGTGAACCCTAGCAGCTCAGATTGATCGCTCACATTACTTGCTGCATGGGAAGAGGTTTAAAAAACCAAGTGTTCTCTGTGGGTAAAAATGTTTTATAGAAAAAAGGATGGTGAGGTATTCATTGTTAGGAGTTTTAAAGGCCTATTTGAGCCAGGCAGGGTAGCACATGCTTGTCATTCCAGCTCTCCAGGAGGCTGAGTCAGGAGGACTGCAATTTCAAGTTCGAGCCCAGCCCGGGCAACTTGACTTACCAAGACCCTGCCTTAAAAAATTAACAAAAAGGGTGTGTGGGGGGGCATGGGGGGTAAGTGTGAAGGCTGTGTGTTCAATCCCCAGTACTATAAAAACATATTTTTTTAAAAAGCCAGGTTAAAAGATGGTGAGACTGGAGTCTGAAAGGTGATCAGACTCCTTCCAAGAACAGTAAACCTGGTGGGCAGAGAAGGGGTTTTAAGCTCATCTGTGGCAGTCGGACCATTGCAGTTGCATTTATCAGGAGTGGTGGCTGTCTCCTGAGGGAGTGGCTGATCACATCAGACCCCAGGGGTCGGCCAGGCCTCGGGTGTTTGGGACAATGTTCTTGAGCAAAGCGGGGCCAACACTGGGTTCCTTCTGGGTCTTGGGAAGGAGGAGGAGCTGGGAGGTGCACTCTGCACTTTGTCCAGGTAAGAGGAGGCCTCTCTGTTTCCTGCTGTTTACCATACACACATTCCTTATTATTAAAAAATGACATGGTGGTCTCTGGGAATGGCCAAATGCTACAGCAAGAGTGTCAGAGTTCCCCCTAAAACAGTACTGCTGAGGAAGGGCCTCAGAAAGCCACTGAAAGCCTTTGCACAGGCAGGAGGGCTGTCCCTGCCCTGCTCACCAGGTGGAAGAAGCCGGGGAGAATTTTTCTGGGAATCCTTGTTACCCAAGTACGTCAATCCTGTGTCCCCAGCGCATGGCACTCTGGGCCTTGGTGACCGTCTGTAGGAATGGTAATTTCAGCATTATTTTGGTCAACAAGTAAAGTGGAGCAGCAGCTGGAATGGGTGCAGGTGGAGTGCACTTCAGGCTTGACCCTAACTCCCCACTTCCCTCTACCGCGACATCCGAGGCACTGGCCTTTGCTTTGGCTGCTTTCATACAGTTGACACAAGGGAGACTCCCTGTGGACAGAGGAAAGGACCTGAAGATTACCAAGGAGGAAGGGGAAATACGGGTGTGCTCTGTGGGTTTCTTAGTCTGAAATTTACAGAAAAGTTTTGTATCTATCGATCTATCCATGGGGAGTTGGTCCCAGAATCCCCTGAAAATCCCAGAATCGAAGGATGCTCAAGCCCCTTCCATAAAGTGGCATACATTTGCATATAATCTATGCACATCTTCCCATGTACTATAAGCCACCTATATACTGCTTACAAGAAATAATGCCCTCTAAATGCCGTGTTTAGTTATTATACTATATCACATGGCAATGATGACAAATACTAATGACTCAGTGCAGCTGCAGTTTTTTTCCCAAAATATTTTCGACCCATAGTTGGTTGAAACCCATGGATACCAAGAGGCAACTGTACATTACAAATGACTTTTCTCTTGAACCATTTAGGAGTAAGTTGCCGAGTTTCCTGTATGCGGCAGTGCAGCAAACAGGAAATTAGTGTGGGTACAGTACTCCTGTCTGTGTTTCCAGCCGTAGGCTTTGCCAGTTGTCCTCATGTCTCCTGAAGGAAATGGATCCAGTTCAGGATCATGAGTTGCATTTGGTTTTCGTGTCACTGGTCTCCGGTCTGGAAACTTTAACTTGACTTTGTTATTTGGACATGTCCAAAGTATCCTGAATTTGTGGAGTGTCCTTGGTTTGTATTTACTGTTTCCTCAGTTGAATTCAGGCATCTTGGGTCAGAAATGTCACAGTGGTGACATCTCTTGTGTGCCATGTACGGCCAAGTTACCCATTACTGACAGTGTTCATTTTGCTCACTGATTAAGATGGTATCTATTGGACTTCTCCGATGTGAAGCTGGGTCTAACAGAAAAACATTTTCTAGGGATATACTTTGAAACTATCCCGTTCCTCATGAAACTTTTAATTCACATGTATTAGTGTGGGTTTAATTCCTGTTTCGTTTAAAGGACTATATTCTACTAATGTTCATTATTTTGATGCTCAAATTGTCAGATTTGGCGATGGAAGCACCTTCAGGTAGGCTTCCGTTTCCTTTGGACACATCCCAGTTATTCTCTGAGCACTCCCTTGCTTTCTGCCAAAATGTATTTCAGATTCGTCTTGTACTTCCCCCCAGCTGCGCTCTGGATCAGCTCTGGCTCCCTGTAGTGGAGAGAGAGATTTAGGAGCAAAGACGTGGGCGTAGGCGTGCCCCTTGCTATTGGCTTAGTGAGGTTCTCAGGTGCTCTCAGTAGAGACTTTTAGTTTTTGGGTTTTTTTCCTTTTTCTTCATCTGTAATTCCTTTCTCAGTGAGAACTACTCCTGCCATGCTTACTCTGTGACCACATGTGACCAACCTCCCTTTGCTGCTGTTTCCACCTCTACCCCCTCCTTGCCTGTATGGGTCCCAGTATTGATCAGGCTGCCCTTTCAAGCGGGCTCCCCCACGCCACCACACCAGCTCCCCTTACTGGGTTATTCACCCCTGCACATACAACCCTCTCCCTCTACTTGAGCCCCAGCACCCCAGCTGGATGCCATCCTCACCTGCCTACACCAGGTCCCCATGCTGCACTGTCCCTCCACGTGGACACCCTGTGCACTGTGCTGGGTGCCCCTAGCGCTCCACTGTCCTCTTCCTGCACTAGGCTGCTTGTGTTTGGATGTCCTCTGTGGTAGGCAGAATGGGTCACCAGAGACATCCACACCTAAGTGCTGGAACCTGGGACTGTTAAACAGCAAAAGGAACTTTGCAAATGGAAATTGTCTTTAAAAGAAGGTTATCCTGGACTAGCTGGGTGAGCCCAGTGTGATCACAAGGGTCCAAGTAGAAAAGGGACGTAGACGAGCCAGAGATGTGAAGACAGAAGAGATGCCAGGAGAGATTCAGAGCTTTACAGGTAGTTGAGCTGCTCTTCTGAGGATAGAGAACTTTACAAACTGGAAGGCCAACAATGAAAGACCTCAGTTCTACAAGTCCAACAAACAGTTCTGCCAGTAAACCCCCATGGTGAGGAAACGGACTCTGTCGTAGAGCCTCTAAGGAAGAAACGTAGTCTTGCCAACACCTAAGACCAGTGCTGGGCTTTTGACCTATCAGAACTGAGATAAACCTATTGTTTCTGAGGCAGGCGCTCATCTGTAGTAGTACGAATTGGCATTGAACTTAGAATCTTCCTGCCTAAGCCTCCTGAGTTCTGGGACTACAAATGCCACCCTGCCTGGCTGCGAATCTGTATTTTGAGCTAAGTCAGTGACTAGAAAACTAGTATCTCTTCACCCAGGCCACCATGCCAGGTGGATGCTTACCTTAATCTGCTCCACCTAAGGGCTTTAGGACCAATTCACTTAGAAAGGAAAGGGAAAGAAATACAAAAGGAAGGGAAGCTCTTTTTTTTTTGGTGGGTACCGGGGGTTGACCTTAGGACCTTGCGTGCCAGCAGGCACCCGTGCTGCTGAGCAATATCACCGGCCCTTTTTTTTTTCCTTATGTGGGTACCAGGAGTCGAACTCAGGACCTCGCGCTTGCCAGGCAGGCGCTTATGCCGCTGAGCCATCTCACTAGCCCCAGGTCTGTGTTTTTTGAACACTCTTGAAAATGATGAGGTTCCTGAGCCCAAGAACAAGGGAAGGCAAGGATGGTATGAGATGACCCAGCCCTGAGTTTTCTTTAGGAACCTTTACTTCAGTGGTGGCAACCTTACGGGATGCATGCCACAGTGGGCTGTTTGTTATCACTGAAAGCTCTAAAAGGTTTGCCATCACTGCCTGTCTCCTGGAATGCCAGTACATATGTCCCCTAGAGTCCAAGAACCTGCATGAACCACAGAAGAAAGCTATTTCCTTCTCTTTGAAAACAGTACTGTGTGGCTGTTACCATTACTGTGGTACCACTAACTTTGGGAGTATGAAGTAGGGGTGAATGGATATTAAAGTGTGGGCTCCTTGTGACTGCTGCTGAGGCAGGTGTGGAGACACACACGGACTGTTTGTGAAAGAGCTCATTTTATTGGGAAGCAGAGAGCAAGCAGCACAGGGACCACAGACAAAAGCCATCCAGTAGGCACCCTGGATGTCATACTGGAAAAGACACGCCATGTTTTGCCAATGAAAATCAACTGTAACATGGTCTCCCTAAGGGCACCTTCCCAAACCTCGTCCTTCCTAGGGTTGAGAGAAGTCCCAACCACTTGCCTGAAGGCAGCTGTGGTTCACTAGAGATACAGCCCCTCAGGGGTACCTTCCTGTTTCTTATAAAGAACATTTTCTTTAGATTTCTTGAAGTCTTCATTTGTTACTTTCATTCTACGTTCTCGCAACGCCATCAGACCAGCTTCTGTACAGATTGCCTGAAGGAACAAACAATATGTTCAGAAAGTGAAATATTTTTATCTTAAGCAATTGAGAGAGCTATTCTGAAATAAGGTGTAAGACAGACAACACAATTGCTCATTTGGGAAAAGAATGTTTTTTTAAACATTTTAAGCATTCCTGTTATTTTTTTGAAAGAATCTGAGCTGGCTTAACCTAGAAATAGTGATAATTTAGAACGTGGACTTGCCAGGAGTCAAGGCTGTGGGCTCCAGGTTTTGGCTCAGGTTCTAACAAGCTGTGTGGCCTGCCAGGTCAGTAGATTCTTGTAGCTTTGCTTTCACTAAAGAGAATGTTCCCTAGGAAATTATGCCCTGAAAATTAGAAGTAATTGAGAGTATGTGTCCATTTCATTTACTTACAGTCAGAACATTTATTCTGCTTAGATACTGTAAACTGCAGTATGTTATTTATTCTAATATATGTTTTCTCAGTATTGGACCAATTACTTGCTAATGAGAAAACAACAAGAACCCTCAACATGTGATACAAACAAAACCGCAGCACTAAAATTTCTGCTTGGTTATGGCCACCAGGTTATTTACTTCAAATGGTTCTGCCAAAAAGCAAGCGTGTTTATGTACAGAAAAGGGTGACAGCAGCCAGGTGTGGTGGTGCACACCTGTGATCCCAGCACTCTGGAAGGCTTGAGGCAGAAGGATCACAACTTTGGGCTCAGTTTGGGCAACTTTGCCACACCCTATCTCAAAAAAAATTTAAAAAGCCAGTGTACAATCACAAAATAATTTCTATTTAAAAAAAAAAAAAGATATATTTTACTCATCAACTAAGCTACTACCCCAGTTCTCTAGGACTAATGCCAGTCATCCAGAGGCTCAGTGCAGGTGCTGGCCAGAAGAATACTGTATGTACCATTACTACCTAACCAGGGCACTTCATCCAGTGAAGACCCAAACCTACCCAAGGAAAGCAGGTTGTGCTCACGTTCAACGCCATTAGGCCTCGGTATACCCAGGCAGCTGAGAAGAAATGCTCTAATACATGTACATTTGTGATTAAACCATTTTGTGATTAAAACATGAATCTACCACGTAGGTACAGTGGTAAGCCAACACAACAATCATGACATTAAACCCCAGACACCCACATAGCCAGCCTAGCCTCAGAAGAGCACAGTCTTTCCCGAGTGATGGCCATATTTCCAAGGATGAGCTGGCCGCCTAGGTTCTCACCTTGATGTCAGCACCAGAGAGATCATCCTTTGCCATGATCAGGTCGTCCAGGGTTACATCATCAGCCAGCGTCATCCTGCTTGTGTGAATCTGAAAGATGCGCTTCTTAGTCTTTTCATCAGGCAGGGGGAACTCGATCTTCCTGTCAATGCGCCCTGCAGGTACAAAGCTTTCCGTCACACCCCATCCAGCCCCAGCTCTGCTCTGCCTCAGAATGAGGCCTCATCCCATCTCCTCACGCAAGAGCACACAATTGCTATCAGATGGCATCCTGTGGGAAGGGCACCCAGGTCTTTAAATGTGAACATCATCTCTGTACTTAGTAAATTTCTACACTCGAATTCACCCCATTTAAAAGAAATCTGCCATGAGAAATGAAAGGAGCAGTTCTTGAATGGCACATTTAGTGACAAAGGACAGACCTATTTTGTTAAAAACATTACAAAAGGTAGCAAACATTACTTTTTCTAGTGCTACCTGAATGTAAACAAGAAGCCCAAGCTATCATGAATTCTTTCTTCAAGAAGAAGTAATAAGACTGCAATTAAAGGGCCAAGCTGGACAGACTCCAGCATACTCTCACTTGACTATTATCTCAAGGGGACATATTTTTGGTAAATTAGAATTCCAAGTTACGGTGTTAGCCATGTATATATCATTTTATAATCACACCCAAAGCACGCTTAAAATACAAACATACATAAACACATTAATTCTCTATTTGAACCTAAAGCAAATTTAACCTGGTCTGATCAGTGCTGGATCCAAAGTTTCTATTCGGTTTGTGGCCATGATAACTTTCACGTCTCCCCGTGAATCAAATCCGTCCAACTGGTTCAACAGTTCCAACATTGTTCGCTGAATTTCTCTCTCACCTCCAGAGTTTGAATCATATCTTTGGAAAAGAAGAGAAGAAATGAAGACCCACCTGATCTGCTAAAGGAGAATGACAGAAAAGACTTCCTTGTGGGCTGGGGATATAGCTCAGCAGCACAAGTGCCTGCCTGGCAAGCGCGAGGCCCTGAGTTCGATTCCTGGTACCAAAAGGAAAAAAAGAAAAAAGACTTCATTGTGACACAACACCTCGATATTCTCTTCACAACCTGAATGGTACTCCCTCACATTCTAGCAACAAAATCAGCACCCCATTGCTATGGTCTGAACATGGGCTCCAAAACTTGTGTTGAAACTTAATCCTCATTGTGGTTGCACTTAGAGGTGGCAGCTGTTGGAAAGCGATTAGTGCCTTATAAAAGGGTTGGTGGGAACGAGCGTAGGCCCTTTTTGCTCTTCTGCCATATGAAGACACAGTGTTGGTCTCCTCTGGAGAGCTAAGCAACAAGGGACCATCCTGGAAGCAGAAAGCAGGCCTCACTAGACACCAACACCAGCATCTTGATACTGGACTTCTTCCTCAGCTACCAGAACTGTGAGGAAATAAACTTCTATTTTTATAAATTAGCCCATCTGTGGCTTTTTGTTAAGAGTACTACAGGTAGGGGCCGGCGAGATAGCTCAGTGGCATAAGCGCCTACCCGGCAAGCGTGAGGTCCTGAATTCGACTCCCTGTACCCACATACGAAAAAAGGGCCGGTGATATCGCTCAGCAGCACGGGTGCCTGCTGGTAGGCGCGTGAGGTCCTGAGGTCGACCCCCGGTACCCACAAAAAAAAAAAAAAAAAAAAGGTACTACAGGTGGGCTAAGATGCCCCAATCGGCCACGCTGCAGATCACAATTCTTTGCAGCGGCTTCCGGGGTTGAAACTGTATCATTTATTCTGACTCTGTGGTGTCTGATCCCACCCGACTGTGAACTCCTGGAGGAGAGGCCGCCATGGTCATGGCTGTGTCCCACGTCCGGATGGTCTTGGCTCAGGCAAGTGCTCAAGATGTGTTTATTCATGACTGCCCCACTGCTAGACATTCCCAGCTCTGGGCAGTTGTTACCTGGCCCCCCCGAGAGAAGGGCCTGAAGCACCCACAGAGGGCCATGGCAAGAGCCTGTCACACAGGCAGAGCCCAACACTGCTCATTTTCAGAGATCTGTCCTCAGAATAATTCAAAATAGGTAAAGATGCTCTACCTTTTGGTCCCAATGGCATCGATTTCATCAATGAACACGATAGATGGCGCATGTTCTTCAGCAACTCGAAATAATTCCCGTACGAGTTTGGGCCCATCGCCCAGGTACTTCTGAATAAGTTCAGAGCCAACCACTCTCAAGAAAGTGGCTGAAGTTTGGTTTGCTACTGCTTTGGCTAACAAGGTTTTACCTATTTTAGAGGAAAAGAAAAAGATAAAAGAAGGGGACCTCGAGTGCTGTTTTAACTTACAGAGATGTTACCACCTTAACGGGACACTACAAATGGATGGACCCTAGTGACAAAAAAGACGCCACCGTCAAGTATTTAACCTGAGCAGGTAGAGGGAAGTTTTAAACATCTATGAACATGTTTTGATTATTTTCCTAAAGCCCTCATGACATTTTAGAAAATATCTTCTACTTGTTTATTTTGAAATCTTGACCGGAAGTGTCCACTGAAGAATTATAAACTATGATTACCAGTAAAAAGAACTGTTTTGTGCTAGCAATGAAATAGATCTCCTCTTTTCTCTAGGTGAGCCTTTCTTGGACCCCTTCAAAGCTGCATATACAAATACAGTAAATGCTTGAATTTTTAAAAACTTATTACAGTAAAAGACACATTGCCAGGAATGACGGGATAAATGTATTTGAAGTAAGGGGGAGTATTTTGGGTATTTTGAGAGAGATGGATGGCAGTATGTCTTTTACTGTAACAATGGGATAAGTGCGTTAGAAGCAAGGGGTATTAATGGCAAAATTAAAATTTTAAATTAAATTTTTTTCCGCCAAACACTCACTGTAGTTTTTATGGCATAAAATTAACCTGACCCTTCTAACCCAGGGTTAGAGAACCAAGTAAATTCCTACAAACTACCAGTGATGACATAGAGTCTGGGAATCCTAGTAGGTCTGACCCTAGGGAGACACAGGACGTGGTCCCGAGCACAGTCCACACAGCCCTGCTGTCGAGAGGAGCGCCCAGGTGGGCACCCTCCCAGCCCGACACCTGCCCTAGGAGCAGCTCTGGGTGGAGCTCCCACAGATGGGAGCTGTGGAAAGCCTGGGAGACTCTTCTAGTCTGTGCCATGCTCTTCCAGGGGCCAAGGAGTTCTCACTCATCTTAGGGAGATCTTAAGTAACATTTCCAACACTGCTCTAGCGCCTGATATTTCTTTCAGGTTAAAAAGTCAGCAAAGAGCACCAAATTTGAGAATTTTAGAGCTGGAAGACCTTAGCCTCTTTGATGGTGAGTGAGGACGTGTCTGAGGGCCCGGGTGTTGCCTCACAACTAGAGGCATCTGAGGCAGAACCAGCAACCTGAGACCAGCAAGGGGAGGAAGAGAAGGCTGGCTAGAGAGTGACCATGACTCCAGACTGGGAAGGACAGGGAGCTAAGTTTTGTGACATGTGGCAATGTTGTTCCTTTTAGTCAGACAGGAGAATGGCAGGTGAAAAGGCTCAGGAGGCAGCACTACTCCCCAAAGGCATGGTGAAAAGACAAAGGCCCTTTCATGTAGATGTGGTCTTAAGTCCAGAAGCAGCCAAAACTAGCTGCTGGGTTGCTTCAAAGGTCAAGGAATCACTGAGTAAGTCTCCACTCCTTTGAAGGGCCTGCCCACCCGATGCTGCATGCCTACAAAAAGCACATGGCTTCAGTGTTAACGCCCTGCAGAAGGCACGTGGCTGTCGGTCAGAAGGCCTGTGTTCCGCTCCATCCAGTTACCAGCTGTACACCCAGAGAGAATGAAGCCCTGACTAGTCACCAGCCTCTGAAATGTCATTTCCAGAGCTAGAAGATGTGGAGCTGTAGTAGTGCTCTCTTCTAGTGCCAGGCTTCTGGGCACAGGCCTCCCAGCTGTGTGCCCCCCATGTCCTCCCAGTGAGGGCAACCCTCAGCACAAATCGGTACACCCTCAGGAACAGTTTCAAGTCTCTCAGGCAAATGACTATACTCTAAGTCCTGATCTCTGCAACTTGTCAACTTATTATACAATCAATCAAATATGTATGGTTTTATCATTATTCATCCAGCAAATATGTCTTCAGTGCCATCATGCTGCCAGGGAAATAAACCTTACCTGAATACCCTGGAATAGCTTTTATAGCAGTTCTCTGTGATGGCTCTGGAGGCTTAGCCACACTCCAGACAAATATATCAAAGTCCCTGGGCACAGAACCAACATCAGTATATTTTAATGCTACCAAGATGATTCTACTGGACATGTAACAGACAAGTTGGAATTCCTATTTTGGTTTTGGTCACTGTTGTGTTTTGTTTTGTTTTATTTTGTTTTTTTGGTGAGGAAAGGAGTGCTGGGGATTGAGCCTACGGCTTCATGCATGCTAAGCAATGTGCTCTACCACTGAGCTATACCCCCAGGCCTTCAGCATCTGTTTTAAAGTAAGGAACTGTGGTGTCCTCTGTGGACTCTTTAGTAATTACAACTTGTGAATGAGGGTGCTCAAGATACGGGTTGAGTGTCAAACAGAGCATACCTGTGCCAGGTGGACCATAGAGAATGACCCCCTTAGGGGGCTTTATACCCATCTCTTCGTAGTATTCAGGATGGGTGAGAGGAAGCTCCACAGATTCCTACAGAAAAGAAACACTTGGTAAAAATGAAAGGCTTTCTTTCTCAAATTATTAACAGTGTTTCACATCATGAGAATATCTTTCAACAGAATTAAGTAAAAATCTCTTTCTTACAATGTTTCCGTGACTTTTAATAGCACCAAGGACATACAAGGTCCCACTTGAGCTTCTAGCAGCCATCTCTTCTAAGTTACACCCCATGTCCCTTTTACTTTCCAGTAGAAGTCAGCTTTAAGCAACATTTAAGCTACTCCTGAGGAAAAGTGACCTAAGAAAGAGAAAACTCACCCTTTTCATTTAACACATTCACGATGGGGCTATAATTCATACGTCTCACTGCCAGGCAGCTGTGAACCCCCATGGATGTCTCATTGGGTGTGTATCACCCAATGGGACTGTCCCATGCTGCCCAGTGCGGTGGTCATGCATGTGTCACCCATGGGTCAAGCCAGCAGGAATGTGTTATACTACAGACAGAAGCTGGGATTATGTTCTAGACCTGTGTAAGGGTGGGCAGGTGAACGTGCTACCTTCACACAGCACGTGGTGTGCCTGTAGCTGAACTGGACACATCATGTCTTCACAGACAGTTCATTAAACATTACAAGTTGTTAAGTGCTGCTGCTGCAGGAACTGTCATACACTTGTTATTTCTACTACCTCGCCCAGCATTAACACAAACCACAACAAGCACGCTCTGAGTCAGGCACCAGTCTGATCAATGAAGAAAAACCACCAAACCAACTCCAAAGTACCTTAAATGGGACAGCAACAAGAAACCAAAATCTAAAACCCTAGAACTGGCTCCCAGCCATACCTTAATTTCCTGGATTTGGTTGTCCAACCCACCAATGTCGGCATAGGTTTCCTGGGGGGCCTTTTCCACCTTCATCACTGTGACCAGGGGATCTGTGTCATCCATCAGCACCCCGATCACGGCATGCACCTAACGAGGAACATCGAGCTTTAACACAGGAACACAAGGGAACCTCCATCTGTTTACAGCGAAGCACACCATTCACAGCATCTCTCCCCGCTCCAGGAGCGCTCTGGAGGTCCACATCATGGGACAGGCAGATGGAGCTAAGTGGAAGAACCAACTCCCACAGGTTTCCTTGGAGACCAGCAACTCACCTTGTGGTTGAGCAGGACGGAGCAGCCTGGTTCCAGCAGATCCTTGTCCACAAATGAAAGGATGCTGACGTAGTGTTCTGAGCCCACAGATGTAGACACAATGGCATGATTGTCGTCAATGATCTCTTCCAAGGTTCCTACCGACATTGGGGTCCCCCTCAGATCATCTACCTTTGACCTTTCCTCCTATCCATGAACACAGCGTGAAGGAAAAGTACATTAGACCTGAAAAGTGGATGGTCCTGATAGTTTACTAGGTTTACAAAGCAACTAATGCTTTCTTTTTTTTTTTTTTTTTTTTTTTTTTTTGTGGGTACCGGGGGGTCGACCTCAGGACCTCGCGCGCCAACAGGCACCCGTGCCGCTGAGCGATATCACCGGCCCCTTTTTCGTATGTGGGATCCGGGAGTCGAACTCGGGCCCTCGCGCTTGCAAGGCAGGCGATTATGCCGCTGAGCCATCTCACCGGCCCTTAATGCTTTCGAAAGGTAGCTAATGAGGCTTCATAAAAGCCTGGATAGGTGCAACTATTTGAATCTCATTATTTGTCAAGTTTTGAGTTCTAAATAGAATTCCGTTTGTAAAAAAAGAAAATTACAGTAGCTTCTGCACTTACCTCTTGCTTTTCTTCTAATGGTTTCATTTGTTCCTGATTTCTAATAAATTCTTCCTCCATGAGAAGATAGTCTTTAATTCTCTCTAACTTGAGTAGTTTTAAACGGCACTGAGTGTGAGGTGTCACTGTAATTAAAAAATAAGGTTATCACACTTGGAACTTAAAGTTTGCAATTAAGGAAAAAGTATTAAGATTTTAAAATTAAATTCATTTTAAGATTCTAAACTAGGTATGATGGTGCATCCCTGTAATCCCAGCACTTGGGAGGCTGAGGCAGGATCATTGCCACAGGTTCAAGGCCACCCTAGGCTACAAAATGAGACCCTGTCTCAAAAAAAAAAAAAAAAAAAAAAAAAAAAAAGATTCTGAAAAATTCAGAGTTTGCTGACCCCAATAAGCAAGTGCCAAGATGAAAAAGGGAGTGGAACTCTGACAGTTATAACCAAGCACCTGAAAAAATGGGGATGAGGTTTGTGACCAAGTAGCCCGCGAAAAGTGACACGTTCACTGAACAGTATTTTACTTAAAGAAAAAAGCCACTGACACAAAAGACAGTTTGATTTATTTTTCCCATGGATACAAAACAGACAATTCCTGCTCAGTTAGCATACACTGTTGCATACCAGCTGGACACATACTTATCCAGCGGTAGAATTTTACAGTATCAGGGATATCAACCACCTTTGTCATATGTGGCAAATATTTTTTCTATACTTTGTTTCTTTTGGGTTTGAAGTCTTGTGCCACAGAGGAATTTTCTTATTCATATAGACAAATTTGTCAACTTTTTCTTATAGTTTCCAAGTTTTCTAACTTCGAAAAGCTGCTTTTCCCCTAAGGTTAAATATATTCCTTGATTTTTATTCATTCATTCATTCATTCATTCATTCATTTATTTATTTATTTATTCATTTTCATGTATATATCTGTAATCCATCTGACAAGAGGTAAGTGATCTAAGTTTTTTTTTTCTGGTCAGAAAATAAAAAATGGTGACCATTTATATTAAATAACCCATCCCATTCCCCATAGAATTGAGGTGTCACCTTCAACATATATTAAATATCCATACAATTTGACTGTTTTTAGGCTTCCTATTCTGTTCTGGTGACCTGTCTCTTTCTGTACTGGGACCACACTGACTCATTATAGTAGACTAACAGCTGACTCTTTACTGATGGTTTTACTATCTGACTCTTCTTTTTTTTGGAGGTACTGGGATTAAACTCAGGGTTTTGTGCATGCTAGGTAAGCACTGTACCACTGAGCTATATCCCCAGCCCCTTTTTTAAAAATTCTGAGACAACATCTCACTTTGCCCACGCTGGCACTGAACTTGCAGTCCTCCTGTGCAGCCTCCCAGGTATCTGGGAATACAGAAATGAACCACTGCGCCTGCTCCCTTTCATTCTTAACTGAGCAAAATCTTTTTTTTGTTCTTGTTTTTTTTTTGAGGTTAAGAGTAGAAAAATTCATTGGAGAAAAGGAATAGGGAATAGGAATAGCTCCTGAGAGACAGGAGGGGTCCCGAATGGGTTGCCAATATGCCCACCTCTCAAAGGAAGTTTTATAGAGCAAAGTCATGAGGCGGGCATGACGTGGGTCAAAATTATGATCAACCAATAAGATTACAATTATAGAACTGAGCAGTCTTTTGAGAATTAGTTGATTCCTTCTAAGGGAGAGGCATTTCTCAATAGGCTAGGGAAATATTTGTGTTGAAACCTAAAGGGAAGAGAAGCAGGTACCCATGGGAAGGACCCAGGGAAGAGCATTTTAAGCAGAGGTAAAAGTAAGGGCAAAGGTCTGACATACAGAAGACTCAAAGGACACAGGCGGTGTGACCAATAAGCAAAGGGGAGTGGCAGGGCTGAGCAAGGAGCGGTGAGCGGGGTCAGTACAGCTGTAATTTTACATTCAGCAGGCAGCCACTGAAAATTTTAAGTTCAGGCATCACATGATTCAAATTTTTAATTTTAATACATTTAATTTCATGAAATGAGTGTTTCTGAGTTACTCAAGTTCAACCTGGGTTTTGTAACCTAAAACTGTACTTTTAATACACTAAAAGAGCTGGCTATGTAAGGTATATTAATGTAATTTTTTAAAGTGAGAGAGACTTGTATAATACTGTATTTTAAAATAACATATAGCCTTTATGCCAATCTGGAGGAAGGGAAGAATGGGATTACAATGACAAAGCTAGAGCTCTAAACGCTTTCCTATTCCCATGTCCCTTTGCAGGATACACCACATGCATAGAGGCAGTTTCCCCTGGCAAGAAGGAACTATATCATTACCCAGTGGCAGTTTGCTGGCAGCATCTGGTCCCTTTGTTTTCTTCTTCTTTTTCCCCACTCTAGTTGGTACAGGAGGTTCATATTTCTTTTTCTTATCCTTGCGATTTTAAGAAAAAAAGTGATATGGAAGTCACAAAACACAAGTTTATTTATATATCACCATTATCTATTTCTAGGTGATAGGATTTTTCCTATCTTTGAGAATGCTATTAAAATATTACCTTAAAAAAAAAAAAACTAAGTTTCACATTCCTGCAATTTTAATAAATAAACATAATCTTTTGATATTACTAAATGACAGTGAGCAGATTATTCCAGTAAGGTGCAGAGAGGTCAGAATTGCGTTGTATGTCAAAAGTTTAAGGCAATTTCTCACACCTCATGATATTAAACCTTAAAATTATAGGTAATTTACCTTTAAACACCTGCAATGCTAATCCTTTTACTCATTTAAAAATCATTATCTCATAAATACCTATTTGATGGTTAGGTCAATAACCTTTTAAAAACACAAAAAGGGTGTACTATCTATAGGCATGCTAGTTAAATAACTACTGAATCATTTTGCTTTTTAAAATTCTTGACTCTCCAAAGAACCCAGCTGATATCTATGACATTTTTCCACAATGTGCTCATAATGCAGTACATATCTGGCTTCTTATTTACCTTGTCATCCTTCTTACCACCTCCAGGACCATGACCACCACTCTGACTTTGACCCTGAAAGAAAGGGGAGGAAAAAAAAAAAAAAAAATCAGACACAAATATAAATTCAGAATATGGTCACTTCAAAAGACTACCCATCTTACTGTCCTATGATTCTGAAACACATACACACTCCCCTCATTTTAACACTTGTGAAAGCAAGATGTACCTTGCAGCTAATGTGTGTATTTAGTGTAGAAGAGATTATATATAACTGATTACATCTTAGGATCAAGAACAGCTCTATTATGAAGTAGACATAGCTAAGGAGGCTGAGGTTCTAAGAATATCCCCCCCCGAGTGGAAGGTACAGAGCCTGACATTTAACATAAAACTACAAGACTGAGGCTACCAGTATATTTCAAAAAATTGAGCTATGAGAACCGTCATTGTACATATTCAATAATCATTAACTCTTTAGGGAGATCACACCAGGCTCCAAAAGAAGATTCCTTTCAGCAACAACGTATCTCCTCCCATCCCTGAAGCCTGGGACCTCGCAGGCAGGACTTTTTTCTCAATCTGAAAAGTTAAACCACCTGAAGGTGTTAAGAATTTATAAAAAGCTCAGTGGGATTTCTGCTCTTAAAACAGATCCTTCATTAACAGGAAAATGCTTAACACAGAGCAAACCTTAGAAATGGTGTCATTTTAAACATGAGTAACAGTGAACTTACTAAGAGGGGTTTGTCAGCCCCCTCAGATCACTTTCACGTAGGCACCTTTGAAATTAGTATACCAACAGCTTCCTTATCAAGACAAAATAACTATAATCGTGGTTACCCAAGTTAATGTCAAATGTATTTCATCACCTGCAAGGTTCTTTAAAAAAAACCTTTGTGCTTTAATTCTCAAGAAGGGCTTGGAGAGATTCTAGATAACATAGTTATGCTGAAACAGGCTGTCCAAGTTACAGGCCTTTATTACGTACACTTTCTAAGGAACCTGCTAGTGATTGGGGCAGCTAATGTTTATGGGATCCTTACTATGTGCCCAACTCTGTATTATCTCATTAATTTTATACTTCACTATCTCATTATTTCCACACAATCTTCCCAAGGTAAAGTTCATTATTTCCTCTTTTATAGGTGAGGAACTGCAACAAGCCTGAGAACACAGGCTGTGGAATTAAGATGAATCCAAGTTTGAATTCTGGCTTTATCACTATAGGCTATGTGGCTTTGGATAAATCAGGTCATCTCCTTGAGCTCTGGTGTCCTTCAGTGGAAAGCAAAGGTGATACTAGCTCCCATCTGTAGCTGAAAATGAAGCAACACATGCAAACCACTTACCAATTACACAAATTAAGTTTTCTCTAATGTACTATTACTGGTGAAATAAGGAAGGGTAGAGACAGGACTTTAATTATCAGTCTGGCTACAAAACCATCCAAATCCATTCTGGTTCCATTCTTCACTCTCTTTTGCCTTTCTCTAATCTCCATCTCTCCAACTCTGTTTCGGTCTGGGTCATAATCTCTTACTTGGAAGCAAGCCTCCCAACCGAGATCTCTGGGTCCAGTTTCTCTTCTCACCAATCCAGTTATTCATTACTTTCTAAAACAGCTAGTATGCATGGTGGTACACGCCTATACTTTCAGCACTCAGGAGGCTGAGCCAGGAGGACTGCTGTGAGTTTGAGGCCAGCCTGGGCTACACAGCGAGTCCATCTCAAAAAACCAAAGAGCAAAACAAAACAACCGAACCAAAACACAAACACCTGACCCTTTGCATCACACACTGTCACCTGCTCCCTGGCCTCTATGGGGTAATGTCCAAACTCTTCAGTTTGGCATGCCTGGTCCTTGCCAAACTGCCTATCCCTAGCTTTTCTAGATTTATACCGGTACCTTTTGTGAGATCCTACAAGTCTGGCTCCAATGGGGGACATTTGCCTGAATTGGTCCCAAACTCCATCTTTGGGACATTTTACATGTTTCTCGGTCTCAAATAGCCCCTACTACGTGCTAAACATTCTTGGGAGTATTATCCCATCCTAGTCAACTCTTACAAAAACTATAACATTACTGTCATTACCTCCACTTTACAGATAAGGAAACCAAGACCCTGAGAGATTAAGTAACTTGGCTACTGTCACAAAGCTTGTCCGGCATGGAGCCAGGAACAGTCGGGTCTGCTAATCAACAGAATCTAGGTATCTTTCTATCAGAAAAAACTGACAAGAGCTCATGCTCCACCACAGCCACCCTCTTTAGCGAGATGAGGATACTCCAGGGACTGTTCGAATAACGACAAAATGCTGGAAAAGTACCTGCCACATACTCAGAATACTACCCCGAAGTCCTCAGAAGACCTCTATGTGGTTTGACCTTCTCGTTGCTCATGATTTCGGGCTAAACACAGTCCGACCTCTGGTCCTTTGCACTTGCTGATCCTTCTGCCCGGCCCACGTTTCCCTCTGATGTTTGCACGGGTTACCCCCTCAATTTAGGCTCCTGTTCAACTTTCACCCTCAAGGGTCCTCCTGACACCTTATCGAAAATAGCTACCCTCCCCATCTCATCCCTTTCTATAAAACAGCCAATACAACGACGGCCAACCCAGGCCTACCCTGCTAACACACTTCTGTTTACTGTCCGCCTTCTCTAGAAAGGAAGCGCCACGAAGGCAGGAGCATCATCCATCCTGCTCCCCACCCCCTCATCCTAAACTGCCTAGAACAGACCCTAGCCAAAAAAAGCAAAGCAAGACCTCGATTGTTCAGCGAACTAATGCATAAATGCTGGCTGTTTTTATTACTCATGCACCGCGGCCCCCAACACCCAGCGCCGACTGTCATAAAGCGTCCGCCTTCGCCGCCTCCTTCAAATGCTCCAGCCCCCACCTCGGCCGGGGCGAGCCCCTCTGCCCCGCTCGCTCAGCCCTTCGCTTGACCCGCTCAGAAAACACCTGCCCGGGTCCTCGAGGGGACGCCCGCGCTGGTCTGCGGAGCCCAGGTCGGCGGAGCAGCAAAGCTAGCCAGCTGGCCGGCTCCACCGTCGCCCGCACCGGGAGCCTCCGTGCCGAGCCCCCGGCCAGGCCAGCAGGTCGGACCCGGCCCTCCGTGGACCTGAGCGCCATCTCCGGGAGCCTCCGCTCGCCGGGGAGACCGGGCCCACGGAAGCGGAGAGAGGGGACCGACCTCCTCGGATAGCCGCCTGGTTCTCTCGCCTCGGGCCGCTCCGGCCACTTAGTACCGTGACCAGCAGCTGAAAACCTTAGTCACTCACCATCTTGCCTCGGCCGCTCTAGGCGCCGCTGCCGGAAGTGCATTCCCCACAGTGGCACGTCAGAGACGGAAGAGACTGACGAACACTACGGTAGCCGAAAGGGACCAAATCTACACGGATAAACTTGTGCCCAAGATGATTGTGCGGTTCGGTTGACACTGCGTTGTAACACAATGTGAATCCTAGAAATATTTTAATTGAAAAAAATTTAACGAGCTTATTAAGTTTTGCCAATAACTTAATGAGTTTAACTGTCAACGAACGGAAACAATTGCGATATAAAATATAAAAATATTATTTACATTATGTTAAAATCATAACTGGAAAGAAATTACAACTCCAAAAACTGGATTGACATTTGGAATTGCTAAATTGACATACATCTTTGCCCAAACACGTTCTCCTTTGTTTTCTGGAATTAACTTGCACACTTGAGGGTATCTGTGTAATGAGTTGTCTAAACCCGTTTTCTTCTGACAACTGTCGACTTGTGTCGAATGTTCTAAAATTCCTCATCTTGAATTACTTGGTAAAGATCACCATTTCCTACATCCACCTGGACTCAGTGATCCTATCTGTGTCTGGAAACTTCCATCAGCAGGTGCTCAAAATACTGTGGTTAATTTAGGGATTTTAGTTGTGAAACACTAAAAAGATTTCACTTATTTCACACACAATACATACACTCCTTCCTGTCTATCATTGCTAAAACACTTAATAAGACAGACTTTTGAGACCAAGACATGTTTGAAATAAAGGATTTATTGAGTTTAGGATGCTGGCCAAAGGTAAAAGGACCAATCGTAAGATAAATTCTCTACCTCACCAGCAGCATGTACAGGTGGCAGTTGGAAAATGCCCACCAGACTGAAGGAGCCAGGGTGTTTTAGAATGAAATTCTGGGGAGAATAAACATAACTCATTTACGTTGAGCCTACATTGGCTGAAGATAAGAGGGGCAGGAAAAGCCCTAGGATAGGAAGTTCAACCACAAAGAGAAGTTTTTGCTGCTTCTTGGTTGGTTGGTTCTAAAAGTAGAAGTACTGTGGCCTTGACAGGTGATCTTCAGCATGTAAGAAAAGAATATAGAGGTGTTTGTTTGTTTGGTTTGGTTTTTGCAGTACTTGTGGATTGAACTCAGAGCCTTCAATGAGCTACATCCCCAGCCCTTTTTTTTTTTTTTTTTTTCCCCAGACAGAATCTCACTGAGTTGCCCAGGCTGGGCTGCAACTTGAAATCCTCTTGCCCCAATCTTCCAGACTGCTGGGATTACAGGCACGTGCCACCATGCCCACCTGGGACTGTTTTTTTAGTGTGTCGATGTAGCTTGAAGTTGTGAGTTAGAATGAATTTCTCTTACCTATATGTTTTTGGTCTTCATTCTTTGGTCTGTAACAATTTGTGACATCTCAGGATTCTTTCTTTCTTTCTTTTTTTTTTTTTTTGTACTGGAAATCAAACTCTGGATCTCATGCTTGCTAGGCAGGCGCTGTGCTACTGAGCTATATCCCCGGCCCCGTCTCAGGATTCTTATCACACTGCAACAGGAACTCTTGCCCGTGTCAACCTCCACTAACAAATCTGGTGTCTAGTCTACATGATACATGAAATCGAATGGCAGGACAGGGGAAAGACGGCCACCCCTTTGCAGATGCTGAAGGTCAAGCCAGTGTTGCACAGGGTGACCAGGTGGTCTGTGTATAACCAAAGAACTGCACACTGGGCTCCTAAGATGCCACCACAAAGAGATGGCAGCCAAAATGTAAGATTTAAATTCCAGAGGACCTACCACAGGTGGCAGTGCCTTCGCGAACAGCAAACCTGCTCATCTCTTTTCTTCCTGTGGCTGACACTCTTGATGCTCTCCACCAGGGACAGCCACCCCTGGAGGTCTCCCTCTTTCCCACATGCAACTTCCAACCTTCCTTAGTGTCAAGTGCCCAGCAGTCTTCCTAACCTCTCCTTGCTCTCTCCTGGCTGTTCATGACGTAAATATGCTTAGCTTTTCTGTTCTTTTTCATTTTCTCTACCTTATATCGGTTCCCTGGATTCTCTTAAGAGAGGAGACCCAAGGACTGACCTGGCCAGGAGGTGTCCTTCTGTCTTAGGATGGTAGGGCTGGGAGAGATTATAAATAGCCATCTTTCTTACATGTGGAATTAATGGTTTTTTTTTAAATTTGCCTAGCCTCTCTTTCAAATATGCAGGAATTTAAACACAGTATTGAATCTCATGCTTTGCCGATAATGTATAAATGTCTTATTAATGTATATAATTGTATGTGTGTTTATGCATATGCTTGTGCTTGAGTGACTGTGTGTGTGTGTAAGTGCGTGTGTGCACATGTGTGCATATCTATTTTTCTTCCTGTGCCTCTGTAGCCCCACACTTGTACTATGTATATAGAGTCACCTGCAGCATAATGTTTTGGTCAATGACAGATGGAGGATAGGATGTGAGTCCCTTAAGAGTATATTGCCGGGCCGGTGAGATGGCTCAGCGGCGTAAGCGCCTGCGTTGCAAGCGCGAAGGCCCGAGTTCGACTCCCGGATCCCACATACGAAAAAGGGGCCGGTGATATCGCTCAGCGGCACGGGTGCCTGTTGGCGCGCGAGGTCCTGAGGTCGTCCCCCCGGTACCCACAAAAAAAAAAAAAAAAAAAAAAAAAAGAGTATATTGCCTAGTGACATCATAGACATCTGAGTCTGTGTAAGTGCACTTGATGAGATTCCCACCTGAATCACCTAATGACACATTTCCCAGAATGCATCTCTGTCAGTAAGCAACATGTGACTGGACATGTTGTCCTAGAGGTGCCCAAACTGAACTCAGTGTCTTCCCTAAGGATCCATTCAACATCACAGATAATCTCTTCTGGCTAATGTCACCATACAGAGACCCAAGCCAGGAACCTCTCATTCTCCCTCTCCCTACCCATCCCCAGTCAGTTCTTGTCATTTACCTTTGTCACACTTCAACATTTACTTCTTCCGTCAATGCCTGGTTCAGACCTCTTTATCCTGCCTCAAGGTTCATGAAGCAAATAATTTCGGAGTGCTCTAGCCTCTCCTCAAGGGCCCGGGGATACTGCAGTAAACAGGTAGACAAAAATCCTTTCTCTAGTGGATTTTATAATGAACAAGTAAATATAGAAGTGAAATATATAATATGTCACGTGCCAATAAATACCACAGGGAAAATTAAACAGGTTAAGGAGTATGTGGTAGTGTATGTGTGGGGGGTGATTCTAACTTTAAATAGAATAGTACTTGAGCAAAAACCTTAAGGATGAGGAGTGAAATAGTTAGACAGGGGAAGAGCTTTCTAGATAGAGGGACCAGGCAGTGCAAAGGCCCTGAGGTAGGAGCTGTCAGGGATAGAAACTAGAGACCTCATGTAGTGAAGTCAGAAGAAGACATAACTTCCAGTGGAAGCTAGTGGGTTGGAGATGAAAAAATAACCCAGCAATGAGAAGAGCAGATTTGGCACCAGACTACCTTGGCCTGAGTCTGGACTCCTTCACTTACTAGCTGTATCGGTTCCCTATTGCAGCTGTAAAAATTGACCACAAATTTATTTATTTATTTACTTTTTATTTTAAAGAGGAAAAAAATAGAACAAAATTTCAAAACAACATAATAAGAGGGTAACAATGGTTAATACGTTGCATAATATTATCTTTAAATTAGTTACTCAGGGTACAAGATATCGGCATTCAATTGTCCAAACAATATTAGCACAAACCTTTCTTTTCAATGAAGAGAAATTAGTAATGTATCTATCCTAACTATCTTTTACATATATATATATATATTTTTTTTTTTTTGCTTTTCAATTCCTTCTTTTCTTCATTCCCCCATCCCAGTTTCTCTTTCCTTTTGAACAGTTTCTTCCCATTTTGCAATATCTATTGTACATTTTGGATCTTATTTACTCTTTCAGCTTCTTACACTAGGGAGACAATACGATGTTTACACATGTGTGTCTGGTTTATCTGACTTATGAGTATGGTCTCCAGTTGCATCCATTTACCTATAAAAGTCTCCAGTTTATCCTTCTTTATGGTTGAGTAGTGCTCCATTGTATAAAAATACATCTTTTTTATCCATTCCTTGGTTGATGGGCATTTGGGTTGTTTCCAAGATCTAGCTATTACAAATTGCACTGCTATAAACATGGGTGCACATATATCACTGTGGTATGATGTTTTTAATTCTTCTGGGAAGATACCCAGAAGGGGAGTAGCTGGGTCAAATGAGACCTCCAATCCTAGTTTTTTGAGGAGTCTCCACGCTGATTTCCACAGTGGTTGCACCAGTCTACACTTCCATCAACAGTGGAGAAGTGTGCCTTTTCCCCACAGCCCCTCCAGCATTTGTTATTGGTTGATTTCTTGATAATAGCCATTCTTTCTGGGGTGAGATGGAATCTCAGCGTTGTTTTAATTTGCATCTCTTGAATGACCAGTGATGTTGAACATTTTTACATATATTTATTTGCCATTTGTATTTCTTCATCTGAGAAGTGTGCATTCATCTCAGATGCCCATTTTTGGATTGGGTCTTTAAATTTGGGAGGTCTGATTTTTTTGAGTTCTTTATATGTTCTCAATAGTAATCCTTTGTCTGAGGAACAGCTGGCAAACATTTTTTCCCACATTGTGTGTTGTCTCTTCACTCTGTTGGTGGTTTCTCTTGCTGTGCAAAAGCTTTTTAATGAGATCCCAGTTGTTGATTCTTTGTGAGAGTTCCTGTGCGATTGGAGTTTTATTCATAAAGTCTTTGCTTACACCAGTGTCTTCAAGAGTTTTACCCATTCTATCTTTCAGCATATTTAATGTTTCTGTTTTAATATTTGGATCTTTGATGCATTTCGAATTTAGTGTAGTGCATGGTGAAAGATATGGGTCTAATTTTAATCTTTGGCATGTGCAGAGCCAGTTTTCCCAGCACCATTTATTAAAGAGGCTATCTTCCTTCCAGTGAATGTGTTTGGCACCTTTGTCAAAGATAAGGTGGCTTAGTCTGGAGTTGTTTCAGCATCTTCTAATCTGTTCCATTGATCTTTAGGTCTGTTTTTTTGCCAATACCTCTCTGTTTTTATCACAGTAGCTTTATAGTACAATTTCAAGTCAGGGATTGTGATGCTCCCTGCCTTGCCTTTGTTGCCCAGAATTGCCTTTTCTATTCTAGGTCTCTTCCGGTTCCAAATGCATTTTAGGATTGTTTTTTCTAATTCTGTGAGATATGCTGTTGGACTTTTGACTGGAATTGCATTAAATCTGTGTAACAATTTTGGAAGTATGGCCATTTTCACTATATTAGTTCTTCCTCCCCAAGAGCAAGGGATATCTTTCCATTTTCTGATATCCTCTTCAATCTCATTTTTCAGAGTACTGTAGTTTTCAATGTAGAGGTCTTTTAGATCCGTTGTTAGATTGATTCCTAGATATTTCATTTTTATGGATGCTATTGTGAAAGGTGTTATGCTAATTTCTCTTTCAGTGAGTTTGTTATTCGTGTACAGGAAGGCTATTGATTTTTGAGTGTTGACTTTGTATCCAGCTACACTACTGAATTTGCTTATTAAGTGTAGCAGTTTTTTAGTGGAGTTTTTGGGGTCTTCTATGTAGAGTATCATGTTATCTGCAAATAATGATAATTTAACTTTTTCCTTTCCTATTGTTATTCCTTTTATTCCTTTCCCTTGTCTAATTTCTGTGGCTAAAGTTTCCAGGACTATGTTGAATAAGAGTGGAGATAGTGGACATCCCTATCTTGTTTCTGATTTTAGAAAGCTTTCAGTTTTTGTCTTTAGTATGATATTGGCCATTGGTTTGTCATAGATGGCTTTTATCAGATTGAGATAAAGACCATCTATTCCAATTTCCTGTAGGGTTTTTTTTTTTTATCATGAATGGGTGCTGGACTTCATCAAAAGCTTTTTCTGCATCTATTGAGACGATCATGTGATTTTTGTCCTTGGCTCTGTTAATATGGTATATTACACATTGATTTACATATGTTGAACCATCCCTGCATCCCTGGGATGAATCCAACTTGGTCATGGTGTATAATCTTGATGATTTGCTGCATTCTGTCTGCCAGTATCTTACTGAGGATTTTTGCATCTATGTTCATTAGGGAGATTGGCCTGTAGCTCTTTCTTGGTTGGGTCCTTCTCTGGTTTTGGTATCAGGGTAATGCTTCCAGGAATGAATTTGGGAGTACTTCTTCCCTTTCAATTTCATTAAAGAGTTCGAGAAGTAGTTGTGTTAGGTCTTCTCTAAATTTCTTGTAGAATTCAGCAGTGAATCCATCAGGGCCTGAGCTTTTCTTTGTTGGGAGGTTTTTAATTACATCTTTGATTTCATTGATTGATATTGGTTTATTTAGAATTTTTATTTCTTCTTGGTTCAGCTTTGATAATTCATGTGTATCTAGGAATCTGTCCATTTCTTCTGCATTTTCCTTCTTATTACAATGCAAGTTTTCAAAGTAAGTGTAGATGATCTTCTGGATTTCTGCAGGATCTGTTGTGATTTCACCCTTTTCATTCCTAATTGCATGGATTTGAGTCTTTTCTTTCCTTTTTGTGATAATGTTGGATAAGAGTTTGTAGATTTTATTTATTCTTTCAAAGAACCAACTCTTTGATTCATTGATTCTTTGCATTGTTTTTTTAGTCTCCAATGCATTAATTTCTGCTCTGATCTTTATAATTTCCTCCCTTGTATGAACTTTTGGCTTAGCCTGCTCTTCTTTTACTAGAAGTTTGAGGTTTGCAATTAAGTTGTTTGCACTTGCTCTGTTTTCCTGATATGGGTATTTACTGCTATAAATTTCCCTCTTAGGACTGCTTTCATTATGTCTCGTAAGTTCTGGTATGTTGTACTATCATTATCATTGAATAGTAGAAACTGTCTAATTTCTTCTTTAATTTTATCTGTGACCCATTGGTTGTTCAGGAGGGTGCTATTGAATTTCCATGTGTTTAGGAAGTTCTTGTGGTTTCTTTCACTATTGATTTCCAATTTCATTGCACTATGGTCTGATAATATGCATGGGATAATTTCAATGCCTTTGCATTTACTTAAGCAGGTTCTATGAGCTAGTATGTTGACCACAAATTTAGTGGCTTGAAAGCACACAGATTTACTTTCTTAAGGTTGTGTAGGTTAGAAGTCCCACTCAGATGTCACTGGTCTAAAATCAGCACCACAGGCCTGTGTTCTTTTCAGAGGCGCTTCCACTTCCACACCATCTGCAGCCTCTAGGGGTCGCTTGCGTGCCTTTCTTGGGGCCCACTTTTTCTACCTTCAAAGCCAATGTCGCCCTCCCTGACCCTGCCTTTGCCGTCATAGCGCCTTCTCTCTTGCCTCACTTGTCCACTTTTGAGGACCCTGGTGATCCTGTTCAGCCCACTCATGCAACCTGTGATATCTCCCTCTTGAAGGTCAGTTGATGATCACCTGTAATTTCATCTGCAACTCCCATCTGCTCTTGGTAGGAAAGCTAACATGCACTTTCGAGGGATTAGGATCTGGCTATCTTTGGGGGAGGCCTTATTCCAGTCATTCTGTGCCTCAGTTTCCTCCTATGTCAAACATTACCCTTCGCCTGCTCCTGCATGCACTGCATCACGTCAGCAGGTAGCTCTGATAGGAGGATGGAGGGTGGAGAAGGAAGAAAGAGCAGGATTTCTACATGGTTGGCCTTGGGCACCTGGGCAGCAGCCTTGTGTCCCCTGTGGCTCTGGCTTGCTTGGAGTGACAGGCCGTGCGTGCGAGGCAACAAACCTCTCTTCCTGCTGGCCTAATCTTGGGCTGGTTCCATTTGCACTCATTCCTTGTCACCTGCCCTAAGTAACCCCAGTTGCGGATGCTCTGAGTGGCTCCTGATGCCCTGGCCCAGGCTGGCTGATGCAGCAGCTTCAAGGAGGGCAGAGTTGAGTCCCAGCATCCTCAGTGCCAGAAGCCACCACAGAGCTCCTCTAGCTAGGCACGGTGTTGGTTGAATTGATTTGGTGGCCAAAAGGGTTCAAAGCTATGAAAGCTCATAAATCAGGTGAGAACAGTGGAGGGCCTCGTTTGAGGAGGGGTGCTGTTTGGCCGAAGTCCAGCTGTGGAGAAATGTCACCAAGCCTTGCAGAGATATGGGGTGGGAGTGAGGGGCAGGATTCTCAGGCCCAAGCCCAGTTCTGGTTGTGGGACTTTGGCAAGAGCAGAAACCCAGCTCATTCTCAGTTTTATCGTCTGTGTAATGGGATAATGGCCCAGGGGAGAAGGACAATACACTATTTTCTGATGTTCAGTGGGATTTTGCAAAAGTAGATGGAAAGGTGGCTGAGATAGGATGGAGACCAAAGGTGGACAGAAGTCTTGTTTTGGGGGCCAGGGTTTGCCCTGCTCAGCAACCCTCTTCTAACCTCAAAAGGCAGCTTCCGAGCCAGGCGTGGTAGTGCACTCCTGTAACCCCAGCACTAGGGAGGCCGAGGCAAGAAGATCACCAAGAGTTGAGGCCAGCCGGTACTACACAGTGAGACCCCGTCTCAAAAAACCAAAACCAACTAAATGAACAAAAGACAAAAAAGGCAGCTTCTGGGCTGCCTTCCAGAGACAGTGATGTTACAGGACAAAGCGGGGCCCTGGCACCTGCATTTTAAACAAACATCTTCAGCAATGCCCAGGTTTGTGACCCAGAGGTCTGGGCAGGGGTCTGCGAAGCACAGTAGATGCCTCCTGGAGGCCTGAGGGTCCGTGGGGGGTGTTGGAAGAAGCCATCAAAACGTCTTTTCATGGGATTCTTTGTTTTGTTTTGTTTTGGTGCTGGCATCAAACTCGGGGCTGCACGCGTGCTCCGCACTCTACCACTGAGCAACATCCTGAGTTCCCAGAACTTTTGTTGGGAGGAAGGCAGGGCGGCGAGAGGTTGACCAGTGGGTGCTGGGTTGTCGCTGGATAGGAACACGAAGTGCTGGTGTGCCGAAGACAGCAATTATATGCTGTGCATTTCAGAAAGCTAAGAGAAAGGACTCTGAGTGTTTTCCCCATAAAGAAATGGCTGTTCGAGGAGACAGAGGTGCTTTACCTGATTGAAGCATCATACAACGTATCCGTGTGTTGAAACATCACAAGGTACCCATTAATATGTGTGATTTTTATGTTTTTATGTATTGGTTGAATAAAGCATAAAAAATAAAATAAAAATATCAACAAATAGGCAGTCAGTCCATGTCTGAGAACATGGCCCCCACTGCCAGGTCTCTTTCCTAGTTTTGTCACCAGTGAGCTGTGTCGTCTCAGGTAGGTCATTCGGCCCCTTTTGCTTCTATATTGTCATTTGTGAACAGGGACCTTAATGGTTGCTTCTTCATAGTGTCGTGGTTTGAGGATTAATGTAAAGTGCTTAGAACAATCCCCAGCATTGGGTAATTACTGTAACCAGCCATCATCATTATTATTATTATTATTATTATTATTATTATTATTATAGTATACAAATTCTTACTGATTCCCTTATTCTGTGCACTAATTGATTGGTCCCATAGCCCAACAAAATTTAGAATCTATTGGTAGAGAGGAACAGGGATCTTCAAACATGTTTCTCTTGTGCATCCACAAAAATATTTTGCAAAATTATGCATTCCTTGACATGCTTCAAAGTTAGCACCTAAATTTCATTAGAAGCTTAAATAGCTTCAAATGATTCATTTGCCAGAGAATTGTGGGTATGGACTTATACAAACTATGGTCGGAACATATGGTGAATGTTTAAATAAAAATAAATTTATTGCCATGACACATTGCCATGAAACCCCCTCAAAACTCCTCCCCCTCACTTTGAACACACTTATCTGTCATTCTTGCCACTTTCTGAAGAGTTCTGAAGTCCTCTTTCGTGAGAGTCTTCAGTTGTGCTATCGTGGCTGCTTCAATGTCCAGAATCAATTCAAAACAGTATTTCGTGCTTATTTTTCCTGTGGGGGTGAGCCAGAAGTTGCAGTGCCAGCTCTGGTGAATAAGGTGGGTGAGGACACACCGTGGCGTCTTTATGAGCCCACCTTTCCATTGGATGGCACTCAACAGCAGCATTCACTGTATTTTTACCACACCTCATAAAAACATGAAAGAAGACTTCCAGCACTGCTTCAGAAAGTGGCAAAAAGGATGGAATAAGTGTGTGCAAAGAGAGGAGGAGGCATTGCTGAGCATGGTGGCACATGTCTGTAATCCCAGCACTCAGGAGGCTGAGGCAGGGGGATTGCTGCAAGTTCAAGGCCAACGTGGGCTACATAGTGAGTTTAAGGCTAGCCTAAGATACATAGAGAGACTCCGTCTCAAAAAACACAAAGCAGAACAAAAACCAACAAAGCAAAGAGGAATATTTTGAGGGGAGTTAATGGCAATGTCTTTTTAAAAATTTAAACATTCATTGTATATTTTGATCACACCACATACACACAAAATGATGGAATCTAACTATCATGATAGTTTGATATCATACCCTTAAAAATTCTTTACACATGCTCTTCCCTAACTTTGAAATTTGTCTCCTTTTTTCTCCTTGAAATTAATAGTTTTACCCCACTTCTCGCACATAATTTTATCCTAATGTCATGCATTTTTACACTTGAGAATGTTTTATTGATCAACCTCTCATAAATTTCTGCAAAAATTCTATACCAATAAAATTTTTTTAATGCATTTTATTTTCTGCAGCTGTGCTAGAATATTTCTGGATTTTGAGTTGTCTATTATGATTAGTACACACTTGATCAAAATGATACAGTATATTGGAGTATGTGATAAGTTCATTTTTGAGAATTAAAATGTAAACCTTTATTGGAAATGCATTTCATAATGAGCTTCATCTATCTATGGGTGACTATGACATTATCAAACGAAACAGACATCAGTGCCAATTCTATTCTTATTCCTTATTTTTATAGGTGTTGGGCTGAGACATCCTCATATAAATGGGAAAGGAAAGAATTTTGTAATAAAAGTGTCACTCCATTCTTTTAAAGCCTCCTGTATCATAAAGCAAAGCCACAGGGTGACTTCTCATAAAAATCTATTATTCATAACCTGGGTTACGTCTTTCTTCAACACGATTACAAAGAACTAGAACATTTCAGACATGCAAAATGGCTTGTTTGCCAGGCACCAGGGCTATTCTTTCTTAGCTTCTGTGAAACTCTCCCAAAAGGCTCAACTACATCTTAACAAATAGGAAGAATTTTACCTACGAACTCCTCTCAGAGTTCAAACTGAAAGCCTGAAAAGGGGCTAGGAAAATTTTACTATCATTAATTTCATCATACCTTTAGAAATACAGATTTTTAATAAGGTGTTTTTATTATATAACCTGCCTCAAATATATTTTGAGCCCTGAAGTATGATAATCAAAATTAAACCTCAGCTTTAGCGATCAGGCTGCGTTCCTGCCCATGTATCCTGTGGTTGGCGAGCGAAGAATGACATTTTCAGTGTGTCGACAGGTGCATGCAGTTCAGCTACTTGCCAGCAGAGGACGCCGCGTGACCATATACGTACTGCCCAGTGGCCTTTCCTCCGCTGGGCCGAGGGTCTCTGCGCTTGGGTTCCAAAATGCGGACCCTGGATGTTTTCCACCCATACTCCTTGCTCACCCAGACCCACGGCCCGCCGAGCAGCCTGCTCAAACCCTACCTCAACCTTGGCTTCTGGAATCCACTCTCTGGTTCACCCTCCACGCCGGGCCATCTGGTCCACCACACATGTTGCAGGGGGACAGACCTTGTCTGAGTTCCCCCTGATGCGGGGACCAGACTGCTCCTTCATCACTGGGCCCAGTCCCCCCCCCTTCTAGCTTCCATCCTCCTTGGGCTCCAGACCCCAAGAGAGGAGCTAAAGGTTGAGTGGGAGACTTCATTTTAGAGATGAGAAATTAGGGCTTAGAGATGTTATGGCTTTCAAGACCATACAGCTGGTAAATCAGGCCTAACTCAGACATTCTGCTCTGAGTGTGGTGTTGAGCCCCAACTTGGGTGTTTTGTTTTCTTTTTTCCCTTTTTTTTTTAATATGTGGGTACCGAGAGTCAAACACAGGACCTTGCGCTTGACAGGCAGGTGCTTATGCCGCTGAGCTATATCACCGGCCCTTTTTTCCCTTTTTGTCCCAAGAAAAATTCAGCCAGACATGGTGGCACATGCCTGTAATCCCAGCATTTGGGAGGCTGAGGCAGGAGGACTGCAGCAAGTTCAAGGTTAGATTAGCCTACATAACGAGTTCAAGATCAGCCTGAGCTACAAACCCTGTCTCAAACAAAAACAAAAACATACAAAAAACCAGAAAGAATGAAAAGAAAAATCCAAAATTTTAGGACTGGGATGTGCTTTAAGGGCACATTTAACAATCGCCCATCCAGTTGTTCAATGCCTCAGTCAGCCCTGTGAGCCCCTGGGATCTCTGTGAGGGGACAGCTCTGCCTGGCTTCCTCCTACTTAACTTTCAGTCCTCAGCTTAAACACTGTGGGGCCCAGCACAGCTCCAGAGCTGGCCTAGGAGGATTATTTTAAGCCTGAGTCACTTGAGAATCAACAGATGCAGAAAGAAGCCATCTTGGAACTTCCGTTATCTGACAGAACACAACTCTGGGAACATGAACCTGTCAGAAATTCCCTTTCCATGGTGAGTCTGCTCCCAGGAGTAAGGCCAAGAGTTGTCCTCCTCTTCTAGGAGACAGGCTGAAGGCAAAGCCCTCCCTGGGAGTCATGGCCATGAAGACACCGGTAGGACTGCTAGCTCCTACAGGAACAGCCAAACGCCATCCTATCTCCTGTTTGTTCTCCTGAAAACTCATTTGTCTTTCCTGAGGAAACCGATTTGCTCTTCCCATAGAAGACTTCTCTCCCTTTCCTTTTCCCTACTACATTTAGTACACATACCTCTGACTAACCAGACAGCAAGGTAGCTGGCTCTTTGCTGGCTTCCTTATGCACTTGTGTAACATTTCCCCCCTTCTCAGTGTGTCTCAGGTCACTTTGATTTGTAGGCCTCCAGTACTGAACAGAAGTGGGCTGAGGAAAAGCTACTCCTCTTTAACCACACCGTCCACCCAGGACATCTCCCTGGCCCTCACAGCCCACCCTTACCATTGCCGAGTTATCTCACCCAATAACAATTATATTATTATTACTGAAAACAAAGGTTTACAATGAACCCTTAGATGCCGTCTTCTGGATTCATGTCTGTCCCTCCCCACTGTCTTCTGGTATCCCCGTTGCCCTATATCTCTGAATCCCTGTCCCTTTGCCTCTGGTGGGGCCTCTCTAGCTGCCTGTGGACGGAATGGGTGTCGCGCTCAGCTGTGGACAGCTCAGCTGTTCTCCGTGGCCTCTGGCCCAGTGAGGAGATATTTCAGCTGAAATAGTAGACTTCCATTCTTCTGACCCTGCTTGTCATATGTAACATTATTTTTCTAATTCTAGCAGTAACATATGTTCATTAAAGAGAATTTAAAAGCAGAAAAAAAGCACAAATAAGAAAACTCAAGCTGTTATTTTAGCAATCAGAGATCTCCCCAGTGAAGCCTTTTTTTCTATGCATAATAAATAATTAAGCAAAATTGGGACCATACTATTACCAGGTGTGATTAAAAATATGGTGAATGTTTAAATTTTTAAAAAATTTATTACAGTAAAAGACATATTGCCATTAATCCCCCTTGAAATACAGTACTCCCTCTTGCTTCAAACACACTTATCTCACCATTCTTGTCACTTTCTGAAGCAGTTCTGGAAGTCTTCTTTTGTGTCTTCACAAGATATGATCAAAATACAGCGAATGCTGCTGCCCAGTGCCGTCCAATGGAAAGACAGGCTTGTAAAAACATTATGGTGTGTCTTCATCTACCTTATTTAATGGATCTGGCACCACAGGATTTCTGGCTCTTCCCCAAAGTGAAAATAACCATGAAAAGTAAAAGCTTTGAATCAACTGAGGACGTCAAGACAGCCATGATAGCACAACTACAGACACTCATGAAAGAGGACTTCCAGAACTGCTTCATGAAGTGGCAAGAATGATGGGATAAGTGTGTTCAAAGCAAAGGGGTTTTGTATATACATATACATATACATATATATATATATATATATTTTTTTTTTAATGTGGGTACCAAGAGTCGAACTCAGGACCTTGCGCCTGCCAGGCAGGTGTTTATGCCGCTGAGCTATATCACCGGTGCAAAGGGGTTATATTTTGAGGGGGATTCATGGCCATGTGTTTTTTACTATAATAACAAAATTTTTAAACATTCGCTGTATTTTTCAATCACATCTCATTTAATATATTTCCCTTTTTACTTAAGTATTATAACCACATTATCATAACTATTTCCTCCATGTCATTAGCTACACTTTGAAAGAAATTTAATAATCACATATTATTTCTTTACATACATAAAAGACATGTAGAAGTCATCAAAATCAAAATGGAGTTGCTTGCGTCGATACTCACAACAACAAAAGTCAGTAAAGCCAGGAGGTTATGAAGAAACATTCTTAGGCGTGGTTGCTTGATAGTGACTCTCACAAAAGACTCAGCCAGAGTCACAAGCTCACCAAGGCCACTGTGGCCTTATCCAAAAAGTGCTTCTAACAGAACATCTGCCCAGCAATTGTCTGCTCAACCTCAAACTGACGCCAATCTTGTTATTAATCCTTGTGGCCAAGGATTATTGTTTCAAAATATCTGATACAATCCTCCTCGTTTTTGTCTTAAAATTTTTCTCCTTGTCTCCACTCTAAATAAATTCATGGTTTACTCTGGCATGCATAGTCCCATTACATTGTGCTGCTATCCCCAAATAAGTATTCTTTACAGTGTTCTTTCTAGAATCTCCATCTGACTTTTTTTTTAGATTGACATAACTTTGATAAGTTACTCAACCTCTTTGTGCCCCAGTTTCCTCATCTTTACAACTTGCATAAAAACAGCACTGACCTTGAGCTGTTCTGGTGATTAAGTGAGATAATGCAAGCAAAGCATTCAGCACAAACCCATTCTTATTCCTGCAGAGAGTGTGCAGAAATCTTGGTGCCCGTACTTAGTCACTTCTGGAGGACAAATTCCGAGAAGTAGAACAAATGGGTCAAAACTAGTGTTGACATATTGCATGGTGCCTTTAAGGCTAAACCAGGAGGAGCAGGAAGGAGTGGGTGGAAGTGTCCCAAGGCACCCGAGAACCGTGTCCAAAGGCCTCCAGGGCTTTGTCTTTGTTGTTCTACACCGCTGACCTGTTTGAGGATTCTCTCTCCCTGTGGCCTCTCTGATGTGCACACTGCCTTGTCCCTTCTCTTAGTCCCATCATCACCTGCAGCCACGGGGCCTTACCGGTCCCTCCTCCAAGTCCTCCACCTCGCGGCCTTCAGCCACAACTCTGCCACCTCTCTGCTAGCTTTGGCCTTTTGTTCCCCATTGGATTTTTTTTCTTATGGAGGTAAATTTTACATAAAGTACAAAAATAAGTACATAAAAATAAAAGTAAGAGCCAGACACATGCCTATAATCCCAGCACTCTGAGTGGCTGGGGCAGAAGGATTGTAAATTTGAGGCCAGCTTGGGAAACTTAGTGAGACTATTTCAAAATAAAAAACAAATAAAAATAAAAAGTGAATATTATATACATGCACACCCAGGTGCACCAACATACAATTAAGATATAAAACAGCACTCCAGAAATTCCCCTCTTGCACCTTCCTCATCTATGCTCACCCTATCTGGAAGCAAGCATTGACTTGCTTTTTATCACCATCATTTGTTTTATTTGTTCCAGAATTTCTTATCAGTGACTCAAATGGTGCACACCTTTTGGTATCTAGCTGCTTCCATTTAATGTACTTATTGACATGCATCTATGTTGTGTCAGTAATTATTACTATTATTATTATTATTTTTATCTATCTATCTATCTGGTGCTGGTATTGAACCTAGAGACAGTGGGTCCTGTAAGAAAGGGGACTGATGTTGCACCCCGTGGTCAGCCATGTGTGGGCACCAGGTGGCGGCACAGTGCAAGTGGCTTGGGTGGGAACTGGACACACCAGCCTGGAGCTCAGCTATCTACTGGAACAGAGGCCGGCCCCCGTCTCTTCCTGGCCGAGTATGGTGGGAACAGTTACAGTGACAGCTGGAAAGGGAGGGCAGCTAAGGGCAGCCTGCTCATCTGTCACTCATCATGGGACAAATGTATGCCACTACCAGCAGCTGGCTGGAGCCTTCGCTGGCTCTCAACCAAGAGGCTTTGTTGGAGCCCCAGCAAGGAGCGGGTCTGAGCGCTAGACCTCAGGGGTGGGACTAGAGTGTCACTATAGGTCATCTGGAGAATGCAAAGCCAGTATCAGGGGACAGAGCAGTGTGGAGGTCCCCACAGGGGTCTCTAAGAGCTCCCAAGTGCAGGAGCTGGCATTTTGGCCAATGGTGTCAGCCAAAGGAACAGGGAAAACAAATGTTAAGGCTTGGTTCCCCAAGCAAAGTGATGCCACCCATTGGAGAGCATTCGCCAGCATGAGGGGTGGTTTTGCTCTCATGCTGATTGGGGGCTGTGCCCTGGGCATGCCATGGACGGGGACACCGGGCCTCAGCGGTGTGCACTGTAGTCCTGCGTGACAGGAGCAGCCTGCAACGTCAGTGTGCTTTGCTGCAGAGGACCCAAGTCCCCGGCAACTTTGCCTCTTACCCCTCCTCCCCGAGCTGCAGGGTGGGAAAGGAGGGAGAGAGGAGAGAAAGGCTTCACCCCTTCCCCACTGTGGGGTCTGAGCCAGGAGGTGGCTGTGAGTTGGGGGGTGAAGGATGCTTTGGAGAGGGCTGGCCTTTTTAATCAGAGTGAGTCTTCTGGCAGCTTTTGATACTAGAAATGACCAGAACTGCTGGGATCTGCCTAAGGGGTGGGGAGGCGGATTCCTGAAAGCATAGGTGAAAGCGGCGGTTGGAAAGGATGGAAACCGTTTCTGGTTTGGACTCTTTCTGAATTTTCATAAACCAGTGCTCATTCATTCATTGACTCAGTAGTCACAGAGCGCCTGTCCCGGGCCAGGCCCTGGATCTTCTGCTAAACAGACAAAGCTCCTGTCATCATGGTGCCCTAGTTCTTTTGCATTTCACGCCCCTGTGCACGGTACACAGAGTTTCTGTATGTGGAGTTCTGGCTCTCCTCTTCCTGCTCTTGGAAATATCCTTCCAGACTCAGGCCAGGCGCCTCCTCCGGAAACCTTCCCGGCCCCCAGGAGCACCAGGAGCCCTCCCTTCTGTGCCCTCCTTCTGCCAACACCGGGCTGCCGTAATTAATGCTTGGCTCACGCATCAGCCCCCTCCTACCCTGGGTCACCACGTTATCCCCAGTGCCTCAATGGAAATGCACTGGATGATTAAGGGAGACTGCAACGTCCGCAAGTTCATCGGAAAAGTCCACATGATATTTCCCATTTTTTTTCAGCACTCCACACTTCAAGACCCTGCCCACGTCATCCCCTACCTTGAAGCCTGGGCCTCATGTTCTGCACCTGTGAAGTGGGCTTGCCCTCCCTACCTCCTCAGGTGGTGTGAGGACAGAATGGATGGGGTGAGTGGAGGCGGCTCCCCAGGGCTGGGTCCCTGGGCACAGAGGCATCAGGATGGAGCTAGGTTCTAGCCACAGCCCCGTGAGATTCCTGCTGAGTGTCTACTGATGGCTCCTGGCTCATCCACCACAAGGCAAAACCAGGACCGAGGCGCTTGTAGGTCTTCCGCTTCTATATTTAGGGGTGGACTCCTCAGAGGGGATGATGATGATGATGATGATGATGATGATGATGATGTGTTATCATCTTTCTAGTTGCTCCTCCCATAATTCCGGCTTTTCAGCCAAACTTGACCAGTCCTTGTTTCTTGTACCTGGCCTGGGATTTCCACCTCCCAGCTTTTGCTTATCCTTCTAATTCTGCCACTAGCTGTCTGTCTCAGTCACAGTCCCCATTGCTGATACCCGACACCTACGGCTTAAAGGAGGAGAGGTTTAGTTGAGCTCTGGAGTTTTAAAGGATTCAGGCCATAGCTAGCCGGCTCCAAGGCGGAGACAGCAGTGGAGAGTCTGGCAGAGGAGAGCTGCTCCGTCATGGTAGTCAGCAAGGGCTGGGAGCAGGGAGGGAGATGCACTCTTCCAGGTCACACCCCAGGGACCCGCCTCTTCTACCAGACCCACCTCCCAATATCACATTTAACTCTGAGCTCATCTGTGGATTAATCAACGGATGAATACAACGCCCCCATGACCCAATCACCTTCCGAAAGCCCCCCCTCCGAGGTTATGAGAGCTTTGGAGGTCATTCTTGATCTAAACCACGACACTGCTGAACTCCTATTTAACCCTCAAAATCCACTCAAACGCTACTTGTCAATAAAACTTTTTCTGGTCATCCCAGAAAGCTGTGCTCCTGCCCTCCTCTCTTAAGGCCTTTTGGCTCATTGATTAACTAAGGAGGTTGTGGCTTATCCCCTGTCTGAGCCTGCAGGGATCACATCTGTTTTGTGTCTGCTTCCTGGGACCTCCTTCCTGGGAAGCTCTGGTGGCTTCCATATGGGGGAAATGGAAGGGAGTTGAGGTCCTGAGGGGTCCTGGAAGGGTCCTGGGACCGCAGCTAAGTGGACCTCTTCTCCCTCAAATCCTCCTAGTCCTGGTACTACCCAAACTTGCCCATATCACACTGGCAGAGCCACCCACCGGTGTACCCCCGTGAATCCCCACCTGTCCCTAACACCCAGGAGACATCAGCTGAGTGTGGACGTAAGATTAGGCGCGGTTTGTTCACAGTGGTGTTTACCAAATGTCGAACGTGGCTTTCTCTGTCTTGGTGGAGAACTTCTCGATAGTGCACACTCCCTGGAGAAATGCAGCCAGTGACAAGTCCCCGTGGCATTTTAACAGCTGAAAAAGCAGCTGCCGGCAGGATTCCAGCCAGGCAGCTGCCAGCAGTGGATGGGCTAATTTGGGGAATCCAAATTGTACTATGAATAGTAACCCTCATCACCCAGGTGTGTCAGCTCCACCCAGGCAGAGAGGCATGCGACATTCGAGTCCTGGTCTCAAGGGTGGTGGGGAGCAGGGTGCAGGTGACAACACTCTGCAATCAGAGGGGTCTGGATCCAGGCTCCCCCACCCCAGCCCTGAGTGGTCACAGGACTTCGTGGCCGGACGTGTGCCCTCTGGGTGACATGAAGAACGTACGGAGCATCTACCGCATGCACAGCGCTGTGGCTGAGGAATTAGAAAACCTGCCTGATATTCGGGGGGCGACAGTCCACTTTGCCTCTCTGGACCTCATTCCTTCAACTGTGAAGTGGGGACAGTGACGGTTGCAATTTGTCGAGCACTTTTGTTGTGCCGGGGTCTAAGAGCTTCCCTGCTGTATCTTACCCAGTCCTCACAACTCTCTAATGTAAAAACTATAGAAGGAAAAGAAAAGATGAGGCTTAGGGCGTGCCCTGGGCTGGACGGTGTCCCTCCAACATTCACGAACCTCAGCAATGCAAACAGGGACACTGCAGGTCTCGGTTAATACTGGGTGGGTAAGTAGAGTGGGTGCTAACTCCAGCGTGACTGGAATCCTTATAAAAAGAGAATTTCTAGCTTCCCAAACTGTGAGAAAATACATTTCTATTGTTTTAAGGGGCCTGGTTTGTAGCTATTTGTGACAACAGCTTTAGGCAACAAAACAGAGAGGGTAAGGAAATTGCCCAAGTCACACCGCTGGGAAACAGACCCCCTGCAATTTCCAAGCAGATCCCACTTCCAGAGCCCTAGTGATGAGCAGTGAGTCTGTATAATGAGTCAGCCACGTTAGTCAGGGCCCGGAACAGCAGGAGCTGAAGTGCTGGCTGCTATTCCTGCTGCTGTTATTAATTCTGTATCATCCCGGACTCTCTCCCTCCTCTGCATCCTTCGTGGGATGATGGGGAGATCAGTAAGATAATGAACGCCTTGTAATCTTTCAAGACCCAGACAACTGAAAATTATATTATCATTAATGCCATCATCAGAGACAATGAAGTCGAGAATAATATAGCTAATATTGTTTCATAGTCCACCGAGGTGTGTTTAGTTGAAACAACACCAGTTTACCATTGTGAGGGGGGGAGGTGGGAAGCAAACACTCCTGTTGTTTTCTGGAGGGAATTTAAGATTTATTTGTGCTTCCTTTATGTCACCAAATCCTGCCAGGTACTGGGGAAGGAGGAGAGAATGGTCCCTAGTTCCCATTCTTCCTTGCAGCCACACCTTTCGCCACTGACTTTGTAGCACCCCTCACCTGCATGGGTGGCGTACACTTCCCTGCCTGTGACACTGGGTGGGCTACGTGGCACGTGCTGCTCAGTAGACCGCCATGGAAGCAATGCTGCTCCTAATCTTCCAGGTTTCTCCTGCCTACTTGTGCCTCTGTTACCACCATGAGAATGCCCTCAGCAGCTTGCTGATTCTGGAAGGACTGAGATACCTGGTGTGGAGCCCGTCCCCAGCTGCCGACTCGTGAGCTAATCAGTGCCACTCCTTGCATGCCTTTGAGGTTTGGGGATTGTTCGTTATGCAGTATTGCTGTAACAAAAGCAAATGGAGACAAATCCCAACGATCCTCCTTTATATCCAGATCCACAAATGACATCGTTACTTGGAGCTATGACACACAGTGGGACACAAACAGTGGAGAGGATGTGCCCTTGAACCTCCATGGAGACTTGGGGACTTTGAGGATGGTCACATGAATGACACCTACATGATTCTAGATAGCTGTCTCTGGTTTTCATCTCTAAAACGGGAATAAATCTATGTTCCCTTTAATATTGCTCTGAGTGTTTTTGTTACTGTTTTGGTTTTTTGAGACAATGTCTTGTTATGTAGCCCAGGCTGGCCTCGAACTCGTGATCCTCCTGCCTCAGTCTCACAAGTGCTGGGATTACAGTCATGGGCCACCAAGCCCAGCATTTTGAGTGCTGAACGAAGGAAAGTGTAGAAGAGGTTCTGGTACAGTCCCTGGGACAGAGAGGGTCTTATAAATGTGGGTTCCTTGGCAAGTGGTGGGGCTGGAGGTCTCAGAGTGATGCGGCGTCAGCCTGTGGGGATGGACCAGGCTCTCCACCTGCATTTGAGATATTTCCTGCTCTAAGGTGTGGGGCCCGAAGGCGGCGCTTTGCTTCCACACCCAGGTGCCCTCATTCAAGTCCTTTCAGCATCTGGGCTTCATCATGGTGCGGTGCCCTCTACTCAGGGTGCGAGTTTGCTCTGTGAGACACAGAGAGGGTAAAGAACGGGTAGGTTTTTGGGGCAGGGGCTGGGTTTGGGTTCCCAGTGCACCACTGAGGAAGGCAAGTTAATTGAGCTCTCTGGGTCTCTGCTTCCCCACCTGTGGTGCTGGGGTGCGGGTTAGATGTCATAATGTATGGACGTGTTTGGGACAGTGACACCGTGGGACAGACTAAGCCATCAGCTCTTTTGTTTTGGGGGCTTACCCTCGCACACCCAAACTCACCCCGGCCCCACCTGGGGAAGTAAAGGGGGGGTCTGAACGATGTTTTGATGCAATCACTCACCCTCCTCACCAGAATAATCTGTTAAAATGTTTCCGTGTGAATGAATAAGGAAAACTTGTGGTATTTACACACAATGGCGTATTACCTGGCCATAAAGAAAGATAAACTTGAGGCAGTCATAGGGAAATGGATGCACCATGAAACATAATGCTAAGTGAAATGCAGACATACAAGCTCAGATACTGCATGGTTCCTCTTAGACGATAAACGCCATCTCTCTCTCTGTCTCTGTCTCTCTAATCTTCTCCTGCACATGGGTCTGAGAGCTGAGGTGCACAGCACCTGTGCTTACTCCTCCCATCCACCTGCATGGGCTCCACCTGCTGCCCTCCTGCTCCACTCTGCCAGGGCCAATCCTGGGACGCTTCCTGGAGCTTTACCAGCTGCTGGAATGGAGCTCAGTCACAGCCTGCTCTGGGTCCTTCCTGCCATCTTCCTTAGGCTTTTGCTAAAGCGAGCAACCAGCCATGCAGCCATCGGTCCATCCAATACCCGTCCTTTTAAGCATATATCCTGTATAGCCTTCTTCCTATGTATATATCCATCCAAACATCCCATGTCTTCCTCCCTTCCTTCCTTCTTCTCTCCCTTCCTTCCTTCTGTCCTTCCTTCTTTCTTCCCTTGCTCCTTCTTCCCTTCCTCTCCCCTCCCTTTCCTTTCCCTCCCCTCCCCTCCCCTCCCCTTCCCTCCCTTCCCTTCCTTCTGTACTAAGGATGGAACCCAGGGGCACCCTACCATTGAGCTACAAACCTAGTGCTTTTTATTTTTTAAGACAGGGTCTCACTAAGTTGCCCTTGCTGCCCTTGACTTTGTGATCCTCCTGCCCCAGGCCTCCGAGCAGCTGGGATTACATGTGTGTGTCACCATGCCCGGCCCTGTGCCGGGTGCTGTGCTACACGCCAGGCACATAGCCTTAGCCAAGACAAAGCCCGCCCTGGCTGGAGCTCACATTCCTGTGGGGAGAGGCATAGAAGAGGTAAACCCATCAGTCCCTAATGTGAAGGTCAGCGAAGGGCAGAGCTAATCTGTTCATTCTCATCTCTTCCCAGCGTCGACAACAGCAGTAAGCGCTGCCATTGCATTAGCTCCTTGCATTACGACAGCAGCCCAGGAGGCTGTGCTGTCATCATCCCAAATGAGTGTATATACTTACAGCTGCAGAGAAGCCAAATAACTGACCCAGGGTCACACAGCTGGTAGTCCAGGCCTGGAGGAAATGCAAACAAGGTTCTCCAGACTCCAACTGCTTACCTCCCACCGTTGTGTGACTCATACTCCCAGTGCAGCTTTGTGCCTCCCCTCAGCTTTGCGTGTACCTTCTCCTCTTGGTGGCTACTGCTTACAAAAATCTTTTCAGGTGCCAGGAGCCACCTAGGTGCTATATGCACTGTATATTGTTCTTTATAACCCTCCCAAGGACTCCTTGGGGGTAAATATAGATAGGAAAACTGAGTCTCAGAGAGGCTAAATAACTTGTCTCTAGTCACGTGCATTTTAAAGAACAGCGGTAGGAGCTGGGCACAGTGGTGGACGCCTGTAATCCCAGCTATTCAGGAATCTGAGACAAGAGGATCATGAGTTCAAGGCCAGACTGGGCAATAGCAAGATCCTATGGCAAAAATTTTAAAAAGTAGAAAACATAACAAAAGGGCTGGGGATGTAGCTCGGTAATAGAGTGTTGGCCCCAGGATGGCGCGGCTGGCGAGAGGAGTCTGGGTCCGCGCCCCTCTCTTTCTCCATCACCCAGGGACGGCGCGGCTGGTGAGAGGAGTGGCCCTGAGACCTGTGGGAACGTCGGCGACACAGTAAGACCCTGGGTAAGGCGCACAAGATAGACAGGCGGAACTAGATGTGTGGAAACGTCCCACGTGACATGGAATCCAGGGGCGGGAAGAGTCGGTAACCGGCTCGCAGGAGGAACCCAGGTGTCTGGCCCCTCCCGCTACACCACGGACTGCAATCAGCGCGCGGGACTCAGCAACCGGCCCTTTCCTCTCAATTTCTTTTTCTTTCTTTCTTTCTTTCTTTCTTTCTTTCTTTCTTTCTTTCTTTCTTTCTTTCTTTCTTTCTTTCTTTCTTTCTTTCTTTCTTTCCTTCTTTCCTTCTTTCCTTTCTTTCTTTGTTTCTTTCTTTCTTTGTTTCTCTCTCTCTCTCTCTCTCTTTCTTTCTCTTTCTCCCTTTTCTAAATGGCTGGGGAGAACTCCAGCCACAGAAAACCTATCCCATCCCACAAACCCAGACACCAATTCAGATAATCCCTCGAATACTCTTTCATTCTTCCTTTTCTACCCCCTTATTCTTCTTCTTATTATTTTTTTTATGTGGGTACCAGGAGTCGAACTCAGGACCTCGTGCTTGCCAGGCAGGTAAATATGACGCTGAGCTATCTCACCGGCCCCCCCTTATTATTATTATTATTTTGGTACTTGGGAATTGAACTCAGGACCTTACACTTGCCAGACAGGCACTTGTGCCGCTGAGCTATATCCCTGGCACTACCCCTTCCCTAGTTTCCCAAACCCTGCGTGACCATCCTTTTTCCTCCAGCCTCGCTTCTACTTCCTTCCCAGTTATCTTTGTTTTATACACTATCCTCCCTAAATCTCTCCACCACAGGGTAAAACCACTCTACCAAGGGGAAACACTTTGCATACAAACTCCTAATTTACAATCAGGTCTGTTATACAACTATAGACTTTGCTTCTAGGGTCTAAAGTACAAAATAGTTACCACGGTTTGTGCGTTTCTAAATTGTTATTGCTAATTTTACTGCTTTAGCTAGGCTGTCATATCTGTTGTAATCAATTGTTCTCCCTTCTGTAACAATACTGGGAAGCTCTGGGGTAATAACCTCACCACAGCCCTACAGCAAAGGACAGGGGACTGAGCCAAACGGATACCAACATCCCACTCTTAATTAATCAGGAAGGTAGGATCTTGGAACAGACACAAACCAAGAATCTCCTACACACGGAAGACATCCCTGAAGAACTGACTTTTCCTAGAGAGGCCTTGATACTAGTGATATAGCAACCGACTACAAAAACTCACAAGGATCAACACAGAAAACAAAATAAAAAAAATTTTTTTGAAATAGAAAATGACAAGACAAAGAAGCAAAATGCAATCTTGGACCTCCAGCCCACCCAGAACAAGTCCAGGAGACATGGACATAGAAGAAATTGGAAGACACACACCTGAAATTTCTGAAATGATAGCAATGAAAGTAAAGAAACAAATCCATGAGGCTATAGAGGAAATCAGATCAAAATAATCTCTCAGGTAAAAAAAGAAATGACAACATTTATAAAGGAATTACTCAGCACATCTAGAGTAGAGATAGATAAAAAATAGATGATGATAGGAAGAGGATGGAAACTGTGAATGATCAATATAGGAAAGAAAGAGAATGCATGAAATGGATTCAAACGGATGTTCAGGAAATTAAAAATTCCATTGAAAGCTGGCAAAACCACTTGAACAAAACTGAAGACAGACTTTCAGACCTTGAAGATAGGATCACGGCTAGCGATCATGAAAGGAAAGATCTCTTGAAAGTAATAAAATATCAGGAAATAACAATTCAACAGCCACAAGACAATGCACAGAAAAATAATATAAGAATAATTGGTGTCAATGAAAAAGCAGGAGTCAACACAACTGACATAAAAAAAAAAACTATTTGCAGAAGTAATAGCAGAAAATTTCCCAAGCATGGAAAAAAAGTCTGACATATAGATAAGTGAGGCATGTAGAACTCCAAACAGCCATAACCAAAATAAATCTTCACCCAGACATATAATAATCAAGATCCCAGAAATTGAGCACAAGAATATTAAAAGCTGTTAGAGAAAAGAAACAGATCACTTATAAAGGAAAGTCCAGGGCCGGTAAGATAGCTCAGCAGCATAAGTGCCTGCCTGGCAAGCGCAAGGTCCTGAGTTCAATTCCTGGTACCCATATAAAGGAAAAAAAGGGCCGGTGATATAGTTCAGTGGCATAAGCGCTTGCTGGCAATCGTGAGGTCCTGAGGTCAACTCCCGATACCCACATTAAAAAAAAAAAAAAAAAAGGAAAGCCCATCAGAATCATGGCGGACTTCTCAACACAAATCCTCAAGTCAAGAAGAGCTTGGAGTGAAGTATTTCAAGTCCTGAAAGAAAACAACTTCCAACCCAGATTGATGTACCCTGCAAAACTATCTTCCAAAGTTAATGGAGAAATAAGATGCTTCCATGACAAAGAACAACTGAAGAAATTCATGACCAACAAACCAACACAACAAAGGGTACTGAAAGATATTCTAGACAGATAAAGATGACCATGATTCCAAGAATAGCAACAGTAAGAAACCACCAAGCAGGGCAAGCAATTAAAGAGAGGGGAAAAGTAGGGAACCAACAGCGGGAAAATAACATGACAAAGATAAGCCAATACATATCAGTTATAACCATCAATGGAAATGGCCTCAGTTCATCAAAAGAAACAGACTGGCAGAATGGATCAAGAATCAAGATCCAACAATATGCTGTATACAAGAAACACATTTAACTCAGAAATTCATAGACTAAAAGTCAAAGGATGGAAAACAATACTCCATACAACAGGAACCCAGAAAAAAGCAGGGGTAGCTATTTTGTTTGCAGACAATGTGATTGTCAAACCAAGAATGATCAAAAGAGATACAGAAGGTCACTACATACTTGTTAGGGGAAAACTTCAAGAGGAAGAGATAACAATCATAAATATATATGCGCCAAATACAGGAGCACCCAACTATATAAGACAAATATTAATAGACATGAAAAATCAAATAAGCAATAACACAATTGTAATGGGGGACCTTAATACCCCATTGTCACAAAGAGATAGAACAGCTAGACAAAAAATCAGCAAAGAAATAACAGAACTAAACCAAACCTGTGAACAAATTGACTTAGTAGACGTTTACAGAGTGTTCCACCCAACAACATCAGAATACACATTCTTCTCAGCTGCACACAGGATGTTCTCTAAAATAGAGCATATACTAGCCCATAGAATGTGCTTAAGTAAATGCAAAGGAAATGAAATTGTCCCATGCATATTATCTGACCATAGTGCAATGAAATTGGAAATTAATGGCCAAAGAAACCACAAAAACTCCATAAACACATAGAAATTGAATAACACCCTCCTGAACAACAAATGGGCTGTTAAAATTAAATAACCAATGGGTTGTTGAAATTAAAGAAGAAATTAAACAATATTTACAATCAAACAAAAATGCAAATACAACTTATCAGAACCTGTGGGACGCAACGAAAGCAGTCCTAAGAGGGAAATTTACAGCAGTGAATTCTCACATCAGGAAAACAACAAGCACAAATAAACAACCTAATGCTGCACCTCAAGCTTCTAGAAAAAGAAGAGCAAGTCAAGCCCAAAGCCCATATAAGGGAGGAAGTTATAAATATCAGAGTGGAAATTAATGCAATTGAGACTAAGAAAACAATACAAATAATGAATTGAAGAGTTGGCTCTTTGAAAGAATGAATAAAATTGATAAACCTCTAGCCAACCTTAAAAAAAGGAAAGAAAAAAGCTCAAATTCATGCAATAAGGAATGAAAAGTGTGAAATCACTGCAGAGCCTGTGGAAATTCAGAAAGTCATCAATACCTACTTTGAAAATCTTTACTTGCATAGGATGGAAACCACAGAAGAAATGGACAGATTCCTAGATACATATCAATTACCAAAGCTGAATCAAGAAGATATAAAAATTCTGAATAACCCAATATCAGTTAATGAAATTGAAAATGTAAATTAATAATTACCAACAAAGAAAAGCCCAGGTCCTGATGGATTCATGGCTGAATTCTACAAGAAATTTAGAGAAGGTTTAATGCCAATACTCCTCAAACTCTTTAATGGAATTGAAAGGGAAGCAGTTCTCCCTAACTCATTGCTGGAGGCAAGTATCACACTGATACCAAAACCAGAGAAAAACCCAACCAAAAAAGAGAACTATAGCCCAGTCTCCCTAATGAACATAGACGCAAAAATCCTAAATAAAATACTAGCAAACAGAATGCAGCAAATCATCGAGAAGATTATACACCATGACCAAGTGGGGTTCATCCCAGGAATGCAGGGATGGTTCAACATATGCAAACCAATAAACATAATACACCATATCAACAGAGCCAAAGACAAAAATCACATGATCATTTTAATAGATGCAGAAAAAGCTTTTGATAAAGTCCAACACTCATTCATGAGAAAACCCTACAGAAAATCAGAATAGATGGCCTTCACCTCAATCTGATAAAAGCCATCTCTGACAAACCAACAGCCAACATCATACTAAATGAACAAAAACTGAAAGCTTTCAATCTAAAATCAGGAACAAGATAAGGATATCCACTATCACCACTCCTATTTAATATAGTTCTGGAAACATTAGCCAGAGCAATTAGACAAGAGAGAAATAAAAGGAATAAGGATAGGAAAGGAAGACGTTAAATTATCATTATTTGTGATGACATGACACTCTATATACAAGACCCCAAAAACTCCACCAGCAGACTTCTAGAATTAATAACCAAATTCGGTAGCATAGCTGGATACAAAGTCAACACTCAAAAATCAATAGCATTCCTGTACATGAACAACGAACTCAAAAAATGAATCAATCTAACAAAGGAAGTAAAAGATCTATACATTGAAAATTACAGTACTCTGAAGAAAGAAATTGAAAAGGATATCAGAAAATGGAAAGATATCCCTTGCTCATGGATAGGAAGAAACAACATTGTGAAAATGGCCATTCTCCCAAAGCTGTTATACAGATTTAATGCAATCCTGATCAAAATACCATTAGCATACCTCACACATTGAGAGAAAACATTCCTAAAATTCATTTGGAACCAGAAGAGACCTAGAATAGCAAAGGTAATCCTGGGCAACAAAGGCAAGGCAGGAGGCATCACAATCCCTGATTTGAAATTACACTACAAAGCTACTGTGATAAAATCAGCATTTTGCTGGCAAAAAGACAGACCTGAGGATCAGTGGAACTGATTAGGAGATGCAAACACAACTACAAACACGCTCAGCCACCTTATCTTTGACAAAGGGGCCAAACATGTTCACTGGAAGAAAGATAGCCTCTTTAATAAATGGTGCTGGAAAAACTGGCTCTCTACATGCCAAAGACTAAAACTAGACCCATGTTTATCACCATGCACTAAACTAAAGTCAAAATGGATCAAGGATCTAAATATTAAACAGAAACACTAAATCTACTGGAATAAAAAGTAGGTAGAAATCTTGAAGACATAGGGATAGGCAGAGAGTTCATGAACAAAAACCAAACTGCACAGGAAGGACTTCAAAGAATCAACAACTGGGATCTCATCTTATTAAAAAGTTTTTGCACATCAGAAGAAATCACCAACATAGTGTAAAGAAAACCCACAGAGTGGGAAAAAATCTTAGCCAACTGTCCCTCAGACAAAGGACTTCTATCTAGAACACATAAAGAATTGAAAAAAATCGGAACCCCCAGTTCAAAGACCCAATCCAAAAATGGGCATCTGAGATGAATACACACTTCTCAGATGAAGAAATACAAATGGCACATAAATATATGAAAAAAGTTCAACATCATTGGTCATTCCAGAAATGCAAATTAAAACAACACTGAGATTCCATCTCACCCCAGAAAGAATGGCTATCAGCAAGAAATCAACCAATAACAAATGCTGGAGGAGCTGTGGGGAAAAAGGAGCCCTTCTCCACTGTTGGTGGGAGTGTAGACTGGTGCAACCACTATGGAAATCAGTGTGGAGACTCCTCAAAAAACTAGGATGAGAGGTCACATTTGACCCAGCTATTCCCCTTCTGGGTATCTTCCCAGAAGAATTAAAAGCATCATACCACAGCAATATATGTGCACCCGTGTTTATAGTGGCACAATTTGTAATAGCTAAATCTTGGAAACAACCCAAATGCCCATCAACTGAGGAATGGATAAAAAAGATGTGGTCTTTTTATACAATGGAGTGCTACTCAGCTATAAAAAAGGATAAACTCGAGGCTTTTATAGGTAAATGGATGCAACTAGAGACCATACTCATAAGTGAAATAGATCAGACTCGCATGTGTAAACATCATATTGTCTCGCTAGTGTAAGAAACTGAAAGAGTAAATAAGATCCAAAATCTACAACAGATATTGTAAAAGGGAAAGAAACTGTTCAAAAGGAAAGAACAACTGGGATGGGGGAAAGGAGAAAAAAAGGAAGGGGAAAAAATATGTATATATACACACAAGATAGCTAAGATAAGTATACTACTAATTTTTTAGTTCATTGAAAAGAATAGTTTGTGCTTATATTGTTTGATCAATTTTGCATGCCTATATCTTGTAATCTGAGCAACTACTTTGAAGATAACAATTCGCAATATATTAATCATTGTTAATTTCCTATTATCTTGTTTTGAAATTCTGTATCATTGTTTTTATTGTTTTTTTTTTTTTTTTTTTTTTTTTTCTCTTTAAAGGCATAGTTTTTCCTCCTCAATGTACTCCCTCAAGGCAGGGCATACCTTTATCGTACTGCATTAGTGATAATTCTGCTTGTCTTTTCTGCCAGAAATTGGAGCCCTAAGCATTTAGTTCCACTTGTGGTTTTATTTTTTTATTTTTTTATTTATTTATTTATTTTTTATTTTAAAGAGAAGAAAAAAACAAAACAAATCAAAAGAAGAACAAATTTTCAAAACAACATAATAGGAGGGTAACAATGGTTAATACATTACGTATTACTATCTTTAAGTTAGTTATTCAGGACACCAGACATTAGCATTCAATTGTCCAAACATTATTGGCACAAACCTTACTCTTCAATGAACTAAGTAAAAATGGTAGTGTATCTATCTTAACCATCTTATATATATATATACAATTTTTTTCCCTTTCCCTTCTTTCTTTTCCCTATTCCAGTCTCTCTTTCCTTTTGACCAGTTTCTTTTTGATTCACCATATCTATTGTACATTTTGGATCTTATTTACTCTTTCAGTTTCTCATACTAGAGAGATAATACGATGCTTACACATGTGCTTCTGGTTTATTTCACTTATGAGTATTTTCTCGAGTTGCATCCATTTACCTATAAAAGTCTCCAGTTTATCCTTCTTAATGGCTGAATAGTACTCCATTGTATAAAAATACCACATCTTTCTTATCCATTCCTCAGTTGATGGGCATTTGGGTTGTTTCCAAGATCTGGCTATTACAAATTGTGCTGCTATAAACATGGGTGCACATATATCGCTGTGGTACGATGTTTTTAATTCTTCTGGGAAGATGCCCAGAAGGGGAATAGCTGGGTCAAATGGGACCTCCAACCCTAGTTTACTGAGGAATCTCCACACTGACTTCCACAGTGGCTGTACCAGTCGACACTCCCACCAACAGTGAAGAAGGGTTCCTTTTTCCCCACAGCCCCTCCAGCATTTGTTATTAGTTGATTTCTTAATAGTAGCCATTCTTTCTGGGGTGAGATGGTATCTCAGTGTTGTTTTAATTTGCATCTCTCGAATGACTAGTGATGTTGCACATTTTTTTGTATATTTGTTTGCCATTAGTATTTCTTCATCTGAGAAATGTGTATTCATCTCAGATGCCCATTTATGGAGTGGGTCTTTAAATTTGGGAGGTCTGATTTTTTTGAGTTCTTTATATGTTCTCGATAGTAATCCTTTGTCTGAGGAACAGCTGGCAAACATTTTTTCCCACATTGTGGGTTGTCTCTTCACTCTGTTGGTGGTTTCTCTTGCTGTGCAAAAGCTTTTTAATAAGATGAGATCCCAGTTATTGATTCTTTGGGATAGTTCCCGTGCGGTTGAGTTTTTATTCATAAAGTCTTTGCCTACACCAATGTCTCCAAGGGTTTTACCTATCCTACCTTCCAGCAGATTTAATGTTTCTGTTTTAATATTTAGATCTCTGATCCATTTTGAATTTAGTTTAGTGCATGGTGAAAGATATGGATCTAGTTTTAATCTTCGGCATGTGTAGAGCCAGTTTTTCCAGCACCATTTATTAAAGAGGCTATCTTTCTTCCAGCGAATGTGTTTGGCACCTTTGTCAAAGATAAGGTGGCTTAGTATGTCTGGGGTTGTTTCAGCATCTTCTAATCTGTTCCATTGATCTTCAGGTCTGTTTTTTTTGCCAGTACCACACTGTTTTTATCACAGTAGCTTTATAGTATAATTTCAAGTCGGGGATTGTGATGCCCCCTGCCTTGCCTTTGTTGCCCAGAATTGCCTTTGCTATTCTAGGTCTCTTCTGATTCCAAATGAATTTTAGTATTGTTTTCTCTAATTCTGTGAGATATGCTGTTGGAATTTTGATTGGAATTGCATTAAATCTGTATAACAATTTTGGAAGTATGGCCATTTTCACTATATTGGTTCTTCCTATCCAGGAGCAAGGGATATCTTTCCATTTTCTGATATCCTCCTCAATCTCCTTTTTCATAGTACTGTAGTTTTCAGTATAGAGGTCTTTTACATCCTTCGTGAGGTTGATTCCTAGGTATTTCATTTTTTTGGATGTTATTGTGAAAGGTATTGTTTCCCTAATTTCTCTTTCAGTAAGTTTGTTATTTGTGTACAGGAAGGCTATTGACTTTTGAGTATTGACTTTGTATCCAGCTACACTACTGAATTTGCTTATTAAATCTAGCAGTTTTTTAGTGGAGTTTTTGGGATCTTCTGTGTAGAGTATCATGTCATCTGCAAATAATGATAATTTAACTTCTTCCTTTCCAATCATTATTCCTTTTATTTCTTTCTCTTGTCTAATCGCTCTGGCTAAAGTTTCCAGAACTATGTTGAATAAGAGTGGGGACAGTGGACATCCTTGTCTTGTTCCTGATTTTAGAGGGAAGGCTTTCAGTTTTTGGCCATTTAGTATAATATTGGCTGTTGGTTTGTCATAGATAGCTTTTACCAGATTGAGATAAAGACCCTCTATTCCAATTTTCTGTAGGGTTTTTATCATGAAAAGGTGCTGGACTTTGTCAAAAGCTTTTTCTGCATCTATTGAGATGATCATGTGATTTTTGTCTTTGGTTCTGTTAATATGCTGTATTACATTTATTGATTTACGTATGTTGAACCATCCCTGCATCCCTGGGATGAATCCAACTTGGTCATGGTGTATAATCTTCTTGATGATTTGTTGGATTCTGTTTGCCAGTATCTTATTAAGGATTTTTGCATCTATGTTCATTAGGGAGATTGGCCTGTAGTTCTCTTTCTTAGTTGGGTCCTTCTCTGGTTTTGGTATCAGGGTAATGCTTGCTTCCAGGAATGAATTTGGGAGTATTGCTTCCCTTTCAATTTCATTGAAAAGTTTGAGAAGTAGGGGCGTTAGGTCTTCTCTAAATTTCTTGTAGAATTCGGCAGTGAATCCATCAGGGCCTGGACTTTTCTTTGTTGGGAGGTTTTTAATTACATCTTCAATTTCATTGGCTGATATTGGTTTATTTAGGATTTTTAAATCTTCTTGATTCAGCTTTGGTAATTCATACGAATCTAGGAATCTGTCCATTTCTTCTGCATTTTCCATCTTAGTAGAATATAAATTTTCAAAATAGTTATAGATGATCTTCTGGATTTCTGCAGGGTCCGTCGTGATATCACCCTTTTCATTTTCAATTGCATGGATTTGAGTCTTTTCTTTTCTTTTTTTAATAAGGTTGGATAAGGGTTTGTCAATCTTATTTATTCTTTCAAAGAACCAACTTTTTGCTTCATTGATTCTTTGTATTGTTTTTTTATTCTCCAATACGTTAATTTCTGCTCTGATCTTTATAATTTCCTCCCTTGTACGGGCTTTTGGCTTAACCTGCTCTTCTTTTTCTAGAAGCTCAAGGTTCACCCTTAAGTTGTTTATTTGCGCTTGCTCTATTTTCCTAATATAAGTATTTAATGCTATAAATTTCCCTCTTAGGACTGCTTTCATTGTATCCCATAAGTTCCGGTATGTTGTACTGTCATTATCATTCAGTTGTAGAAAGTGACTAATTTCTTCTTTAATTTCATCTGTGACCCATTGGTTGTTCAGGAGGATGCTGTTTAATTTCCATGTGTTTAGGGAGTTTTTGTGGGATCTTTTGCCATTGATTTCCAATTTCATTGCACTATGGTCTGATAATATGCATGGGATAATTTCAATTCCTTTGCATTTACTTAAGCAGGTTTTATGAGCTAGTATGTGGTCTATTTTGGAGAACGTCCCATGTGCAGCTGAGAAAAATGTGTATTCTGATGTTGTGGGATGGAACACTCTGTAGACATCTACTAAGTCCATTTGTTCAAAAGTTTGGTTCAGTTCTACTATTTCATTATTGATTTTCTGTCCAGTTCATCTATCTTTTTGTGACAGTGGAGTATTGAGATCTCCCAATATAATTGTATTAGTGCTTATTTGATTTTTCATGTCCTTTAGTACTTGTTTTATATAGCTGGGTGCATTGGTATTTGACGCATATATATTTATGATCGTTATCTCTTCCTCTTGGATTGTTCCCTTTACAAGGATGTAATGACCGTCTTTATCTCTCTGAATCCTTCTTGGCTTGAAGTTCACTTTGTCTGCAAAAAGAATAGCTACCCCTGCTTTTTTCTGGGTTCCTGTGGCATGGAGTATTGTTTTCCATCCTTTGACTTTCAGTCTATGAATTTCTTTCTGAATTAAATGTGTTTCTTGTATACAGCATATTGTTGGATCTTGCTTCTTGATCCATTTCGCCAGTCTGTGCCTTTTGATTGGTGAATTGAGACCGTTAACATTGATGGTTAAAACTGATATGTATTGACTTGTCATGATATTTTCCTGTTGTTGGTTCCCACTCTTTGTTTTTCTGCTTTCCGGCTATTTAATTATTTGCCCTGCCTGGTGGATTCCTTCTGTTGGGGTTCCTATCTCTTTCTAGAATGTCCTTCAGAACGTTTTGGAGTGCTGGTTTGGTGGTCATAAATTTTCTCAGATGTTCTTTGTCATGAAAGTATTTTATTTCTCCATCAATTTTGAAAGATAGTTTTGCAGGGTACATCAATCTGGGCTGAAAATTATTTTCCTTTAGAGCTTGCAATACATCATTCCAAGCTCTTCTTGAATTGAGGGTTTGTGCTGAAAAGTCAGCTGTGATTCTGATGGGTTTTCCTTCATAGGTGATTTGTCTCTTCTCCCTAACAGCTTTTAAGATTCTGCCCTTCTGTTGAATTTCTGGGATCTTGACTATAATATGTCTGGCTGAAGTTTTTTTTTGATCATGTCTAGTTGGTGTTCTAAAAGCTTCACTTATAGGGGTGTCAAATTCCTTTTCTCTTCCAGGAAAGTTCTCCCTGATTATGTCTTTGAACAAGGTTTTAATGTCGTTGATGCTATCTCCTGCTTTTTCATTTATTCCAATTATTCTTAAGTTGTTTATCTTTGAGTCATCTAGCAGCTGCTGAATTGATTTTTCATGGTCCCTTGCTATTTTTAAGAATTTTTCCATTTCATGATCACTAATTGCAAGCCTGTCTTCTATATCTGAGATCCTGTCCTCGCATTGGCTTATTCTGCTACAAATACTTTCAATGGAATTTTTTATCTCTTGGGTATCTGCTTGAATCTGCCTTATGGATTCCATTTCTTTCCTATGCTGAGCATTCATGGTTTCTATAGTTTTCTTAAGTTCATCTATTTTTTTGTCTGTATCAGCTATAGTGTCCTTAAGCATGGTCTTCATTATAGACATTATCTCTGCAGTTATCTGTGAGATTATTTCTGTTTTAATTTTTTCCAGAACCTCATTCAGTTGCTTTGTTGTTACCACTTCAGATAGGCCAGGTGGGTGGCTTTCGGATTGTCCCACCTCGTTGCTCCCTAGGTTTGCCTTTGGTGAATTGGATGTGTGGGGTTGCATCTTGTTTAAGTGTCGTCTCATTTTTTCTTTCTTTAATTCCTGGGGTGATCTTTGCAAATTACCTATAGTAGGTTACTTTATTGCTAGTGTTTAAGATCTTTAGAAGATGACTACTTCTCTGCAGTATCTTCCAAGTGGAGCTTGCTTTTAGGTTTTGAGCTTTCTGCCAGATCCTACCTCTTCAATTCGTTGGGTATGCGAAGTTGCTACCTGTTTGGCCCAGTCCTTGATTCTTTGGTACTGTGCCACTGTATTTTCTGTGTCCCTTAGTCAATCTCAATCATGAAATATCAGGAAGGAAAGATGTTTAGAACAATTATTTCACATTTGGCTATAATGTTAACTAAAGCATCAAACACAGCCTAGAAAATGACAGACTGAGCTAACCAGTTATTTACCACTTTTAGCTGTATAGAGTTGCGGTTATACAACAAAATCTAAAACACACCAGAAAAATTATATGCAGTATACAAGTCCTGTGTATGTCAATTTTTCCCCTGAGGAGTTTAAATGTAAAATGAGTTAAGGAGGAAATAGAGTATTGGGAGAAGAGGAAGGAATTAGATGTAAGGTTAGAGGACCAAGAGGGATCCCACTAAAATTGGGACACTAGTGCAGAGGACAGGTGGTAGAAAGAGAAGGAAGGGATAAAAGGAAGAACAGATCACAACCACAATCACAAAGAAGTTAGAGGCGCTGTTTACACTCATATAAAAAACCAGAGAGAATAATGAAGGAAAGAGCAAATACACATACAGAAACAAAAACGAAGATAAAAACAATAAAACAGACAGATCAAAAATAAAACCCCACCAAAAAACAAAACAAAACAAAACAAAACAAAAACAAAAAAACCTTTCGCCAGAACAAAAAACAAATCAGTGAGAAAAAAAAAATAATAAAAAATAAAAATAAAAATAAAAATAAAAAAATAAAAAGAATCAGTTCCAGGTGTTGACTCTGTTGTAGGCAGGTACCTTGTGACAAAGTCCTGTTCTGTGCAGGTCCGTCCCAGTAAGCCAGGAGCGCCCTCTGGCGGGCGGTGAGCAGAGGCGCGTACTTTCAGGCAGAGACCAGTCTAGCTCGCCTCCGCTCTCAGCGCCCTTTCACGATCCCTGGGCCTGAGAGGCTCAGCGCGCTGTCCGGAGCGCGGGTTCCCTGCACTGGTTCCCGCCGCTCTGGTTTTTCGCCACGCCCCCCACAATGGCGCCGGGCCAGTCGCTCTCTGGCGCGGGACAGGTGTGGCTGAGAGTCCAGTCTTGTTCGCCTGCTGACCTCAGCACACTTTCGTGGGCTCAATTGAGAGGCCCTGTGCTGCCCTGTCCGGAGCACAAGTTCCCAGAGCAGTTTTCGAGCCGCTCTGAGTTTCGCCACACCCCCCACAATGGCGCCCGGCCGGTCGCTCTCTGGCGCGGGGCAGCTGTGGCTGAGAGACACTCACCGCCGGTCAGCACCGTTCTCCGCCGCTCCCCTGCCCCGCCGCTGTCTCAGGATCCTCCGTGGGGGCTCCCTGGGCACCAGCTGCCACCGTGTGTCCGTAGAATTGAGCCTCCGCCGGCGCTCCAACTCCCGGGATAGTAGGATAGAAGGTGCCCGCATGCAGTCTGCTCCTTCTTTCCTTCTTCTTTGTTGGAAGTCACCCGTCACTGGTGCCGGGGGTCCCAGATTGCGCTTCAGAACTTCTCTGGGTTTCGGGAAGGCATCTCCCCCCCTCCTGCGCTTTCCGGGTCGCTATATTCCCGTGTTCCAATGGTAACTTTTAGAGAGAGTTTCGCTGCCTGCTTCTTACTCATCCGCCATCTTGAGGTCCTCCCCACTTGTGGTTTTAAATGAACTGAACCTATTAGAATACTTATTCATTTATCTCTGCCTTTTACTGCCAATCCAGTTAATGTGGAATGAGGGTTCAGTCCTGGTTAAGCTAACAGAGCAAGGGCTCTCACGATCAAGTTCAGCCCTTAGCAGCTTTGTAGACTTGGCTTTTGTATTAGTCACTTTCCCATTGCTGGGACAAAATAACCAACACCCACAATTTAAAGGAGACGTTTGTTTGGCTCACAGTTTCCAGCCAACCATGGGTTCAGTCTATGGTTGCCTGGTTCCAAGGCAGAAAGAGCATGGCAGAAGAGCCTGGTAGAGGAAAAGTGTTCCACCCATAGCAGCCAGGAAGCAGAGTGTTGTGGTTTCTATCTGAATGTCCCCCAAGAGGCTCACGTGCTCAGAGGCAGGGCTTTGGGAAGGTAATTGAATTATGGAGGCGTTATAGCTGAGTTGCTGTTAGGAGGCAGGATCTGGTTAGAAGAGATGGAATGTGGATGTGACCTGGAAGGGTATCTGTCCTTCCCGGCTCCGTCCTTCTCTCTCTCTGCTTCCTGGGGTCCGCGAGGTGAGCAGCTTTTTGTCTGCTGTGCCCTTCTGCCATGCCTTCCTGCCTTGGAGCCATTGGACCATGGACTGAAAACATAAGCCAAAATAAATCTCTCCTCCTTTAACTTGTGAATGTCGGATATTTTTGTCTCAGTGACAAGGAAAGCAACTAAGTCAGATTTGGAACCAGAGAGGTGGGGTCACTGCTGTGACTACCTGACCATGTGGTTTAGGAGCCTTTGGAAGTGGTTCATAGGAGGAGTTTGGATAGGTTTGGAGAAGGTTCTAGAGAAGCCCTAGACTGCTGTAAACTGGGTTTGAGGTAGACTCTATCAGATCTCAGAAGACCAGAACGGTGATGGAAATGCAAACAGTAAAGACCAAGAGCCCCACCCTGCTTATGCCTTTATTGAGGATGTCAACCCCCACAGCTGTGAGACAATACAGTTCTGTAGAACTAAACCAGCTGGCTCTGGGTGCTTTGTTACATCAGACTTAAGGAACTAACAGAGGAGGAAACAACTCATCCTAGCAGCTGGAGCAGGCCATCTTAACTCTAGCAGATGCAACCATGTGAATGAAGGCTCTCGTAAGACCTGAAGTTCACAGTGAGAAACGTATGCCTGAGCTGGAGGCATCTGCTGGGTTCTGCAGAACTCTGGGGTGCTAAGCAGCAAACACTGGTCCATACTGTTCAAGAGCCACATACTGGCTGGACACGGTGGCTCACACCTTGTAATCCCAGCTACTCAGGAGGCTGATGCAAGGGGATCAAAAGTTCAAGGCTAGCCTGGGCAACTTAGCCAGACCTTGTCCCAGATAAAAAGTTTTACAAATTGGGCTAGAGGTATAGATTAGTGATAAAGCACTCACCTAATTGTGAGTCCCTGGGTTGAATCCCTGCTACTGCAAAATAAAAATAAAAATAAAAATAGAAGCAGACATTGTTGTAGGCCTTGGAGTTGCACCTTCTAGGTAGGAAGCAGGCCCCACATATAAGAAGAAAGCCAGCTGTGCCTGCATTAGCTGCGCACACAGAGCCCCAGGACACTGACTATCAGGGAAGGTGAGCAGTTACGTGTTGGAGTGACCAGGCAGGGTTTCATGGAGAAGACAGTGATTCACAACTGTGCCGGGGTCCCCAGAATTAACCTCAGGGCCACTGCTTTGCTAGAACTCAAAACTCAGAGAAGCCGGTACACTCACAGTTGCAGATTATTATTGCAAAAGTGTACAGTTTAAAACAGCAAAGGCAAAAGGCACACACAGTGGAGTCCTGGAGAGACCAGAAACGAGCTTTTGCTGTCTTGTCCCAATGGAGTCACATGGTTGTGTTTAATTCCCTCTGCCTTGATGTATGACGACATGTGAAGTACAGCCAATGAGGGAAGCCCTGAACCTTGGTCTCCAGAGCTTTTAACGAAGTTGTCATGTAAGCATGGAGCACCCGCTCCGCTGATGATCAGTTATTCAGGCTCCAGCCCCTCTGGGAGTGTGACTGACACCACATGTGGCCCAATGGCTCCATAGTAGATCTCACTGACAGCACCATCTGGCATTGTCCAAGGTAAACACAGCCATCTCACCAGGCAGGGTATTCCAAGGGTTTAGGAGCTCTGGACTGTGCAGGGCTGCTGAGTCAGCCCTTTTCATTACACTCCAGTGTGGTAAGAAATGGAAACAGCAGGCTTAGTGTCTGATTGCATATGGAGGAGAAATGAGAAGGGAGAGTCAAGAAGGATCCCCCGGGTTCTGTCAGTGAGGACTGAGAAAGAAAGGAACTATCGTACTTCTTTACAGGAGGGGAGGACTGGCAGGTGCCCTGAATCCAGGAGAGGATGAGAAAGTGATGTGGGAAGGAAGGAGGAGAGAGGAGAGGAGGCCAGAAGGACCACGCCTATGGGCCCACAACAGGACCAGTGCAGGTAGAGCGTGAGGCTGAGGAAATTGAGTTAGGGCAGCAGCCTAGGGCCGTCCCTCCTTCCACTGTCCTAAGAGACGTAAAAAATAACATAGCAAAACCCCGGGGAATCTTTGAAACTCTAGGCGAGAGCACGTGCACACTGGCTCTCCTGGCCTGACCTTTACCCTACTCGAAACTTATTAAGGGTTCATAAATATGCACTACATCTCATACATATAATTACGATCAGAGCGGGACAGGCATGTGAGTTGAAAGCCCCTGAGATGACTCAGCACCCTGTCAGTCATTCCTGTCAATCACACCTAGAAACCCAGCGGGGAGGGGGTCCTTTAAATTCTGAAAGCCTGATTTATCGTGTTCAGTGCTTTTTACTCTTCTGTTGTCCTGGCACCACTTTTCTGTTCATGTCATATATTTTTTTTTTTTTTAAAGAGAAGAAAAAACAAAACAATTCAAAAAAAGAACAAATTTTCAAAACAACATGAGGGTAACAATGGTCAATGCATTACGTATTATTATCTTTAAGTTAGTTAGTCAGGATACCAGACATTAGCATTCAATTGTCCAAACATTATTGGCTCAAACCTTACTCTTCAATGAACTAAGTAAAACTGGTAGTGTATCTATCTTAACCATCTTATATACATATACAATTTTTTTCCCTTTCCCTTCTTTCTTTTCCCCATTCCAGTCTCTCTTTCTTATTGACCAGTTTCTTTTTGATTCACCGTGTCTATTGTACATTTTGGATCTTATTTACTCTTTCAGTTTCTCATACTAGAGAGACAATACGATGCATACACATGTGCGTCCAGTTTATTTCACTTATGAGTATTTTCTCAAGTTGCATCCATTTACCTATAAAAGTCTCCAGTTTATCCTTCTTTATGGCTGAATAGTACTCCATTGTATAAAAATACCACATCTTTCTTATCCATTCCTCAGTTGATGGGCATTTGGGTTGTTTCCAAGATCTGGCTATTACAAATTGTGCTGCTATAAACATGGGTGCACATATATCGCTGTGGTACGATGTTTTTAATTCTTCTGGGAAGATGCCCAGAAGGGGAATAGCTGGGTCAAATGGGACCTCCAACCCTAGTTTTTTGAGGAATCTCCACACTGACTTCCACAGTGGCTGTACCAGTCGACACTCCCACCAACAATGAAGAAGGGTTCCTTTTTCCCCACAGCCCCTCCAGCATTTGTTATTAGTTGATTTCTTTATAGTAGCCATTCTTTCTGAGTGAGATGGTATCTCAGTGTTGTTTTAATTTGCATCTCTCGAATGACTAGTGATGTTGCACATTTTTTTGTATATTTATTTGCCATTAGTATTTCTTCATCTGAGAAATGTGTATTCATCTCAGATGCATGGCGTATTTTTGATGCCACCCACTTGACCTGAGCACACTTTGCCATGATCTTCAATAAATGTAGCTGCTTTTCACTGGCTACTGACTGAGCGCTTGCAGTTCTTTGCTTCTCATACACAAGAGCCTGGAATCTGTCCGCAGCTCCGTCCCGCAGCAACAGGACCACACACACAGGAATGCACTTAGATCCCTTAAAAGAGCACTTGTTACACTACCAGGATCTCAGAGTCAGAGACGACCCCAAAGCAATAGGTCATTTGCTTTTGAGCAGGGGAGGACTTTGAACGGCTTTCATGTAGACTTTTATCCACATCCACGGATCTGGGGCCATTCTTTTCATAAATCCCATATGCCGATCAAGCCTGACGTCTGCATCTCACAAGACAGGAGTGTGCCTTGGTCATCTTTCTGCCTCGAACGGCAGCACCTGGCAGGTGCTAGATGCACAGTAAATGTTTGCTAAATAAATGAGATAGGAGATTAGGGTGAGGCAAACTGGCTGAGCAAGTGGGCATGACCCGGATTGTGGAGATCCAGGACACATGTGCAAAACTCAGTTCCCAAACCCTGCACCTGCGACCAATCAGAAAGTGCTGTCTTCATTTACGTCTGGCATGAAACCAAGTGGGTTTTTGATAGGGCAGCCTACATCTGATGTCCGGCCAAGAAACGGGAGATATGAAAGACCCCCACCATTAACCTCGTGGCCACTGTGAACTTTCTCAGTGGCCTGCTCTCTGCAGAGCATACTTTTCCCATCCTTACTAAATGTAATCCTTACTACCTTTTTCATGTGTCTTATCCAATTCTTCATTCAGGATACCTAGAACCTGGAAAGAATCTTCAGGATCCAAAAACCAGTAACAAATGGATGATGGGACAGCACACAGATGCTTGAAGTAGCTGCTATGAAACTCCAACAGTCAAGCTAGCCATTCTTGCTTAGACCTCCTTAAATAAATACTTTAAAACACACTTAGGTGTCTCATTTTAGGAGCACTTAACTAGGAAAGACAGTGAAGATGGATGGTTTGGGGGAGACAGTGACAGCTGAGAAAGAGACAGCTGCCAATGTGACTCTCAGATGAGGCAGGGACACCAACGGGTCCATGAACACAGCCTGGAGCCCTCGAGAAGAGTCAAACTTTGCCCTGGTTTTGAGATTGAATTCTTTCTCTGAGCCAGAAATTCTGGTCATTTTACAGACTTTGTATCTTTTTTGTTAAAGGAGGAGAGGTTTATTTTGGCTCGTAGAAGTTTCAGTCTTTGCATGGTCGGCTCCAAAACTGGGTGGTATAGCAGAGAAACATGGCAGAGCTGGTCATGGCATGGAAGTTATTGGTAACTAGTTGTGGATACCTAGCCCTTAGTAACTGATAAGTAGTAATGGTTAACTAGTTGCAGGCAGCTAGTCATTGGTAACTAGCTATGAGTAATTGGTAAGTAGCAACAGCTAACTAGTTTTGGATAACTAGTTTTTGGCAACTAGCCATCGGTAACTAGTCCTTGTGACTAGAAACAGTTAACTAGCCATTGGTAACAATGGTAATTAGTCCTAGTAACATAACTAGCAATGATCAATTAATTAGTCATGGGCAGCATGGAGCGACTAGCCAACAGTAATGAATAATCTTGATAATCGGCAACTAGCAACAGTTAACTAGTCGCGGGCAATGAGTTACCAGTAACCAGCAATTAAAAGGTCCTGGCAACTATCAGTGACTAACTAGTCACAGGCAACTAGTTAGGGCAACCAATAGTAACTAGTCATGTTAACTAGCGGTGGTTAGCTAGTCTCAGGCACTGGGTTACAGGTAACCAGCAATTAACCAGTCCTGATAACATAACTAGCATCAGTTAACTAGTCATGCAGCAACTAGCCATTGGTAACTAGTGGGCAACGAGTCATCAATAACTAGTAATTAGTCTTGATAATGGGTAACTAGCAACAGTTAACTAACCATGGTAGTCACTGGTAACTAGTGGGTAACTAGTTCTGGTGACTGGTAACAAGCAATGGTTAGCTAGTTGTGGGCAACAGTCATTGGTAATTGTAACCAGTCAGTAAAGGGTAATGCAGCTTGCAATGGTTAGTCATGCACGACTAGCCACTGGTAACTAGTTGTGGGTAACTAGTTATTGGTAGCTGGTAACCATGGTTAACTAGTTGTGGGCAACTTATTGGTAACTAGGCAACTAGTTATTCGTAACAAGTAACAACTAGCAATATTTAAAGTGCATATAACTGGTCATTGGTAACTAGTAACTAGCAGTGGTTAGTTGTAAGTGGTAACTAATTTTACGTAACTACTTTTGCATAACTACTTGTTAACTGGTTTTGGGCAACTAATTACAGGTAACTATGGATAATGGAAAGTAGTGATGGGTAACCAGTGGTTAATCAGTCCTGGGTAACTAGTAGGTAAGTAGTAGTAGGTAACTAGTAATGCCTGGATGGCTGAACAGTGTGAACTGAGTCCTTGGGCACCAATTCCCTATGTGGCCCTTCTCCAGCCTGGTGCCTTGGGCTGTCTTTGATGAAAACTTCAGTCTTGCCCCTTTGATCCTGTGAAGGATGGTAGAGGTCTTACTGATTCCTGACATGCCCTGCAGCCATTTTTCCTACTGTCCTGATGCAAAATACTTAGCTTCTTTTTGATGCTTAATCTTCGGCAAACAGGATCTCCTCTGTCTATCTTTGTGGGCATATTTTTTTCCTGGCAAAACTGAAAACTTTTTTTTTTTGTGGGTACCGGGGGTCGACCACAGGACCTCACGCACCAGCAGGTGCCCGTGCTGCTGAGTGATATCACCAGGCCTTTTTTCGTATGTGGGTACCAGGAGTCGAACTCAGGACCTCGCGCTTGCCAGGCAGGCACTTATGGCGCTGAGCTATCTCACCGGCTGCTGAAAACTTTTTAAATGAGCCTTTGCTCTTGATTTTCACTATGCACCTGGCTAAAAGACCCCCAAAGCATTCATCCTACAGCCCCAACATTGAGCTGTCTTGAAATTTCCTCCACCAGATTAGTCTGTTATCCTTAACCTTTCCTGCAAAATCCCAGGATATAAGTAAAACATAGACAATTCTCTCCCAGAGTATAACACACATGAGCTGGAGTCCAGCTGCCAGTGGAGTCCTGTTCCCAAGGGAAGCCTCCTGAGCCTGGTCTTTAACATCTGCATTTCTATGAGCATTTTGGTCTTCTGAGGTCTGACCAGAATCTCCCATCAAGCGTGACTTACCTCATTCTAGGGTTTTTTCTTCAAGCTGGCACCTCTTAAACCTTTTCAAACTCCTCCCAAGACCATTTCCAAAAGCTTCTAAACCACACGGTCAGGTAGTCACTGCAATAACCCAACTTCTTCAGTACCCATATCTGTCTTAGTCACCTTTCTTGTTGCTGGGACACAATACCTGACACCCACAACTTGAGAGGAGAGGTTTATTTTGAGTCACATTTCAGTGCACAGTGGGCTGGCTGCAAGGCAGAAGTGCATGGCGGAGGCCAGCTGCTCATTGCATGGAAAACAGGAAGAAGGGAGAGCAGACATTATATCTTTTAAGCTATGCAACTCAGCTGTAAAGTCAGCACAATTATTCCATTTCACTGCTGGGGAAACAGAAACTTGAAGAAACTAACAAATTTGCCAATATTCTAATCCAAATTGGTTTGATTTTTCCACTATACAGTACTAAGTGCATTGCATTTTATATGTTTATTTGCATTTTCATAAACAATAATTAAACAGAAACAAGTGAACTATGTCTCTACAACTCAGATTAATAACTGTGAGTGATGTAGGAGAGAAGAAATAAAGATAGATAGGAAGGAGACAAGGAAAATCATAATTTAAAAAACGATATCTGCAGCTGTAAGACACAAGTCCAGTTTAAAAATTTCTTTCTTTTCTCTAAGAACACAATAGGTCTAGATAATTCCCTGAAAATGGGCTCAGCCATTCCTTTTTACTTGCAAATGGGCTTCTTTCACCTGTGAAAGGACCACTCTTTTCCCCTGTAAAATAGGGTTTTCCCTATTTTACATTAGTCATTAGTTTTCTGTGGATGGGCCACTCTTTTCCCAAGACCCAATATAATACGTATTTACACAAATTCCACAGATTTCCATGGCCAAAAACATATAAATATTTCCAGCTCCAAACTGTAGCACACCTCTCTCTCCCGAGGGCCTGCACTCCATTTCTTTGCATGTGTACTTTCAAATTTCTGCCCAATATATCCTTCTAAGCCCCTTACTGATGTGTCCTGAGAATTTCTTTTCTGTGCTGGGAGCCAGTGAACTTGTAAACCTGTTCTACAGGTAAGGAGGCAGGAGATTAGGGTGTGGCCAGCTGACCGGGTAAGTAGGTGTGATCTGTCACTCACAGAGATCCAGGACACATATACAGAAAAACAGTTCCCAGATTCTGCACCTGGCACCAATTAGAAAGGGCTATCTTCAGTTCTGGCATGAAATCAAGCAGGTTGTCGATAGGATGGCCTAGATCTGACGTCAGCCTGAGGAATGGGAGATGCAAAGGACGTTGGCCATGAATGTTACAGCCACTGCGCTCTCTTTTGAGGCCCGCTCTTACTCTGCCTTTCATAAATGTAAAACCTTGGTATCTTTTGCACCTGTTTTGTCCAGTTCTTTGTTCAGGACAACAAGAACGTGGAAAGAATCTAGAGAAGGACCCCACAGCACCCCAAAGCCCCTGTAATTGTAGGGTGGTTTAGGATCCTTAGCTTAGCTTCAGGAGACTCCTAAAACTTGTCTGGTGACATCAGCATCTTAGTAAATTTGCTTCCAGTGTTTTTTTTCCTCTTAAGAAAAATCTCTACTGGATTTATAAGGCTGCTTTCTACAAAAAATTCAAACACTGCAGAAAAGTCTAAAAGTTAAAAATTATTTCAAATCCTTCAACCCAGATAAAAACATCATTCATGTTGAGTGAACATAACTTCAAACATCTTTTTAGGTATCAGAATATGGTTAGATAAATATGTGTAGAAAGAAAAGCTATTGCAAAAATGAATCTGTATGTGACATTTCAAAACAGTAAATTTAATTTTAATCAAGTTTAAAAGGAAAAATAACTGACAAGAAATAGAAGAAATCATTAAACATCAAATAAATGTTTCTTCTTGCAAGAGATGATAGTTCTCAAAAGAGCCATGTAAAGAAGTAACAAATATTAAGAGTTTTAGGTTATTGCATTTAAAAAATGCTAATTAGATGATTCACTCCTATGTGTTGATTGACTCAGGTTTAAATGATAAATATGAGCACTTTCATTTTTCCTTCCATCTCTTTTCCTCAGAATTTGAGTTTTTTCTATTTTAATTTTTTACATTGTTCTAGTTTCTAGCATTCACATTTCTTCAATTATCAATTTTCATAATCATTGTAGTATAGGAATTACTACTCCCAATCTGTTCTTTTTTGTCTTTTTATTTTTCTAACCATGACTTCTCCATACTTGGGCTCCTTCTGTAATGGTAAATTTATAGAAATTTTATAACAGAAATTAAAAATCAATTAGTAGCCTGTTACTATATTGAGACAGGATATGCTCATGCTGCTTTCACATAATTAGTCTGCTAAACTCGGGTAGCCCTGACTGTCTGCGTCCAGCTGCTTCTTCCAGATAGCTAGGTCAGCCTGACTGCATCCAGCTATAATGCCTGTGTTTTTCCTACCATTAGAAAAATGTAAAGTTTTTCTAACATGCTTCAAGGATCTTATGCCTGAGACAGACAGTCAAGGACACATTAAACTCTACCCACTTTGCTCAAACCCCATCCTTTCCAGAATGTTCCTACCTTACGATAAACAATTCCTTTTAAGTAAAACTGCTTTAAACAAATCTGCCTGACAACATATGACTCGATTCATGCAACCAATTATGTAATAAGCTGCTATCAGCTTTGTACTTCCTGCTTGCAAAGTGTATTTAAGCCAAGCTCTAAGCTGACTCTGGGCTGGTGATTTGGATTCAGTCCCCCAGCCCACTGGCGTTAAAATAAAGTTGCCTTCCAGCTCCTCAGGTGCAAAGAGTCTTCCATTTGGTTTGATATCAGATTTCTGCAACACTTCTTTGGCTTCCTTGTGCAGTTGGCTGAATTTCACACTGGAGTTTTTCTGAGGATGGCTGCAGTTCTTTTTGGGGAGCTCTGGTCCTTACTTTGAGTGTTGCTTCCTGGCTCCAGTGCAGATCCCTCAGCCTGGGGGTACAGATCCTTCATCCCGCTGGTGCAGACTGTCTGGCTTCTGCCACTGATCTTTGGGCCTTCCCAGTGCAGATCCTTGATGCAGACTTGCATGGGACATTGTCGTGGGCTCCAGGCCTCCAGCTGGACTCATGGGGGACATTGCCATGGGCTCTAGATCTTCAGCTGGACTCGTGCAGGACATTGCTGTAGGATCCAGGCCCTCAGCTGGATTCTCTAGTGTGTGGACAAATTTTCTGCACTCTTTTGCGTTTGATCTTTTGGGTGAATATTATAAAACAATCCTATAAATTATGTGTCCTGTATTAAATTGTTTCCCTTGTAAGCCCTGAGTACAACAGATGCCCAAAGAATCCTCTTTGCACTTTTTTCTTTTTCTTGAATGCAGGGCCTTTATACTGAACTATATCTTCAGCGCTTTTAATTTTTTATGTTTGAGACAGGACCTTGCTAAGTTGTTAAATTGCCCGGGCTAGGGTCAAACTTGTGTCAGCTTCCCAGAGTGCTGGGATAATAGGCATGCACCACCATGCCCGTCTCTTTGCACTCTTGAACTTTAGTTCTGTCACTATAGTAACCATACAAACTAACATTGGCTAAGTGTTAGCTAAGCCTTTTAAATAATGATTTAATATGATGAAATACCATTTACATCTACCATGCAACATATGGTGGGGCACAGCTGTAAACCCAGCACTCAGGAGGCTGAGGCAGGAGGATCATGAATTACAGCCCAGGTGGGCAATTTAGAAGAACCCTGTCTCAAAACAAAAGGGCTGTGGATGTGGCTCAGTGTGAAGGCCCAGATTTCATTCCCAGGACTGTACCTCCCTTACTCCCCAATCTTCATTTTACAAATGGTAAAAACAGGAGACAGCGAAGTTAAGGAAGTGGTCCTGGATCACACAGCCATTAACTGGCAGAGTTGGCGACCATAAAAACCACAACCCCAAAAGACCTCATTGTTAACTTTTTGGAATTAGCTATATTCTTTGGATATGTAGATTTACTTGTTTGGGGTCATTTTTAGAAATTTATCTTATGTTTTATCCTCAAATACATCTTCTGTTCCATTTTTTGAATTCTCTTACTTTGGATCTTTAATTATCCTGAAGTCAGATCATCTTTGCACGTCTCCTACCTTTCCAGTTACTTTCATTCCTTTGCCCTAAATGTCTTTGTATTCCACCCAATTACTTGAGGCTTTTTCTCAAGTAATTCTGAGGTCTAGTCTGCTTTTTTGTTTGTAATTTATTAGTCTTCAATTTGTTTAAGTTGACTATCTCTCTCTTATTAGTTCATTCTGTTTTATCCCTTCCTTCACCTTTTGTTTTACTGCTTTATGCTCTTATATTATCATGGTAAACTTTCTTCTTTATCATAGCTTTCTTTTAGGTGGGTTCTCTATTTAGCTATCATTGGCATGATGTGTTCCTTTGTTTCTATTTTTAGGCTGCAAATATATTTGCCTAGCTGTCACAATGTTCCTTTCCATCTTCCTTAGGCACATACATTTTATTTTATTGGTTAAATGTGGGTGACTTTTTAACCTCTCTTTTCACCATAATAGGAGTCAGGTCATTTTCTTTTCTGAGGCATGGCTTGATGTGGTTGTAGTATGTCTTGTCCTAACTACTCCATTATGATACAAGGAACTGGCCAAATGCACGGGTGGGAGGCGTGTTCTGGGACTTTTTAGGGACACAGCTTTATGCTCTCTACTGAAGTTTTCTTCAGTGTCCCATATCAAGATTTAGCTCGGCTGCTTGGCTTGAGTGTCCCCCTAGCTGAGCTCTTGGGAGGCACTGAAAATGGCCCCATTTTTTATTTGGCCTACAGCTCTTTCTGCTTTTCCATTGTCTGAAGAAGGGAAAGGAACGACCACTCGTCAGATTGCTTCACTCTGGACCTGCTCACCCCTGAGCTGCCGATGTTCAAAGACTCCATGTTGGATGGAAGGTGCAGAATCTGTCCCAGGACCCAGGATCTTCCTTCTTCCTTTCTTGTACACTTGTACCTTCAGTGGAGAATGTTTTACTTCTTGGATCCATTCTTCTAGTCCCAGCTTCCAGGCAGTCTTCCTTGACCATCTCAGTCCACTGACTCTCACCCTTTCTGGATCACTCGGTCACCTTCTAAAAACTGAGTTTCGGCCTGCAGTTATGTAATGCACTCTTGCAGTGCTGCTGGTGCTCCTGGAGCCAGGACGGCCCAGATTTGCTCTGTATCCTCAAAGCGGTGCACATCAGATAGGCCTCAGAATTTAATGAGTATTAAACTGAGCCAACTCTCCAGAAGCTGTGAGAAACCAGAGGTGAATGCTTCTACTGTACACAGAGAAGCATTGGAATTGTGCCAAGATCACACTGCCCAGAGAAAGTCAGGAGGACATGGTGGGCTGGGGTGGGCTGGGGCACCACCCAGGGCTCCGATAACTTCCGCGGTGGTCAGCCCAGCCAATCAGGATGCACACAGCTATGCTTGATGACCCTCGGTGTCTACGGGTCCTTCTCACCAAATCCAAGGCAGGTCTGTGTCTTCTCTGAGGCTGCCCTCTCCATTGCTTCCTCACCCATCTCCCAAAGCAGAGGTTCTCAAATGTCCCTATACAGAAGGATCAACTTTTTGTGGGAAGAGGGATGCATTTGAAAAATGCAGATGCTTTGGCTTCATTCTAAGAAATTTTTTTTTTTTTTGGTGGGTACTGGGGGTCGACTTCAGGACCTCGTGCACCAGCAGGTGCCCATGCCGCTGAGCGATATCACCGGCCCCTTTTTTCGTATGTGGGTTCCAGGAGTCGAACTCGGGCCCTTGCGCTTGCCAGGCAGGCGCTTACACTGCTGAGCCATCTCACCGGCCCCATTCTAAGAAATTTTGATTGAGAAGTTCTGGGGAAAGGCTGAAAAATCCTCAGAAACAAAAACTTCTCAGGCTGGGAGTGTAGCTCAGTGGTAGAGCACTTGCCTAGCACGCATAGGCCTTGGGTTCCATCCCCAGCACTGCAAAAGAACAACAATAACAACCTCCAAAGTCCAAACAACCAAGTGCAACAATAACAAAACTCCCTATATGATCCTGGTAATTTTGATGGTACACACAGGATGAGTGGCTTTCTCAGGCAGGTGATTCTCTAGTGACTTAAAATCCAAGACAGCTGTGGGGAAGACTAAGCAATCCACTCCAGCAATGCCCTGAAAACACACAGAAGTCTACCCAAGGACAACAAGGAGGTGGAGATTTTTAAAACCCTACAAACACGCACAGTGCCACTTCCTGCATCAACCCGAGATGGGGCTATACCTTTGTCTACTCACTGACTTGGAACAGAGTGTCCAGAGCAGTTATTTTGGGCAATTCAACATGATCAGAAACAGCTGAGAGCCAGGGAAGAGATTGCTTCTCTTCCCTGGTGGTGAAGGGGATCAGAATGTGCCACCCTAAAATGTGTCACTCTGGCATGGGGATTACTTTGAGCTGAAGTCAACTGAGAAACAATAGATGCAGGAAGATCTCCCTACCTTCTTCCTTTCTGTCTGAAAGCAGGGCGTACATCTCCCTTCATCTGTGTGTCTCCTCTCCCCTTTTCTGTATCAGGAAGAGGTGACACTTGTCACTGGACATGGCTCTGACTCAAATCTTTATCAATAAACAAACTTTACTAAATAATCCTTATCAAGCATTGGTTTCTCCCTTAAATTAACCTCCCCACAATTTAATGCCCTTTGAAGTCCCAACCCCTTTTCCTTTGTCTTGCTTGTTACTTCTTCACAATTTATTACTCTTGGTTAAAGTGATAAGCTCTCAGGCTTAACTACTTCTTTGGGGTTTTCACTTCTTTTCTGTGAAGGTTCCATGCCATATAAAAATATTAGGTGATTTTATATCAGACATAATGAGTATGCTTTCTCCCCTGTTGCTCTATCAGTTAATTTGCATGGTTTCATTTCCTGAACATAAGAGGGTATAAAAAACAAAGAAGGTGCAAGCTAGGTACTAGGGATAGGTTTCTTTCCTGCCCTGTATGGTTGATGCTCCAGAGTGCATTCTTCAGTGGAAAATGTCTTTATTTTTCCATTATCATACAATTTTATTTTACAGTGCAATCACAGCTGAGAAAAACAATCATATCTTCTAAAACCCTAGTCTCAGTTCCCTACATCCTTTCTTCTAAGGCCAAATAAAAGGCTCTCTACCAAGCGCCAGCAGGAGAAGGTAAAGCCCAGTTATAACCTCCAAGGAGCTTATGGAGTAAGAAAAACAACCCTCTGAGATATTAAACAGGAACATTTCAACAAAAGATAAAAATAAGTCAATCATGACAAGGCTGTGTATGAGTAACGCGGGACGTGACTCAGGGTCCAGAGTAGCAAGCGGCCCCACAGGGTGACGTGGGCCAGGTCCACTTCCTAGAGCAGCTGTAAGCAGGTGGGCTGCAGCAGGAGGACGTTCTGGAAGGCCACAGCAGGGCTCAGGGCTGGCTATGACATCAGGGTTTTGCTGAAGGCTGGCTCTAACTGCTTTTGTGTTTCACATTTGCCTCCATTTAGGTAATGCATGTTGAATAAAGGTAACATCCTTATCTGAAGCAAGAGGAGCTGGTGGAGTGGCGCAGACGTGGGAGAGGAGTCTGGATGCCAGTCTCTGTCACCAGCATAGGTTATGCAATGGCTCTGAGACCCTAGTGCAAGTGGGGACCACATCTGCCTTCATAACACAGGATTAAATGAGGAAATCTTGTTACAAATAATTTACAAAGCTGAAGGCTGCAATGAAAAGATACATGATTTATAACAGCTGGATTCTTTCATGCCATCATTGGCTCCTAAACAGGAGTAAATGTAAGAATCACCTGCAGGGCTTATTGAAATACACATTGCAGGGCCCTGCCCTGTTTCTCATTCCTTAGGTTGGGTATGGGGCCTAAGAATTTGCATTTCGCACAAGTTCCCTCGTGCTACTGCTATTGGCCTGGGACTGTACTCCATGCTGTGTTATAGTTTAGATCTGGGGTGTCCCCCCACTCCAAAGCCTCATGCACTCAGAGGCAGGACGTTTGGAAGGTATAGCTGAGTCGCTGTTAGAGGAGGTGGGGCCTGGTCGGAAGAGGTGCTCACTGGGGGCGTGACCTGAAAGGCTGCATCTCCCTCCCCAGCGCCTCCCTTCTCTCTTCTCTCCGCTTCCTGGCCACCAGGAAGTGAGCAGCCCTCCTCCGCCAGGCCCTTCCATCGTGCTGCCAACTATGCAAGTACTGAATGTTCTCAAATATGAGTCAAAATAAACCTTCCCTCCTTCAAGTTGTAGGTGTTGAGTATTTTGCCCTCTGCAATGGGTCTAAGCCATGACTTTAGATCAATGGCCCAAATCTCCTTAGGAGGTGAGAACTGAATTGACACATAGGTGTCTGCTCAAACCATGGCCCAAGTCAAGGTGTAACTGGCTGTGCAGTCTTCAGAAAGTCTTGTTTTATTTCTCTCTTTAACTTTTTCATTTAAGATAATTTTAGACTTACAGTCAAGTTGTAAAAATAGTACAAAGAGTTCCCATATATCCTCTACCCAACTTCCCCTTATGTTAACCTCTTATATAACCACCAAAAAATCATCAAAACTAGGAATTTAACCTTAGGCAAATACTATTGACTAGACTACACTCCCTTTCTTCCATTAGTATCGTTTTGTGTTCCAGGACCCAATCCAAATTGCATTTTCTTGCCATTCCTCCTCTGTGTTCTCTGGTCTGTAACCGTTCATCAGTCTTATCTCTCATGATCTTAAGCCTTGAAGAGTATTAGTCAGTTATTTTGTAGGATATCCTTCAACTTGGATTTGTCTGATGTTTTTTCATGATTAGATCAAAGTGGTATGTCACTGTGAAAGGTCCCACAGACATGCTGGGCCCTTCTCAGTGCATTGTATCAGATCACACATGACACCGATATGTTTTCTGTGATGTTAACTTTGGTCACTTGATTAACATGGTATGTGCCAGAATTCTCCACTGTAAAGTTACTATTTTTCTCTAATTACCAGATATTTTGGTGGCAATCTTTTGAGACTGCAAACATCCTGCTTTTGCATAAACATTTTATATCACTAGTTTTAGCATCTATCAATGGATCTTGCCTGTGGTGATTATTTCTTTGTTATTACACACACACGCATGTTGCATGCACACACACACACACACACACACACACACTATCACATACAACAAAACATACCATATTCAAACAGCAGGAAACAAAAAACAAAGGGAAAATCTTGGAGACAGCTGGAAAAAAAAATATTCACAGGAACCAGATAAGAATTATAGCAAGGGTCTCATCAGTAACCATACAAATTAGAAGACCATGGTGTGACAATGGTATTCACCTTACAGTAGAAAATTTTTTTCAAAACCTGTTAACACAGAATTCTGTATCCACCAACAAAACCTTTCAAAAAATGGAGGAGAAATAAAGACTTCTCTTAAACAAAACCCAAACAAATTCGCTGCCAACCAACCAGCCCTACGTGAAATGTTAAAGTTCCTTAACATTTAAAAATAATGGGAGAGAAGGGAAAAAATCTTCCATGCAGAAGAATTTTAATTAGTAAACATAGAAGTTAGGGAAATAGATAGTTGCCGTTAGAACACCAAAGTAAATAATTTCAAACCTTATTCCCAAACTACTGTCAACCCGAATGCCAGTTAACTCATACATAAATTAAGATCATTATTTATCCCTCTTATTTCAGAAAAGATTTGGGTAGTAGGAAAGTAAGTGCCCGCCTCTTTCATGTTGTGGTTATGAAGGTCAAAATACTACAATTATGAATGACTAAGCCTTAAAATCAGAAAATGCTAGCAAGATGGATGCTACAGCTTTTCCATAACATTTTACTGTGTTAAAGGTTTCAGTTGAATCAGCTGATGCTGAAAGGAAAGGTCCCTGGCACAGATGGAAAGGCTTTGGGGTTGTTCATTTTGGCAGGAAACTATCACAAAGAGCGATGCCATTTAATCATCAAGAAAAACCATTACGGAAAGATGGTGTGATAAGAGCTGGGTGCCAGGTGCAAGCACAAAGCAAAATCTTTCCCTGTTGGATGTAATGTCATTCATTCCTGCCCCATCCCCAGCAAGTGACTCCCACCTGTGCAGCTCCTGAGTCCCTGAAGCCCTCCCCAAGCATCACTTTACCTGATCCTCTCAACAGCCCCGAGAGGCAGCTGATGTTAGTGTTTTCACAACGGAGATGCGAAGGTTCTAGGCCTCTCTCAGTGAGGCTGACAGACTTGTCTGACCTCTCCCACATTCGTGTTCAGACCAAAGATTCTGATGCCAAGAACTCAGAAACTGTGTAGTGCTCTTATCTAAATGTTGTTGCCCCAAATGTGGATTTGGGTGGCTCTTGAGTTGATTTTAGGGACCCTCATGTAAGAAAGTTACTTCAATTCTCTTCTGGTCCTTTTGGCTACACCATAGACAAAGCCTCTGTTTGGTGCTAGTGATTTTGCCAGCTCCTCTACACTCGCTAATCTCTGTAACAGAGAGCAAAGGCTTAGGCTTAGAGCCTTTCCAAGGATATAGGATCTGGCTAGAATTTGATAATACAGTTTGATTTTCATAATTACTGTATTTCCCATTTATAACAAGTCTAACATGTAGTGTTATAAAGTCTCTTTTTAAAACAATCTAATTAGAAACTAAGTTGATAAAAATATTAAGACACAGTAGTATGGATGTATGGCACAGCTTGGGCAGGTGGTATGGGATGATGGTCACAAGAGAACCAGGGGAGGCTGGTTCACACTTACGTACCATAGAGAACTCCTGCACTGCTCAGCTGTAAGCCCAGCCACGGATGCAGCCTGAAAGCTTTGCAGCACCCTTGTTGACCTATTCTTGTCTAAGAGTAACTGTAGACAGACTTCACTCAATGAGGATTCTTAGTTTTGAAAGCTTTGGCGTACACTGCTCCCATTCTTCCAAACACCCATCCATTCTCCATCCATCCACCCATCCACTCATCTTTCCTACCACCCACCACCCACCCATCTCTCTATCCATTCATCCATCCACTCATCTTTCCTACCACCCACCCATCCACCCATCTCTCCATCCATCATCTTTCCTACCACCCACCCACTCACCCACCCATCTCTCCATCCATCCATCTCTCCATCCACCCACTCATCTTTCCTACCACCCACCCTCCTACCCATCTCTCCATCCATCCATCCCTCCCTCCATCCACTCATCTTTCCTACCTCCCACCCACCTGCCCATCTCTCCATCCATTCATCTGTCCAGTCATCTTTCCTACCACCGACCCACCCACCCATCTCTCCATCCATCCACCCATCCATCCCATCTTTCCTACCACCCACCCACCCACCTCTCCATCCGTCTTTCCTACCACCCACCCACCCACCCATCTCTCCATCCATCCATCCATCCATCCATCTTTTCTTCCTTCCATCCTTCCCTCTCTCCCTTCCTTCCTTTCTTCCACCTATCCATCAAAAAGACCCCCCAAAAAACAAAAAACAAACAAAAAAACCCACAACTTTCTCCTTACACTGATTCTCAGATATTCCCAGCAGGAAGCCCCCCAACCCAAGAGAAAAAACTCATTCTCTGAGACATTGAGGGGTTTCTCTGGAAGCTCAAGCTCAATTTTTCAAAAATGTAGCTTAAACATTTATGCCAATTTTGGACCTCACTTGTAGGAAGCCACATCTTTTGATACAACATCTCTCTGCAAGAACCTTTCATAAAGGTCACTCTCTCAGATGACCCTTGCTTATACTGATGGCCTCCTGGGACATTGCTATGGACTCTGGGGACCCACACCGGAGATGCAAGGACCTGCTTTGTGCCAGTTCCTGTACTAGGAATACAGAGATCAAGAAACCCCCTTAGGGCCAGCACCAGCTGCTCTCAGCACAGAGCCCAGGAGTAGCTTGGTTTGTGGTCAGAGATCCCTAACAAGCACGCTGCAGCAGCTCCAGGGTGCCTTCCCTTTAAGAAGCAATAGTTTGACATCTCTGACTTTGGAGCCATGCAGCCTTAAATTCAAGGTCCAGATTTTGCGGGTTACTGGAGTTCTGCTACTGGGCACTTCTGGGATTGTAAAGAGAACACCTGGATTTGTGAACTGGAAGAAAAAGCAACTCAGCCTGCAGAGGAGCTGGAGGGGAAGGGCACAAAGAATGTGTGGCATAGGGACCAAGAGCCCTGACCTCACCCACGGGTGGCCTGGGCACTTCCCCAGCTGCATACCGCCCCGCTCCCACCCCGGAGTAGGAACAATCTCTCGTGCCTGTTTCCTGTGTCACAAACAAGGAGCTTGGATGAGGTGATTCCTAAGGGTCCTCCCAGCTCCCAGCTCTCTGCTCCACTTTTCCCTTTCACTAGGCTTTGATTTTCAGTTTTTTTCTTCTTTAGGGATCCTTTTCTCCTTATTGCTTCTTAAAACGCTCCACATACCCCTCTCATGTTATAAAAACAGCTGTCTGTCGTCACTACTCAAATGTTTTTTCCTGCATTTATGAAGATCAACAGCCTCTGTTACTAGTGTGGATGCTTTAGTTGCTTGGTTGGCTATCACTGGACTCGTTACAGTCCCAGAAGGCAGCACCACCATGGATTAGGCAAGAAAAGCCAAATTTCATTACGTGACCCACAACGCTTCCCCAGCCAAGACTCCATTGTGATACTCATATCCCTAAGGTCAATTTCCCTTTTCTTTTTTCCCTGAGTGCAATAAATGCCTGCTTAATTAGGTGCTTCTCTTTCACTGTCCATAATGAGTACCCATCAAATCTTAGTTAATAAAATGAGAATTTATTAAATTTTCAGTTCTAATAAATAGTCATTTTCTCTGCAATGGGCCCCAAGCCCTGATAAAAATGAGATGGTCTATGTGACCATTCAAGGAGAAAATGTTAAACTATGTTCTTTAGTTACAAAAGTGAGTCTCTTCTCCTTCCCAGCCCTACCGCCATCTTGTTGCAGTTCAAAGTCCTGAAGCTGAATTCAGTTTTATCACACTGAGGTACCAGGATACCTTAGCTGAACATTCCGGTCTTCAAAATTAACAGAAAAGGAAAACAAAAATCTGAGAAACGTGTATTAAGAGTAGAATATTTTCCCTATCCATGGAAACACTGACAAATCTGCTCAGAAGGAAGCCCAGCCAAAAGAAGGCCCAGACATATTCTAGAACATTCTTTCCTTTTTCTTGAAGCGGCTGGGTGAGGTGGTGAATTCAGCTATTCAGAGTCCCAGGAAGAATTAGGGTTTTCAACCACAAATGAAGAATACACCAGGGGGAAGTCAAGGCTTCGGTAAAACTCATCTCCTGTAAAGCTCTGGAGGAAGATGAGTGAAGCAATAAGGCAGTGTCTTATGCTGTGTTTGTGATTCATTTTGAAAAGATTCGATTTAGACTTAAAGAGTAAAGCTAAGGAGATGGGCAGGGAGCTTCCCATTTCCCCAGCCCTGGAAGGTGACGATTGGTTGAGGCCCAGATTTCGAAAGGTGACCATGAGGAGCTAATGGGATCGGCTCCCTGGATGAAGCCAACAAGCTCAGGGCTGAGCACATCTTGTGGAAGACAGTCCCTCACCCTGCACTCGTCCCTAGGCCTCTGTGCCCAGCAGCCGTCACTTGCTTCTACCTGTCCCCACTGGTCTCTGCCAATCTGTTGTTCATTATTGCAAAGGCCCCGACCCCCCCCGAGAATTCGTCATCTCGGGACAGTGAGCTGGTCTGGTGGGGGCCGCCGTTGGCCATCTCGGACAGCTGCTTCTGGAGGATGGCTAGTGCCACCTTGTTGGAGTCCTTCATGGAGATCATCTCCCCTGAGAGACGACGCCCCTCTGTGTCACTCTCCATCACCCCATCCGTTTCTATGGAGATGTTGCACCGGTTCCGGACATTGCCCGGCATCACCGCGTTCCTCCGGGACTGCAAGAGTCTTCTTTGGCATTGACGGAAGCACCCACCATCCACTTTCCTCAGGATCCAGTTCACCGACTGTTTGATCAGAATGGAGATGACATTGAACAAGGAGTACAGGCAGCAGACGCCCATGAGGATGAAGATGAAGTTGGCAAAGCGGTAGAGACCCTGGCTGTCATACTGAGCATTCTGGCTGCTCACGAGGTCCCCAAAGCCGATGGTGCTGAAAGCCACAAAGCAGAAGTAGAGGGAGTCAAAGTAGCTCCAGCCTTCCATGGGGGCGTACAGGGCTGACGCCCCGCAGGAGATGAGCACCGAGGCCAAGCATAGGATCAGCATAACGTAGTACACCGAGGGCTTCCAGCCAGCCAAGCTGTCTGGCTCCCTCTTCCTTGGGGCCTTCAGGCTGTCCTGGGCCAGCGCCCCACGTCTCCGCAGCTGGCGCTGGTGGCATGATCTCATGATGTAGGCGATGACAGTGATCAGGCGCTCCAGGAAGAGGTTAAAGAACAAGATGGTGCTCGCGCACCCAATGAGGCCGTAAAAGATCAAGAAGAGTTTTCCTCCTACTGTCGCTGGAGTTGTCATCCCAAACCCTGAAGGAGACAAAAATCAGAAAGAAGAGTGAGACAGGTCTTGGCAGTGAACGGAGCTGGAATCTGGGCTCTGATGGCTGGAAGAGGACCTAAAGAAAGTTTCACCGCATCATTCAGACCTGGCCTTGCTAGGAAGGATTGGGAGAATCTCTCTGGAAGACACTAAGCATTGTTCAGAGCACAGAGCAGCGCCTGCTGCAAGCCCATGTGGCGCTATGTGAACCAGAAAGAGGCATCTTTTCCTCTGGTTTGGTGATGACAATGTGGACTGGATTACAGCCTTCTCTCCCCCTTTTGCCGGATATTTGGGTACAGTTTGCAACCTGAACAGTGCTCGACAGATCTTGCTCAGAGATATAGGCAAAGGGTCATACAAAGAAGAGGTGTCTACAGATGCCTTAGTATTCATTTATTCTGCACTCATAGAACCGGGGTTCTGCCCTCATGGAGCTCTCGTCAGTGAGATGATCAAAGTGCTTAAGAGGGGAAAACGTCTGAGACTTGGGGTTCTGGGGAGATTGTGCAGGGAGAGCTAAAAGCTAAGAAGAGTTAGGCAGGCGAGGAGAAGGGTTTATGTGCGTGGTGATGGTGGTGGGAGGATGTTCCAGGCAGAGAAACAGCGGACATCTGCACATGTAGAAATGAGAAATTTAATCAGCAGTTTTTCATCTATTAAACAAAACTCTTCAAACACATACCTCATGCGTTTAGAAATACTGGATGCTATGGTTTGACACAATGGAAAGCACCTGTCTTTCTTGCCTCTAACAGTTTCCACCTTTATCTGTCTGTGCACATAGGCTGCTAAGAATATACTGGAGGACAACGGTGTCATCAAGAAAAACAGAAGTTGAAAGAGAGCAGTGATGCAAACAGTACTTCTCACAAAGGGGCAGCAAGGGTCCCTCCTTTTGTTTTTTCTCTAAACTCAATCTTCTATCATGCCACTTTGATCTTTCATTTTGTAGTTTGTTTTATCCTCCAGTTCGTAATTTTGTATCGTGAGCTCATCTTCGAAGGGGTGTTTTTCCCTGTGGAAGCTGGACATGTCAGGTTGTACACATTTCCTTTGATCAGAAAGACTACATAAAAATCACATTATTTAAGTCTCAGTCATACATGACAGGAATGACAATTAAAGCTGATCTTAGCAAAAATAAATTTATTGACTCACTTCATTGAAAAATTCTGGATACTTTATGCTTCATGAAGTACAGGCTTGATAAACATGTTCAAATGATGTAATTAGAAACTTGTCCGCATTTCAGGATTACTTTCTCTAGTGGTGATCCACAAAGCTCTAAGGCTAGCATAAAATGAGTGCCTCACCTGACTGACCCTTTGACAAATATCCACAACCAGCTCTCCCTGGCCCAGCCAAGATAAGAGGAGGAGAGGCCGGGATGTTAAATCTGCCTGAGTTGAGATAGGAAGAGGGGTGATTGGTAAAGGGCAGTTGCTCAGCAAATGTGTTCTCTTTTGGATATAAGTGAAACTGAAATTAGCAGGAGTTGCAACTTCTCTATCTGATGAGATATAAAATTTCCATATTTTAATTTCAATAAACTGCAAGTTAGAGCAGAGGTCAGCAGAATTGGAACACACTGGCCTGTTTCCCACGGTATCTTCCTGTGGAACGAGACTACAGAGCTTTCTTTAGGGAATAATATCTCTGTATTTCTTCCAGCAAGGCCTTCTATAGAACACTGCCATGGCAGTCATTCTGCAGTATTACAAGATGTTTCTATACTCTTCAAATGCTCTGTAAGACTGCCTTGGGATCTGTGTAAGTACATCAGGGTAATCTTCTTTCTGTATGGCCGCCTTCCCTGTCCTGTCCATGAAGTCTTCTGCATTAAACATCCTTCAGAGATGGGTCCCAGGATCGTAACCATCATACCAAGCCTTTTTGACAGTTCTGTGAGCTCGTGGCAGTAATTGTTTCCTTCTGTGTGATTGCTTCGGGGTCACTTTGTGACTTGTAATGGGTACACTTGAGACATCTAATGTCAGAGTGTAGGTCCAGGCCCTCTGTCCTGTTGCTGTCTGTTCACTTGTCTTAGTCACTTTCTTGTCACTGAGACACAATACCTGACACTGGAAACTTAAAGGAGGAGAAGTTTATTTTGGCTCACAGTTTATAGAGGTTTCAGTGCACTGTCAGCTAACTCCAAGGCAGGATGGCATGGCACAGGGTCATGGCAGAGGAGAGTTGCTCATGGCATGGTGGACAGGAAGCAGAGAGACCAAGGGAGGAGCAGGGGAGGGAAATAAACCCTTCCAGGCTGCCTCCCCACTCACCCGCCTCTTCTGAACGGATCCCACCTCTTAACAGCAAGCCAGCTATAAGCCCCCATGATCCAATCACCTTCCAAAAGCCCTGCCTATGAGCACATGGGGTTCTTAGGGGGCATCTAAATATAAACCATAACATATTGTAGTACCTTTTTAAAAATTCTTTTTAATTCATAGAACGATATCCACTGATATCCTAAAATTCTCCTCTCCCCTGTCTTCAGTGCCACCCCAAGGGAGTGCTACTCCCAGGCTTTATTCGAGTCTCTCCTTTTCTCTCAGCAGTCTCCACTCAAAAGACACCCAACCATAGCAGCATCTACCATCACCTCTGCAGATGAGCCCTCAGGTTCATATTACTGGCCTCTGTCTAAACCTCAAAGTTGCTGTTCTCCTAGAATGTCTGGCCCACGTTTCACCATGTCCTGAACTTAACATATTGTAGGAGTCTGTTTGATAAACCAGTTCTTCCTCTTCCATGTGTCTATGATGTCTACCTTTTGTGTTTGTATATGGAAACGCCATTCCCCAGGCCATAGGAATCCAAGTCTGAGTTCCACTTCTCATACCTTCCTCCCTGTCAGTTCCATATTCAACAGCCACTGCGTCCTGGAGTAACCCTAGGGGACAGCTGTAGACTGGCTTCTCGGCACTGCAGACTAGGGTGAGGGAGGGAAAGCTCAGGCAGAGAGAGCTCTGACCTGAACAGTGACTGAGGAGGTGAAATGGTCTTGGGAATATAAACAGCGATAGAGGTGACAGTAGCCTAATTAGCCTGGATAACTGCACTCAACTGGATTGAAGATATACAAACAGCATAAAATAAATGCTTTGCCTTTTTATAACTTGTGGTTATAAAATGAAACTCAATTTTTTCACAGTCCTAACATGTAGCTGATTTGTATTCTGTGCCTGATCTGTAGATGTTCTAGGGAGGGTACGGTCGCTAAGCCCTCCTAGTTGTTCTCCCGTGTTGTTCTGTGTTCATGGCCTGTCTCCTCACAGGAGTGCTGCCTCCACGATAGAACAGTTTTGTTATCTAGGAGGAAGGGTCTCCTAGTGCCTTGCATTCAGCTCTCAATAAATATAGGTTCACAGAGAGAAGAAGAATCTTTCTGTCTATATATGTTGTTTTCCCAGTTCACCCACCATGTTGATTAAAAGACTTCATTTATTAGTCTGCTTGGGCGTGGGACACAGAACAAGATCTAAGATTGGACACTTGATTCTGGCTGGGCACTCTGCGGCTCCAAGCTCCTCAGCGTCAGGAACAGCTGAGGAAACATACACTAACTCAGAAATCCCAGCCCTAGACGCAAGGCCCTGCTCTGCTCCTAGGATAAAACATCTGAAAATAAAAGGAAAAGCAGCCTTAACTTTACTGACTTGTGCACATTCTAAAACATCGAAGAGACAGAAAAGGACGGGGGGGAAATCACATTTGCCAATTTAGAGATAACTGCCATCAGTGGAAACAGAATCAATTTTACTGAATGTCCTAGAAAATATTACCAACTTAATACATACTGACCAAATCTCAGTGGAAAACATTTTATCTTCTGCTTACTCAACCCTTGATAACCAAAAACAAAGTATCTAAGGCAACTTTTAATCTGCTTTAGGAATGTAGCACCCAGCACTGTCTGTGACAGTTGGAAGGCAGTCAATCTATGGGAAGGAAAGAAGGAAGTGAAGGAGGGAGGAAGGGAAGAATAAGGACCTATTATTATGATAGGCAGGTTCAAAGCATTTTACTACACAACAGGTCTTCCTTAAATTATGTATTTTTGTCAACTTTTTAAAATAGCTTTTTAAAATGATAGAAGTAGAAACTAATTCCAACCCAGGCTGATCTGGCTCCAGTGACTGAGTATTTCTACCGCTGTCAGTAGCCTGATGAGAGGACACATGCCTTAACGTTAGACAGACCTGGGCTTGAGTCCCTCTCTGGCCAATCACTGACCATGTGAGCCCGTCTTCTCCACCCAGATCATGTTCATGTTGTAGGGACAGTTAAGTCCAAAATAATGAGCATGAGCTCTGATGCCAGAGCCTCCAGTTGAGCTAGATAACTAGCTCTGCCACTTACTAGCTGTGTGTCTGGGGCGAGTTCATTCTCATGTCTGTGCCTTAATCTCCTCAGATGTAAAATGGAGATTAGCAATAGTCTCTCTTTCATGAGATTTTGGAGTAATGCAGATAAAGTACGTAGTACAGAACTTGGAACATGGTTATTCAACAAGCATTAACATTATTATTAAGTTGTCAAGAAGGTAAGATTTTGAAGAGCAGGGGCACTGTAGGTTTTGTTTACAACTATATCCTCAGTGGAAGCCTAATATATAGTTGGTGCTCGGTAACCACTTGATGAATAAAGGAGGAATACGTCCTCACAGGCTGTTGCAGGGAGATTACACTGTGTAAACGTGGAAAGTGTCTGACATAGATCAGCCACTAAACATATATTCTTTGCATTCTTGTTTCCCTGATCCCTTCCACAGAACAATCCCTGTGTCTCCTGCTTTTCAAATACTATTTTTTCTTTGTGAAAATACACACTTTGATCTTAAGAAAATCTGATATACTGATACCTAGCCAAGTCGCATTTTCACTGTTATTCACTGGCCTACCTTCTCTCTAGATAGAGGAAAGCTGATTTTGGAATCATTCTTTCCAGCACCCATGAATGAAGCACTTCTCTGTTGAGATATTCACCACGATGGGCCTGGGGATAGCAGTGCCCAGGTGGGACTCCGGACAACACAGGAAATAGAACAGGTATGGTGCTGATTATATCACAGGTCATCATTCATGCATGAATAGTAGGAAGGTTTTTCAGAAACACAAATTTCAACTTCAGAAATATAAATATGATGTCTCCTTGGCGTTGTGGAGATCATAAGCATTACATCTTCTCCATGCGAGCCAATAAACACCACCACCATCCCCCTCCGCAAAAGAGCAAAATTTTCTCTCACTCAGTAATTCCACAAAGGCAAATACAATAAAACGAGACAAAACAAAATCAATAACAACCCTTCCTGTCACTCTTTTCTGAATTCTTCTCAGAAATTTTCTTACATTAAAAGAGTATTAGAATAGCAAACTCTCTAGTTAGAAAAAACTTAGCTATCAGAGGGGCAGAGTATATTCAGGATGTTGGGTTAAGGTCAGGATGACTTTGGACTGGGGACTTCGGAGTATCCAAGTCTTTCCATTGTTGAATAGCCACCTCCCAGTGACATTCCTGAGGGATGCAGACCCTGGCACCCTCTGGCAGGACCAATATGCTAATTTGAGGATCTGCCTTGTAGAAGCAAGAATGAGAAAAGACTGGACAAAGCCAATGAAGCCAGAGAGATAGAGAATGCCGGGAGCTCCTCTTGGGAAGAGCCCCAGAGTTATCTCCGTCCAACATCAGAGAGAGCAGAAATGGAAAGACTCGGTATGTGTGGAATCATGGTAGCTACTGTTATCATTACATAAAATTCAGGAATCACTTCTGCAGCCTCCCTGACAAATCACTGTCTAATTTCTGCTGGAGAACCTACGGGGTCATTACCTCACACAGGAACCTATTTTGTTACTGGATGGCTGTAGGAAATTAGTTTTCTTTATTTGTAATGTATCTCTTGTTCCTGCCTCTTCCTCTGGAGAAGACAAAAATTAGTATATCTCTTCTATATGATGGTGCCTTGTGTATCTGAAGATAGCTGTCACGTTCCTCTGAGTCTTCACCAGCATCAACATCCTTAGTACTCTTAACTGTCATATAGGAATTAATTTCTATATGGGTTCTTCACCACCTAGATTGCTATCTATCATCCCAAGGAGATAATGCAAAAGTCATTGGTTGTCATTGCATTGTCCCATGGAGGTATCTCTCTGAGACATCTCATGCTGGATATTTCCTTACAAGTACTAACTAAGAAAAACATGCTCTTCTGGGTAAGATGATTTATTATGCGACTACACACATAAACTTTCCAAAAGATGTTTATTGGGTGGTTTTACTGACGCCAAGCAGCACTGTGTTGGGCGGGCAAATGAGAAGGGAGCCAGGGTTCCACTTCACTCACTCTCCATGCTCCATGTTCCACAGGATCCTAATCTTACACCAGGCATTTCTCCCATAGCAGCCAGAGTCACATTTTTTAAAAGTGCAAATCAGGTCATGTCATTTCCCTGCTAAAAAATCTCCAGTGGCTTAGGTTTTTAAGGCATATTGTTAAGTGAAAACAGCAAGGTGCAGAATGACATTGATAATAGCATATCATCTATGTAATAGCAAACAAATAATACATTTCAGTGTATCATATGGCAGACAGATACAAGAGAGGGATGGAAAGGGAAAAAGGGGGATAGAAATATAAAATAGATACAGTTTTTTTAAACCTCAATCGCTCTGCAATGTATTTAGAATGAAATTAGGCACGTTACCCTTGCCTGTGAGGCTCCAAATAGCCTTCTCTACCTCTCTAATCTTTTTTTTTTTTTTTTTTTTTTTTTTTTTGTGGGTACCGGGGGGTCGACCTCAGGACCTCGCGCGCCAGCAGGCGCCCGTGCCGCTGAGCGATATCACCGGCCCCTTTTTCGTATGTGGGATCCGGGAGTCGAACTCGGGCCCTCGCGCTTGCCAAGCAGGTGCTTAAGCCGCTGAGCCATCTCACCGGCCCTCGTTTTCCATTGAGCACCTCCGGGATACATTTTCTACGGAACATTTCAGATTTTAGCTTTGATGAGATGGAGACTTGCCCTTTTCTCCAACCCATCAGGGAGAAGAAGGATTATGCAGAGTTGGAGCCCTTTGAGAGAAGGAGAAGGTGGCTCAGCACACTCGTTTTGAATGATTTCAGTCTGACCTTCAGATACTGAGCACAAGAATTTCCAAATCATGGTAGTGCTACCTGTGAGCTAATTACTGCAATGAGAAAGGTAATGTCATGAGAAGGACAAAATTTAAGGCCAGTCTTTAAGGCTCAGTTAAAGAAGATGTTTCCTTATTCTTTTTTTTTTTTAATGTGGGTACCGGGAGTCGAACTCAGGACCTCGCGCTTGCCAGGCGCTTGTGCCACTGAGCTACATCACCGGCCCCTTTTTTCCCCTTTATGTGGGTACCGGGAGTCGAACTCAGGACCTCACGCTTGCCAGGCAGGCACTTATACCGCTAAGCCATCTCACCGGCCCTCCCTTATGATTCTGAGCAGGAGACATTGAGCATCTATTTTAAGTGCAGCAGATCTGGGCAGCAACAACAGGAGCAAATGGAGCCCAAGTGGCTTCACTTGGACACTGCCTCTCTGATTCTGTTAAATGACCTTCAGTAGTAGTTCATGGCCCTGCCTGTGGAATTCTTTTTTTTTTTTTTTTTTTTTGTGGGTACCGGGGGTCGACCTCAGGACCTCGCGCTTGCGAGGCAGGCGCTTATGCCACTGAGCCATCTCACCTGCCCCTGCCTGTGGAATTCTTGATCTATAGTTTGGCTCAAAAATATTATCCCAGTGGCTTTGCCCAACTCTAGCTTCTCTTCTCCCTGCTTGTCTTTGAATGCGTGATCTATACTCCATAAGGTTTGCCTAATAATGACCCATAACAGCAAGGGTTACAAGACCCAGCCCTTGTGCCTAATGGCACAGGTGCAATGGAAATGAAGCAGACAAATTGTGCCCTCTGTGCTATTTTGCTTTAAGCATTGATGACAGCTAAAGATAGGCATGCCCATACAGGAAGCTGATTTTCCATTCAGCTTGAATTTTTTTCCCTGTGGCTCTGGGTTGAACTCTGGGAGGTCTTCTATTATTTTTCACGATTCTAAACTTCACTATGTCACATCAGTTTTTAAAAAGTGACCTCGAACTTCAGCCAGAACACAATCTTTATGGCAGCATACTGTATAAATATTGCTAAATATTGTTAAGGAAAAAACAACATTCAAATAGATAAACTAGAATAGCAAGGTGAAACAAAAGGGAGGGACATGACCTTCAGCAAAGTGATATGACAAGGAGTTCCTCTGATGACCACAGAGTACAAGTGGTTAAAGCCAAACCAGGAGCAGCAGAACGTGCTGAGGACATGTGAGGATTATCCTTCGTGTAGACAGTAGAAGGGATAGGAAGGAGACCTCTCGTGGTCCCAAAAGGTTGAAACTCAGAAATTACCACCAAATGCTTACCCCCCGAAAGAGGTGACCACACTTTGAGTGGAACTCTCTAGAAAGCAAACTTAGCATTGACCAGCTGGTGAGAGCTGGAAAAGTGCCACAGGCTCTGCTGAGTAGGTGAGTAAAGTAAGACAGAGTGCACGACGATGAGAAGATTACAGCCCTCAGGTAGCCTGTGCCCTCAGCAGCCTCAGAAATATGCAGCCAGATCTTCTCCTTTGGAAGGATGGATGCTAACTGTGAAAAAAAAAATAGATGTGTCACAGAAATTGGGCATTGTAGAAATGATGGTAGAAAACAGAAGTTTCCAGTGCTAGGAGGAGGGGAATCCAGAGGAAGTAGAACTGCTGAAAGGCTGAATTTTTTTTAATACTTTAAGGTATAGCGGAGGGAGACTGTGGACCATTTTTGTAGGAAAACTAACCTGGCCTGACTCCACAGAAATCTCCTTCTAACAGAGTAAGAAAAATGGCATCTTAAAGAAACAAGAGAAAATGGAAAAGATTGCCATCAAACTCTGGAAGGACGTTATTTTTTCAAAAAGAGGAAAATTAACCACAAAGGAAGGCATATCAGAAAAACAAGACGTAAAGCCGAGAAAACTCTAGCTTACTCTTACAAAAGGAACTAAAATAAATTAAGAACAGTATGGAAATTATCAAAATTTAGCACAATTTAAAAGTAGAAAATCTCAGAAATGACATGACTGGGAGCCAGCAGGATGCGAAATTTTTCTGTCAGAGTTCAGGAGAAAAATTGAGGAAATAAAACACTTCAGAATAGTGAAGTAATAAAAAGAAACATGAGAGATTAGCCAACAGAGAGGGTAGATAATAAGCTAGAGAACAGAAAGAAGAAAAATGAAGAATTAAAGACTATATAAAACACAGATATAGAATATAGGCAAAGAAAATTCAACATATGTATTTGTAGAATCTATTGGATTCAGACTGTTTCTGGCCAACAGAGAGGTAATATCACCCAATTACAAAGAAAATAAACAACAGACAGTTTCTATTAAGGGAAATAAAAGCCTAGAAAATAATGACAATCCATTAGAATGAGCATCACTAGTACTCACTGTGGTCCCTAAATATCATTTCCTACTAAAGAAACAAAATTTTCTGGGAGAAACAGCTGATTTCAGGTATAGGGAAGATAATGCCTAAAATGAGCCTGAAATATCTTGCTCGGTCAGGAAGAAAGAAATCTACAGGAGGGACACAAGAGCCCACAATAGCAGTCACTACAATTACACAATGAAATCCAGCTTTTGACAAGCTGTGTGAATGCTTGTATGTGCTCACGAATTCTCTCTTAAAAATGGTGTGTAATGGCTTCTATCTGGATGACCTCCTGCAAGTTTTTATCTAGATGACTCCCAAAGCTTCATGCACTCTTAGGTGGTGCTTTTGGGAGGTAACTGGATTAGACTACTGATTGGTTTATCATAGGTGTGGATAATGGGAAGGCCCACCCTGGGTGTAGGTGGCACCAACCAATAGGCTTATACCCTGGATGGAATAAAAAAGAGAAGGAAGGCTCACTGCTGGCTGCTTCCTGTCACGATATGGACTGTTTTCTCCTCTGCCATGCCTCCCTGCCTGGAAGCCAGCCAACTATGGACTGAAACCTCTATAAACCATGAGCTAAAATAAACCTTTCCTCTTTTAATTTATGGTTGTTGAGTATTTTGTCCCAGAAATGAAAAAGCAACTAAGACCTGATGAATCTTTGAAGCTGACTCATTTGGATTTCAAACAAAAAATGTAACATTTCCTTTATGTCTTACTTTCTTGTTGCTGAGACAAAATACCTGACACCCACAAGTTAAAGAAGGAAAGGTTTATTTTAGCTCACAGTTTATAGAGGCTTCAGTTCATAATCGGCTGGATCCAAGGCAGGGTGGCATGCCAGAGTTACATAGCTGAGGCGAAACATCTCATGACATGGTGGCTGGACCCCTAAAATTCACAAGGGTTATGTTCATGGTGCGCCCACGAATTGTGAAAAACCACAAATCTCAGATGTGCTCAGAAAAATGCCTATAAATGCTTATTTTTATAGTTTAAACACTAAATATACTATGTCTCCTGCAGTTATGTAATTTAATTTAATAAAATACTATATTAATAAAGCCTTAGTGCAGGCCATTTTGGGGCATCTTAGGGATCTTGGGGCTTTAAGAACAACAAAATCAAGCACTCAGAACAGCTACATGTGGCACAGCAACCTGATACGATGTGGGAAAGCTGATGTATCCGCCAGAGATGGGTTACAGGGCAGCAGCCAATCAGCAGCAAGGAGAGTTGAATAGCGCTCTCAGATTGGCTACTGTAAACAAACAAACAAAAAACAAAAAACAAAACTTATGGAGGATATTTGTGATTTCTGTGAAATTAAGGGGTTCTCACGAACAATTATTAGTTAGGTTCTAAGGAAAAAAGTCCATGAATGACTGAGGCCACAAACTCTGAACCACGACTTTGCAGGGTATACTGCGAAGAGAGAGAACATGACAGGCTGAAAACGAGCCAAATACGTTATGCCAAGGAGCCACGAATAAAAAGAAACCACCTCAGCTACACTAGCATCAGAAAAAATTAAATACTAAGGCAAACATGATTACAAAGAATAAAGAAAACCCACAACCTTATTTACAAGTTGGAATAACTTATAAGGATGAAACAGTCACCACAAACTTGAAGGTGCCTAACAATGTAGCCTCAAATATATAAAATAAAACATAGTTTATGAAGTTCTGCTTGCTTCAGAATATGAATTAATGTACTATTATCATTTATCTGGGCCACAATTATATTTGATTCTCAACAGGAACTTTAGTTATAATAGGCACTAATATTAACTGTATAACACCCTTTAAATAGGTATTAAAATACAGAATAAGTCTAAAAGTTACTCACAATCAGTTAAAACAACTGGCCTCAAGAGCAAGGGGGAAACAAAACCAAAATAAACTCTCATCTGATCCGTTCAAGATTCCAGCCTCCGCCTCCTCCTTGCCCTCAGCAGAGGCCATCTGGAGGTCCAGCCCTGCCCACACTGCTAAGAACAAGGCAGACTCGGGCAGAAAGCAGCAAGCATCGCTGGTCAGCACGCCCCTGTTAGCTCAGCACCGCTATGCTCATGACCAGTAAAATCTGGCATCTTTTCTTCTGCCTTGTTCTTACCATCTCCTTCCAAAGGCAAAGGCATTAATCCTGGCCCCTGATTGATGCTTTGTAACAACTAGCTACTGGACCTCTGGACAGTCCCTGTCAGTGTGTCCCAGCTGCCAGGTGAGAGCTCCCATTCTCTTCACTGGCCAGATCAGTGGAAGGTTACAGAAATACACCTTAGAAAAAGTAGTTACTGAACAAAGAGCCCTCTGTCAGCACTGTAGTGGTCAGATCCCCAGGGTTCTGCCCTGTTCCTGTGGGTGTAGATCTACAGCCAGTGCCTGCCAGGTACCTGCCAATCCCCATGCTTGCCAGCTGCAGCACTGGCCCTCTACACTAATTCCAGACCATTGGTGACTCTGATGTGTGTGTTACCCTGGCTTCCACCACATCTATTGGCTAATCTACCGCTCACTGCTAAGTTATGCAAGTCCATTAAATTCCTAACACTTACAAAACATCTATATATGCCAAGCCTGACCTAGATGCCATGGACGATCACAACATGAGCGAAACCTTCCTTTGCACCAATGCCCTAGAACAGGAAACTACTGTAGTTGCAGAAAGACACATTGACATTGAAGCCAAATAAGAATGCATGCTCTGAGAATGCTTTTTTCTCATCCTCAGACTTTAAGTCATGATTTAGAAGATCCAGATGTTATTGCCTAAACATTATTCTATCCATTTCCATCAGTGTTCAAGAAAACACTTTCAATTGCCACTTTATTTAAATGATAATTGGGCTACAGCATTAGCTCACTGGCAATTTTTGAAGCTATAATTTTGAATGCTGCAGAACTGCCCGCCTTGTGCATAAAACGGACCCCATTCAGAAACAGTCTTGGCAGCTTACAGACTGCCGGCTTACAGTGGGCATCTCCCACTGCCCAGGCCCGCCACCTTTGCTGCAGAAGAGACGCAAGTGCCCCTCTGCTCATAGTCGCAGTTATTTTCATCCAGGACTCTTTGGATCTCCCTCAGCATGTCCCTGGGATCCATGGAACTAGTGGTTTTCATTCTCCAAGTGAAGTGGAGGGCTCAAGGTTTTGCTTCTTTCTTTTCATACATTTGTTTGGCAAATACATTGACACCTTGTGAGTCTCAAAGTGAATTTAATAAAAAAATTAGCGAAGCCTCAGCACTGAGTCTGGGACAATGTTAAGTCTTTCTGGGAGAGGCTGGGTGATGGATGTGGGCCATTGTATATTGCAGTTCCAACCGCCTGTGGCCGGTAGTAGAAAGTGCTCCCATGGATATTGCCTCTTGGTAAGGGGATGCCAGCCTGGGTGGTTGTACTGCTAATAATGTGTGTTGAAGCAACTGCTGTTCCCTCATTGGAAATGATGCTGATGTCTTGCACGTTATGAATCATCACGAACCTGCCTGGAGTAGGTCTCTCAGCACAAAAGTAAGGGTTTTGCTTCATCATCCCAAACGAATCTGTGCTGCTGCTATAGGGCACGGCAGGGCTTTTCTCATGTTCGGGAATATCTGGTTGGTCAGGATTACTTGGGCTCCCAAGTATGGAATGGGCTGCAACAATTTTCTTGCCCTTGACAGCTCTTCTTGCAGATTTCTGGGAGGGAACTGCACCTTCCTTGAGGTCACTCTCTGCAGTGCCCCTCTGACTCTTCTTCGGATGGGCAACAGCTGAAGGAATAGCTGGTCCAGCATTGTCAGTGTGCAGTGTCTGAGGCTTGCTGCGAGATGAGCTTGTCTGCACTTGGTGGCCAGGAGCCCGGCCAGTGCCTTTGCTGAGGTTGCTGCCTGGCTGCACGTTAGCAAGTGAAAGGTGCCTGTTAGCACTGGAGTGAGGGGGGTCTGGCTCTGAAGATTTTCTCCCCAGCAAAAAATAGGTAGCTGAGTTTTCATCACACTTCCTCTCTGAAAAAGATTCGTGAATTTCTTTTTCTGAGAATCCCATGGCAATCATGATATTTATTCTTTTCTGGTCTGAGATGTTTAGCTGTTGTTCAACGAATGGTTGAAGTTCACCTCCCTCATAGGCTTCATTTGTCCACTGTCCTTCATGATCTGATCTAGGCTGCCACGTGTCTTTGGGTTTATGACAAGGAATCGCTTCAGAAACTGTTCCCAGTCTGTGGATAGGTAGAAGGGGATTCTTTTTTTTTTTTTTTTTTTTTGTGGGTACCGGGGGTTGATGTTAGGACCTCGCGTGCCGCCAGGCACCCGTGCTGCTGAGCGATATCACCGGCCCTTTTTTCGTATGTGGGTTCCGGGAGTCGAACTCGGGCCCTCGTGCTTGCCAGGCAGGCGCTTACGCCGCTGAGCCATCTCATCGGCCTTAGAAGGGGATTCTGTATCTCCCTGTGAACACACTTTCTCTCACTTGCTTCATATTTCTTCCGTCAAAGGGGAGTGACCCACTCACTAGATTATACAAAGCCACTCTGACATTCCACACATCGATTTCCGGCCCCTGGTGCTCCTTGCCCAGGTGGAGCTCCTGGCTGCACATGCAGGACTGCCACACCAGGCGTCCAGCTTAATTGGTCACAGTAAATTCAGTGCTGAATCCAAAATCTGCTAGTTTGATGTTCACCTCCTCATTAACAATATTTTCTCAGTGTTTAGGTCTCTGTGGCCGATCCCCTTATCATGGCAGTATTTTCCTGCAGACAGGATCTGTCAAAATTTAGCTTTTGCTTCTCTTTTGTCCATTTTTCCATGAGTAACAAAACAGCCATACATTTTACCACCATTTGCATATTCCATTACTAAGTAGAATGTTTTCTCAGTTTCAAAGACTTCAAACAACTGTACTATATTTGGATGATTTAAAATCTTCATTATTTTTACTTCTCCATGCAGCTTCGGGAGCCTTAATGTACTCACTGGAGTTTTGTCGGTTATTCTTATGGCAACCTCAGCGCCCGTGGCGACATGTCTGGTTAATCTGTCGTTTGCATAGTTCCCCTTGCGGAGTGTTTTCAACACTGCATTTTCCTATCTGAATTTCTTCTTCTGCACGGCTCTCTGGAGCACCCTGTTCCGGAGGTGTCTTCTTATAGCCTGTTTCCACGTGAGGGGTGGAACGTACCTGATAGTTTCCTGATTATTATCTTCAATGTCTAGTTGGCAGTCTTCTTCGGATGTTTTAGGAGAATAAAGATAAGCGTCTAAATCTACTCTAAGTAGTAAATGCTTAATAAATAATAATTGTAATAAACTAATATAATAAATACTATAATAAATAATAAACACAACCAATAAATATAATAAATAAATATAAACAAACTAATAAATATAAGAAACAAATAGATATAATAAATAATAAAAAACTAATAAATATCTCTTGCTATAACTGGCAGGATTAGGATAGGAAAGGGTGGGGAAAAGTAGAGAAGGGGGGAAGGGAAGAGGAGAGGGGAAACAGAGGGAAGGGAAGGAATGAGAAGACAAGGAAAGAGCTGGAAGTAGAAAGGTAGGTCCAAAAATAACCACAAAAGCCTTCTACGGGAAAAGATTCCTGCCAGTTTCAATTATCTGTCTGGATAAGTCAAAGTGTTGAAGGCAAATGAGTAGTTTCCTTATTTCTAGGATACTCATTCTAGAATCTGCCATCATCAATGCTATCTGAAGGGTAACGACAGCAAAAAGAGATGGGGGGGTGAGTGAGGGTGGAAGGTGCAGGATCGTGGGGGGAAGAAGAATAAGATGTATTCTATACATGTACCAACTCTCTATGATGAATGGAATCATTTTGTACTGTTACACGTACAAGTAAGAGCACAATTTTTTAAAGAATGGTTATATAAAATCCTGGGATCAAAACCTTTGGCTTCAAATTACACAATTTTCCTAATGAATAGCTATGAGAATTTTTGACACTTGAGGATACAATAGTGCATTAGACAGACTTCTTGGGTTGCAAGTCACACAAAACACTCAGGCTAATTTAATCACAGAAAAGAATTTTATTTATTTATTTATTTATTTTGGTACTGGGAATCGAACTCACGACCTCACGCTTGCCAGGCAGATGCTGTGCCGCTGAGCTATATCCCCAGCCCCAGAAGAGAATTTATTGTCATAGATTGCCCAATTCAAAATCAAAGAAAGAGGTGAGATGGCTCAGGCGTAAGCGCCTGCCTGGCAAGCGTGAGGGCCCGAGTTCAACTCCTGGAACCCACATACGGAAAAGGGGCTGGTGATATTGCTCAGCGGCACAGGCGCCTGCTGGCGCACGAGGTCCTGAGGTCGATCCCCGGTACCCACAAAAAAAAAAAAAAAAGAAAGAAAAAAAAAGAAAACAAAATCAAAGAAAGAACTCTGAGGGCCGGTGAGATGGCTCAGTGGCATAAGCGCCTGCCTTGCAAGCGCAAGGGCCCGAGTTCGACTCCCGGATCCCACATACGGAAAAGGGGCCGGTGATATCGCTCAGCGGCACGGGCGCCTGTTGGCGCGCGAGGTCCTGAGGTCGACCCCCCGGTACCCACAAAAAAAAAAAAAAAAAAAAAAGAACTCTGAAAATAAAAGGCACTTAGGTAGCACCAGGGTTCGTCACAGTAGCAGCTTAGTTCAGCCTCTTTGAAACACGAATGGACTAAACAACACATCGTGTTTTATTTCCCTTACATTATTTTTTAAGGTATTGTGGGATAGGTGTTCTAATGTGCCTGCTCCTTGGTTGGGAGATGCTCGGGCACTCTGACAACACCAGGAAGAAATACATGACATAGCACAGAGATAATTCCTAAAGTAGGAGAGAGGTGCTATTAGCAGGAGAGGAGTGTCTGTGGAGGAACATCCTCGACAGATGTCAATTACAAAAAAGCAGGCTGGAAGATGTTTATTGGATGTCAGCATATTGTACCTTGGAAAAAGGTGTCCTAAGGTCAGAATAACTGAAGGCAGGTTAATGCATTTAATACAGTGTGTAACTTTTTTTTTTTTTTTGGTGGGTACCGGGGGTCAAACTCAGGACCTCGCGCACCAGCAGGTGCCCGTGCCGCTGAGCAATATCACCGGCCCTTTTTTCGTATGTGGGTACCGGGAGTCGAACTCAGGACCTTGCGCTTGCCAGGCAGGTGCTTATGCTGCTGAGCTATCTCACCGACCTGAGTGTGTAACATTTAAAGGAGGGGGGGGGCCAGTGAGATGGCTCAGCGGCTTAAGTGCCTGCCCAGCAAGCGTGAGGGCCCGAGTTCGACTCCCAGAACCCACATATGAAAAAGGGGCCGGTGATATCGCTCAGCGGCACAGGTGCCTGCTGGCGCGCGAGGTCCTGAGGTCGACCCCCGGTACCCACAAAAAAAAATAAAAAAAATAAAGGAGGGGGAAAAAAAAGACTCAGGCAAGAGGAACAACACTGGTGATTATAAAGAGACACAAGAGAAGATTTTAAGATTAAAACTAGATTCTTAAGGGTAGGTGTTTTATGAAAGAAATACGTAGGTAATCTGGAAAGTTAGGTTGGGGCAGTTTGTGGAAGGACCAGTTGAGGAATGAATTTCCTTAGTCCAGCAGAAGTTATAAACTCTTGGACTTTATTGGCAGCAGTGTGTAGCAGAAGGATTGACTTGTAGAGAGAGAAATGGAAAAAATACTAGAGAGGAGATTAGAGGATGTAGATTAGAATGTGGCAAGTGATCAGCAAAAGGTTAGAACTGACAATGAGATTTCAAGGCAAGAGAAAATCTGGAGAGAGAGCAATGAGTTGGGACACAAGGAAGATAACTCAATCCTGGAGGCATCTGTGGATGAAATGACTGAGAGACAAAAGGAAAAGAGGGACAAAGAAAAAAATGTAACTAAAGACTTAGATTCACAGGACATGAAGGTAAGGGGCAAATGTCTTGCTCCATTTTGTGCTGCTCTAACGAAGTGCCTGAGCCTGCATGATTTATAAAGTGCAGGCCTGGAGGCTGAGTCCGCTCTCAAGGACGCTAGCAGGTTTGGTGTCTGGCAAAGTCCAGCCTGTTTTAAAGATGGCACTTTGAACACTGTATCCTCCAAAGGAGTGTAATGCTACGTCCTTACATGCAGAAGAGTGGAAGCGCTGAGAGAATCCACCCCAACTTTTTATTAAGGAACTAAACCCACACGAAGGTGGAGCCCTTACAGCCCAATCATCTCTTAACAGTCCCACTTTCTAATATCACTACAGTAGCTGTTGAATTTCAATGAGTTTTAGAAGGGAGAAACATCCAAGCCAACACTAAAGGAAGGACATGCTATTTTCCATCCAGAGAGATGTCATTTCTAGGTTTACTTCTCTTTAGAGCACAGATGATTCAGATTGGCGGTATTGTCAAGAGATTGTGATGGTGTACATCTTCCTGGGTTCTTTTTTTTTTTTTAATGTGGGTACCGGGAGTTGAACTCAGGACCTTGCGCTTGCCAGGCAGGTGCTTATGCCGCTGAGCTATCTCACTGGCTCTCTTCCTGGGTTCTTTTTTTCTTTTCTTTTTTTTTTTTGTGGGTACTGGGGGTCGAACTCAGGACCTCGCGCGCCAGCAGGCGCCCTTGCCACTGAGAGATATCACCGGCCCTTTTTCTCCTTTATGTGAGTACTGGGAGTCGAACTCAGGACCTCGCGCTTGCCAGGCAGGCGCTTATGCCTCTGAGCTATCTCACCGGCCCTCTTCCTGGGTTCTTGAGCCTTGGCTTTTTATGAAATCTTAGAAGAATAGTTATCTTTTTTTTTTTTGTGGGTACCGGGGGTCGACCTCAGGACCTCGCGCACCAACAGGCACCCGTGCCGCTGAGCGATATCACCGGCCCCTTTTTCGTATGTGGGATCCGGGAGTCGAACTCGGGCCCTCGCGCTTGCAAGGCAGGCGCTTATGCTGCTGAGCCATCTCACCAGCCCAAGAATAGTTATCTTAATCTAACTGTTCACCAGTTTCTGAATCTTCCTTGCAATTGGTGTATTCAGTGATTGAATAGGCCCTCACTATTCACTCATTTCAATATTCCAAGGACTTTGGGTTAGAAAGAGCTACCATATACAAAGTCAACAACTATCTCCCCTCACTGTTCTCCCAATAATACCTGTTTCTTTTTTGTACTCTGCTCAAGCAGGTATAAAAGTAGAATTTGGCCCATTTTACATGTGATACCTAAGCAACACTGACATAATTTTCTCCTTAGTATAGTGATACATAAAACAAACTGTCCTTCCACACAAATTGTACAAACTGTTAAGTGCGTGGGAAGTCAGAAAAATACAAAGAAAAGAAGCAAACATCAAAACCAAGCAAAAACAAACAAGAGCCACCATCAAACCACCACAAGAATGTTAGTTTTTATTTTTTATTCTTTTTCACTACAAATATTTCAGCAGGCCTGTTTTGTACTGAAGGACAATTTTGGGGAACTTTACCTTTAATTCCCTAAAGTTGACCAAAACCATTGGCAGCCCAAGCATAGAGATTAACAGAGCCAAAGAAAGAAAAGTCATCTGTGGGTAGTGAATTATACTGGATTAGTTGCTTTACTTGGTTCAGAGGTGCAAGCACAAATAAAGTTTCTCTCATAGGCAAGACCATAGGACAAAAATGTTCTTAAAAGGGATTTTTTCTCAAATCAGAAGAGTAAAAGCATGTACATTATTTGGGAGAGAAATAATTAGCTATGCTAAACATAGAATATCCTACACAAATGCTTTACATAAGAAGACTGTCTGAATATTGAATGTTCATTTGTTATAATTATTAAGCCACAAAGCATAGAAATACCAACAATGGATGACATACATTAAATATAGTTCAAAAAATTTAGTTTTAATTTGATTTTTAGCAATAAAGCTTCTTAGCACTAAATTTTCACTTAGGTGAAAATTAACACCAGTTCTTAAAATGAATCTTTGACCCATAAAATTGATCTCAGGATCATGCTGATTCCTAAATTTTACTGAAGAGCCTATGGGTAATTATCTTTATATCATCTGATATAAGCCTCAGCTTAAAAATGAGTGTAATGATCTTCTTATTTTGTAGATGTAGAAACAAAAGCTTTATAAAGGTAAGCAAATCAGTCAAGTTCACATAGTCAGTAAATGTAAAATCCAGATTTTAAACTCAGGTTAAGGAACTCAGAGTTCATGTATGGGATGTCAAGCCACCCCTAACCATCTGTTGCTGAGTTAAAGGGACCAATGGCGAGGAAAGCAGGATGAGATGGTGGACACTTGTGTCTCTGCTAAGGCGAAACCTGGATCTGAATGAGTGAATGGCATTTGCCATGAAGCTTGAAGGATAAACAGAAGTTAGATTAAAAAAAAAAATCAGGTGGTGCTGAGCAAGAGAGTGGGAAAAGTGCCCTAATAGGTGCAAAAGCCTGAAGAAAAGGCATGGCCTTAGGAATACATCCATATACATGGAGTGCCGGGGAGGGGATGTGACAGATTATAAGTTGGTTGTTGATGTCTCCTGTCTTAAGTGCTTGGTATATCATTGCCACAGCCCCACCACCAGACAGAGCCTAATTTCCCTTACTTGCACTGTAAGTGGGCTGTGACTTACTTGTAATCAGTATCAAGTGATGAAATCACATGAGTGATTTTTGAGACTAGGTCACAAAACGTGGTACAACTTTGTTCACCGTTAGCTGGGACACTGAACTTTGGAGTCCTAAGCTTCTAAGTCAGAAGTTTCATGACCTTGAGGGTGCCAGGCAGTGAGGAAGTGTAAGACACACAGAAAAATTATTTGCAGGTTTTCTAGATGACAGTCCCAAATGGAGTCCCCGATGATAACTAGCATCAATCACTAGACACGTGCATGCAGATATTTACAGATTTCATTCTCCATGCACTTTAAGTCTTCCCAGTCAAGACCCCAGACATCATATGACAGAAATAATTACTGTTGTTGCACACTCACTGAGTTGCTGAATAGTTGCCTTATGCCTCTAAGTTTTGGGATGACTTATTATGTAGCTATTGTAACTGGAACGTGTAAGTTGTATTGTGTTAAAAGTTAATTAAACATGACGGGAGTTCAGAAGAGAGACATGGGTTGGAAGTGTAGAGGAGGCACTAGAAATACGACTATGGGTTTAACAGCAAACAAATGACCTTGTCCAGAGAGGTTTCAGAGAGAGAGGAAAGGGGGAAAGGCAGGCTAAAGGGTGCTGAAAATTTGGTGTCTAGTACAGTAGGTGATTGACATTTATCGGAATGAATGAATCAGAGATGATGAAATAGAGATGAATTGGTTGTAGATGAAAGAGAAGAAAAACAGCTGAAAGAAAGTGAAGATCAAAGGAGTTTGGGTATGGGGGAGGAGGAGAGAAGAGATTTTAGCACTTGTGACTGAGCAGTGGGCATTTCTCCCAGGCACTGTCTGTGCTGCCCTCCCTACACTGGCAGCTGGGACAGGGCTCTTACAGAGCCTACTGCACCCAACCCACAGTGGCCAGAGCTGCTCTAAGCTCCACTCCAAGGCTCTGTGTCTTTTTTCACTACCTCACAGCATAGCCTGGATTACAATGACATAGATGAGTTGCTAACACTTCCCAGAACTTACAATTCTTTTATTTAATAAGGCGGGTGGTGGGGGGAGAGAGGTAACAGTAGGCAGTCAGCCAACTGAAAAACAAGATCCCAGACTACGGACTTGTGCACAGGTGCTACAGACAAAATTAAGAACATCTATGCTGAAGGTACTTTCCTTTTTTCTTAAGCCTATAACACTTTATAACTTAGATTTGTTCCCCAAATTATCTAATCCTGCACAAACAGTTCCAATCAGTTGAAGGTCTGAAAAAAATTAAAGGCTGAGTCAGAGAGAGTTCTCTCTCTGCCTGTCTTTGAGCTGGGACATTAGTCTCCTTCTACCTCCAAACTCGGACTGGGAATGGAGCTTACACCATTCACTGTCCAGGTTATCAGGCCTTTAGAATGAGGGTCTTGGGACTTCTTAGCCTCTATAATTATGTGAACCAATTTATTTATGGTAAATCTCTCTCTCTCTCTCTCTCTCTCTCTATATATATATATATATATATATATCCCTACTGGTTCTATGTTTCTGGAGCATCTTGACTAATCTTGCCTTTTGCCATTCTTTTCTGGTTCCACTGTGAAGGATGCAGTATAAGATGAAGATCCTGGCAAAGTCCTGATGTTTCAAACTGATTTGTGAACCCGCATTTCACTCATGGTGGAGTCCCATCTCATACACTGAATGGGAGCTTTGCTCCTGTCATCCAAATGGTTCATATGGTGAGGTAGGTCATCGCATGGTAATACGATTATCTTCTCTTCTTCTTCCAAACGTTTTTTGGATTGTTTAATGGGAAAGCTCCTTTATAAGGATTTCTTTGATTGGAGAAAACAAAAGTACACAGCAAATGACTAGCAAATTATTCTTTAAAGTGATTTTCAATTCTGGACCCCAATTGATCATCCTGAATCTTTAGGCTCTTTAAAACTGATTTGTCCAGATGCTCGCTTGCTGGCAGGTGATTTTAGTACTAATTAGTTACTTAGGTTGAAGGGCACGATGGAATACAGAAGGAACGAGAGTGGAAGCAGCTGACACTGCTCTTTTTCTTCTTTCTGGTCTAGGTTAGGTGTAAGACTGAAGTTGAAGATTGTACCTGGATGATTTTTGGATACCCTTAGTGGGGGGCGGTGCAAAAATATGCCTGACCTTAAATGGTTAGTTCCAGTTTGTATACTGTCACAATTTAGGAGACAGACACGCCAACAGGTTTGTTAAAATGGCAACTGGAAATTCTGCACATCCAAGGAGAGCCCAGGGAGAGGTTGTGTGAGTCTTTTTTTTTTAATGTGGGTACCGGGAGTCAAACTCAGGATCTCGCACTTGCCAGGCAGGCGCTTATGCTGCTGAGCCATCTCACTGGCTCCAATGTGTGAGTCTTAAAGAAAGGCTACATTTTAAACATGTTTGTTGAAAACATATTTGGGACATATGAAATATTTTACAATGATTAGATTGACACAGAATGCTGCAGAAGGAATTAACATGACACGCAGGAGGCTTGGGCAGCTGGTTTAATTTTCCTTTGCTAACTATGACTTTGGGGACAGCACTTCCCCTGTAGACTCTAACTGTCCTAATGCCATGAGGAGATGGCCCGGATGGAAGGTTTTCACACCGTGTGCCAGGAGGACCTGCTGTACGCAGAGGTTAGAACAGGCCTCATTTATCCAAGGTCCCAATTTCTGTTTCAACTAAAAAAGCTTCATCTTGATCTAGTTCACATACATATGAGGCCTCCATGCAGTATTTTGTTTGCAGAAAATTTTCTGTATCTAGAAATAATAGAAACCTTTCACTTCATGATCTCTAACTCACCTTTCCATTATAATATTTTATAATATTTTCTGTAATATTTTGTTGTACTTACTTCAGAACTCTTCGCCAAGCGAATAACCTCTGATCTGTCCATGTGCAGGAACGCGGAGAAGTGTTTACAAGCGGCTATGTTTCTGTTTGTCCACAGTGAGTCTGTACACTCACTCTGCTTTGTTCACAACCGCAAATTTTAAAAATCCTGTATGATACAAATGACTGAATTTATCATACATTTCCTCCACATTTACTTTCTTTCTTAATTTTTTTTATTTTAAAGAAAAAAAATAAAACAAAATTTCAAAACAAGATAATAGGAGGGTAACGATGGCTAATACATTGCGTGTTGTTATCTTTAAATTAGTTACTCAGAGTACAAGATATAGGTATTCAATTGTCCAAACAATATTAGCACACACCTTTCTTTTCAATGAACTAAGAGAAATTACTAGTGTAACTATCTTTTTTTTAATACACGGGTACCGGAAGTCGAACTCAGGACCTCGCGCTTGCCAGGCAGGTGCTTATGCTGCTGAGCTATATCACCGGCCCTAGTGTAACTATCTTAACATTATATACATATGTATATATATATATATATATTTTTTTTTTTTTGTGCTTTTCCCTTCCTTCTTTTCTCCATTCCCCCATCCCAGTTTCTCTTTCCTTTTGAACAGTTTCTTCCCATTTTATAATATCTATTGTACAGTCTGGATCTTATTTACTCTTTCAGCTTCTCACACTAGGGCGACAATATGATGTTTATGTGTGTGTCGGGTTTATTTCACTTATGAGTATGGTCTCTTATGAGTAAAGTCTCCAGTTTATCCTTCTTTATGGCTGAGTAGTACTCCATTGTATAAAAAGACCACATCTTTTTTATCCATTCTTCAGTTGGTGGGCATTTGGGTTGTTTCCAAGATCAAGCTATTATAAATTGCACTGCTATAAACATGGGTGCACATATATTGCTGTGATACGATGATTTTAATTCTTCTGGAAGGGTACCTAGAAGGGGAAGAGCTGGGTCAAATGAGATCTCCAATCCTAGTTTTTTGAGGAATCTCCACACTGATTTCCACAGTGGTCGCACCAGTCTACACTCCCACCAACAGTGGAGAAGGGTTCCTTTTTCCCCACAGCCCCTCCAGCATTTGTTATTGGTTGATTTCTTGATAATGGCCATTCTTTCTGGGGTGAGATGGAATCTCAGTGTTGTTTTAATTTGCATCTCTCAAATGATGTTGGACATTTTTTCATATATTTATTTGCTGTTTGTATTTCTTCATCTGAGAAGTGTGTATTCATCTCAGATGCCCATTTTTGGACTGGGTCTTTAAATTTGGGAGGTCTGATTTTTTTTTGAGTTCTTTATATGTTCTCAATAGTAATCCTTTGTCTGAGGAACAGCTGGCAAACACTTTTTCCCAGAGTGGGTTGTCTCTTCATTCTGTTGGTGGTTTCTCTTGCTGTGCAAAAGCTTTTTAATAAGATGAGATTCCAGTTGTTGATTCTTTGTGATAGTTCCTGTGTGATCAGGGTTTTATTCATAAAGTCTTTGCCTACACCAATGTCTTCAAGAGTTTTACCTATTCTATCTTCCAGCAGATTTAATGTTCCTGTTTTAATATTTAGATATTTGATCCATTTCAAATTTAGCACATGGTGAAAGATATGGGTCCAATTTTAATCTTTGGCATGTGCAGAGCCAGTTTTTCCAGCACCATTTATTAAAGAGGCTATCTTTCTTCCAGTGAATATGTTTGGCACCTCTGTCAAAGAAAAGGTGGCTTAGTATGTCTGGAGTTGTTTCAGCATCTTCTAATCTGTTCCATTGATCTTTAGGTCTGTATTTTTGCCAGTACCACGCTGTTTTTATCACAGTAGCTTTATAGTACAATTTCAAGTCAGGGATTGTGATGCCCCCTGCCTTGCCTTTGTTGCCCAGAATTGCCTTTGTTATTCTCGGTCTCTTCTGGTTCCAAATAAATTTTAGGATTGTTTTCTCTAATTCTGTGAGATAGGCTGTTGGAATTTTGATCAGAATGCATTAACTCTGTATAATGGTTTTGGAAGTATGGCCATTTTCACTATGTTGGTTCTTCCTACCCAAGAGCAAGGGATGTCTTTCCACTTTCTGATATCCTCTTCAATCTCCTTTTTCAGAGTACTGTAGTTTTCAGTATAGAGGTCTTTTACCTCCTTCATTAGATTGATTCCTAGGTATTTCATTGTTTTGGATGCTAGTGCTCCACATTTACTTTCTTAAATGTCCAATTTTGCTTTTCAGTATATTGAGCTCCTACACAAGATATTATTTCATTCATAGAAAACACCCCAATGATTCTCAAGTCAGAGAAAACATTTTAACCATTTGTCATTTTTTAAAGTACAAGTAGAAGATAACTCTCTGAAGTTTCATCCACAGAGACTAAAATCACACTTTATTTACAATGTCTCGTGGGTAACTCAGCATCCTGCTGTGCCTTTTCTCCTCCAGGTGGAGTTAATCAAATTTCTGGGTCTTACCGGAGGGCAGAAATCAAAATCTTGTCTGAAATATTTTGTTTTAACAAATACAAAATCTTTTATCCTTGGATCTCAACCAATTTTAATTCTTCAAGCATTTGTTTCTTTCAATGTATATTCAGACTGTTAAAGAAATGGGCCATTTTTTTAGGGTCCATAAAGCCAGGTCTGTATTTTTAAAGAGCATCTCTAAATGCCACTACTGCATAAAAAATAAGAATGAGCCATTTTAAAATTTTTAATTTCATTGTTTTTGAAAGTATCTCCTTATAAAACTCATAAAATGAAAACATTAAACTCTGTCCAATAGGCTTTAGGTGATTTTCATTTTTACTTTCAAAAGTCTGTGATGTTTCCCTCACAGACCCAGATGTGGGAAAATCTTTTGATCCATCTTTGGGGGACCAACTTTCTATCTGTATTTAGTGAGGTTTTTACAACTCCAATGCTAAATCCTCATCAGAAAAGTTACTTGGTATGTACTTCGTCAAGCATGGCAGCTGACAGATCAACCCTTCTTGGTGAATATTTCACTTTCCAATTCAAAGTCATGGCCATCATCATCAGAAGTGCTGGGAGCAAAGCCCTATTTGTAAAGGGTACCACTCATAAGCAAAATCAATGTGAGAGAAGGCATTTCATCTCTATATTTACATTATATCCATATTCACACATATATCTACATCTATCTATCCATCTCCTTACTGTCCTACAAACTCCAGAAGTACAGTGAATTTATGCATTTTTGTGTGTACCACACTACCAAACCAAGAAATCAAGGTTTGAATTGATTACATACCATCATTTTCTACATGTATAAAGACTAAAAGTCCCAGATACAAAGATCGAGTAGATTTCTTAACCCCATCTACCCTTTATGATCAGGTGAATTAAAATAGCTATATTCCCAATAAATTATAGTAATAGAAACAAACTACAACTTTTAAACTGTGCTATAATTTTAAAAAATCATGTCAGACTTTACCATTTTATCTTTCTAGTGTGGTATAAGCACTATCTTGTTCATTTTGCAGATTAGAAATCGAGGGCTCAGAGAGATTAAGTGACTGTCTTGGAAAACACAGCTAGTGAGCACTCAAGTCAGTATCATCTACTGACTAAACACTCGTCTACACAACGCCCTAACTGAGATCTGGGAATAAAATCAGTCCCCTGTAGAGTCCCAAACATATATTGGTTTTATATAGTTTTTTTTTTTTTAACATGGGTACTGGGGCGTCGACCTCAGGACCTCGCGCTTGCCAGCAAGCGCTTGTGCCGCTGAGCTATCTCTCTGGCCCCTTTTTCGTATGTGGGTACCGGAAGTCAAACTCAGGACCTCGCGCCTGCCAGGCAGGCACTTATGCCGCTGAGCTATCTCACCGGCCCATATAGGTTTTTTAAAACAATATTTCTTTCTAAAAAGCCTGGGCATTGTGAGTTACTGCCCAAGGGAGGCATAAACCATAATTATCTGAACATTCTCCATCAAATCATGGTTATCTTAAATATAGATAAATGAAACAAAAATGGGTTACAAGCCATTTCTATTTACCACCATTATTCGTGTCTGAGTGTATTGCCTCTGTGTATTCCTGGAATGTACTCACATGTGTAGGCAGGCTCTTCACTAAAACACTGTCACCTATAGCAACTAGAGTGAGTTGCATATTTTACTGGGGCTCTGATTGATAAATTCTCTACTACGTACTGTATCTATCTTGAAGGTATTGCTCGTACAACGTAGGTATGGAGTAGAGAGGGAGTTGGTTTTTAAGTTGAGGTCCAGCTGGACCTCATGGAATACTGAGTTTTCCTCTCCTCTCCCTCAGCCCCAGTTTCAACATTTATAAACTGACAACAGTTTAAGCAATCTCACAAGTCTGTTCCGAGGATCAAATGCGATTATATGCGAGAAAGCACTTTGTGTGTCTTTCTGCAGGATTCAGTGTTATGATTCATCTTTTAATCTTTCACAGTGTAGTCAGTAATTAATAAATGAACTATTCGATAGAGATTCGTTGGGTGAATCGATGCAAAACATCAACTTTTGAGTATTTCTCAGAGCTAGCTATCCAGAAGCACAAGGAGCAGAGGGCCTACTTAGGAAGACCAAATCAACATGTATCCATGTACACAGCCCAGCAGAGCTCTTAACAGTGGGGAACTTCTGACCAAGATCCACTTTGTTCAGATATTCTTCAGCCTTACTAAAGCTCTGCCTACTTGTGCTAATGATTACCAAGAAAGAAGTGTTAAGGAAATTCATTTGGAATGTAAAGTGTAGGGGAAGTGGTAGAAGAGAACAGCTTTCTGAACATGACTTGGACTTGAGAGGGAACCGACATGATTGTTGAAATGATGTGGCCTTCCCCCAACATTGCAAACAGCATAATTCATTAGGAAATTTTGCTTCCCACAGGCACATCTAAACTACCCTATTCTAGGTCGTAGAGCCATCAGCATTTCCAGCTGTCTTTGCTGAAGAGCTCACATGCACCTTTCTCCAAGAGTAACAAAGTAAACCTTGAAAATCTGGTACCAGACCTGAACTAGGTTTAAAAATGGTATTTGAGGACCACTATGAACATGTGGAGTGAGTGACAGTGTGCGTACACTTTTCATCAGTTAGGGGTGTGGTGGGTCCAACAGTGGCCCCAAGGGAATGTTCTAATACCCAGACACTGTGAACGTTACCTTATTTGGAAAAAGAGTACGTGTGGATATAATTATATTAAGGATCTTGAGATGAGGTAACCCAAATTACCTGGGTGGGCCCTAAATCCAAGAACAAGTATCTTGGTAAGAGATAGAAAAGATAAACAAACATGAAGAACAGTGGTGATATCACCACAGAAGCAAAGATTGGGAGCTAAAGAATGCTAGCAGAAGGCCGGTGAGATAGCTTAGCGGCATAAGTGCCTGCCTGGCAAGCGCGAGGTCCTGAGTTCGACTCCCGATACCCACACACACACAAAAAAGAATGCTAGCAGACACAAAAAGCCAGAAGAGGCAAGGAAAGATTCTTTCCACAGCTTCCGGGGGGAGTGTGGCTTTGCCAATACCTTGTAATCTCTTCTTAGGAGCCAAAATGGTCCTTAAGAAAATGAAATCAGATCATGTCACGCACTTAAAGTTCTCCGCAGGATTTTCATTGACTCCAGATTAAAATCCCACAAATCCTCAGGTGAGCTTGACCTCTGTCTTCCTGGGCTCACTTCTCCTCTTGGCTCTCTTTCAGCCTTATAGGAACAGGCAGTGCTTGTCTGAGTCCTCTGCATTGGCTGTTCACTGACCCTTCCCTTTTCTTGGGTTTCAAGTTAACCCCCACACATGCCCACTCTGACGGTTCCATCTAAAAAATCAATCTATTGACCTTATGTGTGACACAGCTCTGCATGTTTCTTTCACAGCACTTATCATCATTTATAATTTATTTTAAAAAAAAGTCTAGCCTTAATCCTCCATATCTCTTCCTACAATACAACATCCCTGTGGACAGGACCATTTTTTAAAATCAGAATAGCATCTGATACACAGAAAATACTTCTCAAATGACAACTATTTTTTATTTTTATTAGTGACAATAATAGGCATCTAATCATTTGATGTGAAATCATTGAAAGCAGCCCTATGGGACTTCCTTTGGGCTAGCAGAGTCACATTTTAGGCTTTTTCTATTTCCTGGGGACTAGGAAAGCCAGAGGTGGAGGGAAATGCTGGACTGAGATCAGAAGTCTGAAGAAAGTAGGCTAAAAGAAGTCTGCTGGGTGCAGTCAAGGCCGAGGGCTCACTGTTAGCCATGGTGAGCACCACCATGGTCTGGAGTCTGTGGATTCTGCTCAAACCCCAACCCTGGCCACTCCCACCATGGCTATAGTCCCAGGAGCTTGCTGTACTATAGGACAGGGAATGCTTTGTGCCATTATCTGAGTTACCAGGCTCTTTTGGCTTTGGTAAATCCTTATCAGGCCTGAGTGTTTCCTCCTCAGAGGTGATGCAAATAGGTAGGTCCAAGGAAAAGCTGGCAATCCCAGGGTCAGGAGGGAAGCAGCAAGGGATCGGCCTTTCTTCCAGATGACAACCTGCTCTGCACTGCCAGTTTTTATATGGTCCCCATGGTTGGACACATTGTGTGGTTCTAGGTGGGGGTTTTTCTGAGCTCTTAAGAGAAACTTTATCTAACAGAATCATGGGACCAAAGGGACAGGAGAAAAGTAATTTCTTGGAGTGGCACTCCTATGCTTCATCAGATCTGTGATAGAAAGATGGGGTAATATTAAGCATTTTTGTTTTTGCTTTTGCTATTTTAAGTGAATTTCCAACAGAGAAAAGGGAACTCACTAATTATATCTGCTCAATGCCTGGGAAATTTAAGCTAGGCTTGATTACCAAAGTTTTCTTTCTCCAAGAGTAAGAAGGCAAGAAGAGGCTATGTGCTACCAGTATTTCTACCCAAGCTCTAGGTTTCATGGCGGTCCATATTTTACATGGGATAGAAGTGAGGGGAAGGCAAATGTGCTTTCTGAAACACTAGAGCCTATTTCTTAACAGGTAGGCTTATTTTAGGTGACAATAGCAGACCCTCAATAAGAGACATAATGACAGCTAAGTATATATAATCCACTCTCATGTTTATAGCAACTTTTTAGAAGTAGGTCTTCTTACTGATATTTTACCTATGAAAAAACAGGCTCAGAGAAGTTAACACTCTGCTAAAGTGGTGGAGCCAGGCTCTCAAGCCAGGTCTGTTTGGACAACTTAGTTCTCCAGTTAAATTCAACTGTCCATTCTCATCACACAGAAAGCTGCATTCCAGTGGGAAATTAATAGCATGGAACCAAAAGAATCAAGAAAAATATTGAGTTCTGATTTTTAGCTGGGATGGAATGGAATGCACAGGATTATTTGATGAAGATGGACCAAGGGACAAGGAACAATCTGTTAAGAGTTAGTTATGGCCCTCAGTGGTAGAAAGAAAGCCAGACCCTCACCTCTTCCTTAAGAATTCTTGTTTTTGAAACTTCCCAAGCATGGAAAAAGAATCTGGCACACAGATAAGTGAGGCAAATAGAACTCCAATTAGTCATGACCAAAATAAATCTAAACCAAGGCATATAATAATCAAGATTCCAGAAATTCAGCACAAGAAGGGAATATTAAAAGTTACTGGAGAAAAGAAACAAATCACCTATACAGGAAAGCCCATCATAATCCCAACAGACTTCTCAATACACACCCTTAAGTCAAGAAAAGCTTGGAGCGAAGTATTTCAAGTTCTGAAATAAAACAACTTCCAACCCAGATAGATATATCCTGCAAAATTATCTTTCAGAGTTAATGGAGAAATAAAATACTTCCATGACAAAGAACTGAAAAATTCCTCACAACCAAACCAGCTCTACAAAGTGTTCTGAAAGATATTCTAAAAAGAGATAATAAACACCACAATTCCAAGAGTACCAATGGAAAGAAGACACAAGGCAGGGCAAGCAATTAAACAGAGCGGAAAGACAGGGCGCCATCAGCAAGGAAATAATATGACAAGGACAAGCCAATACATACCAGTTACAACCATCAATGCAAATAGTCTCAATTCACCAATCAAAAGAAACAGATTGGCAGAATGGGTCAAGAAACAAGATCCAACAATATGCTGTATTCGAGAAACAATTAATTCAAAAAGAAATTCATAGCCTGAAAGTCAAAGGATGGAAAACAGTACTCCATGCAATAGGAACCCAGAAAAAAGCAGGGGTAGCTATTCTATTTGCAGACAACGTGAACTTCAAACAAAGATGGATCAAAAGAGATAAAGAAGGTTGTTACATACTTGTTAAGGGAAAACTGCAAGAAAAAGAGATAACAGTCATAAATACATATGCACCAAATACAGGTGCACACAACTATATAAAACAAATATTAATGGACATGAAAAATCAAATAAGCACTAACACAAGTGTAACGGGGGACCTTAGTACCCCACTCTCACAAATAGATAGATCAACTAGACAAAAAATCAACAAGGAAATATGAAAACTGAACCAAACCTGTGAACAAATGGACTTAGTAGATGTTTATAGAGTGTTCCACCCCACGACATCAGAATACACTTTCTTCTCAGTGGTGCATGGGATGTTCTCCAAAATACTAGCCCATAGAACCTGCTTAAGTAAATGCAAAAGAACTGAAATTATCCCTTGCATATTATCTGACTATAGTGCAATGAAATTGGAAATCAATGGTAAAAGAAACCACAAAAACTTCATAAAACTCCACATGGAAATTAAATAACACGCTACTGAACAACCAATGGGTCATAAATGATATTAAAGAAGAAATTCAACAGTACCACAATTAAATGATAATGCTGATACAACATACTGGAACTTATGTCATGCAGTGAAAGCAGTTCTAAAAGGGAAATTAATAGCGGTCAACTCTCACATCAGGAAGACAGAATGAGCTCAAATAAACAACCTAACATTGAACCTTAAACTTCTAGAAAAAGACGAGCAAGTCAAGCACAAAGCTAGTACAAGGGAGGAAATTATAAGATCACAGCAGAAATTAGTGCAAATGAGACTAATAAAACAATAAAAAAATGAATTGAAGAGTTGGTTCTTTGAAATATGAAATAAAATTTCATACTTTTAGCCAACCTTATCAAAAAAAGAAAGAAAAGACTCAAATTTATGCAATTAGGAATGAAAAGGGCGAAATCACAACAAATCCTTTGGAAATCCAGAATATCATCAATACCTACTTTGAAAACCTTTACCCTAACAAGATGGAAAACACAGAAGAAATGGACATATACTTAGATACATATGAATTACCAAAGTTGAATCAAGAGGATATAAAAATTCTAAATAACCCAATGTCAGTAAATGAAATTGAAAATATAGTTAAAAACTTACTAACAAAGAAAAGCCCTGGTCCTGGTGGATTCACTGCTGAATTCTACAAGAAGTTTAGAGACCATCTAATGCCATTACTCATCAAACTCTTTAATGAAATTGAAAGGGAAGCAATACTCCCAAAGTCATTACTGGAAGCAAGCATTACCCTGATACCAAAACCAGATAAGGATTCAGTCAATAAAGAGAACTACAGGTCGATCTCCCTAATGAACATGGATGCAAAAATCTTCAATAAGATACTGGCAAACAGAATGCAGCAAGTCATCAAGAAGATTATGCACCATGACCAGGTAGGATTCATCCCAGGGATTTAGGAATGGTTCAACATGCACAAATAAATAAATGTAATACATCATATTATCAGAGCCATGGACAAAAACCATATGATTATCTCAATAGATGCAGAAAAAGCACCTGACAAATTCTAACACTCATTCATGATAAAACCCTACAGAAAATTGGAATATATGGTCTTTATATCAATCTGATAAAAGCCATCTATGACAAACCAATAGCCAACATCATACTGAATAATCAAAAACTTAAAGTTTTCACTCTAAAATCAGGAACAAGAAAAGGATGTCCACTATCACTACTCCTATTCAATATAGTTCTGGAAACATTAGCTAGAGCAATTAGACAAGAGAAAGAAATAAAAGGAATAAAGATAGGAAAGGGAGAAGTTAAATTACCATTATTTGCAGATGACATGATACTCTATGTAGAAGTCCCCAAAAATTCCACCAAAAGACTTCTAGATTTATTTTTATTTTTATAATTTTAATTAATTTATTTATTTTTTTGGGTACCGGGAATCAAACTCAAGACCTCACACTTGCCAGGCAGGTGGTGCGCCACTGAATACAACCCCCGGCCCCAAGACTTCTAGATTTAATCACCAGATTCAGTCACATAGCTGGATATGTGACTCAAAAATCAATAGCATTCCTGTACACAAATAACAAACTCACTGAGAGAGAAATTAGGGAAAACACGCCTTTCAAAATAGCACCGAAAGTAAAAGATCTCTACATTGAAGACTACAGTAGTCTGAAAAAGGAGATTGGAGAGGATATCAGATAATGGAAAGATATCCCTTGCTCTTGTTTAGGAAGAACCAACAGAGTGAAAATGGCCACACTCCCAAAATTGTCATACATATTTAATGCAATCTCAATCAAAATACCATTAGCATATTTCACAGAACTAGAAAAAACATTCCTAAAATTCATTTGGAACCAGAAGAGACCTAGAATAGCAAAGGCAATTCTGGGCAACAAAGGCAAGGCAGGGGGCATCACAATCCCTGACTTGAAATTGTACTATAAAGCTACTGTGATAAAAACAGCGTGGTTCTGGCAAAAAGCAGACCCAAAGATCAATGGAACAGATTAGAAGATGCTGAAACAACTCCAGACATACTAAGCCACCTTGTCTTTGACAAAGGGGCCAAACATATTCACTGGAAGAAAGACAGCCTCTTTAAGAAATGGTGCTAGAAAAAACTGGCTTTCCAGATGCTGAAGATTAAAACTAGACCCATCCCTATCACCATACACTAAACTAAAATCAAGTGGATTAAAGATATAAATATTAAAACAGAAACACTATATCTGCTGGAAGAGAGAATATGTAGAAATCTTGAAGACATAGGGGTAGGCAAAGATTTCATGCACAAAACCCTGATGACATGGGAACTATCACAAAGAATCAACAACTGGGATCTCATCTTATTAAAAAGGTTTTGCACAGCAAAAGAAATCACCAACAGAATGAAAAGAAACATACAACGTGGGAAAAAATCTTAGTTGTTCTTCAGACAAAGGACTAATATCTGGAACATATAATGAAAAAATCAGACTCCCCAAATTTAAAGACCCAGTCCATAAATGGACATCTGAAATGAATAGATACTTCTCAGAAGAAGTATAAATGGCAAATAAATACATGAAAAAATGTTCAACATCACTGATTATTCGAGGGATGCAAATTAAAACAATGCTGAGATACTATCTCACTCTAGAAAGAATAACTATTATCAAGAAATTAACCAATAACAAATGCTGGCAAGGCTGTGGGAAAAAAGGAACCCTTCTCCACTGTTGGTGGGAGTATAGACTGGTGCAACCACTATGGAAATCAGCATGGAGATTCCTAAAAATACTAGGAGTAGAGGTCCCACTTGACCCAGCTATTCCCCTTCTTGGTATCTTCCCAAAAGAATTAAAAGCATTATACCACAGTGATATATATGCACCCATGTTTATAGCAGCACAATTTGTAATAGCTAAATCTTGGAAACAACCCAGATGCCCATCAACTGATGAATGGATTAAAGAAGATATGGATTTTTATACAATCGTGTACTACTCAGCCATAAAAAATGATAAACTTGAGACTTTTATAGCTAAACGGATGGACCTTGAGACCATACTCCTAACTGAAATAACTCAGACATACATGTGTAAATATTGCATTGTCCTTCTGGTGTGAGAAAGGAAGGTGTAGATAAGAACCAAAATGTATAGTAGATATTGTAAAGTAGGAAGAAATTTTTCAAAAGCAAAGGAGAATGGGGGGGATGAGAAAAAAAGGATAAAATGGAAACAGAGCTTTTTAAATAAGGAGGGGAAGCAGGGTTTAAGGGAGGGGAGGGGAATGAAAAAAAAAAGAGAACTAAGATATGTCACGTACAGGGACAAGTTCCCTATGATAAATCTGATCACTATGCATATCTAAATTGTATCAATAAACTTAATAAAAAGAAAAAGATTCTTATTTTCAAAATCAAACCCCCCTTAGCTACTCTTGGAGATGTAGGTTCTTATTTGTTAGGGATCTTCTTTATGTAAATAAATATCATCTTTGCTGAATTTCTCTTATTAGGATCTTCAATTCTTATTCTTATCAAGTTGCAATGAGGTGGGGGAAGCCATGGAGAACTGCATTTAGTAACTGGAGCGAACTGAGTTAAGCGGCAAAGCCAGTGTCTCTTTCTACCCTATCTGAAAAAACACCGAGGAGAAACTGCGTTGAGCGGTCAGTCCCTGATATTCTGAGAAACTTGGAGTCATCTCCACTGGCTCTGTGAATTCCTGGAACCAGGAAAGCTGGCAAAAGTTTCCACACTAAGAAGGCAGAAAGCTGAAGGCCGGAACCCCTACTCCAAAGTTGTGAGGCAGTTGCTGAGGACGGCAGACTGAGGCAGTGCCCAGAAAAGGTGGGACACTTATCCAGGGCCATCTGTTAATCCCATAAGATTCCAGAAACCGGATAAGAGTTAATGAAAATAGGAAGGTTCAGAAACAAAAAGTGCGGTGTGGGGCCCTTAGAAGCCCATCAGAAGAGCTCTCCGTCACATATCTGCCGTGCTGGTCCCAGAGGTGATGTGCTTACTTCATTCTTGGAAGTCACAGGAGTTGTTACTGATTCTCTCCCAGCCCCAGGACATGGCAATAACCGATGAAGCATCTATTCAGTTCAAGGTCCTGTGCTGTTTGGGCCACTGCTACGGCTTGAATGTTTGTGTTCCCACAAATGTATGTGTTGGGATCCTCGACATGAGGCGATGGTATTAGAAGGGGGACTTCAGGAAGGTGATTAGATCATAGAGGTGGGGCCCTAGTGAATGCCATTAGTGCCCTTATAAGAGAGACTCAGGAGAACTCCTTCACCCCTTCACCATGTGAGAACACGGCAAGAAGGCCGAGGAGGAAGCCGGACCCCAGCAGATACTGAGCGCAGCTGCAGGTACCTTGACCTTGGACTTCTCAGCATCCAGAACTGTGAGCAATGCACTTCTGTTGTGGGTAAGTCACCCAGGAGCCTGAACAGGCTAGGACAGTCACACTAAGACGACTTCACAAGGCTCTTGGCCTCAAGGAGCCCAGAATCCAGGGCTAGGACAAAAAAAATTGCTATCTATAAAACACCACAGTGAATCAAGGGCCGAAATAACAGCCTGGTGGAGTTACCTCAGCTTCAGGGTCCCTAATGCAGCCTCACTTTGGGCCGAGTGACTTAGGCACATTCAGGTGCACCGCTGGCCCCAGCTGACAAGTTTGATGAGCTGACTTTCCCAATGAATGAGGCCTCTAGGGATGTGTGACAGATCCAAGGATTTAAAAATGTCTACATTCTGTTTTGCTTCTTTGGTTTTATAACACTCCATTTTATTAAAGAAGGGATAATCATCACTTCTGGTTACTTACTGTATGAGACTGATCAAGGCTTTGGTTAATTAGCACAAATAATTGAAAAAAGCACGAGTAGGGGTATTCACAAAAGCAACTAAACACTTCCTAGTGTTTGCAGTTCCAAGTGTTTTTATAGCTTTTACTACTCTAGAGCTCAGAAACTAATCACACAGGCTTTTCCATAGAAAGACCCCCTCCACCATCTTTGGTCTCATTCTAGTGAGCATCAAGATGTCCTCGACAGTGAATGGTAACTCAGTGTCCTTCCTGGTGGAGGAAAGGACTCAGCATTATCAGAAGCCTTCCGTCTGCCAGCTGTATACTCTCGCCCGTGCTGAACACTGTGGTTCAGAAATGGTTTGAGTGCATCCCGAGGGTTCATGTGCTGAAATTTAGTTCCTGCTGTGAAATATGAAGAGGGTGGAAACCTATCTGACTATGGTGTTTGTAGTGAAAGGGAAAAACTACAAGAGAAACTGTTCTTTTATTTTTTTTTTTATTTTTATTTTTTTGTGGGTACCGGGGGGTCGACCTCAGGACCTCGCGCGCCAGCAGGCGCCCGTGCCGCTGAGCGATATCACCGGCCCTTTTTTCGTATGTGGGTTCCGGGTGTCGAACTCGGGCCCTTGCGCATGCCAGGCAGGCGCTTATGCCGCTAAGCCACCTCACCGGCCCGAAATTGTTCTTTTAAAAACTTTGTTCTTTTGGAACTGCCTGGCTCTGTAACTGCTTCATGCTTTGTAATTACTTTCTTGACCCCTATAACCACGAGAGCGTAACTGAACATGAAGGATGCCTGACTGTACCATTGTACCAAGCTTCACAAGCTGATGATCATTAATCTACCCTTGTAACTGATGATCTCACACTGCTAGCTAATCAGAAGAACTGCCAGGCTATTCTGTCTCGCCTTTGTACCTCCTTTGTATCTCCTGCTTGTGCATTGTATAAAAGCCCTAGACCACCAGACATTGGGGCCTGATATTCTGGGAATGATCCCAATCAGTGCCCGTCGATGTAAATAAATCTGCCTCCAAATCCTGGGTATTGTTTCGGTGTTTCCGCTTGCCACTGCAGTAGGAGAGGTGTTTGGGAGGTGATTAGGATTAGATAAGGTCCTCACAGTTGAGTCCCTGTAACTGAATCTTGGTTTTATGAGAGGAAGAGACCAGAGGAGACTCACAGGCACCCTTCCTGTCTCCAACCATGTGAAGCCCTGCCCCGCCTCAGGACTGCCAGCAAGGTCATCACCAGATGCAGCCTCTCGGCCTTGGACCTCCAGAGCCATGAGGCAAGATAAACCTCTTTTCTTTATAAGGTGACCAAGCCTCAAGTATTTTGTTAGAGCAATGGAAAACAGAATAATACACAGGGGAACTGGGTTATTACTAGTCTACTAGTCCCATTCGACAGGAAAAAAGAAGACTATGGGGCTAAATAACTTGCCTAAAGTCATAAAGCCAGAATAAGAACCTAGACTGCATTGCCTCCAAGGCCCACACTTTTCCTACTGGACAGTAGCCACTGACAGGTGCACAAGCCATAAGTAGAACTGAAAGAAGGAAATTAACCAACTGTTGATAGTTCCACGCTTTATATAGACACCCAGACCATAGTGGCCGCCAATCTGGTGCCCAAATCAGGGGGGATTAGCATCAGAAGCGGAAAACCTATAATTTTCACTTACTAAAATACATGCTTCTGAATGTGTGTCTCTTCTAACAAATGATATAATTAAAATCAGTTAAAAAACCTGTTATACCCCATGCATTTCTGCCCACCCCTTTATTTCCTTTATTTCATAGACACACAAATAAAACTGATTGTTGTAAGTAGAACTTTCAAAGAGTAATTTATTCCTTGTGCTTCATGCCTGAGTCTGGGGGCAACTATCTGATTAAGGCCCCAGAGCATGGTGAGGCTCATTTGGATACCAGTGAAGTTTGAGTCTACTTTAGTCCAGTTCCCTTAAGCCAGTGATGGCGAATCTTTTAGAGATGAGTGCCCAAACTACAACCCAAAACCCACTTACTTACTGCAAAGTGCCAACACTGCAACTAAACCTGAATACAGAGGTTTCAGTTCAGAAAAAAACAACTCATACGTTAACATCTTTTGTCTTAAAAGAAAAAAAAATGCGCATCATAAGTTCGCCACCACTGCTTTCAGACCTGTGCTCATGTGACTGTAAACCCCAGGGCAGCTTCTGGGACCAATCCAGGCTCCCTGTTGTCTTTGGAAGGAAGCTAGCAGGGTCTGCCATGGTTGCATACGATCGCCCCCGCCGGAGCCCCTCATGGAGACTATGCAGGGAGGAGCGAAAGCTTCAGTCTATCAGCCTGATATGTATATGCTGCTAACTACATAGTCTTTTTCCAAAATTAAATCAAGATGAAACATTTAAAAGCTTTGCATTATGATATTTTCAAACATATACAAGGATGGAGGGAATTGTATAGTATACCCTCATTTCCCAGGTTCAGTCATGATCAACATTTGCTAATTGTTAGTCAGCTTTCTATCACTATGACAAAATACCTGAGATAAATCATCTTATAAAGAGGAAAGGTTTGTTTTTGTTCATGTTTCAGAGTTTCAGTCCATGGTTGGTTGGCCTGCTGCTTTCGGGCCTGTGGTGAGGCAGAACATCATGGTGGCACTGCGTGGCAAAGGAAGCTGCTCACCTTATAACAGCAGAGAGAGTGAGCGAGGAGCCAGGATCCCAGTGTCCTCTTCAGGAGCACGCCCAATGACCTAACTTCCTTCCACTTGGCCCCACCTCTTGAAGGTTCTACCCTCCCCATTATCACCACAGGCTGGGGAGCAAGCCTTCAACACATGGGCCTTTGGGGGGCGCTCCATTCCAAACTACAGCACTGACAACGCTTCCCGTAGCCCAGGCCACCCCTTTATTTGCTGGAATGTTTTCAAGCAAATCGCAGACAGCACACCACTTTATTCATGAATAAAGGTGCGTCTGTGACTGCCAAGAACTTTGTTTTTCCACACAACCACAGTGCCGTTACCAGACGTAATCAAAGCAACACTCATTCCTTAACATCAAATAATACCTAGGCCATATGCAAATTCTCAGAAATATCTTCTCACAGATCACTTGTGTGAGTCAGCATCTTAACAAGGTGCACTTTGAGTAGGTCTCTTATGCTGTTCTTATTGGTTAACAGTCTCCCCTCCAATATTTTATGCCATCGATTTGTTGAAAGTCCTGTAGACTTTAATCACTTTTTTTTTTTTCTAGAAACAACTGAGGTGGGGGAAAAGCCTTGTATAGCACAAGACTGCCCTCATATGTAGCACCAACTCTCAAGTGCTTTGTGGGAACAGAGACATTGGCACAGACTGTAAGCAATTTGGGAATATGTACCAGACGCCTTAAAAATATCGACTGCTTTTCTTTCCCCTCTTCTTAAAAAGGAATATATTCCCCAAATAATCAGATACATGACTAATTATGCACATGGATGCTTGCCATGTCTTTACTTTTAACAATGAAAATCTTCAGCAGCCTTAATGTCAGATAATAGGGAAATGACTAAACGAAGTAGCCATTTAAATTGGTCCAGGGCCGGTGAGATGGCTCAGCGGCTTAAGCGCCTTCCCGGCAAGCGCTAGGGCCCGAGTTCGACTCCCGGATCCCACATACGAAAAAGGGGCCGGTGATATCGCTCAGTGGCACGGGCACCTGCTGGCGCGCGAGGTCCTGAGGTCGACCCCCTGGTACCCACAAAAAAAAAATAAATAAAAAAAAATAAATTGGTCCATACATCATGTTCTGAAGTCATCAAACGAACCATCCCTGGACTGCCCTCTCTCTAAACGTCATGTTCCATGGGCTAATGCATCCCCTCCATGTCTGAGCCAGCGCTGTGTAAGATTTGCCGTGACTGGCTGCCAAAAGCATTTTAATTGCTGTGATATCTATAGCTACACAGATATATTTTATAAAGTTTATTCCTTCATCTGACAAATATTTAATGAGAATGCCCCATATGCCAGACTTGAGTCATTCAGAAGACGCACTTTGGTTCTGCTTTGTTCCACTTAACATTTTCTCCGGTCGTGAAGGGCTCTTTGGGTGTACAATGTAAATGTCTACGGATAAAGTTCCATGAGCCTCCTAGAGAAAATGCTTACAGATAGAGGTTTAATGCTCAAGGGCCGAGTGTTCACAGTCAAAATTTGTTCCTCTGGGAAGTCATCATTTCCTGTGTTGAGGCCAGAGCCATGGGGAGGCAGGATAAATGTTTCTTAGAATAATGCAGGATTTCGGTATTTATTAAGTTTCACACTGTACATGGGGTGGGGAGTGTAATGAGAAAGTAGTTTCTGCTCTCCAGGGGCTTCAAACCTGCCTCAGGAATTAAGGTACTAGAAACTACACACAGGAATGCAATCCACACAAGGTACTTTGTAAAATCAGGTCAATCCCTTTTCTGAGTCACTTGCAGATGACATAAGACAGAAAACTGCTGAGAAGCCTCACTGAGGATGGAAAGTCTGATTACACCTTCACTTACAACACAAAAATGAACAGAGTGGCGAAAAAGGTTGAAGGAAATGAAGAATACCCAGCACAGAGGCCCTAAACTGTAGTATGCCTGAAAATTTCCCAAGGAGCTTGTTAAAAATTGGGATTTACAGATCTCCCCCTGACAGAGTGTGATTCGGGACGTGGAGTGAGCCTGAGCCTGAGACGAGGGCCACAGACCCCACTCTGGGAAACACCTGTGACACAAGTCATTCTGCCTGGGGAGATTCTAAATTAGGAATCTCTAATAGTCCTACCAAAACCCCATAAAAAATACAATACTCCTGGAGACAAGGTAATCTTTTTGAATATTAATACAGGATTCAGGAGACATTTCAGATGGTGCCTCATGTCAAAATGAGCTAGAAGTTCTGAGTTAACTACGGGGCCTCACGCAGACACGATGGTAGCTGCTCGCTACTTCCTTTGGATTGGAATGATTAAATAACATGGGGAATGAACAGAAGGAAGTAGTACTTCCCAGCTATTTTCTGTTATAACAAAATACCTTAGGCTGGGTGCTTTATAAAGGTAAGAGGTTTATTTAGCTCACAGTTTTGGATTTCGCAGGGGTGGGGTGGCTACTGGAGATTGAACCCAGGGCCTTCACACTGAGCTACATCCCCAGTACCCTTACACCCTTTAAAAAAAAAAAAAAAAAAAAAAAAATATATATATATATATATATATATATATATATATATATATATATATATACAGAGTCCACCAAAAATGTATACACACTTCAGGAAAAGAAAAATAGTATGATATTTTTTCAACATATGGTATCACCCTCATATGGGGGACCCTAGAGGATGCTGTGTATTGCACAAAACCCACTCCACTGCCGACCCTTAGAAAGAAATTGAAAAGGCATTTGCAGCAATCTCAGTGACCAAGGTTACCCAAGCAGCAGCTCACCGTACTAATAAACGTCTGGAAGCTAAAGGCCACCACTTTGAGCTCCTCTTGCAATTATAGAGGCCAAAGACAACTTGTACTAATCTCATAATTATGAGATAAATTTAGTATTAAATAAATTTAGTATTAAAATATTTATACAAGGTTTTCTTTTCCTGAAGTGTATATACATTTTTTGGGTGGACTCTGATACATATATATATATATATATATATATATATATATATATATATAAATGTAACATATATAAATATAATATATATAAAAATATGTATATATAATATATATTTTAAATTTTGAGACATGGTCTCACTAAGTTGCCAAGGCTGGCCTTGAACATGTGATTCTTCTGCCTCAGCCTCCCCAGCTGCTGGGATTACAGGCATGCATCACCATAGCCAGCTAGCTCACATGGCACCGGCTCTGGGAGGGTGACCTGGCTATAGCACATCACGGCAGATGGCATCATAATGGAGTAAGGAGGAGAGGGAGAGATCTCATGGTGAGAGAGGAGCAAGGACAGTGACCAGTCTTGCTCTCTTTACGGCTACCCTCTCATGAGAACTGACCAGGGGCTCATGAAAGCTACGTCAGTCCCTTCTGAAGGCAGCACCCCCAATCATCTAACCACCTCCCATCAGGCCCTGCGCCTCTTAAAGCTTCTACACAACCTTTCAACATTGCCACAATGGAGATCAAGCTTCCAACACATGAACTCTCAAAGGTACACTCAGCAGTATCCGAACCACTGTACCGGCCAACCCATGCGTTGCAATGGGAACCAGGTAGGAGCAGTTTACTTTTATAAAGCACGGTTTTGGGTTATTGTGGAGGGGAAGTGAAAAAGGAGGATGAGGAGGAAAAGGAGGGAGATAGGAGAGTGCAGCCAAGGGACTGAGGCTGTCACTGGGTGTATGTTGGCTTCCAAATGGGCACATACTGAGCACGAGGCCACTCTGCGCACAACTGTGGTGAATGAATGGTCCAGACCCTGTGTTCTGGGCCATTATTTTTGAGTGTGCCACATGAACCACTGGTATCTAACACCCGAGGAGGCTGTTTAACAAATGCAGATTCTTGAGGCTTCCCTCCTGGATCCCACCTCTGGGGCTGAGCCTAGTTTCATGCATGGGCATCAGTGATTACTGTATGGCTGGAGAATCACTGTTCTAGAATTTCCCATGCAAGATAGGATTGCTCCGTGATTTAAAAAACAAAACAAAATAAAAAACCAGCACAGGACTGGCAATTAAATAATTAAATAACCATTCTGCTTTCAGGAAGTTGATTACTGCACTCTATTTCTACATTTTCTAGTGATAAGAAAAGCAATAAAAATAGACTTATTTCAGGAATGTTCTCCTTTGTCCTATGGCCTGTTGATTCATGAGTGCTGTTCAAGGATCACACCTCCCTGGGTCCCTGAACAAGGCTGTTTTTTTAATGTTCAGCCCCGCTTGTGGGGGAAAGCAAAAGAGCATGAAGAAGCAGCTTTCATGGCAGTCCACAGGGACAGAGCACTTTGTCCGAGCCACTGTGCTGAGTGCTGTACACAATCCTCATGCCAGCCCTGTCAGGTCAGAGCTTTTTTTTTTTTTTTCCCTTTTACACTTCAGACATCTGGCATGCACCGAGTTACAGAGCCAGCTCAGTATCACATAGCTAGCTAGTTGGGGGCCTGGGTTCTAGTCTGGACCAGTAATAATCTAAATGCACCACAGCCACAACTTATTTTGGTTGTCCCTTTGGTAAAATGAGGGTAAGGTGGCCCAAGCGAGCTCTAAGGACCTTCAAATGCCAAGAGGGTGTGACTTGGGGGTGACTCTGAGCTCATTCTGTTTATGGGATCACCCCGGGATTCTGGGAGGCCTCGCCTTGGACATCCTCAGTGCTTCTTCCCTAGGCCGGGCAGGCAGATCTGCAGCCCACCTGAAGAACAGATCTCTCTGCTGCACTTCTCAACTAAAGACGACATCACAGGTGAATTCAAACGCTTCCTAAGGTACCACATACGCCAGAGGGCCATGGCATTTCCACTGCACACTTCACATCTTGTTCTGCAGCAGTTACCACTGTGGGTGAGGAAATCAGTGCTTCCTCAAGTTAAGAGATATTTTGGGAATTTGGTATTCTTTGGACTTCATTTTATTAACAGTAAAGCATCTTTGACAAAAGCTTATGAAATCTTTTAATAGCTAAAACTATTTTCCAGGTAACTTCTGAACTGACGGATGCTTTTAGACTCTTCAGCAAGATGTAGTTTACAAGTAAAAAATAAATGACTGCTATTCTAACTATAAAAGCTGCCAAAGGGATGCGACAAATACGGATTCTTTAAACCATTTGCATTACCATAAATCGCAGTCATTTTGGTACTAAGAAGTCACAAAAATAGGTCTCACAGGAACCAGGATGCATTGGCTCCTAAAGTGGAATTTTAAAAAATTTATTTCCTTGAGAGAGACACTTAGCTCTGCGTTTTACGCTTTCTCAAGCCCTTTTCCATCTCATGGACGCTTGCTAGTATGATGGCTGGAATTAGTGCTAGAAGCAATAAATGCTGTTATTATGTCTGACTCTGCCTTCATTTAAAGGGTAGGAAAAACCACGTGATTTACTTATCACAAGGAGCTGTCCCAATTGCAGTGCTTCTTAACTTTTAAATCATGAAACTACTTCTTAAAAGCAGGTAGATATAATTATGTTCTCTCCTGAACTAAATTGCCTTCCCCCAGACTAGGAAGAAATGGTTCAATTAAGTTGAATGTTACCATAATGCAGGGCATATGACTAAGGAAAGTTGCCTTTTCTTTCACAAGAGCGAGAAGTTCTGGCTTCAAGACATTCTGGAGAATTATAAGGAAAGAAAACATCTCTGTTTTGATGGGCTTCTGGATAAAGCCTTCGTAACTCTTTGAATTTCCTGCTGGAGGAGACAGTTACGGAAGGCCTCCCTGGAGTGGTACTCGGGGTACAGAACAGATGAAGCCCAGATCCTCTGCTCGACCTGGAGGTTTCTCCCCCCCCCCCCGCCCAGCACCCTCCCTCTCCCCACAGCCGCCTCTTAAAGCCAGAAACTCAATTTGAAAGCCAAAGACCTACAGAACATTAGTGATTTTCTCCCCTTTCACGGTTTGACTTACATATGTGATTTTGTAAAACTCATGAAGTGTGGTGGAAGGGGTTTGGGGATGGGGAAGATGGAGGGAGGGTGGAAGGAGAAGTAAAAAGGATCAAGATGCCATATATATATATATCAATACCCCAAGATGACTATATCATCATTTATCACAAACATGTATTCGTAACTTTTTTAAAAGAAAAAAGCATGACGTGTGGCCCAGAGATATGAAATGACAGCTGTTAGGCTCGACTAGGGCATGACTTTCCCAGCACCCAACCTGTTTTTAGCAGCCATGTTCTCAGCAAAAACCACAGCCCCCACACAAGTGCTGCCCTCAGCAAACACAGGACGGGATGTTGTAAAGAAAAGGCAGAGCAGGGCATCTTCCCAGCGCCAGGACACCTGATGACATCCATACATTGACACCAGACGCTCTGAGAACTCTGACCACCGATGTTTGCTCAGATCCCCTCACATGAGGTCCTCTGCTTGGCCCCCCTTACAGGATGCCTTGCCTGATCTCACTTGACCCCCCTTCTCCAAGCTCTGTAAAAAATCCGGCTTTTCTTTGTTCCCCATGGACAGTCTTTTCGCCCTCTGTCTGCCTGCTCCCAGGTATATGAAATCTTGTCCCTCACTGCCTTCACAGAAGCCTGTTGGGTGGTCTCTGACTCACGTCGTTTGTTACCACAGCATCATTAAAACTTGAAATAAATATATTTACAAAGTCATCACATTATTTTCTTCCACAGTCTACACCTCTGCTCTATAAACTCATGAAATTTCCTATATTACTATTGTAGCAGTAAATCCACTACATTTTCTAGAATTTTCTAGAAACATATGGCAAACATCTTCACGTTTGCTCTGAAAGAAACTCTAGGGAACCAAAATTCTTGAAAGAAATTTATGTTTTTCTTCCCTCTTTTCCCTTCTTTCCTTAATTTGTTATCTTCCTTTTATTATCCTTCTTCGTCCCCTTCTTCTTCTCCTCCTCCTCTTCCTTCTACTTCTTTTCTTTCTCCCTCCTTGCCTTCTACCCTTCCATTTCTTTAAGAGTCTTCAGCAATACACAACTTGAATCTCACTCTTTTTAGAGGCACTTTCTGGGTTGGTATCTAAACAAATCACTGCTCTGTAACAAACTATTCTTTGAAGGAACACTTTTGGGGCTTTCTCTTAAAAACATTTAATTTTGATATTATTAGTTTCAGAAAGCAGTTATAGCGCTCCTTTGCCCAAAGCCAGTAGAGAACCCATTTTAAAAATTATTGTGACGTTTATGGCACAAATGGGATCGGTATAATAATTTAACTGCCAGAAGAAGTATTTGAAAATACTGTAATGGCGTGGTGTTCTGGCCAGTCACAGGGAAAGAAAGGGCTGATTCATTAGGATTTATTTTTCTTCTGAGGGAAAAACAATGACCTCAGACACTTCTGTGAACGTGGAGCTGGGAACACAAATTCCAGGGTCTTTAGTAAGTTGCTGTACTTTAAAAAAGTAGAAATGTGAAGTTAGATGCAACCGTTGATTCAAAGAAAGAGAAAAACACCCACAGTTCAAACCAGAACTCAGGTTCATCCTCCGTCGGATGCGTGTCTTGTCAGTCACACAGGTGCTGCCACTCAGTGGGGTCAGATGTGGTGACAGGAACACATGGCTAGAAAAGCACAGTCATTGTCATCCTCTGGGGAACAGAGAAAACAAAGTCCTTGTTATCCACTGATGAACAGAAAAAGGAGCGGCTGTGGATGCAAACAAAGGGCGCTGAAGACGAAGCTCTCTCCCACCGAGTGGGTCCTGCTGGAGTTGAGACGAAGAGACGGTCTGATGACACCGATTTCTAGTTTTACCAGCAAAACAGGCTCTACAAGAAAAGTTGATCTAAGTTACACTTTTCCCCCTTAAAGTTGTTCTGTGCCTCCACTTTCCTCTCCTACCTGCATCTGGAATGCTGCTTCTCCTTGACAAGTCACCACTGTTCTTCATTTCCACATACTCATTCAGCCCGAGGACAGTCACTGAGCATCCGCTATGTGCCAGCCCCGAGTTACCAGTTATCAGCATTAAGACGTCACCTCTCAGCTTCCTTCACCCATATTTCTTCCAGGATTTGCACTTTTTTTCCTCTACCAGTTTTTGTTTCACTGCCTACATTTTCCCCTTGTTTATTGGCCTTTCATATTCATTGTTTTGTGAATGGCCTATTTATATCTGTAGCCTATCTTCCCTTTAGGAAATTTATCATTTTCTTATTGATTTGTAGGAGTTCCTCATATATTTTTAAGGAAGTTAACCCTCTGTCTTTTATATATGTTGTAAATATTTTTCCCAACATGTGTTTATCTTTTATTTTTACATAAATGTTTTGTCACTATGCATAAATTTAATGTTCAGGTGGACAAATTAAACCATTTATTCTATTATAGCTTTTGGCTTTGGTGGATCACGGAGAGAAAGTCCTTCCTTACCCCGAGAATATACCAGTGTTCACTTACAGCTATAATATTTAAAAACCATGTAATATTTAAGTTCTCTTGAATTGCAGAAATCTAACATTTTAAAAATAGTTTGCTTTTCTCAGCACCATTTTTTTTTGGTACCAGGATTTGAGCTCAGGACCTTGTGCTTGTCAGACAGGCTCAGCACCATTTTTAACTGAAAATTTATTGAGATAATTGCAGACTGATGTGCAGTTATAAGAAGTAATATAAAGATTCTGTTTATACTTTACTCAGGATTCCCCAATTAAAATATTTTGCAAAACCACTGTGTTATATCCATCAGGATATTGACATTGATACAATCCACTAGTGTCATTCATATTTTTCCTGGATTGACTTGTACATGTGTTATGTTTTAGTTCTGTACAATTTTGTAAGATGGATAGGCTCCTCAGCACCATTTTTGAATACTCCATTTTTTTTCCATTCTCTTGAAATACCACTTTTATCAAAGGGAAAGCTCTTACATTAATTTGTTTTGGGATTTTATATTTTGCTCTACTGACCCACTGATTGTTGTCAGTGCTGGGACTGGCACCAAAACATAAAATTTTCTCCTTTCTGTTATGTCTGCAAAGACTCTTCCCTCTTCTCTTCCTCCTCCTTTTCCCATATTCTTTTCAAAACTGTCCTTACTTATTTTGTGTTTATTTTTTCTGAGTATTATTATTATTATTATTATTTTTTAATATGTGGGTACCGGCAGTTGAACTCAGGACCTCGCGCTTACCAGGCAGGTGCTTATGCCGCTGAGCTATCTCACTGGCCCCTCTGATGAGCTTTAGAGTCATTAGCTTAAGTTCCAGAAAAGATACTTGGATTTTGATTGGGGTTGCCTTATATTTAGAGATTCACTTGTGGAGAAATGACATCCTTACCAAATTGAGTTTTTCCACCAGGAACACAGTGTTTCTCTCTCCATTTATAGAAATCTTTTAAAAACGAGCCTTAGTAGAATTCGGTCATTTCTTCATATGAATTCTGCACAAATCTTCATACCGATGCCTGTCTCACAGCTTTTGCGGATGAGGTGGAAGGAATCTGCCCCCAACCAAATCATTTTTTTTTTTTTTTGTGGGTACTGGGGGGTCGACCTCAGGACCTCGTGCGCCAGCAGGCGCCCGTGCCGCTGAGCGATATCACTGGCCCTTTTTTCATATGTGGGTTCCGGGAGTCGAACTCGGGCCCTCGCGCTTGCCGGGCAGGCGCTTACGCCGCTGAGCCATCTCACCAGCCCATTGTTGTTTGTTTCCTTATTACTGACTTTTAAATTGTGGTACAATATACATAACACAGAAGTTAGCATCTTAACCATTTTTAAATTTATAACACAACATTCACAATGTTTTGCAACCACCACCACTATCCATTTCCACAACTTTTTCCCTCAGTCCAAACGGAGCCTCTATATGCAGTAAACAATAATTACCTGACCCCCAGAATCTCTACTCTACCGGAAGTTCCCACGCATTTGCCTATTCTAAGTGCACCATATAAATAAAATCAAAATATTTGTCCTTTTGTGTTGAGCTGCTTTCACTTTGCATGGTTTCATGGTCCACTCTTGCTGCAGGATGTACCAGAATTTCATTCCTCTGTCTGGCTGGATAACATTCTCCTGTATGTCTACACCACGTTTCATTTATCCATTCATCTGTTAGTGGATATTTGGGTTCTTTCCTCCTTTTGACCATTGTGAATATCGCTGCTACGGACATGGATGTATAAATATATGAAGTCTCTGCTTTCTATTCTTTGGGGAATATACTTAAAAAGAATATTTTGCATATTTTACAACTGATTATCATGGCATTAGCAAGAGGACAGTGTTAAATTTCTAAATAGAAAGAAATCAATATCAATAGCTGCCTCCCCCACAAATAAAACCAAAGCAAAACATGTGCACTCATCCTTCAAGGCCCTGGCTAACGGGCTTTCCAGTTTCCTCCAGGCCCTGTTGTACTGAAATAGCTCTTCCTGGGTTCTTGCTCCTGCAGAGATGGTGCACTCAGCACATAACAGATACCCGAAATGTCTCATGAAAAGTCGATTCTCTCTTTGTGCTCGAGTCTTCTGGTGAATATTTTTTGCAAAGAAAGGTAGAAGGGAGAGAGGGTGCAATAGAAAGAGGCTTTCAACCTGCTGAAGTGGACTCCAGACCACAAAAGCAGGTGGGCTTATCTGACACACCAGGTGGCCCATCGGCGTGTAGGTATTTATTGGAGGACCAGTAACACATTTAGAATATGTTTCTCCTCTGCTTTTCCCGCAAGATAAGTCATTTCTCTTTCTAAATTGGGTGTTTTCATTTTGCTGTAGCCTGAAGGCCAGGGTAGGATTCCCAATCAGAGCATCTTTGTATTTTCTGTTAGCTTTTAAGCTCCTTAAAAGCAAAAGCTTGTCTTGCAATCCCTTACACACACACACACACACACACCCCACACAGACGTGTGTGCACATGTATATGCACGTACATACTAACTATGAGCACTAAGTCTACTGTAATCCCAACACTTAGGAGGCTGAGGCAAGAGGATCACCACAAATCTGAGGCCATTCTGGGCTACACAGTGAGTTCAAGGACAACCCTAGCTACTTATCAAGACCTTGTCTCAAAAAACAAAACCAAACAAAACAACAACAGAATAACAAAGCACTTAGTCTTGAGTCAGACAATGTGCATTTATATTTCAGACCTGTAACTTACCCAAGGACACCCAGGAAACACAAGGGATATGGGGGATTTAAACCCAAGCCTTTTTGGATTATAATTCTTTTTTTTTTTTTTTTTTTTTTTTTGTGGGTACCAGGGGTCGACCTCAGGACCTCGCGCGCCAGCAGGCACCTGTGCCGCTGAGCGATATCACCGGCCCCTTTTCTCGTATATGGGTTGCGGGAGTCGAACTCGGGCCCTTGCGCTTGCCAGGCAGGCGCTTATGCCACTGAGCCATCTCACCGGCCCTGGATTATAATTCTAACCTTAAGAAAATCATTTAACCTCTTGTGTGTCACACTTTCTCCATCTACAAAATAGTAACAGTACCCTCCTTGTAGGACTTTTGTGAAGATTAAATGAGCTAGCATGGGTGAAATGCTAGGAGGTACCCTGTAGTTCTAATAGCCCTGATTTTGTTTTGTTTTGTTTTGTTTTGTTTGTGTAGTGCTGCATGGTAGCAGAGGTGAGGTGTAAGTCCACGCTCTTTTCCGTGGCTCTCTGCTGCCTCATGTACAGGATGCTACCACCTCTTCCTTTTTCTCAAGCTGGATCCTTCCAGCTCTGACCGTGGTACCTCAAGGATGTCTTTCCAGTTGGATGTATTTGGCTCCAAGCACTGGTTGGAAAAGATGGAATTCAGGGCCTTGCAGGTGCCAGGCAAATGGTTTACCACTGAGCTACACCCAGTCCAGGGATTAGCTCCGCTATGGGTAGGTGCTATTGTGGGCAGTGGCCCACAAACACAGTGCTCGGTAAGTAATGCTCTCTGTGAATGGGGTCTGCCATTGTGACCTTGGGAAGCTTTCCTATCACACCTTTGCCCTTCCTCACATGCATTTCCATGAGCGTTTGGCGGGAGGAGGCAGTTATCAATAGCACAGAGTACACTGCAGTGATCAAAATGCCCCCCAACCTGACTGGCTGCGGTCACAGCCCTCAGAAGAGCAAGTACCTTCAGAGAAGGGAGGACTGAGCATTGAGTTCTACACTCCACTTCTGATTTCTAATGGGAGTAGAAAGGCAATGGTGGTGCTGGGTGACCAGGGCCTAGGGACTCCCATAGCCCAGCTGGAATGGCTCTCATGGTTGGCATTCAGGAAGCCTTACTTTGGGGACCCATCCAGGTCTGCACATGTCCCTAACAGAACATACACTTCATGTGGGCAGGGGCCTGGCCTGGGATCCTGCCCTACTCTTGGTGCCCACAACATTGGTGCTTGTTGGATATTGAGAAAGGAAGGAGACAGGTGGGCAGGGAGTAAAATCACCTTCTCCCTCCTCTACTCCACCCGCACACCCACTCCTGCCTCAAATATTGATTCTCCAGTACCCGGAGAGGCAATCCCACCTCACAGCGTTCCTGGCTGGCTGCAGGTCCGGGGGTTATGCCTTGCCCTCCCCATGGTCTATTTTTCTCTAGTTGTTAGGAGCCAAGAACAACACACATGAAAACAAGACAGTAAACTATTCAAGAATGGACCTGGCCCATCCTTGTGCCACACCCCTGCTCCTTGTGCTCAGCCCCCCACTGGCCACACTTATAGGTCAAGGCCTGGGTCAAATCGTGAATGTTTTTTTTTTAAGGAACTTCGACTTAGCCCAGTCTACCAAGGCCAGATAACAAAGAAATAATCTGTTTTCCCACCTCTTTCCTGAGACTCCGGCTGGGAGGGTATGTTAGTGGGGGCGCTTCCCACAGTCTCCCTGTGATTCCTAGGGCCATGTCGTGTCAGTACAGAAGGAGCCCTTCTAGCCCAGCCTTGGTGCTTGAGGCTACCACTGCCCTGAGTCACTGACAGATCTGCTCTGGCTATGGTCACCTTCCTTCTGACCTCAGTTCAGCTCTTTCCTGGGCATGGGCCCAAAACTTTGATTTCAAGGTTCCCCAGGCTAGGGTGCCTGACCATTCTCATCTAGTTCTTTGTATAAATGCCAACATTGTTTTCTTGGCTACCATGCACCTCACTGGTAAGATAGGACAACTCTAACAGGCTACAAAGGACCAGCACGAGTATAACAGACTGCTGATCCAGGGTGAGTTTCGGTTCAATTAACATTCTGGTTAACTGAGGGCTACAATAGATAGTAGACACAATGTACAATTATCAAAGTACCTAAAATTGTGCTCATCACACAAATTCCGCTAGATTATATTTAAACTATCTTTGATCATCCAGATGGCATTTCAGATTCCTGCGGTATATCAGAATCATCAAAATAAGCACAAATTATTTTGAAATAGTCCTGATGGGAGTGTCTGATTATGTGAGGTTTCTTGCTGCTTGAATTCCAGTAAGCCCATTTTCACGTTTATTTGCACATAGAATAAACGCTGGGCTATTCAGAATCCAAACATATACATCTGTGCAACGTGGAAAAGTACAACCAGTGCTTGGAGCCAAATACATCCAACTGGAAAGACATCCTTGAGGTACCACGGTCAGAGCTGGAAGGATCCAGCTTGAGAAAAAGGAAGAGGTGGTAGCATCCCGTACATGAGGCAGCAGAGAGCCACGGAAAAGAGTGTGGACTTACACCTCACCTCTGCTACCATGCAGCATATCATGACCTTGGGCATGGCCCTTGACCTACTCTGTCACTCAGTTTCTTCACCTGCAAAATGGTATGACAGTAATAATATGTACATCACAGGACTACTGTTCAGATTAAATGAAATAAAGCATAAAATACAGCCACTGCTCCTCCTTATTTCAGACCCTCTATTAAGGTTCTCCAGAGAGACAGAAGCAATCCAAAGCATTTACCTCTCATGGTCATTTTGATTTTGGGTAAAAGTCAGAAGTTGCACAGTGCCAGATCCAGTGAATAAGGTGGATGAGGACACTGTGGAGATGAGAAAAGGATCAGGGGAAGGAGAGAGAAAGGAGGGCAGGGGAGATGGGGAGTAAAAATGATCAAGTTGTGATATGTATATGTACCAATTCTCCAAGATGGATACAATTGTTACATTATTCCTAGGTATCCATGGGATTGGTCCTAGGACCTTCTGCAGATATAAAATCTCAAGGATCTTAAGTATCTTGCATAAATGGTGCAGTATTTGCAAGTAACCTAGACATATCTTCCCTCCTATATACTTAAATCATGTCTAGCTTACTGATAATACCTGAGCCAATGCAAAGGCCATGTAAATAGTTGTCCGACTGTATTAGTTAGGAAATAATGGCAATAACAAGGCTACACATGTTCAGTACAGATGCAATTAAAAAAATATTTTTGCTTCACAGTTGGTTGAATACATAGGTGCAGAACCTGCAGATATGGATGGCCAGCTGTGTAGGTAAATGCGAGGGGATTTAGAGGAATTAGCTCATCAGTGATGGAGGCTAAAAGTCCTACAATAGGCTCTGTGAGCTGGAGACCCTGGGATGCTGGTGGTGGGGTTCAGTCCAAGTCTGAAGGTTCCAACCAGAATGCTAAAGTGTAATTCAGTCTGAGGTAGAAAACCAGAACCTGGTGGGTAGGAAGGCACTGGTGTAAGTCCTAGAAGTCCAAAGACCAGGGAGCCTAGAGTTCTGATGTCCAAGGGCAGGAGAAAGCAGTACATACCAGCTCCAGGAGGGGGGGTGGGGAGAGAGAGAGAGAGAGAGAGAGAGAGAGAGAGAATTCCTTTCCTTTGCCTTTTGTTCTAGTGGACAGTCCACTGACTCATACAACAATTTCCTCCAGAAACACCCTCAACACACACTCAGGAACAGTCTTTTCCCAGTTCCCCAAACAATTCTTAATTCAATTAAATTGACATCTAACAATAAGCATCACAGACTCCCGGGTACCTCCCCCAATCCCTTGAATATTTTAGTTCCTGGCTCACACAGTTGTCAATCTCTTGAACAGTATTCCCATCACAATTCTGGGTAATTTCAGTAGTCATGTACAGTAGATGTTCCTTGCAACACCTTGCTTTGGCCTCTCAATTCTTGGACCTTCTTCTTTGGCATATGGAACCACTTTCCATTTGGTTTCCAAGACACAAGTCTCTTGTGGTTTTCTTCCCAACTCATTGGATTCCCCTCCTCAGCCTCCTTTGCAAGTTCTCTTTTGTCTTTCTGTCTTTTAAGTATGGGGCACTTCAGCCCTCAATCCTTCAACCTCTTCTCCACTCTATTCATTTACTTGGTGATTTCATCCAATGCCACATTTTAAATGCTAACTGCATGCCAATATCTTCCAGATTTTATCTCTAGTGTGAATCTTTCCTCACTCTTTTCCTCACTGTCTATTTTTCACATGGATATGTAATAGTGATCCCCCAAATTAATGGGCCCAGAATAGAGCTCCTGACTTTCTCTTCCAACCTGATCTACCCAACAGTCTTCCCTATTTCAAAAAATAGTAAATTCCTCACTGCATTTTATGAAGCCTGAAACAGTCTTCTTGGAATCTCTTCTTTCTCTGACACCTCATATTCAGTCCATCAAGAAATCTTGTTAGTTCTGTCTTCCAAAATATACTCAGAACCTGACCATTTCTCATTATCTGCCCTGCTATGCTACCGCCCTGGTCCAGGACATTCTGTCTTCCCTGGCTTCCTCCAGCAGCCTCTGGGCTGGTCCTCCTGCTGTTCTCCTCACCCATCCTACAACAGCCAGCGCCATCCTTTACACTGCTCAGCCCCAAGCCCTCCAGCAGCCTCCATATACCTGGCATGAAAACTAGAGTCCTTAAAGGAGCTCATAAAACTGATCCAATCTTCCCCTGGGCGAGTCTACCCCTCACTTCGGCTCCCACCCTCCACTGATCATTCGCTATACCCCAACCACAGTGGCCCTCTTGGTGCTCCTCCTCCATCCTACACCCCGAGCTTCTTACTTCCTCTGCTCTTGCCCAGGCAGCTGCAAGGGTCACCCCTCCCCTGTTCAGATGTTGGCTTAAATGCCACCTCCTCAGTGAGGCCATCTCCAGCCACGCTATTGAAAATCACAGCTCCTTCCCAGAACCCCTCGTCTTCTTTCCTGCATTATTATTTTTCTATAGTGCATATTACCAGATCATAAATAGTACATTTAGAGTACGTGTCTGCTTATTATCTCTCTCCAGTAGAATGCAATTTCTACTAGGACAGAGAATTTTGTCTATCTTGTTCACTGCTATATTCCCCGAGTCTACCATAAAGCTTGAAACACACAGGGGATTACTAGATGTTATTTTTATTTCTACATCCAGTACATGGCCTGATAACTTCAACTCCACCAGGATAGCTTTTGCAATCATCCCATGTAAATTTTGCAATGCTGTATCTCACATGCAGGGGGTTGCTAATAAAATTAATAGCATAAGCAAGTGTTTGAGGGAAAACAATGAAATTACCTAGAGAATAAGTGGTGTTTAAACATCCCCCACACTGAGAAGCAACTGTTTATGTGAAAGAGTCTGGTAGTCTATGCTCTCAGGCTCTGGATTCTTTTCCCAATTGTTCTCCATTTCAACTACTGCCTCCATCGCTCTTAGAATGGCCAAATTCAGTGGCCATTTCCAGTCCTCACCCTTTTCGTGGGTTCTGCAGTGACTAATACTGACCTGATTCTTCATTAGAAGTCTCCCCTTGGATTTCAGGGAACCACTTGGTTCTCCGATCTTTCCTTCACTTGGTCCTTCTTCCCCACCTACCTCATCATTCTTTTCCACCTTTTGCTTTTCCTGGAGTACTTATCTCAGCCTGAATCCAACTACTGTGCCACCTCCCAGAGCAAACAGAAGCCATCAATGAAGAACTTCTCAAGAAACCTACACACTTCCCTGTTTCCATGTCCTTCTATCCTCTTCTCCACCACGCCTAAGGTTCATCCCTCTACCTGCACCAATCCCCTCTTTTCACTAAGGGCCTTGCTGCATTAATTATCTCGTACTGCTAAGTCTTCAAATCTCCTTATCTAGATCCATCCCACCAGCATCTAAACTTTTCAGGTTTCTCTCATAACCTCCTCTTTTTCCTCTACTTGCCTTCCAAGTGTCTTCAAAGAGTTGAGCAAACAGCTGCCTCCACTTCTGTCTTTCCAGTTCACTGTTCTGAAATGTGGTGTCAGTGTCCCTCTTCTCAGGGAATCTCTTCTCACACAGGTCACCAAAGCTGCTTTTCAGTAAAGCTAATGGGTCCATTAGAGTCCTCATCTTCCTTGGCCTCTCAGCAGCCACTGACATAACTGACCACTAAGACTCTGTAGTCTCTATTCCTATGATGCCACACTTCTCTGGTAGGTTCTTTGCACTCTCCTTAATGGTTTCCTCTTCCGAAACCCCCTTCAATGTCAACGTTCTGTGTCAGTGCTCCTCAGGACTCTCTATTCTGTCTTCCTTCCATTTTCAGCACTCTCTGACAAATCTAACACCTTCTCATAGCTTTCACTAAGATTCTTATCATGGTGGTGCCTATGTTAGATCTCAACCCAGATTTCTCCAGGAAGCTCTGAATCTGTCCAGCTCACTCCCTACCAGACATCTTCGTTTAGATGTTCTATATACACCTCAAACTCAACCCGCGGCAAACTGAAGTCATCTTTAATCCCCAAACCTGCTCCTCTCGTCTGGGCAAAGAGTATCACCACTAACCCACTTAAGAGCCCTTGGTATTGGCTGGGCTGCTCTCCCTTCCCTCACATCCACATCCAGTCAATCTTCAGGTTCCACTGACTCCAGCTCTGGAAGGTTTCTGCAGCCCATCACTGCCATGTCCCTCATCCAGGCCATCAGCTGTGTAGGGCAAGACAGGTCCCACCAGTCTTGCCCTACCCAACCCATTCTCCAACCTGAAACTGGAACCTCAGCACATTCTCTAAAATGCAGTGCTAAATGTATCCTATTCTTGCTTCAAATCCTACAGCGCTCACCAGTGCTCTCAGAAGAAAGTCCATATTCCCTACATGGCCCGGCTCCTCTCTGTCACTCCCATCTCTTGCTATGCTCTTGCTACAAAAGTTCGTATGTCGAAAAACGAATCCCCAGTGCAATGGTGTCAGAGGTAGGACCCTGAGAAGTGGTTAGGTCATGAGGGCCTTTCCCTCATAAGTGAATGAATGATGCTTATTAAAGAACTCCAGGGCTGCAAGTTCCATTTCTTGCTTTCCTTCACCCTTCTGCTATGGGATGCCATAGCACGAAGGCCTTCACCAGGTGCTGGGCCCTCAACCTTAGCCTTCCCAGCCTCCACAGTTATGAAAAGTATATTTCTTTTGCTTATAAAAAGTACTTTAATATTCTGTCATGGCAGCAGAAAACAGACTAAGACTTCTTCTTTCACACTCTACACCCCAGCCACACTGAACTACCTATAATCCCAAAGCAACCATGTTCTCTCCAACTTCTCCACCCTAGCCTGACACCCTCTTTGCACCTGTCTACTCCTCTCCCTGGCCTGGATAATTTCTACAATTTATTTCAAGTCTTGATTTAGATAGCATGATTCTAGGATGTGTCCCTACTATGAGCATCTCCGTCTGCTCGTGTGAGTGGCATGTACACACTCTCCTGGGGCTCCAACTCTCTTGCTATTGCCAGTTGACTTGTCTCTCTCACTGCTTTGACACTAAGCAGCCGGAGGCCTGGGATTCCTGGATCTCTGTTATATTGCCAATGTCAAGCACAGGAGCAACTGTTGTGTATGCATTTGTAGAATGAAGTTAGTAGCCTCCATCATCCTTCATCCTTTCCCATCCTGATGCCAATGTATACTGAGGTTCCCTCTACACGACGTCTCCAGAGTTCTCACCATGCCTGCTCTGATCATCTCACTCATCTTGTAGGGGTGCATAGCAGCAATCTCACAATGGTTCTGCAATTAAAAAAACAAGGTTGGCCCCTGTATCCGGCTGGAGTTCTGCAGAGCAAGGACTATGTGTTGTTATCCATTCACTGCGTGTCTCCAGCATCTTACACGGTGGGTGATGATCACTACAGCAAGTATGATTTAGGGATCACTCCCTTTCATAACTACTGCTGTAAGTTCCTTGTTGCTTGTAGGATGAACTACAAATACCTGAGCAGGGGCCCCCAGAGCCTGCCAGACCCTGACCAGCTCAGGCCTTCCCCATTCCTCCTGCTCCTTCCCTCCAACAGAAGGCCTTCTGTTGTCTCCATGTCACCATGTCACCCTGCATGTATGGAGCATTGCCCATGTATGTCCTTGGCCTGTTGTGCTCTTCCTGCCATTCATGACCTAGTTCAAAGGCCACTTTCTCCTGGAAGCCTCACTCAGCTTCTCTGACTGAGTTCATTCTCCTCTCCTGTCTGCGCCAGCATTCATTATCCGCGTGAAGAGATCTTCCATATTACTCTCCTTCCTGGATGTGACAGGACCCAGGGCCCTTGGGTGCAGGGAGACATCTCATTCACAGCTGCCTCATGAGTTAGGGTGGGATCTGTCATGTGGAAGGTGCCCCAGAAAAGGCCCCTGACAGAATGACAGTGTTGTATGGGATTAGCAGTGTGGTACTAAGGCAAGAAGGGGTGGGGCATCCATTAATGACAACAAGAACCCTGGAAGAAATCCGTGGACATCTGAGACTTAACGTGTGGTAAAGATGGCACCACAAACAGGAGAGGAGAAAGGTTTATTCAGTCAGTGAGGCTGGGAAATTTAGATATTTTTAAAAAAGAATCAGGTTATAACTTAACTTCACAGCATATAATTAATTAAATCACAGGTACATTAAATGTAAAAATATCAAGTTCTAAAAATACTAGAGATAACGAAACAAATATTTCACTGACATTGGTATGGGAGCCCTTTCTAAGGCATAACACAATAGAAGAAATCTCAGAGGAATATCACACTAGCTCTGCTACATGTCAGTTTAAAAATATATATTATAAAAAGGCAAATGACGATCTAAGAAACCTAAGAAAATTATCTGACAAATAAAAGTGTCAATCTCTTTCAAATATATATATATATATTTGGGTTTTGGTTTTCTGAGACAGGGTTTCACTATATATATAGTTCAGGCTGGCCTTCAGCTCACTATGTAGATCAGGCTGGCCTTGAACTCACTGCAATCCTCCTGCCTCAGCCTCCTGAGTGCTGAGATTACAGGCATGCACTGCCATGCCTGGCAATGTCTTTCAAATATTAAGTATATACAATTGGCAAGAAAACTGTGATTGGCCCAGACTATAATGTATACAAACCCTTCTTTAAAAGGAAACAGAGCAAGAGGGATGTCTAGAGGTGCCTGGTGCCTTTCCCTCCATAACAAAGTAAAAAACAAGTTATTTCACTGTAGGGTCTGAGGCCAAGCACTGGGGTGTGATGGGGATATGGCGGAGATGTTGTTGAGCTTAGGGATGCACGATGGACTTCCAAACATGGGAACTAAGTACACAACATCTCCAGAGGTCAGTGCAGAACTAAGAGTGACTTTGCTTGGTGGGAAAGACAGGCAGGATGTCCCCAGCAATCCCTCTCATGCCACAGACACCTGAAGCATTTGCTGGGGAGAAGCCAGTCACCCTCAGGTCCTGAGCCCAGTTTGGGGAGCTGGTGGGTTATTGCACTGCCACATTGCCCTGGAGAGACAGCCTGACCCCATCCAGCCCTCCCACCCAGACTTGAGCTGCCCGGCACCATCTTGAGCCCCTCTGTTGGCCCAGCATACTGTGAAGTGGCCAGGCAGCAGCTCCATCAGCCCAGCTCTGCAACCAATAGGGTGGCCTTGCTCACCCTCCCCTAGCCCTGGGAAGCCCCTGGGAGCCTGTTCTCAGAGGCTCAGTCCACTGAGGTCTTGGTAAGTAGCCAGATAGTCCTCCCTACCCATCCATGACCCCAACAAGCAGCATAGGAACCTGCCTAAATGGGTAGGCCCAACAAGGCTCTGAGCAGCAGCCCAGAGGGCACCCCCCCAAGCCCTGGCTGAGGGGTGGGGGATGAAGCAGAGGTCCTGCGAAGCCATCCTTGCAGCCCTCAGGCATTGACAGGCGCTCTGTCAGTGGGAGAGTACAGAGAACCCAGAAGTAGACCCATGTATTAAAGCCAACTGAATTTTGACAAAAGCAGCAAGAACAGAAGGCTGAGAAAGGCAAATCGCTTCAATAAATGGTGCTGAGAAAACTGGACATCTACATGCAGAAGAGAGATACTAGACCCTCCTGGCTATATACAAAAATCAACTCAAAATGGATCAAAGACTTAAATGGAAGAGCCAAAACTCTGGAACTACTCTAAGAAAACATGAAAAACACTTCAGGACATCGGTCTGGGCAAGAATTTTTGGATATGACCCCAAAACCACAGGCAACAAAAGCAAAAAATTGACACACAAGATTATATCAAACTAAAAAACCTCTGAAAGCAAAGGAAACAACCAGCAGAATAGAGACATCCTACAGCAGGGGGGAAAATATTTGCAAACTATACACCTGACAAGGGAATGGATAAGGAACTCAACTCAAAAACAACAACCATAACAATAATTATTATTATTCAATTAAAAACAGGCTACTAACCTGACTAGGCATTTCGCAAAAGAGCATATACAAATAGCCAACAAGAATATGAAAAAATGCTCAATATTACTAATTACTAGAAAAATGCAAATCAAAATCACGGTGAAGGGCCGGTGAGATGGCTCAGCGGCATAAGTACCTGCCTGGCAAGTGCGAGGTCCTGAGTTTGACTCCCGGTACCCACAGAAAAAGGAAAAACAAAACAAAACAAAAAAACACAGTGTGCTGTCATCCCAGCCCCAGTCAGCACGGCTGTCATCAAAAAGACACACACAAAAATGCAGACGAGGACGTGCAGAAAGGGGAACACGCATGTGACATCAGTGGGAATGTGAACTACTAGAGACATTTTAGAAAATGGCATGGAACTTCCTCAAAATACTAGAAATGGTCCTTTGATCCAAGAATCCACTACTGAGTGTATATCAGAAGGAAATGGTGCAGTTATGTCAAAAACACAACTGCCCTTGTTTTCTCCAGCACCACTTATAACCGTCAAGGTATGCAATCAACCTAGGTGTTCATCACCACATGAATGGACGAGATAAAGTGGGATGTATACACAGTAGGCGATTACCCAGCCATTAAAAAAGGAATAAAATTCTGTACTTTCCAGCAGCATGAATGAAACTGGAAGCCATTATGTTAAGTGAAATACGTCACACACAGTAGGTCAAATACTGCATATTCTCACATACAGAGGCCAAAGAGTTGATCTTATAAAAGTAAAAACAGAATAGCGGTTACCAGAACCTGGGGGAGCTGGAGAGGGTGAGAGGATGGTTAACAGGCACGGGTACACACTTAGACGGGGAATAAATTCTAGTGTTTTTTAGTATGGTAGGATAACTATGGCTGATGACAACTGAATATTTCAGAATAGCTAGTAGAGAAGATTTTGAATGTTTTCAAAACAAGGAAATGATAACTGTCTGATGAGACAGATACAACAACTACCCCAATCTGATCATTACACATCATATACATCTACTGAAATATCACATTATAATGCATGAATATGTACACTTACCCTATGTCAATTAAAGATTTAACAAAGGAAACACAAATGTTAAAAACCTCTGAAATAATTAGTTTTCATTTAGTCTTCCAAGAAATGTAAATTAAAAGACTTCTACCAAAAAATTGGTGGGCCAGGGATATAGCTCAGCGGCACAAGTGCCTGCCTGACAAGTGCAAGGTCCTGAGTTCAATTCCCAGTAACAACAACAACAAAACATTGGTGAGATACTTTGAATGCCAAGTGTTAGTCCTTAAAAAGACAGAGGGCCGGTGAGATGGCTCAGCAGTGTAAGTGCCTGCCTGGCAAGCGCGAGGGCCCGAGTTCGACTCCCAGAACCCACATACGAAAAAAGGGCCGGTGATATCGCTCAGTGGCACGGGCGCCTGCTGGCACGCGAGGTCCTGAGGTCGAACCCCGGTACCCACAAAAAAAAAAAAAAAAAAAGATTGAAGAGTTTTATCTATTAAGCCAACAAAGATAAAATGGAACCATAAAAAATTCAATTATCCCATAAAAATATACTAATTTTAAAAAGTAAAAAAAGAAAAATAGTCAATTATTCCAAAACAAGATAGAAAAAGAACAAAGAATAGATAGAACAAGTACAGATAAATAGCAAAATGGCAGATTTAAACACAGTCATACCAAAAAACACCTCGAATGTACATCTTTAAACACCTAATTTGAAGGCATTTATTATCAATTTGGGGGGAGGAAGAAGTTGATATCCAATTATGTACTGTCTATATGAAACCCACCTTAAGTATAAAGACATGAAGGGCTTAGATGTAACAGGATAAAAAAAGTATTCCACTTTAACACTTGCCAAAAGAAAGCTGAACTGGTGATATTCACAAAAGATAAAAGTATAGGTTAAAGAGTGCAATGGAACTTTTACCAGCATAGATTAACATTGCTAGCCATTAAAAAAGTCAATAAACCAAAAAACATGCGAAGTTTTGTTATGTTGAGGACTGAAACAGGCTTAAATTAGAAAACAGTGAGAGAAAGCTAAGTGTAAAATTCCCAGTTATTTAGAAATTAAACAACATACTTCTAAGTAACCCCTGAGTAAAAGAAGAAATAGAAATTGGAAGTTATTTGAATGGAATGGAGATCAACACAGTATATGAAAAGTTAAATGTGACATTCATCTAAAACAGTCCTCAAAGGGGAGTATTATAAAAAAGGAAGGTTCTCCAATCAATCGTAGCTTCTAGCTTAAGAAACTAGGTGAAAAAGTACAAATTAAACCCAAAATATGGAGAAGAGAAAACATAACAAAGAGCAGAAGTTTTAAAAAATTACATTAATGGAGACCAATGAAACAAAAAACTGGTTATTTAAGCAGATCAATAAAGCTGACAAATTTCTAGACAGATCAAGAAGAAAGAAAGTAGACACCACAAAATCGGAGATGAGAATAGGGATACTGCAATCTCTATAGTGGCAGAGTGCTTGCCTAGCATGTGTGAGGCCTATGTTAAGTGAAATAAATCAGACACACCAGTTTAAATATCACATGCTTTCTTTTATATGAGAAACCCAAAATATAAATAAAGAGCAAAATAAAAGATAGATAATAGGAAATGGAGATAGATCTTTCTCAAATGGGAAGGGGACCAAAAGATGGAGTGGGGAGGGAAGGGAAGGAACCACGACAAAAGGAATTGAGATGTATTATGCACATGTGCCTACTCCACACAAGGAATGTAAACATTATGCACTGCAAACATGTACTAGTAAAAATAAAATTAAAAATATCTTCTCAGGAACTCCAAGCCCTGATGGCCTTATTGGTGAATACTACTAAACACTGAAGGGATAGAAAATACCAATTCTACACAAACTTACAGCAAATTGAAGAGGAAGGAATACTTTCCAATTTATCCTATGAATTCAGCATTGTTCTAACATAGAGGAAAGACTTAACAAGAACTCTACGTCAATTTCTCTCATGAACACAGATACAATAATTCTTACCATAATTTTAGCAAATCAAATCCAACAATATATAAAAAGGACAATACAACATGATCAAGGAGGATTTATCCCTGGAATGCTCAGTACATTTAACACTTGCAAATAAATAAATGTTATTTATTATCTCAACAGGCCCCCCACAGAAAAGACCCAAACTCACATAATCGCTAACTAGATGCAAAACAATCATTTGACAAATCCAACAATCATTCTCACAAAACAAGGACTAACTCAGAACTTCATCAATGGGATAAAGAGGAAATAAAAAACCCTACAACTAACATTATATGTAATGATGAGAGACAATGCTTTTCTCCTATAAACATGAACAATGGTAGGATATCTCTTTCCACTCAATATCATGCTAGAGGTTCTAGAGAAATCAGGCAAGCAGAAGAGGTAGCAGACAGTAAGTAAAATGGTCTTCATTTACAGAAGACATGAATGTCTACGTAAAAATTCCAGTGGACTCTAGAAAAAAATAAAGAACTAAATCAATGAGTTTAGCAAAGATGTAGGATACAAGTATAACAATTTTATTTCAATGCTTAGCTATGGACAATTTAAAAAGTAAAATATCATTTACAATAGTATCAAAAGTATAGGCTCCTGAGGGAAAATTTCACAAAATATGTGCAAGGCCTGTACGCTGCAAAGTACAAAACACTACTGAGAGAAATTAAAGAAGACCTACATATGTGGAGACATGCGCCATGTTTATGAATCAGAAGGCTTAATATTTTGTTACGATGTCAATTCTCCACAGATTGATCTATAGATTCAACACATTTCTAATCAAAATGCCAGCAGCATTTTTTTGTAGCAGTTGACAAGTTAATTCTAGTTTTGTGTTTGTTTTTTTGAGACAGGGTCTCACCATATAATCCAGGCTGGCTTTGAACTCACTATGTAGCTGGCGGTGGCCTCAAATTTGTGGCGATCTATTGGGGTCTTGGCCTAGTCCCAATCTCCCAAACGAGTGTACAGCAAAGGCTTAAATAATTGAGACAAGTGGTATGATTTTAGGGCTCCAGGAGGATCAAAACCCTCTAGCAGAATTCGAGATTCTCTGGGGGCTGAGACTAAGAACTTCTCTGGGTGGTCCGTATTCATTTGGCTTTCAAACAAAGGAAGGCGGTAGGGTAGAAAATGCGGGAAACTGAGCAGGATCTTGGGAGTTGGTTCAAAGACTTCCCCAGTAGTAAATTATGCTAATTAGGAGAACTATCTCCAGGTTGACATTCACTGCAAGAGTGAGACACCTGCAGCTGCAGTCTTTATCTAATTAATTGGGGTTGCAGCCAGGTATCCTCAACTGTGGTTATCTTGACTTTAGAGTACCATGCATATGTTCTTTTCCAACACAGCCAGAGGTCCCTGTGTTTAGCAACTTAACCCTGTACAGCCCAGTCTCCAACAGTGATCCTCTTGTGTCGCCTCACCTTCCTAAGAGCTGGGATTACAGGCATGCACCACCATGCCCAGCTTGACAAGTTAATTCTAAAATTTATACGGAAATGCAAAGGACCTGGGATGATAAAACAAATTTTAAAAAGAACAATGTTAGAAACACTATATGATTTCAGGAATTACATAGCTGCAATACTCTAGATAATGTAGCTGGGGATATAGCTCAGCAGTACAGGGCCTGCCTGGCAAGTGTGAGGTCGTGAGTTTGATCCCAGGTACCAGAAAAAAAAAAAAAAAGAGAATGTAGTATTTGTGTAAAGAAAGACACATATATCAGTGGACCTCAATGGTAACTGGAAATAAACCCACATATACATGGTCAATTGATTTTTTTTTTTTTTTTTACAAATGTGCTGAAGGGTGGCTGTATTAGTCAATGTTTTGTTGCTATAAAAAAATACCCAAGACAGCCTTACTTTATAAAGAAGAGAGTTTTATTTAGCTCATAGTCTTGGAAGTTCAAAGGGATTCACCTGCATTGGCTCATCTCATGTCAGATGGCAACAGTGGATAGCAACGGTAGAAGCACATATGGAGTAAAGGGCTTATGTCTCAAAACAGCAAGCCATGGAGGGACAGGGTGGGGCTAGGCTCATGCTTTTATGACCTTCCTCTCTCAAAAACTAACCAGGGTCCCATCAAAAAATCCCTTCTGAGGACAATGTCCCCAAAAGACCTAACCACCTTCTGCTAGGCTCCACCTCTTAAAGATTCATACCATCTCAACATTGCCACCATGGGGACAGAGCCTCCCACATATGAGCCTCTGGGGAATATCCATCACCCAAATGATAGCAGTAGCAGAATGTGCCATCCCCAAATATGAATTGACAGTAATTGAGAAGCAGATATAAGAAGAACTCCCTGCCCTCCCCATCTACCTGAAAGCATGATATATAGTAATTCCATGGGAGATATGTCACAAGACCCTGGTACATACCTGAAACTGTGGGTTGCATCAAACTATATATATATATATATATATATATATATATATATATATATATATATATAAAATATATATTATATTATATATATATATATAATGTGTTACACATACATAATGTGTTACTCTAAGCTCTCTCCAACATTCCCACTTAGTATCTGTCTTAGTTACTTCCTTGTTGCTGGGACAAAACGCCCGACACCCATAAGTTAAAGGAGGAAAGGTTTATTTTAGCTCAGTTTGTAGAGGTTCCAATCCGTAGTTGGCCAGCTCTAAGGCAGGGTGTCATGGCACAGAAGCATGGCGTTGGAGAAATAATCCATGGCAGGGCAGGCAGGAGGCAGCAGCAGCAAGCTTCCCTTTCCCTTTTTATTCCATTCAGGCTACAAGCCTGTCGGTTGGTGCCACTCAATACTCAGGGTGGTCTTCAGTCTTCAGTAAATCCCTTCAGCCACACTCAGAACCATGCTAATCCAATCAGTGGACTAATCCAGTATCACACACCCATGACCCAGTCACTTCCAAAAGCCCCACCTGGTAGCACATGAGGCTTTAGGGGACATTTTAGATATAAACCATAGTGGTACTGCAGGCAATCTATCCTTCTGTTTTATGCCTTGATGAATCCTCTATATCACTACCTGGCAGTTTGGGACTATTATTAGGTATAAGGGTTATTTGAACATAAGCACCGTAATACCACTACAGTCCATCTGATAATCAAGTGACTAAGAGGCAGTGTCATGCTGGACACAAGGAAGATTCATGTCCTGGGGGGACAGAGTGGATGGTGTGAGATTTCATCATGCCACTCAGAATGGCACACTATTTACAACTTATCAATTGCTTACTTATCAAATTTTCTATTTAATGTATTTGGAATGTAGTTAACCACTGAAACAGTAGAGAACAAAACCACAGAAAAGGGGGACTTGTGTAAATTTGTGAAAGTGTTCTGTTCCCTTGCCCACCAGGAAGGGCAGAAGTTAATCATGGGAGGCAACTCTGGATCCATCTCAGCCCAGAAACAGCACCAGAGGAATCCATGTAACAAACCTCACCAACCTGCCCTTGTCTCTCCCTAAGTTCCCCACCATGTTTACCTCCCCACAACTTGTCACCCTGGTGACTCAAAATCCTTTCCACTTTTCACTTCTCTAAAAAGGCATTGATCTTTTCTTAAAATGCTATATAAGTATCCCCAACCTCAAGAATAACTTATTGACACATGCAACAATATAGGCAAATCTCATAATGACTATGCTGAATGAAACAAGCCAGTCAAAAAAGAATACACACTGTGTAATTCTGATTATATACAACTGTAGCAAATGCAAACTAATTCATAGTGTTAGAGAGCAGATCAGTAGTTACCTGGGGATGGGGGAGGAAGGGCTGAAGGACACTTGGGGATGATGGGTATGTTCATTATCTAAATTGCCTAGATGACTTTATAGATGCATACAAGTGTATGCATTCATGCACTCATCAAATATGTGCACATTATTGTTGTCTTAGTTTCTTTTCTCTCACTGCTGAGACAAAATACCCAATACCAAAATTAAGGAAAGGTTTATTTGGCTCACAGTTTGTGGAGGGTTCAGTCCATAATCAGCTGGCTCCAAGGCAGGGTGGCATGGCAGAGGGGGTAACCATTCAAGGCGGCAGAAGACAGCAAAAGCAACAAGAGCCAAGGGGAGAAGCAAGCCTCTTTTCCTCCCTTATATTGTAAGCAGGCCACCCGCCCTTGGGTGGGTGTAGCAGTCACACCATCTCCGTGCCCTCCTCTTTCACGGGTTCAGGATGTTTACAAAGTGAGGACCCTGGCCCCCTACTAAGTCACTTAGTTAAACTTCTAAACTTCTCAAGTTGACACAATGAATCAACCATTACAACATCGTGGACCATAAACAGCTGCCCTAGGGCATGTCCTCTACACCCCAGGATGTAGAACTGCTGAGTTACTTAGTTAAGCTTCTAAACTTCTCAAGTTGACACAATGTATCAACTATTTCAATTGTGTCAATTGTACTTCAATAAAACTGCAAGAAGCTAATGCAATGGCTTATTTATTATTTTTGTGGTACTGGGGATTGAACTAGGGCCTTCACACTGAGCTACACCCCCTGCCCTTTTTTTTTTTTTTCATTTCAAGACAAGATCTTGCTAAATTGCTAAATTGCCCAGGCTGGGCTAGAATTTGCAATCCTCCTGGCTTAGCCTCCCACAGTGCTGGGATTACAGGTCTGGGCCACCATGCCAGGATAATGCTATGGTTTATAACAAATAGCCCTAGTTATACTACTGAGCCTTGGAGAATGATGCCACTTCCGTGCACGTGTTTGCACTGGGGAAACTGGTGCTGGGAGTGTGGTCAATTTTCCAGTCACTTCTTGGGGAAGAGGTGGGGACTGCCAGGGACAGAGCTGGCTGGCTTCTAGCAGGTCCCCAACTCTTAGTTTTGTTCTGGAGAAGCTATAACATCCAGAAGGAGCCCCATCTAAGGGGGAAGAAGGTGGCAAATGGTGGACTGATGTCCTCCCTGCCATTCACCATTGGCAGGAGCTTAAATTGGTCAGGTAAGAAATGACACGACTTCCGCCAGTATGAGAGGTGGGTGGCTCAAGCCCTCTCCCACATATGCTACTTTTTGGTTGCCATCACTTGCTTACCTAACCCCAGGAAATGTCAGAGCACTGCCCACAGTGGCCAGAGGAACAATCATAAAAATCCACTGCCCCAGGGAGAGAATGATCTTTGCTGATTTATTTCTCATCATGGAACCTGAAACCTACAGAAGTCCTTCGCACATTTATCTTCAGTTCCCATTCAAATTCTCAACCCTTATATTCCACAGGACATGATTAATTGGCCTTGGATAATTCAGAGGGCACCTCAGGATCTTTGCCAGAGAGCAATGTTAAAATGAAGTGTGTTTTAATTTATGTCCACGCATGTCTAGTTTACTATTTTTATTTTAACACGAGGTCTCACTGAGTTGCTAAGTTGCGCAGGCTGGGCTCTGACTTGGGATCCTCCTGCCTCAGCTTCCCAGAGTGCTGGGATTACAGGCTGGGTCACCACTTTTAACTCTCACAGTGGAAAAGCAACCTAACAATTTACTCTGGATGTGACTCTTCAGAGAGACGCTTGGTAAGGCAGGGACAATGACTCACAGACCCGAGCCTCCCCCAGGCGAACAATGAACAGCCAGCCCTTCTCTGGCTCCTCCTCCCCAGCATCTAATAACAATGCTGTCATGTGTTGTGCCGGAATGTTTATGCTCTGCCAGAACCACAGTGTTCTCAGTGGGTGGTAGAACTTGAAGCACCAGAAGAAATGAACAAGGCTTTTGAATCTGTTACTCTGTAGGTGAGCCCGGGCTTTAAGAGGACCCACCAGATGGGTGAGGCTGCCAGTGTCCTCTGCTGCTTGTCTCGCCTCTTGTCTGAACCCTCCCTCCTTTCCCTTGACAACCGCCCTGCTTCCCCTGAGACTGTGGGTCCTGCATTCCTGACATCTTAAATCTGACTACTCTGTCTGCTTAGCCACCCCACAGTTGAAGACCTCGCCGCCCACCCAGACCACTGTAGACAACTTGAACCAATCTTTCTGCTTCTGCTTGTGCCCACCCAACACCCACTTCCAACACCAGCATCCAGAGTAAACTGTTAGGTTGCTTTTCCACTGTGAGAGTTAGAAGTGGTGACCCAGCCTGTTATCCCAGCACTCTGGGAAGCTGAGGCAGGAGGATTCCAAGTTGGAGCCTGGCATGGGCAACTTAGCAACTCAGTGAGACCTTGTGTTAAAATAAAAATATAAATTGGGTCTTGTCCCTCTCTTGCTTAAAGCCCTTCAAAGGCATCACCCTACTGCATGAAAGGAAATCACGCCAGCACCTCTCCATGGCTTCCAGGACCTGCATGCTTTGAATCTCACCTCTGGCCAACCTTACTTTATTACACTCTGCCCATTACTCGCTATGCTACAGTGACACTGGGCTGTCACAGGGTCTTTGCAGCTCCCTTCCCCAGACCCTCGGCTACCTGAAAAGCAGCTGTCCCTCCCCATTTGCACACTTGTGTTTTAGTTTGTTTTTCAGAGCACTGGCCCCTATCCCAAATGACTGCTTTATGTACCGAGTAGTTGTCATAACCAGATGAGAGCTCTGCTGCAGGCTGCACCTCACTGCCTCATTCTCTGCTGGGCCTTCAGGGCCGTACTGGTCCCCCTGTGTATTCTGCCTGACCCACATGCCTGGGTGGATCTTGCCAACAGCCCTGGGGGCCCCACTATTGCCTTCTAAACACTGCCTGCCTGCAAATGTTTCTTTCTAGCCTTACCCCCATGCCCTGCCTTTTCTAGTAGGCCATAAAAAATTGGCCCATAAGAAGTAAACTTTTACTAGCAAAGGGATACCACTAGCTGGTAGGGAAATTTGTATATACATCAGAAAGATGCTCCCATTTGGGCAGAAAGAGCTCCCGTAAGTATAGGGTGTGGAGTATGTATAAGCTGGGTTTGAGCTCTGACTTGTCCTTCAATTGGGGGCTTTTGTGCTGTGTACATGTCATACAACAGTACATGGCATCTTGTAGCAGTCATCTCAGAGATTCCATGTTAGGCTCCTTAGGATGATTTTTAGCTTCCTTTCTGTAAGTCTTGGTGCTCTGACATTTTATAGGAACCCCAATCCTCTGCCGTAAATAGGGAATAGAGATGAAAGCTAAAGATGAAGCCCACTTTAACAAATCTCATTCCCAACCAGGCTCTAAAATACCTACTTGATGCTGGGCTAAACACTTTAAGCACATTGTCACATTTCATCAACCATATGATATTAGCACATTGTGAAAAGAAAAAATAAGCTACAAAATTTAATACATACATAATGCCATTACAAAATCAAAATTTTAATATATATTTTAAATACACATAGAAGAATCTGCATGGTTAGGTAGAAAACTGTTTTTGGCAGTTAAGGGATTGAACCCAGGGCCTTGACTATGCCAGGCAAGTGCTCTACCACTGAATTATGGTCCAAGTCCCCCCCCCCTTTTTTTTTCTTTTTGAGACAGGGTCTCTCTATGTAGTCCGGGTATTGGCCTTGAACTCACTATATATCCTGGGCTGGCCTCAAACTTGTGATCTTCCTGCTTCCGCCTATCCCCAGCCCTTTTAATTTTTTGAGACAGGTTCTCACTAAGTTGCCCTGGCTGGCCTCAAACTTTTGATCTTCCAGTATCAGCCTCCAGAGGAGCTGGGAATATAGGTATATGCCACCATGCTCAACAACAGAAAGCTCTTAATAGTAAGTATTTTGAGGGAGGATTTGCAATGGGACTTCACCCTTGATATCTATCTTCCTTCCTTCCTTCTTTTCTTTCTTTTCCTTCCTTCCTCCCTCCCTCCCTCCCTCCCTCCCTCCTTTCTTTCTTTCTTTCTTTCTTTCTTTCTTTCTTTCTTTCTTTCTTTCTTTCTTTCTTTCTTTCTTTCTTTCTTTCTTTCTATCTATCTTTCTTGGAGTGCTGGAGAGCAAACCTATGGCCTTGCACATGCCAGGCAAGTGCTCTACCAATGAACTACATTCCAGCCTTTATTTATTTATTGTACAATGAGCACATGTTACTTTTGTAAACAGAAAATAATAATAAAAAAGCTATTTCTGTTTTGGGAAAAGATAGCATGGAATAAAAGGCTGCAAATGCAAAGTCAAATTAATTGATTTGGATTGCAGGTTCTTTTACTCCACATTTTCCTCCTTGCTATGGGTGCAGGGAAGTCACCGAGTGACCCAGGTGAGAGGAGGAGCTGCTGCCCAGGGCTTGATCATCAGCCCCGCCACGGCTCCCTCTCCACCACGGATGACAGACAGCAGCTGCTTGGAGTCAGGCTGGATCCTGACTTGGCCTTCTGCGCTAACCCACTTACCAGGCTAACAGCGGAACTGATCTCTAATTGTAAGAAGCTATGGGCTTTTAAAATGCACATTAGCGTGCATAAGCAGCTTATTACCATTGCGACAGACCACTGAGTGGGAAAATGAATTCTGACACTTGTGGTTCTAATATGATAAACACCCAGCTGGGAGTCAATTACATTGTTCACATTTTTTACAACTCATTTATTTCCTCCATTTCTTGGAATAACTTCACAACTACTGGGTTTTGTTCATTTGTTCCCAATGTGTCATTTTTAAACAAGCAGAGAAGCATCAGACACAAGGCAGAAAAGTTGAAAAAGGAGGCTTCAGAGTCCTGCGTGGACCTTGCTGCTAGCAGGAAAGACTGGTGGGGAGCAGCTGGTGGTGCCCACCAGGGTGAGGAGAAAGGAAGTCACCTTGCTGCGTGTGTCTGCTTTGGCCTCTTTCACCTGTGCACGGACGTGAAATAGGAATCAGAAACTCGGCACGCCACCCCACAGTCTATGGGTAGCTTGTCCTGCACACTGTGCTTCACTGCCTGCCTGTTTTTGAGATGGGGGACTCTGCTTCATTCTTCTCATTTCTCTTTCACATCAGTCTTAATCAGAGAAATATACATTATGATGTTAGTGAAAGTCGCCTTGAAACCTTAAAGACTTAATTGATGCCCAGCATGGTGGTAAACACCAGTGACAGCAGCACTTCGGGAGGCTGAGACAGGAGAATTGTAAGTTTGAGCCTGGTATGGATAATTCAGTGACTTAGGGAGACCCTGTCTTAAAAAAAAAAAGTGGTGGAGGAGCGGTCTGGTGATGTAGCTAAGTGTGAAGGCCCTAGGCTCAATCCCTTGTACTAAAAAAATTAATTGGTGGTAGCTTTTCACAGTCTCAAGTACTATTTTATTTTTTCTGTATGTGGGTACTGGGAACTGAACTCAGGACCTCACGCTTGCCAGGCAGGTGCTTGTGCCCCTGAGCTATCTCACCAGCCCTATTTGTTTTTGAAGATAGGGTCTCACTATGTAGTCCAAGCTGGACTTAAACTCATTTAGCTCAGGCTGGCCTCAAACTGGGGTCCTCCTGCCCCAACCTCCCAAGAGCTAGGGTGACAGGTATACACCACTGAGCCTGGCTCCCAGGTACTGAGCCCCCGAGTTCAGCCTGGAGTGGGGGGGGCAGGGGTTCTTCTCTCTGACCAGTGTCTCCCTCAGTCCTCCTGGAGTCAGTTTCTCTGCACATCCCTTCCAGCCCAACAAGGAGAGAGCGATGACAGCCTCGTGTTCTCCAACTGCTTGGAGTAGCGCTGGGGAAACCGCCCAAGGAGGACCCATTTTATCACGTGGCGCTGTGGGCTGTGTTCATCGGAATAACCACCTTAGCATTTACAATCTTGTTTTCAGTAAAACCTGAGATGGTTCAGGTGTTGCTGAATCTTCATTCCCTGCTAAATTTAAATCCATAGCTGTGTCCCTGCTCAGGGAGGGGCTTCGTTCTGCCTTCTCCGAGTCACTGAAGGAGTCTCCCTTCTCACTGGGTTGGGATTTGCCAAAAGGGTCTCCTGTCCCTGGACACCCACCTCAGTCAGTAGCTACCTGATCCTGGGGGTCTAACAGGATGGCACGATGGCAGATCAAGGGCCATCTGTCTACTCCACCATCTCTTTCGCAGGAAATGTGGAAGTAGCAGGCCAGAGACACAGAGCATGCACACCCAAGGTGCACACACTCCCTTGGTGTCCCACTCTCCCTGGGTCCAATTCCATCTGCTCTCGCCCACATCATTCTGGCCACTGTGCACCATGCTCAGTCCAATTTCCCGAGTCACGTGTTTCTATCTCTAGATGCCATCTGCTGATCCATCCACTGCGCAGCTGCGCTGGCCTCGATTTACCAGGCCAGGTGTGTGTGTGTGTGCGTGTGGACAGCAGCTGGCCTGGGAGGCACCCTGGTGCTCCTGGCACCTGTGGAATGGGTTCCCTTCATGCCCAGTGACAACGGCTGGAGGCATGTTCTCAGTCCTCTGGGGAAGAACGCAGCTTATGGGTGTCCCTTGCTACAGCAGCAGCGTAAACCCTTCCAAGTCATTTCAGGACTTGGGAAACTCCTTTAACACCCCACAACAAGGCTTGGTACCTATACTTAATCAGAAATGAAAACGTAAAGATGGAACAAAAAGGCTTCCTCCTCTTTGAGGGGACATCGCATGCCCAGCATCCTCACCCGTCTCCACCAGGCTAGGCGCTTCCCATGTCCACCATGACACAGGGCCCACGTCCCACTGTCTTCTCCCTCACATGTCCCCATCCTTGGGTCTGTGGAAATTACCCACCACATGGGGAGGAAGGCGGGAAAGGCCATCTCGAGACCTGACACTGGGCAGCAGCCATCGAATAGAAAACAGTGGAACCTCCACGTGTATATGTTTTAGAAATCTGAAAAATCACTTAGGGCGCATCTTTGGAAGTGGGCAATGTGTGTGAGTCTCAGCGCCTCCCTTCCCTCAGGGAGAGGACAGCTGACCTCACCAGGGCAGCCTGCGAGGCCCAGGAGCCGCTGGCCAGCGGCAGCATGTTTTCCCCTTTCCTTTGCCAAGAAGTCATCAAGCTCAGAAAGGTTTTTTTTTTTTTTTTTTTCTTTTTTTTTCCCTGAAGCTTATCTCTGTTTTCTTTTTGAGTAAGTCCCAATTATGGGCTTTGACAAAGAATTGTATGTTTTTCTCAGAAGCCCTGGGTCAGCAGTGTGAATGCACAGGTCCCCCAGGTGAACTGCTGGGCCATTTCCTCTGTGATTTAACCTCATCTGATGGAAGGTGTGCACAGAGGACTTCAGCAAGTCTGGGAAGCAGAGTGACAACTGAACCAGCCACGTCTGAGATTAACCAACTCCACAGTCTCCAATTCAGGGACACCTCTCCATCTTGGTTTCTTCTCAAGCCATTGCAGAGTATCATTATTTTTTTTTTTTTTATGGTGCTGGGGATTGAACTCAGGGCCTTGTATATGCTGGGCAAGTATGCTACCATGCAGCTACACCTCCATCCCTTTGTGGTTTCTAAAAAATATTTATTTATTCATTTATTTATTTACTTATTTTTTGAGACAGGATCTTGCTATACAGTTCAGGCTGGCCTTGAACTCACAGGGATCCTCCCACTTCAGCATCCTGGGTACTGGGATTACAGGCGTGCACCACCATGCCTGGCACTTATTTATAATGCCATTTAATATGTTTTCTTCATATTAACACATATTCATTGTAGAAAATTCAGAAGATACAGAAAAGCAAAGAGAAATGAAAAGCTACCCATAATCATACCATCCAGCAAAGCGACTGTATGCGTCTCTCTGCTGTTCAGTTTCCCCACCAGGAAAACAGGAGACCAAAAACAGGGTAACAGTGTGCGGATTACATGGGAGTATAATGCAAGCGCTTAGACATGGTAAGAGCTAAACAACATGAACTGCTCTTATCGTTACCACCTTGATGTATTTCCTTTTGGTCTTCGTGTCTACGTGGGTGCCCACAAGTGTCGATAGCTCACCAACTTTGGACCTTTGTTATGGAGACATTTAATTTTCCTTAAAATTCCTACCTATACTCAATTTTAGTTGGGTTCTGACTAATCTTCTAAGGCTAATGTTCCGTAAACTCTAGCGAGAAGGAAGGACAGTCGAAAATTAGGAAGTGATGCCTCTGTGTATAAGGAAATGGTGTTCCTGTTTGTTAGATATGAACTTGCAGATATTTTTCTACAGACAATAATGAGTTTTTCTTAAATCACACACATTCTTCCCTAGTCTCCCATCTTATCAACACACAGTCTTAACAAGGTGGCTGTCTGGGGCAAGGGGTTCAATCTGCAATCACAGGAAAGAAAGCAATGCTCTGTGACCCGCGTGGAGATTAGATGGGCCACCTTGGGCTCATTAGTGTGAAGAGCTCATCAGTCAAGTTCATCAAGCCCACATGGGGTCACTTCCCTCGGGGGCCTTCTTTGATATGAGTGCCAAACGGGGTTTGTGGAAAGGTTTGGCCTGAGTTCTGTGATTTCAGCCACAGCAATGAGACTGGACACACATGGTTGGTGCCAGATGCATGCTGGGCCCTGGGAATATACGGTGTACAGAGGTGAACCTCCCTTCTCCAGAAGCACACAGGGTTACACTGAGCACTTTAGTGGGGTTGTCCCTAGGACAGCAAGGCTGCAGGAGACCAGCCATGGAAGCTGTTGGAAATCAGAGGCCCTGTGGAGGAGGCAGAGGGGAGCCGAGCCTTGGAGCAGTGAGACTTTCTCAGGCTGACAAAGTGGAGAGAGGAACCTAGAAGTGTGGACTCCAGACCCAACTTGTCTGGATCAAATCCCAGCTCTGCTACTTGGTAGCTCTGTGACCTTGGGCAAGTTCCTTCACTGCTCTATGTCTGTTTTGCTTTTGTTTTAAATAACATTTTTAAAAAATAGCTTTATTGTGGTTTAATTCACCTGCCACGCAAATTCACTTATTTAAAGTGGACAATTTAATGGTTTTTTAGCATATTCACAGATTTGTGCAACCATTGCCACAATCTCCCCTCTAGGACATTTTTGTTACTCCAGAAATAAACCTCATACCCATGCAAGTCCCTTATCGAGTGCCTCACCACGTGTCAGGGAATTTACCTCTGTCACCTGGTACTGTCACGGTGCTTGCCTGGTGTACACAGCCTCTGGGCTCAATCTCTAGCACCACAAAAATAAAATAAATAAAAAATAAAAACATATGTTGTGTCGTGTAATCCTTAACAGCTCTGCAAGGTAGACAGGAGTGATTCAAATTGACAGATAAGGAAACTAAGGCTCAGTAGAGACCAAGGAATTTGTGCCAGTTCTTATACTGAGGGAAGCTGGAATTTGAACTCAGCTTAACTTATGAAAACTAATACCCTTTGTACTACGATCTGCTTTGCCACGTTGTGAGCGAAGTGATGGCATCGTTTCCCGCATAAAGCAATCTGCTGCTTTTTTTTAAATGTCCCTTTCTACCCTCTTCCAGTTCCGGCATGTGCTAAATCAATGCATGACCACCTTACCTGTCACGATGTCGTGACATTTCAACCACATCTCCCCTGAGTCTTCACCTTCTCAAAATGAAGTGCCTTTTGATTAAACAACATCTTCACGCTCTAAAGAAGGAACAGATGAAAACGGCTCTGGTGATGGTTCTGGCTATTGTGTTGGGCTCCATCTCTGGTTTTGTTATGGCCATTTCATGTGAACCGAATAATGGAACCATCTGTTCTCCCCGATGCTGTAAAAGACACCTTGTAAAAGTTCTGGGACGGTTCAGGTCTTTCTTCGAAGACCTGTTCGAGCCAATGCTTTCACTTGTTAAGGAAACACACTCGAAAAGCATGTAAAGCTGCCATCTTCTTTAGGCAAAGTATAAGACACAAAGTACTCTCCATGCAGAAATCCTTTCCTGCCCCACAGTTTCAGCCAAACTGAATGGAGAAGGAGGAGGTGAGCAATACCAAGGTCAGAGAACTTGCCACATTGTCATGAGAAAATAAAATGTTCCAACTGCGTCTTACCGTAGGGAGCAGGTACACGTCATACAACCCAGCCATCCCACTCTCAGATATTTATTCTGGGACAGTGGTTCCCAAAATGGGGCTCAGACGATGTCTATATCGCCTATAAATGTACTAGAAACACAGCATCTCTGGCCTCACCCCAGGCCTACTGAATCAGAAGCTCTGGGAGTGGGGCCAGCACTTGTGTTCTCTCCAGGGAATTGTGATGTAGGCTCATGCTTGAGAATGACTGTGCTGGGGAACGCTCGTCTCTGTGTACCAAGGAGACAGCCACCATGCACGTCCACTGTGGCCACAAACACAGAACCCCCCTGTGCTCCAAATCAACCAGGAAGCAAGCTGTGGGATATTTGTGGATAGCATACTACAGAGAAGCACAAATAAGTGAACCGTGGCTGTCGGTTACATACAATGTAGATGAATCTCAGAAACCACATGATATTGAGGCTAACAAGAAAGTTGTTGTAGGGGGCCAGTGAGATGGCTCAGCAGCATTAGCGCCTGCCTGGCAAGCACGAGGTCCTGAGTTCGACTCCCAGTACCCCCATAAAGGAAAAAAAGGGCTGGTGATATTGCTCAGTGGCACAAGCGCTTGCTGGCAAGCGCAAGGTCCTGAGGTCGACTCCCGGTACCCACATTAAAAAAAAAAAAAAGAAAGTTGCTGTGGATTACATTTGGATGATGCTTCTTTTGTATATCTCCAAGCCAAAAATGAATCAGTATATTCATTAGGGATACATACGTATTTGTAATACAGTTTGAAAAACCAGGGAAATGATAACTACACAGTTCAATGTAGTGGATTTCTCTGGGGAGGGGAGGGAGGAAGAGGCAGTGGAGACACACAGGCAGCTAGGACAACACTGGTACCATCCCTGTCTTGAGGGTGTGCAGTAGGTTCAGGGGTGTCCATTTTATTAGAAAGATTCATAACTTACATTGATGTTACACATATTCTTCTGTGTCGAATAGCATATTATAAAAAGGTAAGGACAGGGATGATTTCTCTTGGGCATCACACTACTGTTGCCTGATTAAGAGACTGATGCTCAGGCACAACATTCAGTAAAAGAATGTTCTAGAAGATTCTCCAGAGTAGAATCAGTTCTGAAGCGTTTGGGCTTTCAGAACTGGCAGAACAATGAAGGAGGCCAAAGCGCCCAGAGGATTCCCTCATCTCGCTCCTTGTTCACCTGTCTCCAGAATGGTGACATTCTGAGTTCTGGCCCTACTTATGCCACCACCCTTTATTTGGGTTATTCAGCCTCCAAAACTCGCAAGCCCACCACACACCACACGCTGAGCTGATGGCGAAGTGAGCTGAGAGGGTGAGGAGAGGAACCAAGGGGAGCGGCTGGCCAAGAAGCCCCGTATAGCTAGATGAAAAGAGGCCCCTGAAACATTCAGAATGAAATACATTCAGTTGTTTTCACTACTTTTTAAAAAATCACCAACTGATACCTCTCTGACACTGAAAGTAAACTGCTATTTGAAAAATCATAAATGTTGTCCAGAATGAAAGATAAATTTCACTAGAAGATGGAATACTTAACCACCTTATGAACCAGTCCATGGCTACAGATGAGATACACGATTTCTATTTTCCCTCTGTGGGTTAAAGCAGAAAGCACCATTTTTATTTCCATGCACAGACTGATTTTAAACTGCCTTCCAATCCTAATTTGGAAAGCTACTCCACCTGGCCATTTACCATAGGGGCTACAGTGGGATTCCCACAGGCCCAGAGTTAAGACTTCAATTTGCTTAATGACCAAAGCTCCCCTTTTTCTTTCTCCTCCTTTCTCTTTTTCTTTCTCTCTTTCCTTCCTTCCCTTTCTTTCTCTCCCTCTTTCTTTCCTTCCTTCTTTCTCTTTCTTTCCTTCTTTCTCCCTCCCTCTTTCTCTTTTCTCTCCTCTTCTCTCTTCTGTTCTCTCTTCCCTCTTCTCTCTCTCTCTCGACAGGGTCTTGCTGTATAGTTCAGGCTGGTCTTGAACTATGTAGCCCAGGCCGGCCTTGAACTTGTGGCAATTTTGCTGCTAGGAGTGCTAGGATTATAGGCATGTGCCACCACACCCAGCTTTCCATTTTCTGTAATACACATTTTTTCTTATTCCCCCAACGTATACTCACAATGCTCACAGAACACACTTTGTCAAACATACTCTAAGGCACTAAACAGCTTCACTGTACCACAATGCATGAGTTGTTTTGTTAAGCACGGAAACCTGTGTATACACACAAAAAATAGTTTAGATCTAAAATGTCCCCCAAAAGGCTCATTGTTCAGAGGCAGGGCTTTTGGAAGATGAATGGGTCATGGGGGATTAATCTGTTGATGAGTCCGTAGCTGAAAGTGCTGTTAGGAGGTTGGAGGAGGTGGGTCACTGTGGGTGTGACCTGGGAGGGTGTATTCTTATCCCTGGCCCCTTCCTCTTTTTTCTTTTCTTTTCTTCTCTTCTCTTCTCTTTTCCTTTCTTTTCTTTTGTTTTCTCTTCTCTTTTCCTTTCTTCCTTCCTTCTTCTTTTCTCTTTTTTTTTTTTTTTGTGGGTACCGGGGGTCGACCTCAGGACCTCGCGTGCCAGCAGGCACCTGTGCCGCTGAGCGATATCACCAGCCCCTTTTTTGTATGTGGGTTCTGGGAGTTGAACTCAGGACCTCGCACTTGCCAGGCAGGTGCTTATGCTGCTGAGCCATCTCACTGGCCCTTCTTTCTTTTTGAGACAGGGTTTCACTGTGCAGTTCAGGCTAGCCTAGATCTCACTTTGTAGCCCAGGCTGGCTCAAACTCACAGCCATCCTCCTGCTTCAGCCTCCCGAGTGCTGGGATTACAGGTGTGTGCCACCACACTCGGCTCCCTCCCTCTTTCTCTGACTCTTTCTGCTCTCTGTTTCCAGCTGCCATGAGGTGAGCAGCATTCCCTCACCACAGCCTTCAGTCACGGGTATTTGTGCCTTGGAGCCAGACAACCACAGACCAAAACCTCGGAGACCATGAGCCAAAATAAACCTTTTTCTTCTGTAAGTTGTGAGTGTCAGGTATTTTATCCCAGTGATGGAAACCTGACTAGTAGAGCGAGCACTTTTACCTCTAAGCTCCCTGAAGAACAAACATCCCCTCCCCAAACAGGCCCGTTCTGGGGGCGGGCCCAGGGCAAACAGAGGGCTCCTCATTCCCTCTAGAAGATGCAGAAGGGTTCTTTCTACTCCATAGAACATATATGGTGTCATGGACGAAACACTGATAAGACTGGGGGTGGGGGGAAGGAGACAGAGATGGAAACAGAGACAGAGAGAGACAGAAATAGATAGATACTGGAGACTGAATCTAGGGCCTTTGTACTAAGCTATATCCCAACCCTTTATTTCGAGACAGGGTCTTCCTAAGTTCACCAGACTGCACTCGAACTTGTGACCCTCCTCTCTCAGCTTCCCAGATTACAGGGATTACAGCCGTGTACCACCACTCCCAGCCTGATTTATTTAAATTTCTAAAAATATATTTTAGAATACTGTTAGATTCACAGAAAAACTGTGAAGACAGTGCAGAGGGTGCCCATCCCATACTCTGCACTTTGTTGCCCTGTTACTAACATCTTCCACGAGCGTGGTGCATTTATTACGACTAATGACCCAACACGGATACATACTGTCAGCTAAATTCACATTTCTTTTGTTTTTCCTTAATATCCTTTTTGATACCAGCATCCCATTTGGGACACAATATATTATGTCATGTCTCTTTAGGTGTCATTGGTCTGTGACACTTCTTCAGATTTCCCTTGTTTTTGAGTTCCTCGAGTTCTCAGTTGTAGTGGTGTCACCTTGAATAAGCACCACCTAGTGGATGGGTGTGACTTACAGAAGAGGGAACGACGCACCCTGGATGTGGGTGGCACCAACCAATAGGCTTGTAGCTTGGATGAAATAAAAAGGGAAAGAAGAAGGAAGTCTCACTTCTGCTTCTTTGGGGGCATTCTTGTCTTCACAAGCGCCTTTGTACATCCATTTCCAGGCTTCTGGTGCAGACCTTTCAGCCTTCAGAGTGGACCCTTCGGCCTCCTGATACAGACTTGGACAGGACTCTGCAGTGAGCTCCAGGCCTTCCGCTTTTGCCTGGCCCCTCCTGCTCTCCAATGCAGACCGCCCCTTTGCATTCTTCCACAGCTGACCCTGCAGGCAGCCACCGTGAGCCTATCTTGTAACATATATCACATATACAAAATACACTTTTTATATTAAATCCATTCTTCTGGTGAACCTTAACCCAATATTCTCTGGAAGGCCGAGGCAGGAGGATTGCAAGTTCGAATCCCACCTGGGCAACTTAGCCACTTAGTGAGACTTTGTATGAAAATACAAATCTCTAGTACCACACACACACACACACACACACACACACACACAGAGGCCCAAAGAAGTGTGTGTGCCCCTTTCCCTCTTTTGCCACGAGGACAATGGATGGTGCCATGAAGAAGGAGTGCTCATCAGACACTGAATATGCTGCTATCCGATCATGGACTTCCCAGCCTCCAGAGCAGTAAGTGCATTTCTGCTGTTTATACAGTAAATCACCCAGCCTAAGGTCCTTTCTTACAACAGCCTAAATGGACTACGTATGTACATAAATAATCTGGAATTCTTCAGATTTGTCTTTGTTCCCCCATTTATTTATTGAATCATTACTAACATCACTGGGGAATCATGCATATTTACTTTACATTTGGGTTATTATCCAATGCAACTTTGTTGCAAAAATTGATCCAGCTTTGGCCACTATGACTTCTTTCAGCTGGTTCCTGTGCCCCTTTAATATGCCCAATTATCGTGGGGTGTTTTTTCCCCAATCAGTTCCTTACTTATGGTGTCTGCAGTTTTAACACGAACAATCATTCCAAAAATAACCAGATTTGGGAGTTGGAGATCTAGAAGGAAATCCAAAGAGCTATTACTAATACAATTTTCTTTACAAAAAGCGTGCCTATTCTAGACGATCAGTCCTTTCTTATTTTTACTATAAAAAGATCCATTTTTCTTCAGTCCTTGGCAATAGGTCCCTCATTCTCCTTTTAGCTGGAATTTTCATCAAAAAAATGCCTTGTACCTCACCAAACACCCTGAAATTCAAGAACTTGGGATTCTTAAGTTTAAAAACTTCTGCCGCCTAAAACTTGAGTGACTACAAAATTGATTTGTTCCTCCTTTAAGAAATTTTGCAAATTTAAGTTGCTGAGTTCTGGGACAATAGGAAGAATGTCTTATTTTTCAGAACTTAGCTGTGTTTGTTTTCCATTGCTGCTATAACAAATTACCACAAATTCAGTGGCTTAAGACAGCACAAATTTATAGCCTCACAGTTCTGTGTTGGAAGTCCAACTTGGGTCTCCAAGCCAAGCCCAGGGGTCCACAGAGCTGCATTCTTTTCCCTGACGCTCAGGGAGAAATGTTTCCTTGCTGTTTGGGTTGCTGACAAAACTCAGTCCCTTGTGGTTAGGCGCAATGGCCCCTGTTTCCTTGCTGGCTGCCAACTGAAGGCTGTTGTAGTTCCACAGTGCCCAGCTTATTGGCACTGCCCACAACCCTTGGCTGGTGGCCCCCTTTCGCCATCTTCAAAGCCAGCAGTGGTGGATTAGAGTCCACCTTCTGTTCTAACATAGTTCTCTGACCCTCTAATCTCTGCTAGAAAGATTTTGTGCTTTTTCTTCTCTCTCTTTTTTTTTGAAGACCAGCACTTGCTATGCAGTTCAACCTGGTCTCAAACTGACAATCCTCCTGCCTCAGCCTCCCAAGTGCTGGAATGATAGGTGTGTGCTACCATGCCCAGCTCTATTCTCTGCTTTTAGGACCTATGTTCGTTTTGGAGATATGATTAAAGTGAGCACACCAGGATAATCCAGGCTCATCTCCCTATTCACAGGTCCCAGGGAATGGCCATCTTTGAGGGTCTATTATCTGGCCTCTCACATTAGCATAGAGCGCTACATACTCCAGGCATTCAACTAATGACGAGCTACTTTAACAATAAAGAGCAAAAGTGTACTGCAAGCTGAGTGCACATGAACTGATGACACAATGCAGCTGTGCTGATGTTTTGCTGGTTAGAAGGTATTCTATGTATAGAAAACTAATTATTTGCTGGGCAGAAAGCATGACAGTTTAGGATAATGAAAGCAACTGAGGTCTCTCTTTAGTATTATTTCAGTTCTACAAGATTTTCAGCCTTGGTTGAACATTAGAATCTCCAAGGAGCTTTTAAAAAAATTGATGCCAGGGCTCTCCACAGACCAATTAAGTCAGGATCTCTGGAGGCTGTGCTATTTGTAAAAAACCCCCTAGGTGATTCTCAAGTGCCCGGGGGTTGGGGGGGGCAGCTACATTTCACAACTGAGGACCTGCCGATGCCTTCCCTTTTGCTAAGGGCCGATCCATATGTTGCAACCTCAACCCAGAACCTCACAATGTGACTGTATTTGGTGACAGAGCCTGTAATGAGGTAGGTGCAATGAGGTCATTAGAAGTGATCCAAATTCAACTGACTGGCAGCCTTTAACAAGAGGCGATTAGGATGCAGCGTGGAGAGACCTCGGGAAGACACGGAGATGGTGGCTGTCTCTGTGCCAAGGAGAGAGGTCTCATGCTTGCTGACACCTTGGTCTCGGGCCTCCAGCCTCCAGAGCTGTCAGGTAAATAAACATCTGTTGTTCCAGCCACCCAGTCTGTGACACTTTATTACAGGCACCCTAGGAAACTAACACAGGTTTTAGGCACCCGAGGTGCTTGCTGCTTTTTTACTTTTGTTTCCCCTGATGTTACCACACTGGTTTGACTCAGCAAAAACACAGCCGAAGCAGCTACAGACCTTGGTTTATGTCCCACCTCCACCACTAACTGGCTGTGTGACCTCGGCTAAGTCATTAAGTTGCAGGGTCTTCATCTGCAAAATGTCACCACCTCACAAAACCACTGTGATGACACAAGATGGAAGAACTTGGGTGACAGGAAATCTATCCAGATCTTTCCACAGCCTGGCTGATTTTGATTTGGACAGGGGGGCTTACTAGGCCTATATTGAATGAATGGATGGATGGGTGGGTGGATGGATGAATGAATGAATGGACTGTCACAGAGCCACCTATGCATATTTTTTCTTCTGTCAGCTCAGCTGCAATTTTAAAACAGTTGTAATATTGATCTTTCTTAAGTTATAGCTTCTCCCTCCTTTCATGTTTGTTGAGCACTTTTGGTCAGTTTGTGAATATCATATTCTAAATGAAGCCCAACAATTTCACACATCATTCTTAAAAGAATAACTGAGCAAAATTCTTTTGGAAAGCAATGTCAAACTGTGGGTGAAGTCTTTAAAAGACTCATACCCTATTATCCAGAGACTTCATTTTTGTTACTCAATTCTGAGGAAAGGATTCTAAATACTTAAATAGCTTTATTTGCAAGAATATTACGCATAACATTATACGTGGCAGTGAAAAAAATCAGCAACAATCTAAATGCCTAGTAAGGGGGGTATCAAATAAAACACAGTACATGCCCACCATGACTATTATGAAACTATCAAACTTGTGAAAAATATTTAATTATGGCGGTCACTTAAGAAAAAGACACAAATACATATGTTAAAAATGAGAGAAATCAGGGCTGGGGATATACTGTAGTTCAGTAGCATAGCACTTGGCTAGCATCCCTAAGGCCTGGGGTTCAATTCCTAGTATCACCAAAAAACAGAGAGAGAGAGAGAGAAATGTTGGGAGAGAGACAGACAGAGAGAGAGAGAGAGAGAGACCGAAAGACACACAGAGAGAAAGACAGAGAGACAGACAGATGGACGGACAAAGAGAGAGACAGAGAGATAGAGAAGTGTTAGGCTGAAAAGAAGTCCATCAAGATGCTAATGAACTGGGAGACTTGGCAAACTAAGGTGACCTCCCTCTTTTTACTTTTCTGGAGTTCGTGGCTTTTGTTCTGTAATAAGCACATACTACATTTACATGGGAGAAAATAAAGAGTTAATATAAAACAACCAACAATAAACAACAGCAAAAGGACCAGGAGATCCATTTTGCTCAGGGATTCAGTTATCCCATTGTCATGCATGCAAAAGTTGCAATGCTGTTTAGCTAATGACTCGGCTCTGGCACAGTGACATCCCTGCCCTGAAGGTTTTCCTGGTGTGGATGTGAAACATATCCTAAGGAAATCCCAGCACTTAAGCAAGGCAAAAGACAGGGGCTGCCAAGTGCTGCTTCAGCAACTTCTCTCCCATCCCCTTTAACAAAACATTCCCCTTAATTAATTTAACAGAAACTTGTTGATGAGAGTCAACATTTACATAAACCTGCAGTTCTGATAAGGCAGATACATTATTCTTAAACTTTTCAGCATGCTCTACAGAGCAGTCCCCACCTCTGTAGAGAGCCAGAAATCCCAGCATGGGCTGGTTGTCTCTCTCCTTCTCACTGTCATGTCCAGCCCTTCAAGTGCTGTTGCTGATGGGCTCCAAATGTCCCTCAGCCAGTCCAGTTCTCTCTATAGCTTATGCCACCACCACCCCTTAACAACTGCAATACCTCCAGAGTCCACCTGTGTCAGTCAGCTTTCTGACACTGTAATATAATATCTTGGATTATCACCTTACAAAGAGGAAAGGTTTATTCTGGTTCACAGTTTTGGAGGTTTCAGTCCATGATCAGGCTATGGCATATTATATAATGCCATTTGTAAGAAATATCTAGGGTAGGCAAATCCCTAGAGACAGGCAGACTGGTGGCTGCTGGGGGGCTGAGGGGAATGGCAAAGGGAAATGCTGTTTAAGGGACAAGGTTTCTTTTGGGATGATGAGAATGGTTTCAAACTAGACAGAAGTGATGGCTGCACAACACTGTGAATGCACTAAACACAATTTAATTGTATATTTCAAATAATTAATTTATGTAGGTGAATTTCAACTCATTTTAAAAAAGTAGTATCTCCATGTGGAAGAAAAATCGAGGACATTTGCTTATAGCTCCTTATGGGGGCATTTGCTGAGCTAGGGGTTCCTCAGTTGGGCACAGATCCATGTAGTACACAGCCCTCACCTGAGGCTGCCCCGAATTGCCCCACGGGACTTGGGGACAGGGACAAACATGAAGAGTGTGCTGCCTGCTATGTGGCAATGAACTGTCAAATCCCCTTGGGTTGCTGTTTCTTTTCTGCAGAATCCAGGGACACCTGGTGAGCTGACCCAGCCGGAACACGCTGCTTAGGGCCTGCTTGTGGCTTGACAGGCCACACTGTCCCCTGATGTATTTGGGCCAACAGGGCACATGGAACTTCCTTTCCAGAGGTGGCAGTGTGCAATGGAAAATCCCAATCACACCCCATGCTGGCTTTTGCCCCATAATGCAAAGAGTATTTGTGCGAAAAGCAGGCTGTCAAATACTTGGTGACTTAGTGACGTCTGTTCTGAGAGAAGACAGATTTAAAAGCAGGCTTCAAAAAAGCTTAGGAGCCTACTTACTGGGAAGAGGAACAAGGGCGCCTTTGAGGGTTCTATATTTTGATCTGAGCAGTGGTTACATGGATATAATATATGTGAAGAGTGTAAACAATAAGTGTAAAACTCACCAAGCCGTACACTTAAGATTTACATATTGACTGTATATGTCATGTCTCAATAAAGACTTTTTTGGAAGGCAGACATAGAACCTATATTTGGAATCCTTCCCTTTAATGGAAAAAAGAAAAGCAAGCAAACAAGCTTCTAGGTAGGTCAAACACAGTATCAGAGCAAGACCTGCTCTTCAGAATAAGCTGGGCATGACGGCCCATTAGAGCACTGGCTCTTAATCCTTGCTGACTGAACACCGCCCAAAGAGCTTTTAGTAAATATCAACACCCGGGCACCACCCGTGGAGATTCTAATTTAATTGGTCTGGGCATAGTGGGACATTTTATAGCTCCCCAGGTGATTGTTATTGTGATGGACAAACTAGGGCCCACAAGCTAAATCAGCCTGTGGTCTGTTTTAGTAAACTTTTTGGAACACAGCCACGCACATTTATGTAAGTGAATCCCTGGCTGCTTTCGGGGACAATGGCAAAGTCGAGCAGTTGCAACAGGGACCATGTGGTCTGCAGGCCGTATTATTTACTAGCTGGCCCTTTACAGAAGTCTACACACAACTGGGTCCCAGCAAGACCACACCTGAACCACCTGGGGAGAACGCGAAACAGCAAAGGAATGGTGAGCACCACCTGGAACCCGCCGGCTCCCGCTCTCCAGGAAGGACGCTCGGGCAGGACTTCCCGCGAGAGCCACAGGAGCTTCTCTTGACGAAGCTCTAGTTGTGATCCGGTGCTCTTGATTTGCGGTGATAGTTTCCAGAGCAGCCCAGGATCCAGCAACGTGAGATTTTCAAAATTCAAACTCCCAGCAATCAACCCTTCAGCAATGCAGAGTCAGTGGGTCTGGAGAAACTGCTGTTCTAAACAAACCGAAAAGAAAAAACCACCAGCTCTCTGTGTGGAGGAACACTGAACACCTAGGAGCTGAAATGAGACCAGGTCTCAGCCTCAGTATTTTAAGGAATAACTTCTGGGTTGGCAGAAGTGATTTCGATTGACTTTGGCTTTAGCGCAAACAAGAAAGCTCGTTCTGCCCAGGCGACACGCGGATGGCCCCTGAAAGTCTGCTCCGTGAAGGAAGTGAGGGGAGCCCACGACTGCCTGCCCAGACGGCGCCACCTCACAGAAGAGGAAGCTGGCGTTTTGAGGCTGCAAATGGTGAGAACCGAGGATGCTCAGCCACTAATGAACTCCCACGAGGCGGGTCGCTGGCATCTGTTTCTAGAAGAGAAACCAGCAATCCCATCTTCACTCTCCAGCATGATGCACAAGAGTATCTAGAGGAAAAGGAGCAGGCACCTCCTGCAGGTGGACAAACAGGAACAGAATCCCTGCCCGCAGGATGGTGCAGCAGAGTCCGAGTCGTGTATACGTACAGGTGTCCGTGTTGGAATGGGGTGCCTCCGTAGCCCGAGGGTGGGCCAGGCTGCGATTAAGGTAGACCTCAGACTGTTCCAGCAGCAGCTGGAATCGTAGACAGCTTGACACCAGTTTCTCAAACTTGGCTCCACAGTAGAATCGCTTTGGGAGGTTTTCAGACTCCTGAAGACCAGGTCAAGCCCCTGACCACTTAAATCGGAGTCTTTTGGGGGTGGCAACAAAGCATCACATTGGTGACTCCTCTGGTGACTGCAATGTTCAGCTGAGTTTGAGCGCCCTGGTCTACACACGGGGGGTCCAAGGAAGACTGGAGGTGAGGATGAGAGGAAGCTGTCTAGAACATGGGTGGAGAGATGTAGGGACAGGTTGGTGGCTGCGGGGGCACAGAAATCCACAAAGGGGTGGTGAAGGGCAGGTGTAGCAACAGGTGTGACCTGTCGAAATAAAATGTGAATCAGCTGGCACGGGCACCAGGGCCCATGGGGCAGAGAGCTGAGAAACTCAATGGAGAGCAGCAATGGAGATGGTGGTTTTTTTTTTTTTTTCCTTCGATCCACGGCATTTTGAGCTCATCACTTTTTAAGGAATAATTTTTAGACTTCCTGAAAAGTTGCAAAGATAATGCAGAAAGTTCCCAGATAAAGCTTGGTGTGGCAGTGCATGCCTGTAATCCTAGCACTTAGGAGGCTGAGGCAGGAAGATAGCAAGTTCAAGGCCAGCCTGGACTACATAGACTCAAAAAAAAAAAAAAAAAAAAAAAAAAACAAGGGCCGATGAGATGGCTTAGCAGCATAAGCGCCTGCCTGGCAAGCGCAAGGTCCTGAGTTCGACCCCCGGTACCCACAAAAAAAAAAAAAGGTTCCCGGATACCTCACTCCCAGTTTCCACTAATGTTAACGTTTAAAGTGGTACCTCTGTTCATGAACTCAATTCTTTCCATGATTCTGGTTGCAAACCAAATCGAATTAGAACTGAATCAAATTTCCCCATAAGGTCAACATTGAACTTAACCACTGAATTTGATTCAGTTCTCATCCAATTTGGTTTGTGACCAGAACAGTGGAAAGAATAAAGTTTGTGAACCGAGGCACCACTGCACATTACCATGGCACATTTGTCAAAACTGAAAAAACCAACACTGGTACATTAACATCCACAACACTCCAGACTTTACTTGATTTCACCAATCCATTTTCCATTCCAGAATCCAGCCCAAGATGGTGCACTGCGTTTCGCTGTCATGTCCACGTGTACTCCACCATTTTTGAATATTCTGCTTGACCCAGTTGATGCTGTGAACTTGAACATATTTTTTTTGTTTTGTCTTTATGCATATGGATTTATGGATTTTCACTTGAATTTTACCAACACTGGAGAAATTTCATTGAAAAAGCATTCTCTCAGTGAATCTCATTATAAACTACTTTAATTTTTTGGATAATTTCTCCATTCTGTGCAGGTATACTATGACCATTTTTCTCAATTAAAATTCTTATCAATGGGATTTTGTTCTATGAAAATGTTACCAAAGGGCTGGTGAGATAGCTCAGCGGCATAAATGCCTGCCTGGCAAGCGCGAGGTCCTGAGTTCGACTCCCGGTACCCACATAAAGGAAAAAAAGGGCCGGTGATATCGCTCAGTGGCACAAGCGCCTGCTGGCAAGCGCGAGGTCCTGAGTTTGACTCCCGGTACCCACACACACACTTTTTTTGGTAAAAAGTTACCAAAATAATTTTTTGTCCATATGAATGTGCTCTATCATGGCTTTGGACAATGTGAATTTTCTTTGATCACATTTCTACCAAGATCAATTTTCCTAGGTCAAATTTAGCATATCTAGATTTTGCCAAGATTATCTGATTCTTTCATTGATTTGAAAGAATCAGTTTCATTATGTGCATTTTTCCACTGGTCGTTTTAATTTGGTGTAGGTTTTTTCTATCACATTAAACTATTCCCAGTTCAACTGTTGAGTTTTCAACTTTACCAAGTTTCCTTTCCTTAGTTTCTCATTTGTAACAATTTGCATCATGTGCAATGTTAACTGCTGTCAGATTCATTTTGTACTCATTATTTGTACCAATGCTATTTATAATTACTTGTATAAAGATAATTTTTTTTCTTTTTTTTTAGTTAAACCATGCAAGGATTGAGTGGCTTTCCTCAGATTTTCCAAGGATGCTTTACTATCCAGAATTTATCTATGGCATTTCTCATTCAGTTTGTCTGAGTGGACTGGCCAGGCAATGTGTCAAAAGACCTGCTTCATTTAAAAAAACGCCAGGTATGATGGCACACACTTGTTGTCCCAGTTCTTGTGAAGCTGAGGCAAGAGGATCTCCCTGAGTTTGAAGCCAGTCTGGGCTACACAGTGAGTCCAACATCAGCTTGAACTACATAGTGAGACTCTGTCTCAAAATCAATCAAACAAAAACACAACTTTGATTTTTTACCTTTTATTTTTGATGTCTGTGTGACACTTGCAGTGCCTCGCCATGGACCACAATGTAAATGCACCCTTGGTGCTGTGCGTGGCCACAGCCTGCTGTGCACACAGCTGTGCAAGGAAGAGCAGAGTAGAACAAGCAGAATTCAAAGGCAGCCAGGCTGAGTACCAAGCAAAGGCACAAGTACCAGAAATGGAGCCTAGGCAGAGGCTGGGCAAAGGGAAGAGGAAGAGGCCCTAGTTCTAGAATCAGCACCCAAGGTCAGGGTGGGGTCAGCGCCAAGCTTGATTTGCTGCTGAATCACTGGCCTCGGCTTCTTAAATTCTCCCAGGAAGAGTGGATTAAGAGGGTGGGGTGTGGCCCAGTGATTGCCCTGTGAGGGCCACATAGAGTGGGTGGGGCTAAGAAATTACTAGAGAAATTGATTCATCTAAGCAGAGGGCAGCCTTATTTATTTAGGTAGAAATGTTCTCATTAGAGGGATGAGCTGTAATAGTCCGTGGTAGTCGGCCCCCTGGACAAGGGAAGGTGGCTTTACTGCTGTCACCCTGTCCCCGGGGCAGCGATCCTGCGGTGAGGAAGAAGAGGAACATTCATATCACAGACAGAGACTGGATGGTCCTGGATGACCTTTCCCAAAGCTGTGCAGGTCAAGCTCTCTGCTTGGTCTCAGAAAACAAAAGATGACATTTCACTGTGTCCTCCACACCCCTCTCCTACTGCTAGATTGGAATAAGTGAAATTGATAGAAAAAGGGCACAACTGAGGACACAAAGTTAATTGGGCTTGAGTAGCTAGTACTAATTCCCCTCCTTCTCTCCAAGGGCTAATCAAACACATCTATTAAAGCCACCGAGGAGAGGTCTTCTCATCTGTGTGTATGTGAAATGGGACACACACAGAAAAACAGTGAATAAATGTATAGTGGGCTTGAAAATCTATGTAACCACCACCCACTCAAGAAATAGAACGTTCCCAGAGCGTCACTGGAGTGGCTGACTCCCCTGCCTCTCTCTGACATCCCAGGACCACATCTGAGATTCTGACGGAGAAACGGGTTTCATTCCACAAAGACACTCATGAGTTTGAGGAATGTAGACCTGTGCTTGGAGGTTCTCAACGCTAGTGGAATAACGTAATGCTCAGGGAATTAAACGCGGTATTAAGAGGCAGAGGCAGGGAGTCCCTGCAAGGGGGAGGCTCAATGATGTGCATTTTTAACAAGGGTGGTTCTCACAGATGCCCCACTTTAAAGAGACATCCCGAACCCACAGACACACGGTCCAGGAAGCACTGAGGGATCCTTTTGGTCCTTGCTACTCAAGGTGTGGTCCTGGGTATCACTGAAATGTGGAATCCTGGGCCCCGTTCCAGAGCCCCTGTGTCAGATGCATTTCACTAAGATCTTGGTCACGTGCAGGGACATTGGGTGTGCATCTGCACACCTCTTGGTTTATTGGTGATATAGAGTTCTCAGTAAGGACAGTGCTGCTCCCCAGCACATTTAGGAAATTTGTTTGGCAGGTGGTTTGGTGGTCAAAATGATTTGACATTTAGTAGGCAGGGCCCAGGGATGCTGGATGTCCAGCATGTTAAAGAATTATCTTGTGTCCTGAATGACTTCCAGAAGTCTTGATGGACAATCGAATATACAGAGAGCCTATCTGCATTTATTTGAGCCTATCTTGTTTTTGTTTTACAAATAAACACACTTCTTTTGCACAATTTTAATATACACTGAAATTTCCAGAATGCAACTGCCATATAAACTGAGGAACTGTTCGACATTTACAGTTGGTTCTCCATATCCCCAGGATCCATATTCTTGGATTCATCCAATCTCAGATAAAAAGTATTCAGAAAAACAATTCTGTCTGCACTGAGCATGCACAGATTTTCTTGTCATTATTCCCCAAACAATAAAGGATAACAGCCATTTACATCACATTTGGTTTTAGGTATTACAAGTAACCTAGAGATGATCTAAAGCATATGGAAGAAAACAGGCATGGTAGTGGATGCCTGTAATCCCAACACTCTGGGAGGCTGACGCAGGAAGATTACAAGTTTAAGTCCAGCCTGGGCAACTTAGTGACTTAGCAAGACCCTGTCTCATAAAATAATTTTAAAAAAGGGATGAAGATGTAGCTTAGTGTGAAGACCCTGGGTTCAACTGTCAGTATCACAAATACACGCATGATTGTGCGCATACACATGCAAAGTATATGGGAAGATGTGCGTAGGTTATATGTAAATACTAAGCAATTTTACATAAGGAACTTGGGTACACTTTAAGAATAACCAAGAGTTGTTCGCCATCCCAGGCGAATCTCTTCATGGACAGTGCTGCAGTGATAATGTGGTATAGCACACCTATGTCACTCTACCTAGAGGTACCAGCATCTAACTGCTTCATTCAGATGAAGTATTAAGATACGTGGGTGCAGTGGTCCACACCTTTAATCAACTCAAGAGGCTGAGGCAGGAGGATTGCAAGTTCAAGGCCACCTTGGGCAACTTAGTGAGACCCTACCTTGGAAAAATTAAAAATTAAAAAGGGCTAAGGAAATAACTCAGTGAAGGAGCACTTGCCTAGAATGTGCAAGGCCCTGGGTTCAATCCCCAGTAGTGCACCAACAAACTAAACAATCACATTAATTTACTATAAAATGTTTTTTCCTATTTCTTCTTTATATTTAGGGCAGCATGCTATCTTTAAAATTATATCTATAGATGGTTTAATACACAAATCTTACTTCAGGATAGTAAAGGAATATTTTTCATTATAGCATGAGAAAATTTTGGACATACAGAGGTTGCTAGGCACCAAAGGTGTTGAGAACTATTCTGGCTGAATCACATCATTTTCCAAACAAAGGGCTTGAAACTCAGGGGAGGTAGCATGGTCAAGGTCACAGGGGTCACAACCATCATTGGAAGCAGACACTCAAGACACATCCCCGACTGGGACTTGGCCTCCAGTCCCCCGCACTGCCCCCCAACTGCCCAGGTCTCTGGAGAGCTCCCTGTCACCACAGAAAACTTTCTTGACCCCTGCTCGTGCCAAGGTCTAGACGATTTGTAGCATCACAGGGCCTCATAAACAGGCACAAAGTCTTTGCTGGACTCTCAGTTATTATTACTAAATCTTTGCTGTGTCTCAGTTATTATTTTAACTCAGGATCTTTTCCTTGGAGATGCAGACATTACAAAATAAAGGGAACTCTTGTTCCTGGTTCTCTTCGAACACAAATTGCTGCCTGACCTTGTCTTTTTAGTGTTGGATCCAATGGCCTTCAAGGAAAACAGCAAGAAACACACTAATTTCCTTGATTTTGGAAGGCAGTGGATTTTGAGGTATACCAGCACCTTCAATGACACCATGCAGGGCCATCAGGTGGGTAGTATTTAATTTGCATACCCAATATATCCCCGCAAACTGTATAAGCACTTGTGTTGCTCAAATGTTGATTTTTCTGCCACTTATTTTATCCTATGTATGAGAATTTGGTGTCCCCCTTTGCCTCTGATATCCTAAATTTCAGGGAAAGGCTACACAGTAATGAGGGGAGGGCTGCTTCCCCAGAGGTGGGATGAGACGATGTCATGTCTTTAGTGAGGCTGAAGGATGGTGCCCCCACTTCATAATGAGCTCAGAGAAGAAAAGGTAAGCCCAAGAAAGCCAGAAGCTAGAATGAGCTTGGAGAATTAGAAGAGAAAGGGGACAGGTGTGGAGGAGAGAAATGGTATTGTGATTGCTTTAGATGTGTGGAGGGACCCCACCCCACCCCCAACTCATAATTAGCAAGTTCATGACAATGCCACCTCACAAGGAAGGGACTCCCCAGGAGTCTCCCACCTTTCTTGCTAAACCTGGTAAAGCAGAGCCTCTCTTGGGTTTACCCTGGCCCTCCCACGGATACAGTGCGTGGGGTCTGACAGAGAAACAGACTGTGTCAACCTCTTGAGACAACTCTGGGATTCTTCAAATTATCACACAAAGCCTTCAAAGAAACAAAAAAGATGAAACTACCTATCAGGCAAAATCACAAGAGTCTCCAAACATGGTAATGTGTGTTGTGACAAGGACAATGTGTCTTATGCCATCTGGTGGCTTGCTGTGCCAAGGGAGAAAAACATCTTTAGAGAATTTGTGTTTTCAGTGAGGTTTCTAGAAACTCAAAGAGTGGCCCATGTAACAATAAATTTGAAATAGTCTCTATGAAAAATAATGAATGTCACTCCACAGCGAGTTGCAGAATGACTCAGTCCCTGACGCCCAAGAAGAACACAGGGAGGTGCCAAACAACAGCAAAGAAAGCACTGGGGTCCAGCAAGGCTTCTATTCTGAGGTGTCCTTGAGGAAAACAAGATTAGGAGGCTCAGCAAAGAGGAGGTAAACTGATGTCAAAGGAAAATTGGGTAGCAGAGTGAGGTAGGTGAATTGTCAGAGGATGGCAAAGATCAGGAGAAAGTGTTGAGGATGATCCTCAGAAAAGAGGCTGACTCCTGCCTCACTGAACAGGGAAGAGACTGAGCTAGTATTTTAGTTACTTTTCTCATTGCTGAGAAAAAATTCCTGATCCCCAAAGTTAAAGGGGGGCAAAGGTTTATTTAGCTCACAGTTTGTAGAGGTTTCAGTCCATAATCAGCTGGCTCCAAGGAAGGGTGTCTTGGCAGAGGGGCAACAATTCATGGTGGCAGAAGACTGCAAAAGCAACAAGAGAAAAAGAGGACAAGCCTCTTTCTGTCCCTTATAGTGTATGCAGACTACCCGCCCTAGAGCGGGTATAGCACTCACACCCTTAAATCTCAGCATGAATCAATCACAAACTCTAGATTCAGCCACCTCGGAAAAGCCCACTCCCTATGACTGCATGAGGCTTTGGGGGGGGGGCAGCTAGACACAAACCGTAACAGCCAGGGGCTTCAGGAAGCAAGAAGCTCATCTTAAATACCTGGGAAGGTCTGTGCTTCATTTAAATCAGGGAAAGTAGAAGAAGACAACAAGAAATTTTGGAGGCAGGGATGGGCTTGGATTTCTCTCTGGTCTGAGAGAGGGAGAAAGAAATCTTTCTTTTCTTGGGCCGGACTGGATGCTTTTGTATGTTTCTTCATCTCCAAAAATACTCCCATTATTTTCCATGTGAAAAGGTGCTGGAAAAATAAGCCAGCTGGGCCTTAAAATCTCCACAGTGCTAACAGAAATAAAATTTCCCCAAATCTAATGTCTAATACTTTACACCTAAGTGTTCCAATTCAACTGGAAAACAGCAACCACACGCAGAGATAGAACTCAACATTGGCATCGAAGCAAACACAGCCAACTAATTTGGAAGCCCAGTGAAAAGCTCCAGCTCCCAAAGGCTAAGTGTGCATAAGGGGAGGGATTCCACAGTGGGATACACTGGCTGTGTAAGTGACTCCCAGTAACAGTAAGGGGGTGGGAGAGAAGAACACGCTGTGAATGTGGCTGGGGACAGAACAGGGGAGATGATGGATTCTGGAGTCCAACCAAACAGGATTGAATCCCGCCTTTGCCCCCAGGTGCTTCAGTGCATGCAATATTCTTGCTTGGTGCTTCTAAGCCTCAGTGTTCACATTCGTAAGTGAAGATAATGTGACCCACAGAAGAGCTTCGCACCGAGATAGAGTCCAGTGAGCTTCCTGTACCTTGCGTCGTTATTGTCACAGTTCCGCATCACACCCGAACGTCTCCACCTTAACAGGAATTGCTGGAGCACCTGTCTATGTTCAGATGATCATTTTGATGGAGGTTGTCTTAGTTACTTTTCTTGTTGCTGAGACAAAATACCCAATACCCACAGCTAAAGGGAGGAAAGGTTCATTTAGCTTAGTTTGTAGAGGTTTCAAGACAGAGTGGCACAAGGCAGAGGAAAAACAGTCCATGGTGGCGGAAAACAGCAAAAGCAACAAGCAAACAAGACACGACTTTCCGTCCCTTGTATGTATGCAGGCTACCCGCTCTAGGGCGGGTGTAGCAGTCACATCCTTAATCCCAGCATTGGACCATGAATCAATCACAAACTCTAGATTCAGCAGCCTCTGAAAAGCCTACCACCCCATGACTGCATGACGCTTTGAGGGGACAGCTAGACACAAACCATAACAGGGGTGTTCCTGAATACGACACCCTCACCTCCATTTAAGTACTGGCTTTATCATATGAAGATAAGACACCCTCAGCTCACTGAGATAAATGGTCCAAGACAAGGTTTCAGAGCACAGATGTGCTGAAACTTCTGATCGAGATTTCAAAACAAATGTAGAATGAAATAAATCAGACACACAAGCTTAAATGCCATATAGTTTCTCTCATTTAAGTAATGCAAAGTATAAATAAAGAGCAAAATAAAAGACTTGATACAAGGAATCAGGAAGATAGATCTTTTGCAAATGGAAGGGGCCCAAGAGAACAAGGGAGGGATAAAAAGATTTAAGATGCATCATGTACATGTACCAAATACCCGCAATGAATGTGAACATGCTATGTTGCAAATATGAACTAAAAAATATCAATAATAATGCAAATGAGGAAAGGGTATCTAGAGACAGAGGGAGGGAAATGGGAGAAGGGAAGGAGAATAAGAAGAATAAAGGCATGTTAAGTATAGGTACCTACTCCCTAAGAGGAGTGTAAACTTCATGTGCTGCAAACATGGACTAATTGAAAAAAAGATTTCAGAAACAGTCAGGTATGCTTGCAGGGAGAACAGCAAGTTTATGTCTAGCCTGGGCAACTTGGCAACTAAGTGAAATCTTGCCTCAAAATAAAAAACAAAAGCAAACAAACAAAGGACTGGAGATGTAGCTCAGTGCAAAGACTCTGGATTCAATCACCAGTACCAAAAAAAAAAAAAAAATCAAAATAATGGAGCCTCTGAACCATTATTGGGAATGCCCAGTAGTCACCACTAGTTACAGGGAAGCATGTACAAGGCACTCGCTGCACGGCAGGCAGGGTTCTGAGTACCATGCCCGTGTGGTCCCATTTGTCCCTGAGAACTCTGTGAGGTGTTATGATTATCTCTCCTGTGTTACTGGTGGAGAAACTGAGGCATAGGGGAGTGGAGCACCTTGCAGGGGTGCATTCATCTCTAAAGTGCAGCCTACTTAGTTGTACAGTACACAGAAGCATCTACTGGAGTCAAACAACTGATGCTCAGACACGAATACGATTTTAAAATGGGCAGCTCTTCAGGATATTTTTCAAAATCACTGTTTCATGCAGACAAATCAGAACTATAAAAATAACCACTGCTAATCTAAGAAAATTGCTGTTTTCCTTTGTTCAGTTCACCGCCTCACATTCTGAGGCTGCCTACCTAACATCCTCGGCCTGATTAGGTCTTCACTCTGTATTCATTCAGATACACAATCCTCTCTCCAGCAAACAGAAAATCTACAGACCCTCGAGGTCGCCAGTACTGGCCAGAAAATGGCTTATTAAAAGCATAATTTCATTGTGCAGAGTCTACTTTGAGGTTAGGTTTCATTAGGTCAGCATTGGTGAGGTTTCAATACTGGCCAGTGATAAAAAAAATTCAGTCACAAAAATGCCTGGCATCTATTTTGGAATCCCTTGGGTGGAAAGGTGAATTTAACTTCACTGTATCAGGGTTCCTAATAAAGCTCTTTCCCATTTCTTTCACTTCTTTTTTACTGTGGGCAGTCCCTAATTATCCAAGTGTTATGGCTTTTGTTTAGATGTCTCCCCAAAGCCTCATGTGGTCAGAGGTGGGACTTTTTCAGAGGTGGCTGGATATAGAGTGTGTGATGCTGGAATTGATTCATGGTGTAATGCTAGGCTCAGGGGCACTAGGATTGAGCGTGTGAGTGCTACCCGTCCTAAGTAGCCTGGATAAGACAGAAGGGATAGAAACAGCTGTGGTCGTCCCTTGCTTGTTTTGCTACCTCTGCCTGCCATGAACTATTTCTCCTCCACAATGTCCCTCTGCCACATGCCACCCTGCCTTGGAGCCAGCCGATTATGGACTAAAACCTCGACAAACTGTGAGCTAAATAAACCTTTCCCCGTTTAACTTTGGATGTCAGATATTTTTTCTCAGTGAGAAAAAAAAATATGAGAAAAGTAACAAAGGCACCAGGCATAGATGATTTATGCTCTGAACTCCAATGTGGAATTAACTCTACGGAATCTTTATTCTGGGCCTTGGATACTTTTCAACATAGAACATGTAAATGAATTTTAATACTGAGCTGGAAGGGAAGAGAAGGAGAAACCTGTGCCTTAGCCACTGTGCTCAAAGAACAGCAGCTGGAGAAGATTCCAGAGTTGCACGATCAGTCAGGTGTATATCTATCATGGGAGGATGTGGTATTATAGGACATGGAAGCCACACACAAGAGTCACAGATTTTTGTACTACTCACACTATTTGCCTCCTCTAGAAGGGAAAATTATGCTTGTCTGGTGAGAGAATGTGTTTCATTCTGGGACTTTCTCCCTAAAGCAGATGTTCCAAATCTTTCTGAATAATTCTAACATGTTGTCCACTTACGTATTGTGTGGTCAGTGCACTTCACAACTGATTTGTGGCTTCAATTTCACAGGGTTTACTTTGCTCTGTAACAGCCACGATTTTCATCTCAAGTCTTTGAGACTTGCCTGGATAATCAGCACTTTTCTCCCTTGTCTTAAATGGGAAACTTGATGACACATGTAAAGCCAATTACTGAACCAGAAACATTTTTCCAGTAACTCACTGTTAGATTGATCAAACAATCCTCAATTTTCTGGAACCCAACTCATGGCAATTCTGTTTTTCTTGGAAGCTTTCATACACTCAAAACTTTTTAGGAAAAAAAGTCTATTAACAAGAAACAATATGTGTCAGAGATTTATGAAGTATGATTAAAAAAATGAATGCCTAATTAAAAAAATTATTAAACAACAGATTGCCATAAATTCCCCTCAGAGTACTCTCCCTCACCAAACACATTTATCCCATCATTCTTGCCATTTTCTGAAGCAGTTCTAGAAGTCCTCTTTCACGATTGTCTTTAGTTGTGCTATTGTGGCTGCCTCAATGTTCTGAATCAAATCAAAACACTCACCTTTCATAGTCATTTTGACTTGGGGGAAGAGTCAGAAGTCACACGGTACCAGAGCTAGTGAGTAAGGTGGACGAGGACATGCCATCCGTAATATTTTTATGAGCCTGCCTTTCCACTGGATGGCACTAGCGATAATGTCGGAGGCGATGCAGCATCGTGGGCAATCGTCACATTTAAGTTCAACTGCACCAAGCAGCCCTGAGAAAGTAGAACGGACTGACCTATTTTAGAAATATTTCATTGTTAATTATGTTTTAAAAGATATACCTAGTGTTTAGACAGAAACACACCAATGTGAGTACCTTTGTTTGTGAGATAATGGGTGATTTTTATTCTTTAATTTCAAAAGTAATTACAAAATTATTTCCTAAAGGTTTGGAGCAGGATCCTCAGTAACAACTCCATTCCCGAAGCAATCTGGATGAGGCTCTGATGATCTCCAGGTCTCCGATGCGGCCATGTTGACCTTCGGCTCGGGCAGTCCCGTACTTAATGTTATTACATAAAGTATAGCACTTTTAAGAGGACACAAGGAGATGGATATTTTGCAAATGGGAAGAGGATGTAAAAAGAATTAAGATGTGTTGTATAATGTACCAACTCCCCATGATGAATGTCATCATTTTGTCCTGTACACATGTACTAATAAAAATAAAAATTTTAAAAATTATACCACTTTAAAACTCTAACTTCATTCTGAGCAATGAGAGTCAAGAAATCAGAATACTTTTTTTTCTGTGCTATTTAAATAAAATTAATGCCAATGAAATAGGAATTAAAAATACAATGTTTTCATGTGCTGCCTAAAATTACGTGCAGCCCCAGGGATACTTGGATAACCCCACAGTGGAAATGTCCAGGCTCTCGGAGTTCATTTCTTAAAGTCTTTAAAGTATCCCTAGGTCAGTGCCTGGCACATGAGTAGTAGCAAGAGAAACAGAGCAGATGTAGGAGGCCCAGAGGGAGACTGAGAGAGACATCTCTTCCTCATAAGGATCCACTGGGGTATCTGCCTGGGACCTGAGAGAGACAGCTGGATTCTCTCTCCTCTTCCTCTTTCTTTGAGACAGGATCTCACTGTCTAGTTCATGCTGGCCTCAAACTTGCCACAATCCTCTTGCCTCAGCCTACCGAGTGCTGGGATTACAGGCACATGCCACCACATCCACCAGGATACTTTTTTTTTTTTTTTTTTTTTTTTTAATGTGGGTATCAGGAGTCGACTTCAGGACCTTGTGCTTGCCAGCAAGCGCTTGCGCCACTGAGCGATATCACCGGCCCTTTTTTTTTCCTTTATGTGGGTACCGGGAGTCGAACTCAAGACCTCGCGCTTGCCAGGCAGGCACTTATGCCACTGAGCTATCTCACCGGCCCAATACCTGTGTTTTAAAGAGTTCTGTTTCACCTTCTTTTGCCCTTCGGGATATTTATGATTTGCACGAATTGGTAACAACCGGACATAATACACAAGGGCTCCTGTATCCCATTTCTTCTTCTAAAAGGGAACTTTTGTTGTGATTGCCTTGTTTTCCTTCCAGTGTTGTATGCTGAGTGTGCTGGGTGTAGTTTAATCTGATGGATTAGACAACAAATGGCAGCTGGTGGGCATTCATCTCTGAAAACCATGCACCTCTCCATGCTATAGCTCAACAGGACTTTGAATATTCTCCCATCAGCGTTGGGGATACGGTTTGTGGCTGTTGATAAGATGGCTGGTTATGTTGGAAGTAGAGACTCTGGATGTACAGGAAGTTGGATGTATCAATTAGGGCTCATGAGAGGAACAGATTAATATAAAATATATATGATATATAAGGATTTAAAAGGTAGGCTTATAATGGCCACCTGCAGGTGTGGAAGAATGCAAAAGGGTCATTGGCATGCTGGAGAGCTGGAGAATGCAGTTGAGGTCAAAGGGCTGGAGCTCATTGCAGAGTTCTGTGTGAGTCTGTATCAGGAAGCCAGTTCTGCACTGGAAGCCTGGAAATGGATGTCTAAAGGCAATGGTGAAGACTGGAGCTCCTCTGAAGAAGCAGAAGCGAGACTTCTTTCTTCTTTCCCTTTTTATTCCATCCAGGCCACAAGCCTATTGGTTGGTGCCACCTACACTCAGGTGGGTCTTCCATCTTCAGTAAGTCAGTCATTTAGACACACCCAGAATGGTGCTAAGCCAATCAGCCAGGCATTTCTTATTCAAGTTGACACCACAGTCAACTATGAGAGGAGGTTTATTGTTAAGAGGTAAAATACAGAACGTAAGATCCAAGTTTTCGGTCCCTGCTTCTTCCCACAGTCTTTTCCTTGGCAGCTATGTTTATTCTGCTTGATCTAAGCCCCCAAGCACCACCTGATTGGACAAAGGATAAATATCTGACCCATATTTGGCCAATCAGACATAGAAGGCCCAGAGGGAGACTGAGAAGGTCTGTAGACTTGGAACTAAGAAAGAGTAGGCAGTCATTACAATTTGTTTTGACTGAGGAGATAAAAACTCAAGTACTGGGCTGGTGAGATGGCTCAGCGGCGTAAGCGCCTGCCTTGCAAGCGCGAGGGCCCGAGTTCAACTCCCGGAACCCACATACGGAAAAAGGGCCGGTGATATCGCTCAGTGGCACGGGTGCCTGTTGGCACGCGAGGTCCTGAGGTCGACCCCCCGGTACCCACAAAAAAACAAAACAAAACAAAACAAAAAAAACTCAAGTACTGACAGGGTGGCCATTGCAGCCATGAGTGGCAAGAAGCAGAAAACAAAAGTCAAAAGTGACAGCCAAAAATAAAGTACACATGAAGAGTGAAGCAAAAACAAAAGTTCCTAATATAAGCAAAAGGGTTTTAACTAAGACAATTCAAAAAAACATGGTACTGCTACTCCAAAAAACATACTCACTGCTAATGAAATTGTCCCTAATATTTATTAAGAAAATAATATATCACAAAGCCTCACTGTATTTTGCAAGGACAACTAAGAATTCAGGTATGTCATGTGATCAAAATATATGGTGAATGTTTAAATTTAAAAAAATTATTACAGTAAAAGACACATTGCTATAAATCCCCCTTAAAATACTCCCCCCTCACTTTGAACACACTTATCCCATTGTTCTTACCACTTCCTGAAGCAGTTCTGAAGTCCCCTTTCATGAGTGTCTTTACCAAGTGTGATAAAAAATACAGTGACTGCTTTTTTTGCTTAGTGCCTTCTGACCGAAAGGCAGGCTCCTAAAAACATTACGGTATGTCCAACTCATTAATTGGATCTGACCCTGTATGACTTCTGGCTCTTCCCCAAAGTCAAAATAATCACAAAAGGTAAAAATGTCTTCACTCAATTCAGGACATTAAGGCAGCCATGACAGCACACTAACATGAAAGAGGACTTCCAGAACTGCTTTAGAAAATGGCAAGAATGATGAGATACCATAAATGTGTTTGAAGCGAGGGGGACTAAGGGTAATGTGTCTTTTATTGTAGAAAATTTTTAAAAATTTAAACATTCACTGCATGCTTTATCACATCTCATACGTCACCATTTGAATGCACTTGAGAAACACTGCTTTATTTATTATTATTTATTTATTTTGGTGATGGGGATTGAATCCAGGGCCTCATGCATACTAAGCCTGTGCTTTCACACGGAGCTACACGGCCGGCCCCTCCCAACACTGGACTGCTCATCTCTGGGATGGGTGAACTCATTTGCCGGGAATGTCTAAAGCCAAGTGCTCAATACAAGAAAGCACGCCAACATCGTCCCTTTAGGAAATCACTGCTTTAACTTATTGGAAGAAAGAATTAGCCAGCAGGAAGAGTGGTGCAGGCCTGTAATCCCAGCACCCTGGGAAGCTGAGTCAGGAGAATAGAAAATTCAAGCCCACCCAGGGCAAAGTTAAGCAACTTAGTGAGACACACTTGAAGAAAAAGAAAAAAAAAAAAAAAAAAGAAGAAGAAGAAGAGAGAAGATGGAAGAAACCATCGCTCCTGCCCTTCTGGGGTCCTCACCCCAATACAGCTGAGAAACATAAGGCAGCTAATTGAAAACAGCAGAAGATACGACTTATAGCACTGGATATCAAGAAGTTTCGGTGTCACTGAGGCCCCACCTCAAAATCTCAGTCAAGTACTTTAGGCAGTTCTACATTTTCTTGAAAAGTTTCCTATATGTTGATGTGCATCCTTGTTAGAAAGAGTCACTTGATCCCAGCAGAAAGGGACATTTGAGAAAAGCAAACGGGACTCTAGAGATCACGTATCAATGTAGGGACAAATGATGGCAACCACTGTGGCTCCTTGATGGCATTGCCTGTTTTGGTAAAATGCAGTGACAGAATTTCACGTTGCAGCTCAGAAACACCATGCTTTCCTGCCCATAATCATGAGCCTCAAACATCCAACATGGCTTAAATTATATTTAGTAGACAATTTTTGAAGAGGTAGGGTAATACAAAATCCATTTATTTTAAATGCTTTCACCAAAATGGTTAAGTTAAAAATGAGTTTGGAGCAAACACATTTTAGACAAAACTTCAACTCCACAGAAAAGGCTGGGGATATAGCTTAGTGGTAGAGTGCTTGCCTAGCAAGCTGCAGACCCCATATTCTTATACCAGTACAGCAAAACAGAAAACATAATCTAGTTTCACTAGTGGGGCGGGGTGGTGCACACCTATAATCCCAGTGCTTGGGAAGCTGAGGCAGGAGGACTGAGAGTTTGAGGCCAACCTGGGCTACAATATGAGTTCAAGGCCAACATGTACGACATAGTAAGATTCTGTCTCAAAACTCAACCAACCAACCAACCAGAAAACCCCAAAACAAAACAAAATAAATTTTACAGTAAAACCCTTGATAATGAGGCACATTTTTCCACAGGTGCCAGAACTTGCCACATGGGGCGAGTTCTACCTCCTTTGAGATGACTTGAGATGGAACATGATCTTGTGCAGATACAGGAAATGGAAGCAAGTTAAGCAAAAATTCCATTATCTGCTGCTTCCTGTCAGAGATGGTAAGAAAGGGAATCAGTTCTAATGTTAAGATAAGGCACTTTAGTTGCTTCACTTGTACTAATTCAATTGAGCAACAATGACATAATCCTACAACCAGACCACTGTGCTTGCTGGCTGTTAGAAGAAACTGTCTTCTGGGGATGTCACAGAAGAAGGGACTTCCTGAGGGCTGAGTCGGGCTGCACCATGTGAGGTGTAGGCTGACAGGCGTGAATGACATGGGCAATGGCGTTCCTGGTTCCATGTGGACAAAACCAGCTCGAAAAGCTGAAGCAGAAGTGAGACCTGGTATAATGAGAGAAAGAGGTGGCGGGACGGGGGAGGTAGCACCCACCAAACGCCATTAAAACAAACCCCAATACAGAAAGCCAACTGTGTAATAAGCCAGTATTCCCAAATGCATACACTCATGTGGTTACAAAGTGCATCCAGGTAATCCAGGTATCAAGGAAGATTTAGGACTGTATTCCAGAGGCCCATGATTGAGCATTTAACACAAATTGGTACCTATGGACAAGGAGACCTAGGGCCTCTGGGAGGAGGGATGGCAGGGACCCCACCTTTTAAGGCTTGTATCTAGATGTCCCCCCAAAGCCTCATGCACTCATAGCTGGGACTTTCGAGAGGTGGCTGGTTCATGGGTGAATGATAGTGGATGAAGAATGTGATAATTGGATTAGTCCGCTGATTGGTTTAGTGTGGTTCTAGGTGTGGATAATGAGGCCAACCCTGGATGTGGGTGGCACCATCCAATAGGTTTATAGCCTGGATGGAAGAAAAGGGAAAGGAAGACTTGCTGCTTTCTGCTTGCTCTGCCACAGACTGTTTCTCCTCTGCCATGCTGCCCTGCCCTTGGAGCCAGCAAACTAAGGACTGAAACCTCTATAGACTGAGTTAAAATAAATCTTTCCTCCTTTAACTTGTGAGTGTCAGATATTTTGTCTCAGCAATGAGAAAAGTAACCGAGATACCATCCTATATGGCTGAGAGCCTATGGTGTCACCTATATATAGGTGAATGGGATCGGGAAATCCTCACAGGGAACCTCAAACCATCCCAGCCACCATCTGCTCTCTGTGGGGCCACTTCAGCACTTTTGCAACATTTCTGCCATGTCTTTCTTACTCAGGGAGAAGACTGGGGAGCCACAGAAGACAGCAGCAAAAGCACTTGCCATGCTTCCTGACTTGCTTAGATTTGTTTAACTGCAAAGATGGCAAAGAGAAATCAAGGCTGGTGAGGCGTGTTGGTGCATGCTTATAATCCTAGCACTCAGGAGGTTAAGGCAGGAGCATGGCTTCGAGTTCAAGGCCAACCTTAACTACATAACCAGACCTGTTGAGAGAGAGAGAGAGAGACAGACAGACAGACAGACAGACAGAGAGAGACAGAGAGAGAGAGAGACAAACAGAGACAGAGACAGAGAGACAGAAAGAGAACGAGAGAGAGCGGTTGATCAGGGACATGGAGCCAACTCCATCTTCACTGACAATACCGTGAAATGTCTTCAGCAGAGAGTGGGAAATGAGAGCAATTCTGTGCCATATGTTGGGGGGAGCTCTGTGCCCAGCTAATTAATTAGTTCATGATCCAGTCCAATGCTTGTGAAGAAGACAGAGCAGTTCAGAAAAAGTGTGGGCTCTGGAGCCACCCAGCCCTGCCTTCCACTTCCTTGGCTATGGGATGAGAAGCAAATTTCCTCAGTCTCAGTTTTCTCACATGCAAACTGGGGGTGTGATCAACTCTCTGGGGGTCTTGTTGAGAAGATCAAATGGTGTGATACACATGTATCAGTGCTTAGTATGGCATCTGGCTCAGCAGATTTAATTCTTGTAATTGGGGGTCCCTATTTGGGGTGTCTGCTCCATACCCAGAGGCCCAGCAGATAATGCAAAGTAGATGCCTAATAAATCATGGCTATTTGACCTCCCTCTCCTTTTTTCTTTTTTTTTCTTTTTGTCTTTTTGAGACAGGGTTTCACTATGCAGTTCAGGCTGGCCTTGAACTCACTTTGTAGCCCAGGTTGGCCTCGAACTCACAGTGATCCTCTGCCTCAGCCTTCTGAGTGCTGGGATTACAGGAATGCACCACCATGCCTGGCTCTCTCCCCCTTTCTGAGCATCGTTATGCTTTTTTTCTTAATGCTTCTGTAAAGAGAAAGAAATGAAAACACTAAAGTCTGAAAAGCTTGTCTTTGGACTCACCCATGTCTTTCGTTTAATTTTTATTAGTCCATGTCTGCAGTACACAATGATCACATTCCTTGTGGGGAATTGGCCCATGTCCATAACATATCTCAATTCTTTTTTAATCCCCCTCCCCAACTTCTGTCCCCCTGAAGAAGTGGCTCACACCTATAATTCCAGCACTCAGGAAGTTGAGGCAGAAAATTTTAAGTTTGAGGCCAACCTGGGCTACATAGTAAGACCCTGTCTCAAAAACAAAAACAAAATAACAAACAAACCCCAAAACCCAAAACAAAAGTTTTGGTAGGTTAAATGTTCACAGAAAGTATCTTCAGCAATGGAGCTCCCCTTTCCAAAATAAAACTGATTTTGTTCTCAAAAGACAACACTCTTCCTAATGTTTAAGTATGTACATTATATAAGTCCTAATGATTCCTAGTAATATCTACTACTGCTTTCCTCCTGGCTCCCCCCACCAGCAATTGGTAACCCAAGACCCTCTCCTGAGCCTCTTCCCCAAACCTCACATTCCACCAAGAACAGGACATTAAAATGTCTAATACCCTTTATGGACCCATAAATGCTCATAAATAATGAGGAATTTATGGTCCAATGATTTTGGTGGGGTTGGATCTCCATTCTAGGTTTAAGAGCAATTTTCCCCCAGACACTTGAGTGTTATCCAAAATCAACATGGACAGTATCCATGACCTGCGATGCTACTTTTCTTTTACAATGCTGTGTCAACTGCTTACTGTATAGGCCTTGATACATGTTTAATTACTGTACTGAGTTAGTTTCCTCAGAACTTGTCACTTTTCACCATTTCCAGTCAGTGGGTCTTAATTTCCCATAAGAAAACCTGCAGCCTGCCACAGAATTCATGATTTTCTGGTGGATTCTCATTAATTAAACATCCTAAGTAGAAAAGGTTTTTTTTGACTACTGACTTTGGAAGACCAGGGGGAAATCAACAAGAATGGAATAAAATCTCCATGTACCCCATTAGGAGTAATTTGGCTGCCTCGTAATCACACTGGAAGCAATTTAAATAATTAATATCATATGCAACACTTTCTGGAGTTTTTAATAAAAAGCCAGGTCATAGATGAGATGGCTTGTTCTTATATCTCAAAGAGATGAGGAACCTCAGCACTTATGCCAAGAGATGGGAAAAAAGTCAAACATAATAATGAATGGCAGGTGACACTCAGCTGGGGGTGGTGGACTATAGGACAGAGGGAGCTCCCTAAGGGAGAAGCCACAGCTCCTCTTCAGTTACTGGTTGGCTCACAGGAATCCAGCATGGCCAGATTTTCTGTGTTCCTCTGTGTAACAGGGTCCCTGACAGGTTTCTGGGTTTTTGTGTACAACAATGAACTGATTGTGGCACGCAATGGTAAGGAGAAAGCAGACAAGTTGAATGACGTTTAGGTGAAGGTACGCTCGGAGTGAGCAGGCTCACACTGGCGGAAAGGAAAACGGCATAAGTGCTCAAGCCTTGAGTTTAAGAATTTTAAAATGTAGCATCAGGTCTAGGGCGCTTCCTATTGGGTCTTCCAAAGCATGATTGACAACGTGACTGACAGCGTGAGTAACAGGATGCTGAGTCAGGCCAGCTGTCTCTATCATGCCTGTCCTTTCCCATAATTCACTCTGTTATAATTGGATGTATGAGATGCAGTCCATACTCATGATCCTGTAATAAGCTCCAACTGAAGAAAGGTTACTATAGGTCATGCCAGAGAATCTGGCACTCATGGGTCTTGGTTTAGGACCTCAGAATTTTCCAGGGGTCTTTATTTTTTTATCTTTGTATCTGGGTTGCAGTCCTTACAACACAGGTTGGGGTTTGGCCCTAGGGCATTGTCCAGGTTCAGGAGAGTGGTCCCATGACTCTAATTAAACTATCTGTAGTCCTCACACTCCTAAGGATGACTTCAGGACACTGCAACACGCTGACACTCTTCTGAAAGGAGGAAACTTCGGCCTGCTATTGAGCAACAGGAGGGTTTCCAGTCCATTTCCAAACAGTCACAGTGATCAACGTCCTTCACTAACCACATGGGACAGCAATGCAGCTTCCTTTTTCCTCTTCATACAAAATTTGCCTGAGGCTGGTTCTCAATTCCTATTTTTTGTTCTAAGGAAGGCTATGGGTCCCTTCTCAGAGAATATTTTTTTCCTTAAATGAATGAAATAAACTATATAGTATTATGAAAGATGCCATGGTAAAACAGGTCTCAAAACTATGGAACAAATGTAGCCAGGTGTGGTGGTGCACACCTGTAATCCCAGCATTGCAGAGGCTGAGGCAGGAGGATACAGCAAGTTTGAGGCCAGCCTGGGCTAGGTAGTGAGTTCAAGGCCAGTCTGAACTATATAGTGAGACCCTGTCTCAAAAAAACAAAAACAAAGCAAAACAAAACAAAATAACCCCCCCCAAAACAACCTCCCCTCAGCAAAACAAAAAAACGTAGAACAAATATGTAATATACACTTCATTATTAAATCATAAAGCAATAAGATCAGGTCTAATAACTTCTATGATTCTAAAGTGGTGTTGAGGATGAATAATGAGGTATTTGCCACAGTTGTAAAGTGAGGGGAACAGATCTGTGATTCTCACAGGTGACAAAACTACAGGTGCTGTTCAAACTAATCTGGGTGGTTACCTACACTCATTATTGAAGGAAATGCTGAGGTCAGAGGTTAGAGGCAGGTGACATAAAATGCAGCTATTTTCCCATCTAAATATACAGTTGCCCTGAATTCTATCTGGGCCTAAATTAAGAATTCCTATAGTGCAGTACAGCATATAGTAGAGACTTAATAAATTCCAACTGCCCAAACTGAACTTTATATTTGACATGGGGTGGGTGCTGGGTGTGGTTCTAAGAGATAAGGAGAAAGAAAAAACACTGTTCAAAACCTAAATGGGATACCCAGACATCTTCCTTATTATACTGCCTGGCAGCCCAGTGTCTTCAAAATAATAGCCTGCAAAAAATATTCATCATCTGGGCCGGTGAGATGGCTCAGCGGTGTAAGCGCCTGCCTGGCAAGTGCGAGGGCCCAAGTTTGACTCCTGGAACCCACACACAAAGAAAGGGCCGGTGATAGCGCTCAGCGGCACAGGCGCCTGCTGGCACGCGAGGTCCTGAGGTTGACCCCCAGTACCCACAAAAAAAAAAAAAAAAAAAAAAAATCATCAGTATCTTAGTTACTTCATCACTGCTGGTACAAAATACTTGACACCTACAAGTTAAAGGAGGAAAGGTTTATCTTAACTCAGTTTGTAGAGGTTTTAGTCCATAATCGGCTGGCTCCAAAGCAGGGTGGCATGGCAGAGGAGAAACAGTCCATGGCAGGGCAAGCAGAAAGCAGCAAATATGGAGCCTCTCTTTCCCTTTTATTCTGTTCAGGCTACAAGCCTATTGGTTGGTGCCACCCCTACCCAGGGGGGGCCTTCCCATTATTTACACCCAGAACTATGGTAAAACCATCAGTAGACTAGTTATCACATACCCTTAATCCATATTTACACTCCCTAGATCAGTGATGGCGACCCTTTTAGAGACGAGTGTCCAAACTGCAAACCAAATGCCACTTATTTATCACAAAGTACCAACACTGCAATTAAACCTGAATACTGAGGTTGTAACTTAGAAAAAACAACTCACACATCAACATCTTTTGTTTTAAAACAAAAACACAATAACACGCATGCCATAGGTTCACTCCATTGCCCTAGATCCTGCCACCTCTGAAAAGCCCCACCTATGAGTGCATGAGACTTTGGGGGCCATCTAGATATAAGCCATAACAATCAGTAATATCATATACAAATACACTGATGGCAAAAATATACACAAAACTAGAGCCATGGGCTTTATTTCCATTTTGACTAGAATTCTGACAATCTCAGGGGCTGGACACCCCTCCCCCCCATTTAAATCATGGTTGAACAAAAATTTAAGAGAAAGTTCCACTACTTATGAGTTGTTTAACTTCTGGTAAATTAACCACTGTGCTTCGATTTTCTCACTTGCAGAATGGGAAAATACTAGTCCTGAGTCACAGAATGAAAGATGATGTAGGTACAATACTAAATATAGGACCAAGGAAGAGGAAGAATAGAACATGGGTCAGCTGTGAGAATAAGATTGTTGCAAATTGGATAGGAGAACATATAAATATAAAAATTTCCAGTACCTAAACATATTTACAGTTTAAAAATTAAAATTCAAAATTTGCTTTACAGAGCTGTTGTTTTAGCAGATAATTAAAAACAATCTCCATTTCCTACAATAGGAGGAAGAGTTAAATTAATGAATATCTGTATTGTGGCTGTGTACCTTGGTCAACCTCAGAAAGAAGTAAGAACTATAGATAAGCTCCTCTCAATTTATGAGTTTATAGTATTATTCTGATACCAAAACAAGACAAAAACATAAGAAAAAAGATGAATATTTTTTGTTTGCAAGAATCCTCTATAAATTATTAATGAGCTGGCTGCAAAATCATTAAAAAAGGGTTATATACGATGAAGTTGCATTTATTTCAGGAATCTAAGACTGATTCAATATCTAAAAACTAATTAATGCAACACACTATAGCAATAACACAAAAGACAAAACCACAATAGAAGCAGGAAAATAATTTGAGAAAACATGAACATCCCTTTGGGATTTAAAACACTCAACAAACTAAAAATAGAAAAGAATTTCCCCAGTCTGAAAAAGGCCATCTACAACATTGACACCAAACTCCATGGTAAAAGACTAAAACTTTCCCTCTAAGATCAGGAATAAGGTAAAGAAACCCATTCTCACAGCTTCAATTTAACATTATACTAACAATTCTAGCCAGACATGAAATAAAAGATATAAATTTTTCAGGCTGGAAATGGAAGATTTAAAATTATCTGTAGGTGCCCAATACCTGTAATCCCAGCACTTGGGAACTGAGGCAGGAGGATGGGGAGCTCCAAGCCAGCTGGACTAGAGCAAGACCCTGTCCCAGAAAGCCAACCAACCAACCAACTAGCCAACCAACCAACCAACTAACTAGTCAACCAACCAACCAGCCACCCAACCAGCCAACCAACTAATCAAAGAAGCAAAGAGCAAAAACTGAAAACCAAGCCAAGCAAAAACAAAACCCCCAAAGCTATATGAACTTGTATAGGAAATCCTAAGGAATCCACTAAAACATGATTAAAACTAACACATGAGTACAGCATGATCACAGGATAAAAGATCCACATACAGAAATCAATTCTGTTTCTATACACTTATATGATAACCCAAAGTAAAATTAAGAAAAATGGGCCAGTGAGATGGCTCAGTGGCTTAAGCGCCTGCCCCGCAAGTGCAAGGGCCCGAGTTCGACTCCCGGAACCCACATACGAAAAAGGGGCCGGTGATATCGCTCAGGGGCACGGGCGCCTGCTGGCGCGCGAGGTCCTGAGGTCGACCCCCCGGTACCCACAAAAAAAAAAAAAGAAAAATTCATTTACAATAGCATTAACATGTTCATAAAAGGGCTGTAATTTGCATTCCCCACTGCTGCACAGCTTGAACCACCAGTGATACATGCGTGACTGTCCCACTGGGTGGCTAAATTTTATTAATTGTATTAGTAAAAAGACTGATAAAAGTGATTAGAACTGTTTGTACCTGATGGGACAGTCACACATGTACCACTGGTGGTTCAAGCTGGTGGGAATGTGTTACAAATAATAAAATAAGAAATTAGCAAAAAAAGTACAAAACAAAACATACTCTGAAACATTATTGAAATAAAACATTATTGCAAAAATTAAAGGATCTAGCTAAATGGAAACATCTCATGTTCATAGATTGGAACACTTAACATTGTTAAGAGGTAATGTTCCCCCCAAATTGAGCTACAGATTTAATGTAAGGCTTCTTTGCAGACACTAACAAGACTAACTTAAGACTCACATGGAGATTTGAAGAACCCAGAATAGCGAAAACAATCTTGAAAAAAACAGAACAACATTGGAAAAGTCATGATTCCTCATTTCAAATTTTACTACAAAGCCACACTAAACAAGCTACTGGTTTTAAGGCAGACACAGATATCAACAGAATTCAGATCTAGAAATCAACCTTCAGATTGATGGTCAACTGATTTTTTTTTTTTTTTTTTTTTTTTTATGTGGGTACTGGGAGTTGAACTCAGGACCTCGTGCTTGCCAGGCAGGCGCTTATGCCGCTGAGCTATATCACCGGCCCATGGTCAACTGGTTTTTGACAAGGCTGTCAAAACAATTCAGTGGGGGAAAGAATAGGCTTTCCACCAAATGGTGCAGAACAACTGCAGAATCACATGAGAAAGAATGAAGTTGGATCCGCATGTCACACCACATACAAAAATTAAGCCAGGTGCAGTAACACACATGTATAATCCAGTTACTTGGGAGACTGAGGCAGGAGGATCAGTTTTGAGGCCATCCAACTCAGTGAGACCCTGTCTCATCAATCAATCAGGCAAACAAGCAAGCAAGAAGCAAGCAACAGGGCTGGGGATGTAGCTCAGTGAGAGAGTACTTGCTTAGTATGCACGAAGCCATAGGTTGATCTCCAAACCTCAAAATAGATCAACGACCTGAATGTAAGAGCAAAACTACAAAATTCTTACAAGAAAACATAGCTACAAATCATGACCTTGGGTTAGGCAATGGTTTCTTAGCTGATACTGAAAGCATAAACAACAGAAGAAAATCTTAAATTGGACTTCAGCAAAACTGAAAACTTTTACGCTTCAAAGGATACCAAGAAATAAGTGAAAAGATAACCCATAGGAGGGGAAGATATTTGCAAATTATATATCTGATAGGGGACTAGAATCTAGAATTTATAAAGCACTTTTACAATTTAATAATAAAAGGACAAACAATTTATAAATAGGCAAATTATCAGAATAGAAATTTCTTTTAAGAAGGTGTGTAATAGCCATTAAACGCATGACAGATGCTCAAAATCATTTATCATTATAGAATGCAAATCAAAACCACAACAAGATACCATGTTAGGGCCGGTGAGATGGCTCAGTGGCGTAAGCGCCTGCCTTGCAAGCGCGAGGGCCCGAGTTCGACTCCTGGATCCCACATACAAAAAAGGGGCCGGTGATATCGCTCAGCGGCACGGGTGCCTGTTGGTGCGCGAGGTCCTGAGGTCGACCCCCCGGTGCCCACAAAAAAAAAAAAAGAAATAAAGAGGTAAATGTTTAAAAAAAAAAAAAAAAAAAAAAAGATACCATGTTAATCTACTAGGATGGTTATAATAAAAAAGACAATGAAAATATTGCCATGTTGAGAAATTGGAACTCCTGCGTGCTGTGGTGGGAATGTACAATGGTACAGGCACTTTGGAAAACAATCTGGCATTTTTTGGAAAAGTAAAGAATAGTGTTACAATATGATACAGCAATTCAAAACCCAGGTTTATACACAAGAGAAAGGAAAACATATTCCTGCAAAAAACTTGGAGACTCATTCAATACTGCATTGTGCAGCATTATACATAACAGCTAGAAAGTGGAAACAACCCAAATGCTCATCAACTCATTAACTGATAAAATGTGTTATATGTCATGGCAAGAAAAATGAATAAACAGGCATATTACAACATGGATGACTTAGAAACTTTATATTGTATGATTCCATTTATATTGAAATGTCTAGAACTGGCAAATCTATAGAAACAGAAAGTAGATTAGGGGTTGTCTAAGGCTCGAGGTGTCGGAGGTAATTGCTAAAGTGTTTGCAGTTACTCTGGGGGATAATAAAGTATCCTCAAATTGGTGGTTGATAAAGTCTGTGAATCTACTAAAATTCATCTACTTACACACTTTAAAACAGATGTATCTTATGGTATATGAATTATATCTCAACAAGGCTGTTAAAAAAGGAACAGTAATTGGTATAGAAAAGCAATTTGTAAAAAAAAAAGGGGGGCATTAATAATTTTACATAAAGAACTATATATGTGTTTGAAGGAATACATGCACTGGGCATGGTGGTGCATGTCTATAATCCCAGCACTCAGGAGGCTGAGGTAGGAGGATTGCCACAAGTTCAAGGCCAGCCTGGACTACATAGCAAGATTCTGTCTCCAACAAACCCCCCACCAAGAAAAAAAAAAAGAAGAAATGAAGGAATACATGCATATGTGTGTAAACTGACATGCTTGTGTATGAAGAGAAACATTCTGGAAGGCCACACATGTGGCTCTTACTAGTGGTTACTTCTGGAGGGTATACTGTGACTTGGAGCTGAGATGAGCTGAATGTGCTGCTGAGAGTGGGCCTGGTGAAGAGGTGGGCCCCTGGGGGTGTGACCTGGAAGGGTGTGTTTCCCTCCTGACTCCTCCCTTCTCTATCTGCTTCCTGGCTACCATAGGTGAGCGGCTCTGTCAAACCCTTCCCCTGTGCTGGTTCTGCCTTAGAGCCAGTCAACTGAAACTTCTAAAAAATGTGAGCTAAAATAAATCTCTTTTTTTTTTGTGGGTACTGGGGGTCGACCTCAGGACCCCATGCGCCAGCAGGTGCCTGTGCCGCTGAGCGCTATCACCGGCCCTTTTTTCTTATGTTGGTTCTGGGAGTCGAACTCAGGACCTCGCGCTTGCCAGGCAGGTGCTTACGCTGCTGAGCCATCTCACCAGCCCCAATCTCTCTTCTTTTAAGATGTGGGTGTCAGGTATTGTGTCTCAGCAATGAGCAAGAGACTAAGACAGGGTAGGATAGGGGAGAAAAGGGACAAAAATTTTTTTTTAACGTTAAAACTTTGAGGTCACTTGAAAACGTATTCAAATGCATGTGCATTACTTTAGGATATGTTAAAAATGGGGGGAAGAGAAAAGCCAGATGTGGTGATGGATGCCTGTAATCCTGGCACTATGGGAGGCTGAGGCAGATCACAAGTTCAAGTCCCACTTGGGCAACTTTGCAAGATCCTGTCTCAAAAAATTTTTTTAAAAATTTGTAAAGGGCTAGGGCTGTAGCTCAGTGCAAAGGTCCTAGGTCCTTAGTTCAATCCTCGGTACTTAAAAAAAGTATTTTTAAAAAGAAAAATCCACTTTGCATTTAATAATTCAAGATTGAGGGGCCGGTGAGATGGCTCAGTGGCGTAAGCGCCTGCCTGGCAAGTGCGAGGGCCAGAGTTCGACTCCCAGGACCCACATATGAAAAAAGGGCCGGTGATATCACTCAGCGGCACTGGCACCTACTGGTGCATGAGGTCCTGAGGTCGACCCCTGGTACCCACAAAAAAAAAAAAAAAAAAGATTGAGTTGGGTGGAGATTTGAGAGAGGCAAACACACAAAATTGTTTCTAAATTTTATCTTTGGTCGGCAACTTCTCAATTAATAGAAATCACCATGCATTTTCCCCTTCTAGAACTTGAATGTGACTTTTTCTGCAGTGCCAGCATCCAGCACAGTGCCTTTCACAGTGCCTTGAAGGCTGTAAGCAGAAAAATACTGAAGAGGCTCAACATCCTGGCAATGTCTGGACACAGTTTGGGGTATCACAATGAGGCATGAGATTAGGGCATGACCAGCTGGCTGGAGAAGTGGGTGTGACCTGTCAATCAGAAATCCAGGACACATATGCAGAAAAACACTTCCAACCCTACACATGTAATCAATCAGAAAATGCTATCTTCAATTCTTCTGGCATAAAATCAAGCAGATTTTTGATAGGACAGCCTAGATCTGATGTCAGCCTAAGGAGTGGGGAATACGAAAGATGGCGGTTTTAACCCTGTGGCCACTGTCCTCTCTCTTCGGTGACTGTCAGCCTGCAGAGTGTACTTGTTTTCCTACTTTAATTGGCCCACACTCACTGCAGTGTACATTTCTTTTCCTACTTTTAGTAAGTGTTAAACCTCACTACCTTTTGCACATGTCTTGACCAATTCTTTGTTCAGGACAAGAACCTGGCTCTAGAAGGACCCCCCACAAGACCCCAGAACCCTGGTAACAACTGGGGGCACCACTGGCAGGAGTCAAGGGATGCTGCTAAACATCCTATAGCGCAGAGGCAGTCTGACAACAAATGATTATCTGGCCCCAAACCTCAGTGGTGCAAAGTAAAGAGACCCTGCCCCAAAGCCTCAGAACCTTTAAGGAACTGGCTGTGGGCAGATGAGGTTTTCAGGACAGGGCAGAAAGGATTAGAGTTTTCTTGAGGCATTAGGGAATCCAAAGGAAAATCCTATGCATTCAAGAAGGGCAGCTGGGGTGTCCTAGAGGAAGAGATGCCCTGTGGCTGGGGACACAAAGGAGGAGAAGAGACAAGAAGAGGTTTTATTGCTGTCACCATGAAAAGGATGATGATGATGACTGTAGGCAGCAAAGATGAGGCTGATCCTGTCCTCCCACCACAACTCATTTTATCTGAGACATCTCCATGTCTCTGAACCTCGCCCCTGAGCTCCAGATTTATTTTCCAAATGTTTATCCAGCACTTCCATCCAGGGTCCCAAAGGTTTCCTAAACTCAGCACTTCTGAAACTTGACTCAGGGTCCATCTAACCGTCCCCACTTTGGTATTCTGTTTCTGATGACAACAGCATTGTCCCCCAACTGACCCACACTAGCCTGTGCCTGGGTTCTACCCTTCCCCCTTCCCTTCCTCCCATCTGCCAAGAATCTTTTGCCTCTAGAAACCACTCCCTTCTTCACTGTCGAATGCATCCTCCCTTCTCTGCCCACACAGGGTGGGGAGGTGACCCAGGCCTCACTCTGGATGCAAACATGACCGCAGGGCCTGCAGAGCTCTTTTCAAGGATGCTGGGGAGACAGTCTTTTTCTTTCTGAGTTCTGGGTATTGTTCCTTGACACAGTACTACCCAGAATAAGGCCGCCCTTTCCCAGCTGCTCTTGTAGCTGGCTATGACCCTGTGACAAAGTTCTGGTGAATGAAGAGTAAGGGGAAGTACCTGGAATTCTGGGAAGTGCCCTGGAGTGGACACAGTGTGTGCTCCACCCAGATCTCGCTCAACCCCTGGAGCAGCTGCGTGTGAATCCCTCTCCCACCTCTGCAGGCTTTGCTGCTAATGGCTCACATCTGGAGACACCTAGTGCCTGGGTGTTTCAGGCCCCTCCACCCCTAGCCACAGGTAATAACTCACTGGTGTGGGAGTGTAAAAGCCCAGTTGCTTCGCCTCGAGGTAGGACAAATTCTAAAGTGTCATTTATGTTCCAGAGTTCCAAAAAATAACCTCTTGTTTGACTTTTTCCCTTTTCCCTTGTTCTCTTGCTCTTCCTTAATAAATCAGTTGACCCCAAGTCCTTGGTCCAGTGTCTGCTTTTTAGAGAAACTGACCTGAGGAAGGGGAGGGAAAGGGGGGGAGGGGAAGGAAGGGGAGGGGAGGGGAGGGAAAGGGAGGGAAGGGAAGGAAAGGGCTCTGCTTCTCCCTTTCCTCCATCCTACTACCTGAAGTGTGGATGCGATGGCCAGGGCTCTAGCAGCCATAGTGAACCCTGAGGACTAGGGCAGCACCACAGAGCAGAAGAGACCAGACTCCTGGTTGACCTGTTTTTAGGCGGTACACACCTCTTTCATGACTTAGAGTAAAACCTCATGTGCTTTCGCCACCACTTTTCAGATGTGAACTTGAAGTAGGATATTAGAAAGGAAGATATTTCAAGACAGAAATAAAGATACTGTAGAAAGGAGACAAAGAAAATTACAATTTTAAAACCGTACTTTTAAAAACTGCAGCTTCAGGACAAAGATGCCCAAGGTTACAATTATTTTTTCCCTACCTTCTACAGCAGGCAGGAAGCAGACAATCATCGAGGGAAGAGGAGGGATACACAAGCCATAAACTGTTTTTGCCCTGCCTTGGAACCAGTCAACTATGGACTGAAACCTCTACAAACTGTGAGCCAAAATAAACCTGTCCTCCTTTAAATTGTGGGTGTCGGGTATCAGACACCTGGTGATGGAAAGTAACTAGGACACCCAATAGCTTTTTCCAAAAAGCCCTTGGACCCCACATCCTCCAGGAACATTTTCCTTATTAATGGAAGAACTGAGAATTCAGGCTGCATCCATCATCCCATGAATGCTCTCCACATTTCCTGAGTACTTGATTGGAACTCACCCCTTTCCACTTTCATGCATTTCTTTCTCCTTCTCTTTCCCTTCCTCCTTCTCTCTCTCTCCTTGCTCTCCTTCCTTCCTTCCTTTTTTTGGTCCTGGGTAACTAACCTCAGGGCACTCTTTATTTGAGCTACATCCTCAGCCTTTTTATAAATTTTTTATTTTGAGACAAGGTCTTGCTAAATTGCCCAGGTAGGACTTGAATGTGTGATCTTCCTGCCTTAGCTTCCTGAATAGCTGGGATTACAGGTACGTCCACTGTTCCTGGCCACATGTTTCTTTACGTATCTGCTTTAGGGCCACAGGCTCTAAAGCAAACAAAACAAAACATACCCAAAATGTCTCCCAGTACAGTAGCTTGAGAAATAGTAGAGCACGCCTGTTTCACATGTCAAAATAGAACATCTGGGGCAGAAAGTATCAACAGCCAGGATTAGGGACGCAGGCCCTCCTGAGGAAAATGCCAAAGGCAGAATATGTTTAAATTTTGAGCCCTCCAAATAAAGGTTTCAAGCTTCTGTTGGAAATGGTGGTGGCTTATAGAAAACAGAAACTTATAGCCCAGAAACTGAAAAGGGAAATGAGGTGGCCCCTCTAATGAGCAAGATTGAATGAAGAAAATCTTCTAGGAGAAAAGAGAGGTAAGAACCATCAAGAACTGTCACATCTGTTACATGATAGGAAAGAACGGCAGCAAAAGAGGAGCAAACAGGAACTCTTGCTATTTAGACAGAGGTCGTTAAAAGCTATCTGCTAAAAGACTGCTAAAGTCTGCAGACGGCACTCAGACTATATACATACATGAAATACACATAGATGAGCCCAGGGCCTCTGCACCTCCAGCCCTTTTTACTTTTTATTTTGAGACAGCATTTTGCTAAGTGGCTAGATTTTCCAGGCTGGGCTGGAACTTGTGATCCTCCTGTCTTGCCTTCCAGAGTGCTGGGATTACAGGTGTGTGCCACCACGCCCAGCACTACACAATGCTGCCCTTACCTTTTGTCTTGATAACATCACCTTTATAGTGTTCATGATGGCACTGAGCTCCCACACAGACAGAGGGTCGGAGGGACAATATGACACAGTTCTGGCCAAGGAGCTATAAGTGGAAGTCGGGGCTCAGAGAAAGTTATTTTCAAGGGAGCAGTTCAGCTGACGCATCCCTTTGCCCCTTTCTCTGTCTTTCCATCTTGGTGGTCACAATTCCTGAAGCTCCAGGGGCTGAGGGCAAGCTGCTGTGTAAGCCTGCCACAGCACAGGGACAGAAGGGCTGGGACACTGGTGGCCTCATGGGACTCATGTGGACCTCTGCACTTGTGATGTGAGAAGATCATTTCCATGAGCCTAAGTCATTGTTCCTGGGGTTTTCTGATACAAGCAGCACAGTGCAACCCACGCCTGACATATTTGTCATTTCTTTTGTAACTACTGAGACAAAGAAACAGGACTGCCGGCAACAAACAGAAGCAATACTCCCGGAGGCTGTGGATGTGGGCATAGGGGCAAGAGAACACCAGGCACACAGCACTGAAGAAGCAGATAACAAATGGACAGTTGCTTCTGCTTTTCTCCCTATACCCGGTGCTAAGTGGGGCATTATTTTCAGACCCACATAGGAAAAGCAACTTTCCTGAAGCTTAGTTTTCTTGACTTTACTTTCTCTTTGAAAGCAGAAACAAAGCTTCAAAAATATCCTATGGTGTTACGTAAAAGATCAACCAAAGCCCAAAGGTCCAGATGTATAAGAAGAAAGGAAGTGGAAGTGTATATGGAGAGATAAAAAAGATAAGTCCTCAAGACCAGTAAGGAGAAAAGATTAGGGAGGGAATGGGCTCTTGGCTATTAGATGGGATGATGTAAGGTAGATTCCAAGGACGTAAATACGTCATTTCCAGGGAGTAAGATACAGGGAGGATCTGGGAGGCAGGAGGTTGGAGGGAATGAGTTGGGCCCAAAGATGAAAGATTCCATACCATCCAGAAAGGGCATCTCAATTTCATTTATAACATGAAAATACCTGGTTTCTGTCCTCAGGTAACTTAGATAAGATTTTCTTCTTGATCACATTTATGATAAAAAGAATACTTAACCCAACATAACAGAAATACGGTATTGAAAAGTAAAATAAGGAACGTAGACAATGAAGGAGAATAATATCAACGAAACCTAATAGTAAATGCACCAAATTTCCCTACACAAAGTCTAAAGCTAGTTAAGGAAACAAAAAGACAAAAATATATTAAGTGGTTATTTAAAACAAAAATACTAAAAACTACAACTAAAGGGATGGTCTAAAAGTCAGCAAATATGTAATACCATGCAGATGTTTAGTAATATCTATGTTTAAAAACAGATGCTAGTGCTGGACACAGAGGTATATATCTGTAATCCTAGCTCCTCAGGAGCCTGAGGCAGGAGGATCACAAGTTCAAGGCCAGCCTGGGCAACTTAGGGAGACACTACCATAAAATAGAAGATAAAAAAAGAGTGTAGCTCAGTGGTTTGGCATTTGCACAGCATACATGAGCTCCCGGGTCCAATCCCCCATACTGGAAAAAGGAAAGATGTTAGCACATAAAGCATGAAGAGTAAACAAAGGCAATACTAGAAAAATAACACAATTTATACAAGTGGCAAAAGCCACAGTACTGAACTTACATTGTCTAAAACACCCAGTAAAATATTATTTTGGCTTTGTTTGCTAGTTTTGGAGGGTGGTTGTGGATATTTCCTCCAGCTACAAAATTCTCTTAACGTTATAGAAAAACCAGCTGAAATACATATATACAGACACCAGAATACAAGGAAATAGTTGAAAAATAGAAAAGGGAATTGTGCAACATGCACATTCTAAATCATTATGTGATAATTTTAGCAATATATCAAAGCTTGATTATATAGTTGACCTTTTAAAAAGCAGTCTTTTTGAGTAACACTTGAGATGAGCTAAAGAGCAAACAGAGAATAGATGAGAATCTTTATCTTAACCATGAAGGGGACCTGCATTTATGAAAAAGTAGGAAAAACCCTGCCAGTCAGAGGAGTGTTTTTATTATACATACACCAAAAAAATTTGAGTCAGTAAGATAGTTGACTATGATACTCATCCTATTATAAAGATTTGAGGGCCGGTGAGATGGCTCAGTGGCTTAAGCGCCTGCCCGGCAAGCGCAAGGGCCCGAGTTCGACTCCCGGAACCCACATACGAAAAAGGGGCCGGTGATATCGCTCAGCGGCACGGGCGCCTGCTGGCGCGCGAGGTCCTGAGGTCGACCCCCCGGTACCCACAAAAAAAAAAAAAAAAAAAGATTTGAGTTATTACCTTTCTTTTGTGTAAGAAATTTTTTGGTTTATGTCTTGTACTCTGAATAACCACTTTGAAGGTAACTATTGTTATTGTTATTATTTGATTATGATATTTTATGGCCAAAATTACATGGTCAAATTAATGCCCCCCCAAAAATATATATATGTAATAAATATTTGTATCTTATTTCCAAATGTATGGAGATAAGAACTTGAAGATTACCCTTAAAATACCACAAAAAAACCATGGGTTCCTTGAAACACAGTATAAAAACCACTGCTCTGGTTGATGAGTAGGCTCAACACCACTGTGATTAGGCATCAGCTGCTGAATACAAGGGAAGACCCAGGACAGATAACCTCAGTGCCAACCTCCCCAGAGCTTACAGGCAAAAGCAGGAAGTGACTTTGGGATCATGTGGGTTTAATTGGAGATGAAGGTCCAGGGCAGGCATCCCTCGTTGTTATGGTGACGGGAAGGATGTTGCAACTTTGAGGGGCCTACGTAACATGACAACGGAAGGTGTGAGTTGCTGTCTACGTGGCCCCCTGGGAGGGAAGTGGAACACTACTCAAGCCTGGTCCTGAGGAGATCACAAATCTCCCCTGGGAGTTTGTTAGCCACACTACTCCTGTCTTCTTATTCGCGCAGGGCACCCAAGGGCTACCACACCTGAAGGAAGAGGTCAGGGTGTCTTTGATTAGTAATTCTTCCCGCAAGTGGCTAAGGAAGAAAAGGCAAGGAGGTAAATTTCCAGTGCCAGCTATGAAGAGATGGAATGCATGGAAGCTCTCGGAGCCTCGGAACCCTGCTTGTGACAGGAGAACGTTAATAACGCCTACCCTATGGAGTTTTTAGAACCATTAAACACAAAGAAGGATCAGTGTTTAAGACTGAGTTTGGCCTGCAGTGAGCATGAAATATGTTTCATAGGTTTTATTACACACAATAGTAAAAAACTCACATATACCCACCAAGTCGAAATATTTGAGGACAAACAATTCTACATTAATATAGACACATGACAGTATTAGAAAATACATAGGAAACAACCTACAAGGAAAGAAAAAACAGAACAGTATGTATTTGGCGATGACTGCACCATGTGTAACCAAGACAACAGGAAGAATTAAGGGACTACAACTATCCCTCTTCAGTTAAGAAATGGGTGGGTGCACAGTGAGCAATGCCACCCTCTACGGTGATCAAGGGTCCCACGCGAAGAGGTACTTGGATGAACTGTGCTGCTGCTGAGCAAGAACAGCCACGGCTTCCCGTCCTTCTCACTCCCCGGGGGAGAAGCCCAGAGCTCACAGACGATCCAAGCTTCCAGCAGGGGACCTGAACTCCTCAGACCCAACTGGTCACCCTAGTGTGGTTTTAAAGTTAGAATGTTACGTCCATGAAGGCGGGCATCACGGTGCATGCCTGCAGTCCCAACCCTCAGGAGGCTGACGCAGAAGGATGGTATGTTTGAGGGCAGCCTGAGCTACACAGGAATCACATCATTAAAATCACATAAATCACAACATAGCATTTTCAAAGTGGACAGTATGAGCTTTTCCACGAAATTTTGCAAGATGGCTCTCAAGAGGGATGGCCCTCTTACTCCACCTTGAGTGAATACAAAACCTCCTTAGCTCTTCTCTCTGTCCTTTCTTTCGCAGGACTCCGTGTTGCTCCTCAGCTAGAATGCTAAAATACAGCTGCCGCTGTTCACATGGAACAGTACATTGAAGTATTTAAAAACTACTGCTCTGAATGGAAATGTAGAGCAGCTGGAAAAATACTGAATAAAACTTGCATTCTGTAGGATCTGGATAGGAAAAGATTTTCTAAACACAAAGATAATGGAAAACATTTTCTAAACACAAAGATAATGGAGGAAAGCACAAGAAAAAGACGGAAAGGTAAAAACAATATAAATGAGAAATATTTCTCTTTTTGAATGATAAATAACAGATATTGAACAAAGGACAAAGGACAAAAAAGCATGATACTAACATTTAGCTTTTGGATGAGGGGCTAAAATCCTTCAAATATAAAGCAAACATATACATTAACACACCATCCCTCTGCTTCCAATAGAAAAATGGGGAAAGAATTAACTAGTTGATTCAGAGAAGATGCACTTTTAAAAAAATAGATATTTAAAGTACCTTTAGTAAATATTTAAAAATTAGTCAACTTTGGTATAAAGAAATTTTAATTATGATTCACTTTTACTTAATTACAACCATATGTTCATCTGTTGATGGTAGTATGGAAAGCAGTAAGATACAAAACATATTGTAATGATCTTCAGGATGCATCTTTTCCCAACATTTTAATATTTCCCAAATTGAGATGCATCTCACACTGCTAGCATGTCAGAATGTAACTGGCAGCTTTTCTTTCCTAATGGCATGATAAAATAGAACTTTAGGTTCAACATACTATGATACACCAGAATGTTAACAGTGATTTTTGTTGGATGGTAGAATTACGGGTGATTTTCTATTTGTTTACACTTGTCCCATCTGCTATGGTTTTGTCTCTTATGAAACTCATGTCGGAGTTTGTGAGGTATGAAGAGGGTGCAAACTTAACCTGAGTATGCTGCTTAGAGGGGCGTTTGGGAGGAGATCAGGATTAGATAAGATCATCAGGGTGGGGCCCTGTGACTGAACCCTGGTGGCTTTGTGAAAGAGACCAGGGGACACAGACACATTTGCTTGTCTCTCACTACATGACACTCTGCACCCAGGAGCATTCTGCCAGCAGGAGGCCATCACCAGATACAGACCTTGACCTTGAACTAGAAATGTGAACCAAAATAAACCCCTTTTCTTTATAATTTATCCAGTCTGTGCTATTGTCATTAGCACTAGAAAAAGTACTAAGACACCAACTAGTCTTCTAAATGAATATCTATTTCTTTTATCATCATACATTAAACAAAGCTGGGTTCTAATTCTGAGTCTGCCACTTTAGAGCTGTTGGTGTTATTCAAGATATTTATGTCCTCTATATCTCAGTTTCTATATTTTAAGAAGAAATTAAGGACTTCCCTGCCTATCTCATAAGGTTTGCACAAATACTTTGCAAAATGTCAAGTGCCATTTGGTGTGTGATTCAAATCTTGACACCTGTGAAACATCCATTAGCACTGATGAGATGTTTTTATTTTTTTCTGAATGGCCATTCATCCTGGCTGTTAGTTTATAACTTGATACGGTACAACAGTGATTTCCAGTTTTTTACTGCATGGGCCTCATATAATTTGATTTCAAATGCTCTTTCCTTAGCCTTGTTTCCACGTGGAGAAAACAGATTCCCCCAAACAATATCCAGTTCAGTGCCACCCAGATGACACAGAACAGGCCACACCACACACCTGTCAGCTCAGTGCTGAACCCCTGAGAACCTCACAGGGCACTGCTACCCAACTGTTGATCGTCAATCACATCCAGGGCCAAAAGGGCACCAGTGGAATTGTTTTTGTTCAGTTAAAGTGAATTAAAAACTCTTGTTGAAAATCTGCTCATATACCTTGAGTGGTAACCGTAAGGCAGGACGGAGCATCGGTGAGTCTGATGCTGTCGGCCCAGTCCCAGCACATCCCCGCATCTGGGTGATACTTCATTAACTTGCCCCTTGGTATACTTGACTTCCATCTGGCAAGGAAGCTAGTGGCTGATGTGCAACCTCATTTCCATACCAGCCTGGGCACTTGTATACGCTGGAAAGCTCAGAGGGGCTTGACCTTGTCAGCAACACCAGCGACACCAAGGCTGAGGAGTTGGAGTCTGGAGGGCTGTTATCTTGTGGTGTCTCCACCTTTCAGCTATTGTGAATGATGCTGCTAAGAACATGGGTGTACAAACGGCTGCTGAAATAACTAATGAAGAACAGTAAGTGCTGTTATAATAGCAAAGAGTGAAACAATTCAAAAGGAAATGTTAAGAATGAGGAAGTAAAAATAAGCCCACACATACAATGCTTTGTTCCTCATTGTCCCTCGAAAGAACCCCAGAAGGAGGGCAGGCTTAAGAGAAGGGGCGGGGGGGGGCAGGACTAGTGATTAACCAACAACTACCATGTGCCAGAGTCCACTCCTGAAGGGAAGGACTCAAAAGGGTTAAGAAACTTGGCCAAGTTACGGAGGTGGGACCCAGTGTTCCAAATCCAGACTCTGTGGCCAGGTCTTGTTCCACTTCACTTGCTACATTATCCTATTTGCAGCTCAAAAGCCTGTGTTCCCACATGACCACCAGCCCATGGCCTTCCCAGTTCCCAGTGCCCCGATGGTCACCAGTCCGTACACAGACCTCCTCCCTCCTACCTCCACATCCACAGAGAGCACCGAAGAGTGGTTTGTGAGGGGGAGGATTCGGTCTCCCCAGTCTTCCATCAAGACTAGTTCAAATATAATTTAGTCGGAAAAAAAAAAAATCCTGTACTTGCTAAACAAAACACAGCAGACTAAGAGTAAGAAACAAAGCAACGCCTCCTAAGCAGTCTGTTCACCCCTAGTAGCCACTCTAGGGCTGTCTGCTGAGACGCGGGAGGTGACACCATCAGGGATTTGTGAGACTCTCAGAGAGTCCAGCAGGGACTGGGCTGGGGGTGGGAACCATGGGGGACGCTCCTCTTTTATTCCCTGCAGGGCCTGGGGTTTCTCATCATCACTGAGACTCCTCAGATTTTCTTGCCAGATACCCAGTTGCTGTGTGGTATCATCATGGCCCACTGCTGGGCATGGACACCAGGTTGGGATGCCGGCCATGAGTGGGGTCATTCAGTACAAAGCACTTCAGATAAAGGCCACCTGTCCCCAGTCACGCCAGTTCTCTCTGCTTCCCCTCCCCCAGCCAGCTGAAGCCCAAGCTTGCTGGGTTAACCTTGGGAGGTCTTCCATGAGGAATCAGGCCTGAGGATGGCCGTTCCTACCTGCTGTGCCCTCCCTGTCAGATCGGCAGACCGTGTACATAACATGGGGATGCATGGGAGCCTCAGTCCCCCTTGTCACCGCCTCACTGCCAAGCCCCTCTCAACAGCGCAGGGCCCCAGCTACGGAGCACCCAGCACACACCCTGTGCTGCTGCCAAGGGGTGAGCGCTTTTGCTGCTGCTCCTGCTCTGGCAACTGCAAGCCACTTCCTTTCTGTATAAACTTCCATCACATCGCCACCAGGACTCCATCCCTTCTTAGTATTTCTGGCACATGTCCCCACCCTCTAACCACTAGATTATGCTTCAAGGGTGGACAGTCTTCAGGGATGTAGTGCAAACACACCTCCCCCATCCTTTCCCTTCTGCAGAACAGAGGCATAACTGAAGGTAACGAGGCTGCATCCTTGCTCGAAATTCTCAGTGGCTGCCACTGCCTCCTGGTAAGCTCTGGTCCCTTAGCTTGGCAGTAAAGGTCCCCCTCACTCCCCTTAGCCAGCAGGGCTTCCTCGCTTTACTTCCTTCCACTGCTCCAAGGAGATCAGCCAGCCCATGGGGACCCACAAGCAATTCTCTCCTAACCCAGAATGCACGTTAGCTTTAGGCCCCAAACCCAAGTCACACTAAACAGGGACTTGTTCAGCCCAAAGGTCGCTGCTTCTTTCCTGGTTCTTCCCAGCAGCAAACATTTTTCCAACCTTCACAGCTTCATTCACACTTTCACCTCCTTACTTTCCATCTGGAATTCTGTCGGGTTTTCTCTGTAAGTATGAAGTCAGGGTGAGAGGTTTCTTAGGTTGGGGTTTTCCCTCTGACCCGTGACCGTCCTTAATAAATGTCCATAGGTTCCTGTTATTGTAAGCTTTCTCCCCAGAGTTCATGAACTCAGCCGCGTGTCCATAACTAGACCGAAAATCTCTAGAGCAGAGCTTCCCCAATTTAAGGATCACGCAAATCCCCTGAGGTAGGGAAAAGGAGCCTCTGACTCAGGCGGTCTGGGGGGGGTTTCCTTACACTGCCTAAGGAGCTCACAGGTGCTGCAGCCCAGGGCCCACAGTTAAGAGCAGCAGGAAGGCACTAACACCTGTTGAGCAGACAGCTCACCAGGCGGGCCGGGCCGTGGGTGAGCAGAAGGCTGAGAGGTTCGCTCCTGCCCAGCCGGGAAAGTGGAGGCCGCCGCTTCACTTACCTATGGTGGACACGACAGTGCCCACGAAGTAGAAGGCGCCGGTGAAGTCCCAGCGCGGACGGACGTTGTCCATGCGGATGCCGGCCCTGGTGGCTTCCTCATAGTGGCGGAGGAAGCCGCGCACCTCCTCGCGGCTCAGGTTGTGGCTGCGGCTGAAGTTGGCCAGGCGCTCCTCCCAGCGCTGCTTGGCCTGGCGCTCATGCGCCAGCTCCAGCGCGGAGAAGACCGCGGCACCGCCCAGGAGGTAGAGCAGGATGAGCGCGGCGAGCAGCAGGAAGCGCGCGTTGTCCTCGTTCAGGTGGCCCGGGGTGCAGCTGCAACCCCGGCCGGCCATGGCCTGGCCCCGGGGCCAGATCCCCACGGGACAGCGGTGGGCGCCGGTGCACTCGCGCCCACGCCCCGGGGAGGGCGCTCAGCCGGCTCCCGGACGCCCCACGGCCGGCTCGCCCATGACCACCGCACGCTCCCGCAGGCCGCGAGGATCCCTGCGCTGCCGCCTCCGCCCCTCTCGCGGCCCCAGCTCCCCACGTCCGCCTAGACTCCTGCTTTCGTATCCGCTTTGTAGCCGCCGCCACCACCAATCCCCCTCCCGCCCTGGAGTTCTCCTTAGCGCTGAAGACTTGAGCGTCCGGGCGCAGAGTCGCTTCTGCTAGGCAAGAGGGTGCGCGAGCCGGGTTTCCACCCTGGCTCAGATTGGGGAGGGGGCGTGGCGCATCTTCTCTGCAAACTCCGGCCGACTTAACTTCCCCGGAAGCGAAGGTCGAGGGGGAGGGGTCCCCAGAAGTCGGCGGGTAAGCGGAGCCCAGTGGCCTCGGTCTCTGACCATCGCTTCTTAAACCGAAATGGCTAGGACGCGGGGTGTCTGCTGGCTACGGAGTTGCCTCCCCAGATGGATCCGCGGTGGTGCGTCCTAGTGGCGGCGTCGCCCCGATCCTCGGGCCTCTCGAGTCACCGCCCGGGCTGCCGGGGCTTAGAAGCAGCAGCGGGTCCGGAGCCCGCGCACCGACCGAGGGACCGCGCAGAGCTGCGTTGCGGGCTCGGGCCTTCTGCCCGGCGCCCACGCTGCGCGGCATCCAGCAGGCAGACCGGCTGGGGAGAGACCAGAAAGGAAGGGTGGAACAGGGGAGCGAAGGAAGTTAGGAGCAGCTCCCCGGGCACCCTCCCTCCTCTTGCCCGGGCCAGCGCGCCCTTGGCCTCAGAGTCCTGCGCGGGAGCGTCCCCTGCCCCCACGGGTCGGCTCTGCTAGCCCAGCTCCAGAGAGCACCCAAGGACAGCGGCCTGGCGGCCGCGACCCCTGAGGACTCCATCGCTTCCACCGAGCTTGGCTGCCTGCGGCTAGTGATTTTGCGCGGCAGGGGCTGCGCACAGACTGCGCCCCCTACCCTGCGCAGACCACCCGCAGTAAGCCCCGGGCGCGTTCCCAGGGACCCACCGTGGGCGCCGGCGCCGACGCCGCGGCTGTGCCCAAGCCTCACCTCGCGGGGAGCACCCGCGTGTGCTCTGGCAGGACCACCGCAGCGCTCCCTCCTCGCGTGGCCCGGCCCGGCCCGGCCCGGCCCTGCCGAGTGGGGCACGGAGTGGAGGTCTGCGCGCTCCGACGCTGCAACAGGTGGAACCGCGCTGCTGCCAGCCGCAGCGACTCCACCCCGCCGCCCGCTTCCCGGGCGCCCGGCCGCCTCCGCCGCCTCCGCCGTTGGTGTCCCCAGCAGACCCCCAGCGCTCGGCAGGCCAACCTCGGGGCAGCGGCGCTCCCACCCGGGTGCGCATATCCCGGGGGTGGGTGCTGAGGAGGCGGGTCGGAAGCTTAGCGGGCCTGCGTGCGCCCCTGCGGCGCCAGGAGAGGGCGCTCTGTCCCCTTCGGACACATCTCGCCCCCACGGTGTATCCAGCAGTGCAGGGCCCCTCCTGATGACCCGCTCCGGGTATGAGAGAAAGGAAAACGGATGCGCAAAAGAATGGATACATGGGCATCTGAGAGCTAAGTGCAATTTCCCGGCATCCAGAGAGAGTGGTCCCAGGAGACCCACCCACCCACGACACTCATCCGGAACAGAGATGGAAGGGTTCGCAGTCCGGCTTAGTAAATCAAGTGATTTTGATGAAGCACAGCTCTGGCGAGTTTTTCATCAAAAGCCCAGATAGTGCAGTAGTCCTCCCCCTCCGGGACTCCCAGACGTCCCTCTTTTACCTAACCTATTGAAGGCGAGCTTTTGGGTAATAGTGAGTATAGGGAAATGTCTATATACCCGAGGGTCAGTACTGCAATTATTTTGTCATATTTTATTATGAAAAATGCAAACATACCAAAAAGTTAGACAAATTGTACAGTGATCCCCACATACCCACCACCTTGATTCTACAGTTAACATCGCACTATTCTGTACTTAATATCTATCTGTCACTTTTTTCATCCATCAAAACATTCGCTTACGATGCATTTCAGCAAGCTGTAGACACCTGTCCGGGCTACTCTAGAGGTTGAGACAGTAGGATCGCACTCCCCCCCCCACGCCCCGCATTGGGGATTGAACCTAAAGGCAGCACACTGAGGTACATCGCCGGCTCTTTGTTATTTTTTTATTTTGAGACAGAATCACACTAAAAGTTAAAATGCCCATGCTGGCTTTGAACTTGCTATCTACTATCCTGCCTCAGCCTCCCAGAGTGCTGGATTTCAAGTGTGTGCCACCCAAACCAGAAGGATTACACGTTTGAAGGCGGCCTGGGCAATTTAGCAAGGCACTGTCTCAAAATAGAATTTTAAAAGGAGATGTAGCTCAGTGGTAGAGTTTTACCAAGCACGTTCAAAGCCCTGGTTCCAACTTGCAATTTAGGGAAAAAAAAAAAGTTGTAGATATTTACACTTTCCCTCTCATCCCCAGGACTTCTAACATTATCTAAAGTTCACTATTTATGGATTTTTTTCTTTTGCAGTAAAATTATTACATTATTCCATACAATGAAATGCACACATTTTAAGTGTATCTACCATTAGATCAGTTCTGATAAATGTGTACATCATGGAAGCCAAACACTAATTTAGCCTATCAACCAAATGTCACAACAGATCAGAATTCCTGCAAGTCCCTTTCCGGTAAATCCCCACCTATATACCCCCAGAGGAAAACACTGTTTTGAGTTTTTCTCTCAAATTTTTTTGCCTCTATAGAACTGTTTTAAGTCTTCAAAATAATGACAGAATCATGAAGTCTTTTGTGTAAAGTATTGTTTTTGAAGTTTATCCACATTATATGTCTTAGTACTTTGCTTTTATTGCTGATTTTTCATTGTTTGGATATACCATAGTTTTATTTACTCTATGGAGAGAAGCTAAGAGTGTTAGAAATTCTGGTCATCATAAAATGGTTGGGCTGGTGAGATGGCTCAGCGGCATAAGCGCCTGCCTGGCAAGCACGAGGTCCTGAGTTTGACTCCTGGAACCCACATATGAAAAAAGGGCCGGTGATATCGCTCATCAGTACGGGCGCCTTCTGGCACACGAGGTCCTGAGTTCGACCCCCGGTACCCACACACACACAAAAATAAATAAATAAATAAATAAAATGGTTAGGAACATTCTTGTACAAGCGTGGATGTGTTTCTTATCTCTTGGTAAATACCTACAAGTGGAATTGCTGGCTCGTAGGATAGGTATGTACTTAGATTTTTAAGAAACTGCCTGACATCTTTTCAGAATATCTGTACTAATCAATAATGTATAATAGTTCCAGATGCTGTGGTCCTCTGTATCAGTCATTTTAATTCTAAATACAGTGTATTCTGGTGGATATATAGCATTATCTCATTGGGGTTTTAATTTGCATTTCCCTGATGTGTTTGTTGGCCATTTGTATATCTTTTTTTTGGTAATATTTCTCTGTTGAAATATTTTACTCATTTAAAAAGCTGGTCTCTGTTGTAACCTGACAAGGCTATTGCCGCCATTTCAAAAACCAAGACCGCCATTTCAAAAGAAAATCGTTAAGTTTCTGTTCTTTGTGGTTAAGTTTCTGTTTCCCCACATCAGGGTAAATTCCTGGAAATCATGTGATTTGGACTGTTGCCCAAGCCCATGCGCGGGCTGCATTCCCGCGCCCGGGCTCCTTTGTTAGCTTTCTTCAAACTGATTGGTTGCCCGTTTGCTGAACTTCCCTGCTCATAGGTTCCCCTAAGTAACCAATGAATGTACTAGATACCCTTTAACTCCCTGCGATTGGCTTCTGTAAACTCTGCTTGCTTATCCCTCATTACCATACCCAACCCTATAAAACTAGCTTCTTGTCTTCGCCCGGGGCTCCTCTCTTTGCTCTGGCATAGAGGATGCCGCTGGGTACCAGCTAAAATAAAGCGCTCTTTTTGGTCTTCCCACTTGTCCCCGTTGATTCATTTCTTGGGTACAACATTTGGGGGCTCGTCCGGGATCCCTTCTTTTTGGCCTCTTTTTCTCCGCGGCATCTCAACGGTAAGTCCCTTTGCATTTTGTCAGTCGGTGCGCACCAGTTGGGGCAACGGGAACACGTTTCCCTGAGCCGGCAGAGTGGGACGCCCTCCGTTTATTTGCCTTAGGAATTCTGGACTTCGGTCATTTGTATTTGAGCCTTTAGGTTTTGTTGACTTCGGTCATTTGTATTTGAGCCTTTAGGTTTTGTTTTCCTAGGGATTTGATTTGATTTGGATTCTAGGTAATTTGGACCGCCGCATATCTCTGTTCCTTGTACTTTCGTTTTGTCTGTGTACTTTTGTTTGTCTGTCATTTTGTGCATTGACCCGTTTTTCCCTCCTCAGCATGGGGCAAGGACCATCCACACCGCCGACCCCCCTCCAATTAATCTTTGACCATTTCTCAGTTTTCAGGGATAGGGCAAAAGGTTACGGAGACCCTGTCTATCCAGGTAAACTCCGGACTTTTTGTGAACTGGAATGGCCCATTCTCTCGAGCGGCGCATGGCCGGCCGAGGGCTCTTTCTCTCTCCCGCTTGCGCAGAGCCTCAGACAGCAGATCTTTGGACCACCAAGCCACCCGGACCAGTACACCTACATCCAGGTGTGGATCGACCTTATCTATGACCCACCCTCTTGGTTAAAAAGATACAAACAAACCTTGAGCCGCCACCCAGTCCGTCCTCTGACTATCGCCGCTCTAAAGGTGACACCCCCTAAACCTGTTCCCGTTTTGGAACCCTCAGCTCCAGAAGAACTCCCTCCCCCTTATCCCTCTGCTCGCCTGGCGATTATAGCCCATCCCCCACCCTCTAACCCACCTCCACCCCCTACTGCCCAAGCGTCTCTCCCCCAACCCTCCACCCCCCCTCCGACTCCAGCTCCCCCCAGCTCCCGACGTACCCGTAGATGTCATTGCTCCTCGTCCCCTGACACCTCCTCCCGAGACTTTGACTCGGCTCCCCTTTACCCCCTCCGTGAAGCCCCTACAGGCCCCGATCAAGTTCCTATGATGGTTTACATTCCTTTCACTACTTCAGACCTATACAACTGGAAACATCAAAACCCGCCGTTCTCTAAGGACCCTCAGGGGCTAATAAGCCTCCTCGAGAGCATAGTCCATACCCATCGTCCCACCTGGGACGATTGCCAGCAGTTGCTCCAGACCCTGTTTACAGCTGAAGAACGAGACCGAATTCGTTCTGCTGCTCGGAAAGCTGTGCTCGGTCGGGATGGCACCCCTACAGATGATCTGGACCGACAAAACCTGGTCTTTCCCCTCTCGCGCCCGGACTGGGACCCAAATTCAGATCGAGGTAAGGAGGCTCTCGAGCGGTATCGCCAGTTGCTTCTGGGAGCCCTTAAGGCCACCGCCCGGAAGCCCACCAACCTATCTAAGGTTTCTGAGGTAAGACAATTGGCAAATGAATCTCCTTCTGTTTATTTAGAAAGATTACGTGAAGCCTACCGCATCTATACACCTATAGATCCGGAGGCACCAGAGAATGCGCGAGCCATAAATATTGCGTTCGTGACCCAGTCGGCCCCAGATATAAAATGAAAATTACAGAAAATCAAGGGTTTTGAGGGAGCTCCCCTTAGTCAATTACTAGAGATAGCTCAAAAAGTGTTTGACCAAAGAGAGACAAAGGAAGATGTAAATGATAAAAAACTGACCAAGATCCTAGAGTGCCTGGCAACTGGGCAAAAACCAGATAGCAAAGGAGAAAAAAAGACTCCTCTGGACAAGGATCAATGTGCTTATTGCAAAGAAAAAGGACACTGGGCCAAAAACTGCTCTAAGTTAAAGGCTAAATTAGAAAGAGATGCAAAGGCTCTCATCAGCCAGCCTTGAGGGGGTCAGGGCTCCAAAGGCCCCCCAGAGCCCAGGCTAACTTTAACAGTAGGGGGCCAACCTGTTGACTTTCTTGTGGATTCAGGAGCCACTTACTTGGTATTGACCAGACCTATTGGGACCCCTACTGGAACAATTTTTAAGGTAAAGGGTGCCACCGGACAGACACAGATGGTAAAACAATATAAAGCAGGTCTCTCTCGCCCCGGACAGCCAACAGTTCAACATACTTTTCTCTGGGCCCCTGACTGTCCAGATCCTCTATTAGGGAGAGATTTGCTCCATAAATTAAAGGTCCAATTGAGCTTTGATACAGAAGAACCTCAAGTGACATTGGGTAATTCCCAAATTAAGATGATGGCCCTATACCCCGAAGGAGAGGGACACCTTTTATTTCCAGAAAAATTGCAATCAGAAGATACAGAGACTAAAAATAAATTATTGAACAAATGGATTCAGCAAATACCCCAAGTCTGGGCAGAGAACAATCCTCCAGGATTAGCACGAAATCAAGTTCCCCTGGTTATAGAACTACTTCCTACTGCTTCTCCCATTCGACTTCGACAGTACTATCTTAATCTAGATGCCAGAAGGGGTATAGCGATACACATCTCCCGGTTCAAAGACCAAGGGATCCTACGCTCCTGTGTCTCCCCATGGAATAATCCTCTGTTACCTGTCCAGAAGCCCGGAACCAAAGACTACCGGCCAGTGCAAGACCTCCACGAGGTAAACAAACGTGGGTTACTTTGCACCCTACTGTGCCTAATCCTTATACTCTCTTAAGCCTCCTGGGACCCTATCGGACTTGGTACACGGTATTAGATCTAAAAGATGCCTTCTTCACCTTGCCAGTCGCTCCGGTAAGCCAACCACTCTTTGCTTTTGAATGGACTGATCCCGATACAGGGATCACTGAACAGTTGACATGGACTCGGTTGCCCCAAGGGTTTAAGAATTCGCCCACCCTGTTTGATGAGGCATTATCCAGAGACCTCCTCCCTTTTCAGGAGGCATATCCTGATGTGACCCTGTTGCAATATGTCGATGACTTACTCTTGGCTTCTGAGACTTTTGAACGTTGCATATGCCACACTCAGGCCTTATTGCAAACTCTCTCTGATTTGGGCTATAGAGTGTCAGCCAAAAAGGCCCAATTGTGTCAAAGACAGGTGACATATTTAGGGTACCAAATTCATGAGGGAAAACGGACTTTATCTCTTTCCAGAGTACAAGCCATTCTGCAAATCCCAACCCCCATTACCAGGAAACAAATAAGAGAGTTCCTGGGGGCAATAGGATATTGCCGGTTGTGGATTATTCACTTCGCAGAGCTGGCACAACCTCTATATGAGGCCCTAAAGGGGCCAACCCAAGGTCCCCTGAATTGGAACGAGCCCCAAGAATCAGCTTTTAAAAGGCTAAAAGAGGCTTTAACGGAGGCACCAGCCCTGGCTTTGCCTAATCTCCAAAAACCTTTCCTCTTGTTTGTTGATGAAAAGCGGGGAATAGCCAAGGGAGTGCTCACTCAAGATTTAGGCCCTTGGCATCGCCCCGTGGCCTACTTGTCCAAAAGGTTGGATAATGTGGCCACGGGATGGCCTACATGTCGCTGCATGCTTGCTGCAGCTGCCCTCTTGGCTCAAGAATCCAGAAAATTGACTTTTGGACAACTAATAAAAATAGTGACCCCCCATAGCTTAGAGGCTCTTATACGGGCCCCTCCCACCAAATGGATGTCGGACACCCGTATTCTACACTACCAGATCTTGCTTCTAGACCCAACATCAATTCAATTCAAAGAGGCTTCTAGTCTAAATCCCGCTACCCTACTCCCTGATGATGACCCCTCACTGCCCCTTCATGATTGTGTGGCCACCACCGAGGTCATCTCCGGCTTACGAGAAGACCTAACTGACATTCCGCTGGACGACGCTGAGCTGACACTGTTCACTGACGGTAGTAGCTACATCCATGAAGGTAAGAGGGTTGCGGGGGCAGCAGTGGTCACCATAGCCAATGAATTGTGGTCTCAAGGACTTGACTCCGGAACTTCAGCCCAGAGAGCAGAGCTCATAGCTTTGACTCAAGCCCTGAGATTAAGCAAAGGAAAAAAGGTTAATATCTACACCGACAGTCGTTATGCCTTTGCCACAGTACATGTGCATGGGTCCATTTATCAGGAGCGAGGACTCTTAACTTCAGGGGGACAAAGGATTAAAAATGCTCCCCAAATATTAGACCTTTTGGCAGCCATCTGGTTACCTCTCAAAGTGTCGATTATGCATTGTAAGGCGCATACAAATAGAGTTGACCCCATTTCTAAGGGGAATAACTTCGCAGATCAGGTCGCTCGATCAGCCGCTCTAAAATCAGTGGGGCCCCCTGAAACAAAAGCTCTATTACTTCTGCCACCAACCATCTCAGATCCAATATACTCTGCCGGAGACCAACACTTGGCAGCCCAACTAAATGCAAAACTCAGAGACTCAGACAAATGGCTTCAGCTCCCAGATAAAAGAATATTAATCCCTGAGGCTCTAGGACAAGAATTAATTCGGCAAGCCCATAAAGCCACTCACTTGGGAGGAACCAAATTGGCTAATTTATTTAGAGATAGGTTCTTCATCCCTAAGCTTACTAAGCTGACCCACTCCTCGAGCCTACGTTGTGAACAATGTCAATTAGTAAACCCCAAACATAACAAGCCTCCTGAGATGACCAGGTATCGAGGCACCTCACCTGGAGAACATTGGGAAATAGACTTCACGGAATTAAAAAAACCAGGCCAAGGAGGACACAAATATTTACTGGTAATGGTTGATACCTTCACCGGATGGGTAGAAGCCTACCCTACTCGTTCTGAGTCGGCTCTCATAGTGGTCAAAAAGCTACTCTATGAAATAATACCCCGATTTGGCCTGCCCCTATCTTTGGGGTCTAACAATGGCCCAGCTTTCATAGCTCAAATCACACAAAAATTAACGCAGGCACTTCAGATTGATTGGAAACTACACTGTGCCTATAGACCCCAGAGTTCAGGGCAAGTAGAAAGAATGAATCAAACTTTAAAGTCTACCCTGACTAAACTGTCATTAGAAACTGGTGAAAACTGGGTGAGCCTTCGCCCCTTCACTCTCCTCCGGGCAAGATGTACTCCTTATATATCAGGAATTTCCCCTTTTGAGGCCATGTTTGGCCAGCCCCCTCCTCTGCTACCTAGACTGGCAGAGGAAAAGCTTGCAGAACTTACTAACCAGGACCTTATTAAGTCCCTCCAGGCACTACAACCTGTGCTCTCCTCCATCCATTGGGTATTCCGTCAAAAACACCCACCACTTGACCCGTCAACCACAGAACCCACTCAAGTGGTGGAACCAGGTACTCAGGTACTCCTCAGATGATTTCACCAAGCCGGACTCGAACCCAGATGGGAAGGACCCTACACTGTGGTTCTCAGCACCCCAACTGCTATCAAAGTTGCTGGAAAGACTGCTTGGATTCACCACAGCCATTTCAAGGTGCTGCCAACCTCGGACTCTCTACCTGCAGAACCAGATAAGTGGACAATAGAAAAAGGAACTGACCCTCTAAAGGTTAAGCTAAAAAAATGTTCTGCTTGACTGTATACACTCCAATGATACTGATATTATTGATACGGTTGCCCCTACCTGTAATGAGTGGCCTAGGGACCCCAATGAATAGACAGCAACTTCTTAGAGCTGTATATGGTAATCCTTGTGATTGTGGAGGAGGCAATTTTAAGGGGAAAAATCATCTTGTCTATAGCACTGTTGATTGTGGGGACAAATTGGCAAAATTAGTCCAAAATAACCTACATACAGGACAGCCAGCCTACTGGGAGTGCCTAAAAAAGCCCACACTTAGGCTCGATACAGGCTCAATCCCATCCTGCCCCTCTGAGTGCACCACCTATTATTCCTCTATGCGTTCCTCATGTTATTCCCAGGTACATGAATGCAAAGGGGTAAACAACCGCACCTATTTTACCGCCGTTCTACTGCGAACACAGAACGCCTATGACACTGGGGACTGGGGTCTCATTCCCCAAGTAATAGGATCTTCTAAATACCTCCAAGCTCCTTGCTATGGAGGCATTGGAAAATCAGTTTGTTGGACAAAGACTGCTCCTATTCATGTATCAGATGGAGGAGGTCCCCAAGACCAAATTAGACAAAAATATGTACAAGAGACAATACAAAAACTTTGGGAACGAATGGTCCCCAAGATAAATTACCACCCATTAGTACTTCCTAAAACACGAGGGGCTAATTTGGACGCTCAAACCTTAGACATACTAAAGGCTACCCATCTAACTCTCAATGTAACAAATCCAGACCTGGCTGGAGATTGCTGGTTGTGCTTGACCCTTGGCACCCCCATACCCCTGGCGGTGCCCTCTGATGTAACCCCAATTGCTTTTAATCTCCATAACCCAAGCTGCTTTCATACCCCCTCCTTTAGAGTACAACCCGTAACTTTTAACAATGTCTCTTGTGTGCAAGGCCTACTTCAAAACAATAGCTACGATATTGATGTTGGTTTCGCTGCCTTTGCTTCATGTAGCCGTATACAGAATTATTCTAACCCTCTTTGCCCCCCCAGAGGTCATATATTCATTTGCGGGGAAAATATGGCTTTCACTTTTCTCCCTATGAACTGGACTGGATTATGTGTTTCAGCTTCCCTCCTACCTGACTTGGACATTATACCAGGAGATGAACCTGTACCTATTCCTAGCTTTGATTACATAGCTGGACGACCTAAGAGAGCAATTCATTTCATTCCTCTATTGGTAGGACTAGGCGTCACAGGAGCCATGGTCACCGGCTCCACAGGCCTAGGAGTTGCCATAAATTCTTATACCAAGCTCTCCAATCAGTTGCTTGAAGATGTTCAGTCCTTATCTAAATCCTTGCAAGACATCCAGGATCAAATAGACTCCCTAGCAGAGGTAGTCCTCCAAAATAGAAGAGGATTAGACTTATTGACAGCCGAACAAGGAGGAATCTGTGTAGCTCTACAAGAACGCTGTTGTTTTTATGCCAATAAGTCAGTAATTGTAAGAGATAGAATCAAAAACCTACAAGAAAGTCTAGCAAAAAGACAAAAAGAGCTTAGCAGTAACCCTTTTTGGGGAGCATGGGATGGGATACTCCCCTACCTGTTACCCTTGGCTGGGCCTCTGATAATGTTACTAATCCTCCTTACCATAGGGCCCTGTATAATCAACTGTCTAATTAGATATGTTAATTCCAGAGTACAGTCATAAAACTCATGGTACTCAGATCCCAAGGATGGGAACAACTCCCCACATCAGATCGACAGTATGAGTCAAGGATTTGACTCATGCGCCTAAAATCAGTGGGGAATGTTGTAACCTGCCAAGGCTATTGCCGCCATTTCAAAAACCAAGACCGCCATTTCAAAAGAAAATCATTAAGTTTCTGTTCTTTGTGGTTAAGTTTCTGTTTCCCCACATCAGGGTAAATTCCTGGAAATCATGTGATTTGGACTGTTGCCCAAGCCCGCGCGCGGGCTGCATTCCTGCGCCCGGGCTCCTTTGTTAGCTTTCTTCAAACTGATTGGTTGCCCGTTTGCTGAACTTCCCTGCTCATAGGTTCCCCTAAGTAACCAATGAATGTACTAGATACCCTTTAACTCCCTGCGATTGGCTTCTGTAAACTCTGCTTGCTTATCCCTCATTACCATACCCAACCCTATAAAACTAGCTTCTTGTCTTCGCCCGGGGCTCCTCTCTTTGCTCTGGCATAGAGGATGCCGCTGGGTACCAGCTAAAATAAAGCGCTCTTTTTGGTCTTCCCAGTTGTCCCCGTTGATTCATTTCTTGGGTACAACAGTCTCTATCATTGAGTCTTAGGGATTCTTTATGTATCTAGGGTACTCTTCCTCAGATATATGTCTTACAACTATTTTCTACCTCTGGCTTGACTGTTTTCTTAAATCTATTTCTTGACTGAAGTTTTTAATTTTGATGAAGCCCAATATTAATCTATGTTCGGTGGCCTTTGTATACTAAGAAATCATTACCTCCCTCAAGGTTGCATAGGTTTTCTGTCCTCTTCCTCCCAGGTTTCATATTTGGGTCTTTGGTCCATTTTAAAGTTTGTTTCTGTATGGTGTGAGATTAGAGTTGAGGTTCATTTTATCCATGTGGATATCCAGTTATTTGAGTGCTATTTGTTGCAAAGGTAAATAGGAATGGATTTATTTCAGGAATCTGTATTTTGTTCATTATTTCTCCACTCTTATGCTAATACCACAGTATTTAATTTCTTGTAGTTTCATAGTAGGTCTTGAAGTCAGGAGTGCAGTCCTACTTTGCTCTTCTTTTTCAAGATTTTTTTTGTATATAAAATCTTTGTTTTCATAAAAACTATAGAATTGGCTTGTTAATTTCATCAGAAGGCTTGTGTGATCTTGATTAGGACTGTGTTACATCTGTTTTGGGGACTACTGACATCTTGACAATTTACGAGTAAGATTTCTCTCTGTATATTTAAGTCTCACAAGCAACTTTTTTATACAAAGAGCTTGCGTATCTTTTGTAAATCCATTCTAAAGCATTGTGTTACTTTGATCTTATTGTAAATGGAAATTCAGAATTTTGTTTGCTGTAGTGTATAAAAATATGAGTTTTGCAAATTAACTTGAATCCTGAAACCTTGGTAAATTTACTCAGTTGTAGTTGTTTTGTTGTCATTTAAGTTTCTGTGTAAATAATCATGGCATGGGAAACAGTTTTTGCTTCTTCTCAATCTCTTTTTTTCTTGTCTTATTGCAGTGTCCAAGGACTTGAGTACATTGTTAAATAAAAACATAGAAGCAGATATCCTTGTTTTAAGAAAGTGTGTGTGTGGGGGTGGTGACTTCAGTTTATCATCATTACATATGCTGCTAGCTGTGGGTTTTTCACAGAAACTCTTTATCAGGTTGTCCTTTATTTTTATTTTTAGTTTTCTGAGGTTTTTTTTCTTTAAATAAAGTGTGAATGTCTGGGCATCGTAGCACACACCAATACCTGAGATTATAGGCATGTGCCAGGGTGGCTTCCAGAGCATTCTTTTTCTTGACATTTGCATATCTTGTCCAATTCATTTAACATATCTTTTTGTATTTAAGGTGGAGTTTTTGTATATGTGTGTGGGTGTATGAGCAGGTACAGTTGGGTCCTTTTGGGGGGAGGGTAAGTCACTTCTGACAATCTCCACATTTTCACGGGATGACTAAACCAAATTCATTCAATGGAACTATTTTATATCTGTACTATTCAGTAGAATACTGTGTAATATGGTAGCAACATCTGAGCACTTTAAATGTGCTAGTATAACTAAGGGACTGAACTTTTAGTTTTATTTAATGTTTAGTTCAGTTTTTAGCCTTACCTGTGAAGACATAGCTCAATGGTCAGCTAAAAATCTGAGTGGAGTTTCAATACAGAACTTGGGAATCTTCTCTCTGGCTCTCTCTTTTCTGTCATTTCCCCTTCACTCCCAAGAGGCTGTGGTTTCTCTGAACTCTCCATTCTGGTTATTCAGGCCAGCAAAACTGCAGATTTTCCAGTAGAGGTCTGCTGTTCTGCATGGTGCAGACTAAGGCTAAAAGTAGTAGAAAACAGGAGGCTCACCCAGTGTGGTCCTTTTCTTCCAGAAGTTGACTCACCTCGTTTCTGCCTGCTTTTGGTCACTTTTGGTGTTTTTATGTAGTTGATTTTTTTTTTTTTTTTTTGGTGGGTACCGGGGGTCGACCTCAGGACCTCGCGCACCAGCAGGCGCCCGTGCCGCTGAGTGATATCACCGGCCCTTTTTTCGTATGTGGGTTCTGGGAGTCGAACTCAGGCCCTCGCGCTTGCCAGGCAGGCGCGTACACCACTGAGCCATCTCACCGGCCCTTATGTAGTTGATTTTTAAAGAAAGTTTTCCCCAGAGCTTATAGATTTCATTTGAGAAGGAGTTGATCCAATGAAAGCTATTTGGTTTTGCCAGAAATCAGAAATTAACTTAGCCTGCCCCTAACATTTTATAATAATTTTGTTTTTGTTTTGTTTTCTTGAGTCAGGGTCTTGCTATGTAGTTCAGGCTGGCTTTGAAATCACAATGTAGCCCAGGCTGGCCTTGACTCCTGCCTCAGCCTTTTGAGTGTTGGGATTACAGGTTTGTGCCACCATGCCGGGCCATAATGAAATTTTCTTTTTGGTACCAGGAATCGAACTCAGGACCTTGTGCTTGCCAGGCAGACGCTGTGCCACTGAGCTATATCCCCGGCCCTGAAATTTTCAAACACATCAAAGTTGCAAGAATTTTACTATGGCAAATTGTAAATCCACTACCTAGATGTACAATTGATTTTTCCTATACTTTATCAGGTATCTAGCCAGCTGTTTAGACATTCCAAAGTAAACCATAGATATCAATATACTTGACCCTAAATATTTCAGCATGTATATCATTAACCAGAGTTCAACAATTGTTTACTTTTTTCTTTATGATGTAAAATTTATAAGTACACTAAATGTGCACATTTGAAATTTATATACTTTGAGATTTTTTAAAACCAGTTTTTGAGCTGTAATTTACATACAACAAAACTACCAATTTGGTGTATGATTCAAGGAGTTTTATAACATGCAAGTAAAACCACGAGCACGATAGAAACTCTCCTGTTCTCCTCCAAAGTTGCCTCCAGCAGTCACTCCATTCTCTCACTGCTGTACTTTTAAAAAGCCACTTTGCTCTGCTGAAGTGGAAGTCAGGGTACCACTCCCTAGAACAAGAATTAGAGACTACAGGAAGAGGCCATTGTTATAGTTTAGATCTAAAATGTCCCCTCGAAGTCTTATCTGTTCAATGGGGCTTTTGAAAAGTGATTGGATCATGGGGGGGTGCTATATTAAATTTAAAGAAAAATTTCCCCAGAGCTTATAGCTTTTGAGAGTTGGTCCAATAGAAGGCATTTGGTTTTGCTAGAAATGAGATATTAACTTGCCCCCCCAACATTTTATAATGAAAATTTCAAATGCATCAAAGTTGCCATCAGTGGTTTAATCCATTGAAAAATTCATAGCTGAATATGCTGTGAGATGGAAAGGGGCAGGTCACTGGGAATGTGACCTGGAAGGGTGTATTCTTGTCCAAGGCTCCTCCCCTCTCTTTCTGCTTTCTGGCTTCCATGAGGTGAGCAGCTTTCATCTGCCATTACCTTCTGCCATGTTCCTGCCTTGAAGCCAGCTGACCATGGACTGAATCCCCCAAAACCATGAGCCAAATTAAACCTCTACTTTAAACTGTGGGTGTCAAGTATGTGTCTCAGCAAGGAGCAAGCTAATACAGCCACCCACTGCCCAATGTGTCCTGGAGGGCCAGAGAAGAAAGATGGAAAAGTAAAGCCAGGACCCTGGGCTTTTCAGAAGTGTCTAAAAAAGTATCTTAAGTGGCTTATTAGGACCACACAGCCCACTCCCCATGGTAGATTTGGTCAATCCCAGCACAAAGACACCCATTGCTTGAGATTGTTATGTCATCAGAGGAGATCAGGAAGCTAGAGCTTCCTTTCTTCGTCTTAGGAGGAATGAAATCTCAGTCAGGTTCACATACCTCTTTGCCTGAGTTTCATTTATAAAACAGACTTCCTCTCAGAGGCAAAGGGGGTGTGCTTGGCATATACCATAATAGACACTCAAATATTTCTTGTTGGAAGCTATCTTATAAATGGTAAAGCTCTTGACCATGCAATTATTTTAAATTTCCACAATGTTTTTTCTGACATTGAAAGAAGGTGGTTACATAAATGTGTTTTGCAAATTTAGGTGCTTCTCATGTCAAATTTAGACATTCTTATAATAGCAAAAACAAAAACCTTGTTCTACTGCTTCTGCCTCATGGGCAACCTTTCTCTCCCCAGGCCACTCCATGACCACTGTACCCGACCACTGCACACTCTGCTCAGGCTCCCCTTTTGCCTCTGGGGTGTTCCCCTCGCAGAACATCATAGCTCTTTCTTTCTTTTAGGCCCACTCCAAAATGCAACTGCCCTGGTGACATTCAGTTTGCTCCCAACCCATTCAGATCATCCCTCCACATCTGTTTCCATCAGGCATGGGAACCAAATGCCCAGTGACTCCCATCCGGACCACGTGATGAGGAAGTTGCTTAGAAGAACATCTCTGCATGTGAGTGCTTCACTGTGACTTATAAGGCACACCCAGCTGTTTCCTCCCCAAACCTACAGACCCTCACCTCCTCCTCCTCTCTTCACCAGCCATCAAGCCGACTTACTCCTGGGGTTCACACTAACACAGACTCCCCAGTCCTGTTCCTGGTCCCACCCAACCAGCATGCTGACCCTTTTTCCTGGGAAGCAGCAAGCACTAAAAACCTAGTCCGTTAAGACAGAAGTACGTGAGGTCTGTAGAATCTTTCAGGGTGTGCTACTGAGAGGCTGATTCAAGAGACAGGCTTCCATGGAAACAGCCCCTTTCTGGGGGATCGAAAGGCTCTTGATCACCTTGCAGCAGTCAGGACTCAAATCTACCCATCTTCCAGAAACAACCTATGTTTAGTAGTGTGGCAGCAGTGCCTGTGGAAGAATGCTAGCTTCTAGAAGCACAGACATTATATTCTACACTGGAGTTACCACGTTCAAGTGTCCCAGAACTGCTACTTCCAAGCACTTTGGAATCTTTGTAGAGTTTCTGCCAGTGTTCAAAAGCACCATCTCACTCAATCCTTACAACCCCAAGAATCAGTCCCACTTCACAGGTGAGGGCAGGAAGACTCAGGCACGAAGTGACTTGCCTAGGGTCTCAGGCTTAGGGGAACAGACCTGTGACTACACAGCTCTAATGAGTCCCGAGTGCTTTGTAGCTGAGTCACCTCCCAAGCCACTGCCCAGGTTTCCATTCTTATTCAGGGTGGATGAACCCTAGCGAACCTAGGAAAGAAAACATCTTACATTGGAAGGAACCCTGACCGCATTCCTAGATAGGCAAACTGAAACAAAATCTCACTTTGTGCTATACACGAATATTTTCTACCCTTTTGTTTAAAAGGGGCTGGTTATAACCCAATGAACTGATTTTATGATGTACTAATTGCAATTTCATGATTCACAAACTCTGGGTTCTGAACCAGAGTTTGAAAAATCAGTTTTATAGTGCTCAGATTACAAGGACTTGTTTATGCAGCTTTTTCAGAAACTTGGGTTTTTAAAATTCTCTACTTGGTTTCCTTTTGCTTTTAAAGAAATTCTACTAGCTTGTACAAATTACTTTGGTAAAATATTAATACTTTACAACTAGAGACATTTCTCACTCCAGAGTAGACATCAGGCATTTCCCATCCATCTCTGGAGACTCCCCCTCTCCTCTTACCCCAGGGCAGCCCCGGGATCTGAAGAGGACATATTGGGAATGGGCAGGAGGTGCATCTGTAGCCTCATGCTGAAGCTTCCAGAAAAGTATTTTCTTTTTTCTGGAATGAGCAGTTGGAAGGAAGATGGGATCCTGGAAGTGTGGGGGATTTCAGCCTCCAGGTGGAGAGAGCTTGCTTGAGAACAATGCCCATATCCTGGAGAGCAGGGCTGAAATCTGCAGATGGTCTTCATTTCGCTGTGGATTCTCTGGCTCCAGTACATTCATGGGACTCCTGGTAAAGTCTCTCTTATTGCACAAGCATAGTTAACCTGGTTTCTGTTATTATTTAAAAAAAAAATCTTGACTAATGTACCTTTTCATTAAAATATTGATAAAATATTATTGAATACTCAGACTCTTCTAACTTTAGTAAAGTCAATTTTCTGAACAAAGTATGCAGTTGTCATAATTTCCAAACAAACTATGAAGCTGGGCTTAGTGGTGATGCCTGTAATCCCAGCACCTGGCAGGCTGAGGCAAGGGAATCAGCACGAGAACAAGGCTGGCCCAGGCTACATAGTGAGTTCAATGGAGGCCTGAACTATGTAGCAAGGTCCTATCTCAAAACACTAAACCAAACACCCAAAAAACTAAAAGCCAGCGAACCTATGAGCAAACAGCAAACAGGGCACACATGAGGGGGCTATCTGTGTTCTGGAGTCTGAATGAAGCGCTGGTTTAGCCACGACAGACCCAGTACCACAGATGAGGCACCTCTCTTGTTCACTATCCAGTTGTGTGACAGCGAACCTTCTTTTTCCCTCTAATAAACAGAAGGTAACATCGCTTTCTTCCGAGTGTAAAGATGTACAGCACACAGTTACCCATGACTGTCCTGACCCATAATAAATGCCTCGTGGAGGCAATTTCTCCTTTACTTTTTCATTCTGAGCTCTTTACTCATGTGAACTACGAAAGGAAATTGGACTGGGCTGGGTGGCGCACATCTGTAATCCCAGCTCTCCACGTTCCACCTCAAAAGGTGCCTGCTCCACCAGTTCCGTCTGGCTTGAATAATTCAGCGGCTCAGTTCTGTATACTGATGCGACAGTTAGTGGTTGATTTCGTGTGCTGCTAGTTGGTTCTGTCATGACAACCATGATTTGCTGTGACGGTGGATGAAAACGCACCTGGTTGTGTATCTACAGTTTCATCTCAGGTACACAAAGCCTGCTCCTAGGCTCAGCTTGGCACCTCTGCCACATTTACTGACTGGACCCTCACAGTGCAGCACAGCTCAGCGTTCAAATCCCAGCTCTGCCCTTGCCAGCTGTGTGACTTTGGAAATCTTAGTTTCTCCATGTGTCCATGGGGCTACCAGTACCTTCTTGATAAGGTTATGAGGAAGATTGAACATGGGACAGCTCCCAGCACAAAGAGCTCAGTCCCTGCTGGTTGATGCTGATACTCAGGGACCGGTGGACACAGGCTAGGCTCAGGTTGGGTCCTGGTCATACCATCGCTGGCATTTCCTGGGAGCTAATGGCTGCAAGTAGCCCCTAATCTGATCTCTCATCTTTTGTGGTGAATCCTATTATATAAGCAATGGCCTCTTAAGACATAACTTACTAGTTGATAAAATCACAGTAAGAGATGGTAAAGTTTGTGGTACTCTTGTCCTGGATATTGCTTGAAAGAAGTGGGCTATTAAATTTGAAAAACAGGTTAGATCATAATGGGACTTAACCTATGCATAATGTGTAGTTACCATATTCATTCCTCAAAAGGTGGTATGAAGATTAAGTGTAAAGCACTTACGCACAGGAACTGAAATGCAGGAGGAACTCAGACAACGTGGACTATTTAACCGCTATGAAGAAATAGGACTTCCCAAACCAGTGAACGTCAAGGTGCACTTATATTACACTTCGGTTAAAAACAGGCAGCTTTTCCCTGGAGTAAGTCGATAAACAATTTAAAAATCTGATCTCCTTCCTACAGCCCAAGAAGCTGGCAGCAGACCATTCCTCCCTTCCCGTGACAACTCACGAGCAGTGGGGGACGTGGAGTCCTCCTGCCAGAACGGCAGGTGAATCCCTTCAGGTTGCCAGGTGTCAGACTTGGCAATGCTCTGCGATGCTCAAGCACTCGGCACGTTCCCCTGGAATTCAATATCTCATGTGAAAATCTCATTTAGGCTACATGTCCTTTTCCACAAAAGGATGTTAAGTAAGACTGAAAAAGAACAAAGACCGCCAACACAGGAGACTGTGAGAAAGACATCTTTCTCTTTCCTTTTTTTTTTTTTCCATAAAATACCCTTGATGGAACCCCAACATGTAAAGTGGAGCTTCTCCGCTGGAAGGTGGGAGGAGGCCCTGCAGCCCCATCTCCCAGCCTCTGGTATCAGCCTGGCACCCCCAGCCTGACTCCACCAAGTGCAGAAGCAGCCCACCAGCCTCAGCCAGAGCCCAGCAACGTCTGCAGACTCAGGTCCCGTGGCCCCCACAAGGCACACCCAGAATGCAAAGAAAGGGCAGGAGCGAGAGAGAGCAAAGGACCGCATTCTTCCTCTGAAAAGATTCTGTCTGGATGAAGGGCACCTTTGCAGATGGAGAGGGAGGAAGTACCAAGTGCAAAATCAAGATTCAATTCAGAACAGCTGACGCCACTGTGAGAGTCTATATTGCTAGGAGAATAATTTCACATCTATATACGTACATATTTTTTTTAACATCATGAAGTTTAATTGCTTTCTTTCCAAAGCATATAAAAGTGAGTTAAGAAAATAGCACTTTTTTAGTAGGAATATCAATAATGACCATGAAAAGTCTAACTAACACCCATGTTCATGAGAGCAACCTTTGCAAAATGTTTTGTAGAGGTGCAAATAAGACTTTGAGGGAAGTGAACACCAAGTACAAACACGACCATTCAGTGTCTGGGGGTCGACATCTTATGCTCAAATTTCACAGGGCTTTAGGAGTCTCAGGAGGGCACCCACATATTCCCATGTGTATCCGGTGCTTTGACATGAGGAATGTTCCAAATCCATGGCCGATCTGGGGAAAGAACACACATATATACATTTGAACAGGAGCACAGGAAAATCATTCACTGATGGGATAAAAGCACATGCGTGCTCAATTCTCCGACCTGTAGGGAATGTATTCTGAATGAACCCCAGACGATACTCCCTGCAGATGATGCAAAGGTTCACGTTAGGACACGGGGCTGAGCACAAGGAGAGAGGCAGGGAGGCTGGCAGGAGGACCCAGAGGCAAGTCTTGGCCCTGCCACCGAGCTGAGTCACACTGCACATCACCTCACTGAGCCAAACCCAGTTTCCTCATCTGCATCTGGACCTGTCACGAGGAATAAATGAGACAAATCATGGCCCACGGAAGACACAGCATCCGGCACACGGCAAAGGTGCAGCCCACCGCAGCTATTCTTTTCTCTTTCAGGAAGCCACGAAAAGCAATGGTAATAACCGGTGCAGTTTTTGTTGATGTTTAAGGTTCACAATGCTGAGACGTGAAGTCTCTGTTATGTGGCTGCAGACCCACATCAGCACGCCTGGCACGGTGCCCTGGAGAGAACGCTGAGGACCTGTGTCCAGATGTTACCTCCACCGCGCCCAGCACCTTCGTGAAGGCATTGGGTTTTGGTCTCAGATTCCTCCTATGAAACAGGAAATTATTACTTTAGCAACTGTCAGGGGTTACTATGAAGCTAAATGAGAACATCTGTGAAAGTTCCTGGCATGTTGCAGGTGCTTGATAAGCAGGAATTTTTCAGAAATTGAAAATAACTTCAACAAATCACTCTTGCCACGCATCACTACAGCTAGAGTCACACCATTTCAAAAGAGCCATAATAACATGGGTACGGTATAAATATATCACAAGGATTAAAAATAAATCCCCAACTTGGAAGGGTTGCAGTGCTTACTGTAAACTGCCACTTCCCAGGTCTCAAAGAGACTGCCCGGCTACCACAGTGCACTGCGACATCGTCTTCTTGGAACACTTCCCTTGCTCCTCCACAGAGGAGATGGCAGCTCAGGGGACAGCTTGGCAAATAATGGTATCTGTTACCCTCTCCTTGCAGCAGTCTCACTGATTGCGTTCAATAATCTCAGAGCAATCACACAAACAGCAGCACCCAGCAAGATGTGCAAGAAAAGAATTCCAAAGACGGCAACAAATTATCAGAACATTGTTGCCTGCCTTTGGCCTTGGTAAGGCTGGAAAGCCCAAAACCAAACTCCCTTTGTTAATTTAACAAGCTTGTTGGAGAGTAGTAAGCCTGCTTTGTTTCATAAGAGGTTGAGGGACTGGCAGGTGACGGATGAGGGTCCGACTCCTCACTGCTTTAACCAAACCCACATTCTCTTCTCTTTGGAACACACCTTCTGCGCTACGGCCTCTATTATTTACCAATCTTATTGCTCTGTGGGGAAACATCAGCTCTACTTCATTCCCCAGGCAGAGGGAATGAAGTAGTTAACAGTGATGCTCTTCACAGTAATGCAGATTTGTGATGCAGACATTTACTAACCAGCAACATAAAGTTCACCACTTCATTTACTCTTTTTCCTCAAAATTAGGCAATAATGACCAAGCAAGGGTCTGATGACCACCTCGTTCACAAATCCCCCACAGCTCTGCTTTATAAATGAGCAGAATGTCTGCATAGTGGGCTGAACATCCATTACGCTGGCTGACGGGTCCACACAAACTAGAGGGAAGCCAGAAAAACAGCCACGGGGACAGGAGTGTGGCTGGGATTCTACTTCTTTTTACCCTCTGCTACTGGAAATCAGCATTAAAAGTGGCTTAGAAGAGGGCCAGTGAGATAGCTCAGCGGCATAAGTGCCTGCCTGGCAAGCGCAAGGTCCCGAGTTCGACTCCCGGTACCTACATATGAAAAAAGGGCCAGTGATATTGCTCAGTGGCACAGGTGCCTGCTGGCACGTGAGGTCCTGAGTTCGACCCCTGGTACCCACAAAAAAAAAAAAAAAAGTGGCTTAGAAGAAACTTACTTTAAGCAATCCTCCTGAATTGTTCCATGAGAGAATAACTGCCCTTATAATACATTTATGCATATTTAAGTGCTAGCTAGATGCCAGGGGCTTTGCTAGGTGCTGGGGACAGAAGGGGAGAAAAGCCAGACATGCAAGCCTTGTGCAGCTTATAGCCCAGACGAGCAGGATGCCATGGGGATGGCGTTCTGACAGTCACCGTGTCTGTGGAGTGGTTCCCTAACCTGGCCCACAAGACAATCACTTGTCAGAGTAAGCGCATTTCCCAGCATCCATACCAGGCTGGGCCTGGCAATGTGCAGTTATTCATCCAATCCTGGCAATGTGCAGTTGTGTCAAATTCCAAAGATGATCTGGCTGCAGTCAGAGTTTAGGATGCAAGGCTGAAGGCGATGGGATGCTGTTTTGTTCCCCTGGAATGTAACGATAAGACTATAAACAGGACAGGGACGTGAGCAGGTGTGTGTGGCAGCAGTGTAGAGGATGGCTTCCAGTGGGAGGAGAGAAACCACGAAGAGGAACAAGGGACAAGGTCTGGTAGGAAATGAGGATGCCTAGTCAAGACCATAGCCAGGAGGCTGGGAATGACAGCCTGAGGGGCTTCAATATCTTTGTCTCTATCCCATCTCCCTGTGGCTGGACTGTGCGGATCTTAGGCCTTTTTGCTACAAACTCCAGAACCCAGTGCTTACGGAGGGAGCTCAGGGTAATGGTAAAGGGGCGCGGAGGCTGGGGCCAGCCTGCCTGTGAGACCTTACCAAGCTAACCCGAGTGTCCGAGGTTCCTCATCTGCACCTGGGGGTGGCACTACAGCATAGCATGAGGTTGTGAGGACGCCATGGAATAATTCATGTCATACACTCATATTGGCTTCTGGTGCATAAGTAGTGCTTAGTGACGTGCTAACTGCTGTTATAATTACCACTATCTCAACTCACAGGGGCTGAAGATTGTCATTATCCTATACACTGCAGGTTCTTGGTGGTTTTTAACAATCAGATAAATTTTAAAAATTGGTGATTTTGCTTTATGAGAAGACTTCTTGAAAAAATACTACTCCTATTAGCATAATGGGCTTGGTTGTATACAACTTGAGGAGAGATATCTTGGGCCTGTTCACCAGTATACACCCAGGTACCCAGACAGCGCCTGCACACAGCAACTACTACACAAAGCAAGGAACCCTGGTAGCTCTGTCTTAGCTTCTGCTTCACTTCATTGGATCATTTTTTTGATTTTAAGATATCTCGCCCTAACTTTTCATGGCAGGCGTTTTTGTTTTGTTTTGTTTTGCAGTAGTAGTAACCATTGTAATAAGAACAATTATGTAAACTCTGAGCCAGACACAGTGCCAAGCACATTACGGATATCCTCTCGGTTATTCTTTTTTTAGCAAACTGTAAGGGAGGCACTCATATTTACTCATTTTGCAGAGAGAGATACAAAGGCCTAGAAAAGTAGCTGCTCAAGGCCACTTCGGAAGCTGTAGAGCTGGCACATGACCACGGCCTGGCTTTCAAGCATGGTTTTCCTCTTTTACATTTTTGGTAGCAGGTACAGTGATCACAGATTCCTTGAAATTCCGATAAAATCTATATAACCTTGCTAATAGAAAAGAAATCTTCATGAACATAAAACAAACTTGGTGGACTCAACAAACCATAGCTGCTTTGGGAAGAGTGGAAGAAGAGTGCTTTGGAAGCTTACTATCAACACAGATGATCAGAGAGGTACAAAGTCCCCTGGAAGGCAGAATGACATGCTGATAGCAGGAGACAGGACTGGCTTTGACAGATGCATCAATATGATCTAAGAAACGGGTCTCCGGGGGTGGGACGATGGGGAAGTTGCCAGGGGCCAGGAAGCGCCATGTGGGCAAGAGAAGGCCCTACGGGGTCAGGCTGGCTCTCTTGAGGAAATAGAGTTTGGAATATTAATGGAGTGATGTCATTAAAACTTTCCAATCAAAAAAGTTGTCCCTGTACAGATTTAGTACTTGCATAGGAAACCTGCAGATTAGAATTTTGCTACTCTTGTGGGTCTCTAGCCTCTCGGAGAGAATATGCTGGCCCTGGTGATATATTAAGCACTTGCCACTGTGAATTATTAATTGTGTCCTAATTACACACCTCATCTGTGTGAGGATGGATGGCCTGGCCACCTGTGAGGCTGGATCGCACCTAGGGCAGATGTGGGGGTGGGGTGGGGGAGGGAGGCAGTGCACCTCAGCCAGCTGGCTCTGAGGACGTGGGACCTGCTATGGATATTCCGAGGGGTTTCCTATGGTGAAACATACTTGATTGCTGTCCTTAGGAAATTCATAGTCTAGTGCAGCAGTTTTCAAAGAGTGGCATGGGGACCTCACTAAGCCATTATTTGCTTGTTCACTGTCACATCCACACAAGTGTGCAGAGGCGGAGTGATGCAAAATACCAAAAGACTGAGAGTGGCGGTGACAGTTCAGCGGCCTCTCAGGAGGCACCATAAAGAGGCTTGCGAAAACATTAAATAACACTTTGCTTGCTAATTTTTCTTCTAATTTTAGAAATAGTCATAAAAATGTTACAATGGATTTATTATTTTATTATTTTTATTTTGGCTGTACTGGGGATTGGACCCTGGGCCTTCACACTGCCCAGCCCTTTAAAAAATTTTTTTTTTGAGACAGGGTCTCACTAAGTCACTAAGTTACCTAGGCTGGGTTTGAATTTGTGATCCTCCTGCCTCAGCCTCCCATAGTGCTGGGATTACAGGCCTGTACCAACATGCCTGGCCCAAACTAATAAGTCAATAAATAAAAATTTCTTGGCTTTAATGTCAAATATAGTAAACATGAACAGATATGAAACCTCATGTGAATAAAAGCTCTTCATGCTTCTCAATAATTACAAGACTACAATAGGATTTCAAGACCAACCAGTTTGAGGGCTGCAGCTCCAGTGGCCCAGACAGAATGCTGCAAACCCGATCTTCCAAAGGCTCCACGAACCAGGCTCCCACTGAGAGACCAACAGCATCTCCTGGGTTCTGTATGCTTCTAACACAACACACAACACACCCACCCATGGTTCCCTGCGTCTGTGTCTCACCTTTACTGCCGTACAGTTCTGGGGGCAGATCGTACGGCACAGGGAAGGCGGGTGTGGGACCCTGGCTGCCAGAGAAGAATTTCTGCTTCACTTTGAAGCTGTCCAGGCCCTGCAGACACACAGAGGGAATCCATGATTGCATTCTACTTTCTAAAAAGAACCAGAAGATCCCAAGAAATGATTATATCCTTTTGACATCCACAAAAAAAATCCAAGTGATTTCAGAGCTATTTTCATGTCCGATAGGCAAATATATTTGTAGCTTTCCCAAACTATTTTCTTTCCTAAAAATAAAAGAGGCTTACATTTCAGGAATTAAAAGTTTTCAAGAGTTTAACAAAAGATGTGAGAGAATCAAAAGAAACAGTTTTGGGGGTCACAGCCCATTCTACTAAATGCTCTGTACAGCTGGCAGGGAGTGTGTAGGATTCGCTGTACAAAAATACCTCAAAATACTTTCAATATTGCTATAGTAACGGGCTGTCGGCTCAGTAGTAAGAAGTTGTTCTCATGTATAATGAAAGTGTTCCAGTGAGAATATAAAAATGAAAAATTTTCAATAACTACCAAATGGAAAGTTTATTCCCCGACCTCCCGAGCAGGGTGCTAATCTCAGGTGTGCACTGGGGTGGAGGTGGAGGTGGCCCTACCCACATTGATGTGCACACTGCCCTTCCTTCTCCCCTGGGGCCTGCACAGCGCAGATGCTTAATACATTCGTGCTGTCCCCCAGGCCTCCACACATGGACATCTTCTGGGCCTTCCTGGCTCACCTCGGCACTCTGCTTTTTAGTCTGTCCAACTGTCTCTCACGCCTCTGCCCACCGTTCAAACACAAACCCATCCCTCATATCCTAAATACCCTCATACCAAACAGTGCTAACATCTTGGGAAGGAGGAAAAGAAGGAGCATTAGGGGTCTTGGTCTCTGTGATCATGTAACTTAGGGGACTTTGGCCATAGGTACAGCATAGGTGGACATGGCAAGAGTCACTCTAACCCTGGCCTCAGATGATCTAAGTCCTAGCCTGTGCTCTGGTGCTTACGGAGTTGTGTGCATGGCTGATATTAGCATTCATTCATTCACTGGGGAGCTAACAGGAAGCCCCAGAGTCTAAGCTCATCACACCTGTTTCTTGTCATTGTGTAATTTGCTCTCTACTAACCCCCTGCGGTGGTGAGCTTATTTGCTTAACCTAACACAAGCTCAACAGCACTCTGAAAGAGAAGGTGCTGACCACGACTTCCGCCCAGCTGAAAGCGGAATACAGTGGAGGCAGCGCAGTGAAGAGCAGCACTGTCCCAACTGCGGCAGACGTCAGCCCGCCGGATTAGAATGCCGAGATCTCACTGAAGATGGGAAACGCGAGCACACTGTAGGTCCCACTTCTGGGCCGCCCCTCACTCCTCCACAGGGGTTCCTTCCGGGGTGGCCCAAGATCCCATATACACCCACATGCTTTGACCTAAGGGAACTTGGGAACTTTGGTCACTAGATGCCCACGCTTCTGATTTGCTTGACTCAACAGAGCTCCTTTCTCTTTGACTGGAACTACTGTCCTGGGGTCCCCACTGGCACAAGTCTGGGGCAAGGGCCCAGAGGTGGAGGGGCTAACGAAGTCTCCTGATGGGTGAGGCATGTGACATACAGGAGCCATCGTCATCCCTGTCCTCACGGAGTATACAGGCTGGGGAGAAACATTAAGCAAGCACATTTGTAAAAGACAAATAATCAGTAACTGTAGCAAGTGCCGTGGGAACATCCAGGAGTACTGGAGAGAACAAAGGGGCTTCGGCCGCTGGATTTGGGGGATGCGGCAGAGGATGGTCAGCTGAACCCTCCCTAAGACAGGGGACACTCATTAAACTCTGGAAGAGGAGGAGAGCTTGAAGTGGGAGTGAGAATAATGTTCCACGTGGAGGGAACAGCTGGGGCCAGGGAACTAAGATCTTTGCATGCTCCGGGAACTAACATAGATGATCGGTGGGACAGGTGGCTACTTATGTGTTGGTCTCAATTTCCTCATTTATGAAGTGCGGTGTGAAAGCTCCTGGTGGTCATCATGCTGATGTTTCTAACTTCAGCACCCAGCACAAGCCCTGGCGCACAGTAGGGTTGTATGAAACACTGAGCTGCAGACACGGGACTGCGGCACACCCCCTGCTGTTGGCTTCTGCATGGAAACAAATGGAATACATGGGGGGAAAGTGGCTCGTGCATGTTAAGACCCATAGAAAGGTATGGGGCTGCAGCATCCCTGATGGAGATGCTGATAAAAATACAGTGAAAGGTGGTATGTCAAACATGCCTGGCACAAACGCCAGACATAAAAGGAAGAATGACCTATTTCCAGTAGCAGGATAAGGAAAGGCTTTGGAGAAAAGAGTATTTTAGCTGGGCTTTGAAAAACTGGTATAATTTTGGTAAACAGACTGATGGTAGGGAAGAACATCAGAAAAGAGACCAGCATAATCCAGGGCAGAACTAGAAAAGCACAGAACAGGCACATCTGGAGGTGGAGGGTTGTAACACTGAGAGGGACTCAGGCTGGAGAGGTTTTGAATGGGAGGCAGCATGGACATTTGTGGCTGGTACCTATTAAACCAGAATCATTCCCTGGCTATGGGACGCAGGAGCTGTCTTTTTATGGGGACTCTCATGTCCACCAAGTGGAGGAGGACACCAGAACCCTGAGGTGTGGCCCTGAGGAGCCCCTGGATTCAAGCCCTGCCTGAAAGGGACTTCTTTTCTTTTGTCTGCTTTGTTGCTTATAATTGTTTGGGCTGAATTTCTGTCACTTACAACCCACAGGACTGTGGTGAAGGAGTGTGGCCTTTACTTCAACAGACAGTGAGGAGTTTCAGAAGGCTTCAGAAGAGAAATGCCCTGGTATGACGGCAGACAGCAACCCGGACAGTGACTTAGGCAGCGACTTTCTAGAGCAGGAGACCAAGAGTCACTGCCACACGAGGACGGAGAAGGGTAACAGGCAACTGCAGGATTAGTACTGCAAAAGTTTAGACACAAAGTTAGGTGACTCTGGACAAAGGGTATCCATGGAAAGAAGGAAATGAACTAGAAAGAGACTAAAAGAAAATAAAAACCAGGGACATGTGAGGGTAGGGAAAAGGAGAAAGTGGGAGGGGAGACCAAGGACTCCAGGAGGCTTTGAGCCTGGTCACTGAAGGTCACCACAATCTCCTCCCTGCTCCCTACATTCTCCATGCAGCCAGGGGCTACTCCTCAACTCCCCAGATGTAGGACTGGGTCCTTCCTCACATCTTACCTTTGATACTTTCTAGATGTGAGGAAACTCTTCATAATCTCTTCCTTTGGTAGATTGCTTACTTGCTGTGGGATTCTAAGCAGTTACTTCACTTTTCTGGGCCTTGGTTTATCAAATGAAGATAATGATGGCATCTAATTTGTAGGGATATGTTATTTAGAACATGATTGGCAATGTGATAAGTGTTCCAGGAAATAAACTGGTATAACTGTAAATATATTACTATTTTATAGAGGAGGAAACAAATCTAGAGCCTAAATAGTTGTGCAAGGCCACACAGCTATCTAAAGCAGCAAGGCTGGAAATGGAACCCTGTCTTTCTGATTCTTGGTCCTATGCTGCTTCCACTAAGCTCCCCCAAATGGTCTCCCATTCAGCACAGAAACCATAACAACGAAAGAAGTCCTTGCCAATCAAGAGTTAGGCCCATGCCAGGATGAGCCAAACCCTGGAAATTCTGGTAGAAGGGGCCAGAGGTTGGGAAGTGGTGCCAATTTAGCGATCTTTAAGTACTTTATGGAGGTTTAGGTAAAAAAATTTACGTCCCTCTTCTAGCTTAATTGTTACTTCCATCTGTATCATGGCAATGGAAGATTCTTCATGGCCTGGACCAGATCCTGTGCCCCACATGCTTCGACCCAGGCTTGTGTTTTGTGGAGTCTGACCTCAGATACAAGAGTTGAACCTCAGATATAAAAGTCTGACAGGAAGCAGCATGCTTTCTTCTTGAATGCCATTTTTGATCCAAATTCTAGGGTATTATGCAGGAAAAAAAAAAAAGTATCACTTTTCCCTTCAATCTGGATGTCAAATAATTTGAGGCTGTCTTCTAATTATCATTATTTATATATCACAGTAGTTTTGCGTGGCATTTTATAAAACAGTGGAAGGCACCCTCCCAGGCACAGATACTTAAAAGCCAGCCAAGACAATACATTTATAAAACACCAGGTGAGAGGGTGGACACATATCACACAGGAGAAATTGCTGGCTTTTCCCTTTGACAGCTTTGGCAATGAAAGTGCTGGTTATCATTTGGTTCGGCAGCTCGGCTCCATCACGGGGAGCAAGAGGCCTGCCCAGATTTCAGCTGGAGATCTGCTTGTTTTGTTGACCACGCGTGTCTGAGCAGCAACAGTGAGTGAGACAACCCGACACACGAGGGATCGGGTTTTCTGGGTGAAACAGTGACAGCTGCTGAGCCTCCAAGAAGGAGCACCGTTGATCAGAAATGGACTAAACAGCAGGGAAAGAATCACAGAAAGGTGTTGGTGGTCGGTCCCTCCTGCCAGGAAGGCTCTGATGCCCCGTGCACGTGTTCCTCAGGGGAGCGTGCTCCTGCCTGGGCTCCGCAGGATGGTTCTCACATGCCGAGGGCTGGCTGAGTGTAGTTCAGGAGGATGAGAAGCAACAGCACCGCAGCATCCTGGAAGTGACGTCGAGATTCTGATTTGACTCAAAGCTTACAAAGCATTGGCCGTCAGACGTCTGTTGGGCCACGTGCTGCACATGCTGCTGCCATTGTTGCTGTCAACCACGGCCTCCATTGAGCACGTGTTAGGTAGCACGCACTGTTGTAAAGCCTCCACAGGTCCTACCTCTCATTCTCACGTGATTCTAAGTTAGTTACTGTACTGTCCCCATGGGACAGCGGAGAATAACCAGATCTGCAGAAGTAAAATTACCCGGCTGGTAAGTGGGACGTTGGCTCTGGTCTGTCTCACTTCCAAGCCCATTCTCTGTCATTGTGATTCCTACAGCTCTCAGGTCCCTAAATCTTCCAACTTCGTGTCCTGGAGAGTTCCTTTTCTTGGTTCTTGGGATTGCTCCATGTGTTCTCCCACATTCCATCTCCTTCCAAGTTCTCTCAGTGTCTCTGGCTGAGTCAAAGGGAAGTACCCGAGGATGGCACAATTACTAAGGACCTGCTGCTCCCCAACGCATGCTCGTCAAATGACCAGAGCCCAGGTGTACAGGAGAGGAAGTGCTCTTGGTGTTCCCGGAAGTCACACAAAGGAATCTGGATGTCATCTTGTAGGCCAAGGGGAACCACCGAAGGCTGAAGGGCACAGGAATACAGATGAGTAGATGTGGGCAGAAATAGCCCTGAGCAGAGTAGAAACCGGAGATGAGGGGGGAGGAGCCAGTGAGCCCAGGGGAGAGAGAAGACAGTGCCGTTTCTGGCAGGGCAGATGAGATATGGGAACCGGATGTGGAAAGCTGAGAGGCCAGTGGCATATCAGCTGAGTGGGAGAGTGTAAGACACTGCCAAGAAAGGGCTCGAGAAACATTGTTGCCCAGCTGTGGACTCCCGGGAGCCAAGCAATGGGCCAGCCCCATGGCAAGTGGACAGAAGTGGTGTGGGGAGAGAACAAAAAGACAAAAAATAGTTGAACCAGCACAGAGAAAAACAGTTTAAACAGAGCAGGGAAAGCAGAGACTTGGAGACTGAGGTCAAGTAGACACTTGACTTCTGGGGATCGGACTGCAATACTTGATTCTGACCACAGAAAACAGAATCCACCATCTCAGCCGCAAACAAACCTTGGGTTCTGAAGAAGCCAAGGCTAAGAACAGGGACCCTTGGGTTACCTATTGCACATCGGCCGTGCGCATCGTTCACAGAAGCAGGAGGCGTTCTAGCCACAGTGTGTGCTACATGTTCAATAAACACCAAGAGGAACGAAGTTCAGAGAGAAACACTCCTGCCTCCCTGGTATACACACACAGATGCCTTGGAGTTTGATACACAGCCACGATCTTTGAAATCACTAGATATTTCCTATATTAAGATTCTCCACAGGTGTGTATGTCTAATTTAAAAGTTAAATACATAGAAGAAACAATCCAGAGAACACTATAGAATTGGTAAGTTGATATCAGACCTCAAAAGAATAAATTTGACTTAAATCAGCAAGCTCTTACTAGGCACCCAGTACATGCCACATGCTGGTCACACAAAGTCAGATGTACTTTGACACTAATCTCTAAGGCTCCTGAAAGTGTCCCAATCAAAGGGAAAGCTACTGATGCTCTAAATGCAAGTTTGATTGATCTTGAGAGGCTGTGTTTATAGATTTGTTCACTTAAAAAAAGCAGAAAAAAAAAAATTGGAAACAGGTCATTATTCAATTATCAAGGACTTACCAGTTTCCAGATCAACCTCAGAGGTTTCAAGTGGCATCTTTATTATGAATGGGACATGCTGGCTCTCCATCCACCTCAGCTTCTAGGCCCTAGGAAGTGTCATGTTACGTGGCTACCTGGTTGCTGAGTGACAGACCTTGGTCAGGGCTGTGGCAAGTGAACTACAGGAGTCCCTCTAGGTGACGGCCTGTGCTGTTTGAGGCTGTGCCATTCCTGACTGTAATGCTGGTCTCAGATCACTGTTCAGGACGCAGTGATCGAGATGGCCTCTGGTGAAGGACAAAGGAAGTAACTCTGGGTGCTGATAACTCAGAAATGTGGGTGGCAGAGACATGGAGTTCTGCCCAGGGGCCAGAAGGGCATGGTCCCGAGAAGGGATTCTGGATGCCGTCCAGCCTGAAGGAGGATGGTAAACTCCACAGGGCCAATCTCTTTGGCAAAGATATAACTAAAAGCATCAAAAGCCCTGTGTTACTCATATTAAAGAGGGGAAACTTAAAGAAAGAAATGATATCCTGCCTCATTTTATAACAAACTACATTCCTGTCAGCACACATTTTAAGTTTAAGATCAATAGAGAACTCTAAGGCATTTATTAAGTGACTACCTAAAGCTTGAGAAGTCACCAGAAGTGTCAAGTGGTCAGCCTCTGAGCTGCGGAGCCAACCGGCAGCAGCAACCAGGGAGAAGGCCTGCCTCGAAGTCCCCAGAGCTGGCCCAGCCCCACCCCCCCGAGTCTCAGCTATTCAATAGTTTGATTCTATGACTTGCCCCGGTATTTTTTCAATAGTTTTTTCTTTTTATGGGCATAAGGTGCTATTTGTGTAACAACTAAAAGAACACTAAGGCCCTCTCGCCTTAGGTTATGCTCACCTGGGGTACTCGCCTCATGCTTCGCACTCAGCTCCCATCTGAGATGCCTCTTATCTTATTATTCATGCACAGGGTGCTTCTCTGACATTTATGAACCACAGATCCATGGGAGGGCCAAAGCCACACACTGCTGAGCACTTTTCACAGTGCCTAACTTTGGCACCTTGCCCAAGTCATTTAGGACAACTGAAGGACAACTCAGTAAGATGGGAAAATGGCTGGGGACAAGACAGTTTGTGGGTCCTCACCGTGTTATAGAGGAAGCTGCTGTAAAGTACTGTTCCAGGCTCTGCAGCTCAAGACAAGACGACACACTGCTGGAGAATGTGTTACCTTCTTAGTATGTTTTCTTTCTTTCCTTCTAACTCAGACTTCATATATTTTACTTGACACACTTAAAACAGTGAATTAGACTAAGCCTATATATTGAAAGGCTAAAATAAATTTCTCCTTTAGATAGCCGATTGGCATATATACGAAGTCCTATTTATCTCTTTCGCTTTCCCTGTTGCATTCTTTTCCTCTTATTTCTTATCTCTCTCTTTAGTTTTCCAGATATAGAAAAAGCAAATAGAAAATATATAAATGGCCACAGAATTAGGCCAGTACCGCACTGCTTTTAATACATCTATTAAATATTTAGAACGACAGATTCAATCTCAAATGTAGCTGTGAATCATCTAGCTAGCCTGGTTAGGGCTTATCTCTTGAATCTGTTGGAATACCACGAATGGGGTGGAATCCATTTTTTATTTTCTTGCCTGATGGCCTTCATAAATAATGAAATTTCTACTTTACCTCAAGTGTGCTATAGTGGGGCTTTTTCTTTTTCCAAAAATGTAGAAATAAGAAGCCAATATAAAATCAATTTGCATATTCTAAGCAATTATTCCTATTTTTCCCCTCTATTATCCTTCTGTAGTATACACAGAATAAATAACTGAGCTAAAAATTAGCAGCTGAGAAGAACCTAGAGGATGTGGAACGGCAATATATTTCTTTCCTATTAACATTTTCATTATCAAGGATCAGGGCAGAACAGTTACAAAAGACTAGAATTTTGCAAATCCTTCCAACAAAAGCCAAACTAGAATGACATGGAATTTTCCCACTACTAAAGTTACTACTGGAGATTACTCTAGCTTCGGTTTAACGCCAGTCACTATGATCACAGCACTAAATACTGTTAACCTAGAGTTAAATACTAAATACTAAATACTTAAATACTTAAATACTAAATACTTAAATACTAAATACTTAAATACTAAATACTAAATACTGTTAACCTAGAGTTGTGGGCTCATGTTTCCCAGAAGCTGTGATAAATTTGGAAGATCATGAAGAGATCATGAGATCTCAGGTCTTGGGACTATGCCCTGCTCTCACTGGGGAACCTCACGGCATATCCCTGCCTAAAAAGCAGCTAACTATCTACCTTCCAGGGCTGCAGAAGCTGATGCCTTAGCTGTAAGCAGAATGTGGACCTCCTTTGTTTTATTCTGTAGGAAGGAAACAAAGTGGGCTGAACCGTGCATAATTCCACCCTCAACAGGCCAGTTACACAGATTTGCGGTGAACGCTTTGAGAAGCAGAAAGATGGATAAAGACTGGCAAAGGGAGGAGAGCGAAAGTGAGGAAAGAGCTGTTCCTGGAGCAAGGTGAGGACAGACCAGTGAGGCCTGCAAGGGCGGCTGGGAGGGAAGGTGCTCTCCAGCACCCTGTGACTGTGAATTCCCATGTGTTACGTGGGTCCAGACTCAAGTCCAGGGGCAAGCAGAGAGCACCCCCTTAGCTAAATCTGCTTCAGTCAAAGTGGTTCACAATGGAGCTGTGTTGTGTGTGCTTAGCCTATATTTAGCTACAGCAAGAGGTATAAAAAGGAAAAGAGCAAGGAAAAAAAGCACCAGCCATCTCGTTGTGTGGGCCATTCTTACTGCATTCCACTGACGAGTGTGCCCAGAGTGAGTGTGAGGAAGTAGGATGGGAGACACTGGGCATCCAGGCCTCTTGGTGTTGGGGGTGGGAATATGCCTCACTGGACCAATGTGATTCTAGTGCCTAGAGCGACATATGGCTTGTACAAGCTGGTCCTCATACGGCAGCCGGCCACTTCGTCTGGTGTTCGGCTGCAGAAACTGTGTGCTATTCCAAACCCGGGAGACAAGCATCTGTGCTGGCCATCTTGAGAGACAGCTTCCAATGTAGTCCCTATCCAGGGACTCAGAGGCACAGTACACAGGTCCTTTGCTAACCCCGCAACTCTTGCCGATGACTCAAGCTTCCCTGTTTCTCAGTTTTGCTCCTGCCCTTCGCTTTCCAGGTGTGATGCTCTTCCTACTCTTCTCTCATACCTCAGCCTTCAGCCCTATCCTCCTCTCTCCATCCTCTGGCCCTCTGCTTCCCAACTGAGTCCTCCAATCATACCCACTGACAATGCCCATGCCTGGCTGGGCCATTCCTTTGGTGACTCGCCATTTACCACCTGGTGCTAAATCTTCACATCATGTTTCCCAACACTTATTTCAGTATTCTAATTAACTTCACCTGTCAACCTCTAATTGGGTATCCCACTCACCTGATGAGTAGTAAATTCCTCAGCATAGCCCAGAGGTTAAGAGCACAGGTTCTGGGTTGGAATCCTGACCCTGCCACCTGCTCACCTTGGGCATGTCACTATGACTAAAAGCAGGGGCCAGAAAAGTCAACTCCTTTTCCGTGTGGCCAAGTGGACGGTTAGAAGTGAAAACTCACAAATGCTGAAGGGAGGAAGAGGACCCCGAGCTCATAGGAGCGGATCATCAGCTGCGCGCCATTCTTCTCTAATGCTCCCCACGCGGCCTTGGACAGATTTGCACTGTGGAGACAAGGACGCAGAAAGGGCTGACTCAGTGAGGGCCATATGTTCACAGCTGCAGGACCCTGGGTCAAAAAGTACATAGCTGTAATCATGTTTACTCAGTTTCCAGCGGAGTTGTGGCATTTCCGAAAAAAGAATCTAATTCCTCTTGTGCTATAATCCTTAGGATTTATCTAATTGCTAATTTGGGACAGCTTCACCCTTATCTGAGTTTTTCCCTTGAGGGCAGCTATTAAAATAATTATCTTTCCTTAGAAAAAAATTTTTGGGGAGTCTGACACCCTTTTTTTCTTTTTTTGGTATATGGGTACCAGGAGTTGAACTCAGGACCTCGTGCTTGCCAGCAGGCACTTGTGCCATTGAGCGATATCACCGGCCCCTTTTTTTCCTTTATGTGGGTACCGGGAGTTGAACTCAGGACCTTGAGCTTGCCAGGCAGGTGCTTACACCACTAAGCCATCTCACCGGCTCCCTTTTTCTTTTTATAAGCCTGGTGTAGATTCTGGTTTTGTTGTATATAAAAGCATTTAAGAGGGCTGGGGATGTAGCTCAGTAGCAGAGCACTTGTCTAGTATGCAAGAGGCCCTGAGTTCAATCCCCAGTACCACCCAAAGCAAACAAAAGTAGCATTTAAGCAAAACCAACCAACCAACCAACCTATGTTAACATCATGTACAGTAGTATCTTAAACTTTGTATCTTTTTCTGCCCCCGTTTTTTTTGGTCAGGTAGGGCTAATTTCTACTTCCAATTGGAAGAAAGTAGTTCTGAGGACTCTAGATTGGTAATTCTATCCCGAAAGAAATGGTGTGTTTAGAATCATGTTTTATACAGACTAACGTTTGTGGCTACAATAAAGAGCACAGTGCAGCAGACGGAAGGAGACTAGGAGTGAAACACATAAGATACAGCGATTCTCGCATGTGGATGCTAAAAAAGTTGACATTGTGTAAGTGCAGAGTAAAATAGTGGCTGCCAGAGGCTAGGAGTTTGGGAGGACAGAGGGAGGTCTGATAACTGTACTAAATTAAATACTAATATTCCACAGTAAAGCAGATTGACTGTAGTTTACAACAACTTATTACACATTTTATAAAGAACTGGAAGAGAAGCTGGGCATGGTGGCACACGTGTGTAATCCCAGCACTTTGGGAGGCTGAGGCACAAAGGCTGAAACTTTGAGCCCAGCCTGGGCAACTTAGCTACTTGGGGGGATCCTGTCTCAAACAAAACAAAACAAAACAATACAAAACAAAGTGAAAAGGGCTAGGGATGTAGCTCAGTGAGAAGGCTCTGGGTTCAATCCCCAGTGCTGGTGTGGGGTGTGGGTACCCACTCAGGATGCTCAGGAGTGGAGACTCTACGGCCCCAGCACTATTTGAGACTCTTTTTTTTTTTTAACTGCAAATGCTGCAGAGTCTTATCAATCAACATAAATTCACCACGAGCCACTTTTTTTCCAATTATGCTTATCCTAATGTATTCCATTTTTAAAAAGTACAGTAAAATCTTAGCCATTCAGAACCCTTAGCCTGGCTTTGTGGATAAAAGAATCTTTCAAGGTTCACTGACGGGTGCATCAGCTTCCTTTCTGGATGATGTCAGCATTGCTGGAACAGCAGAGTCAAACCAAAGCGGGCATCAAGTGAGATGAAAAGAACGCTCTCCATCAGGGGCTCCGTAGGAACATAGGGCGGAATGTGGAAATTTGAGCTAGGAAAACTCTTAAGGTGATTATGCTTGCTTAAAAAAACAGAGTGCATTTATGGACCTCCCTGCCTAAGTGGGAAGCAACACAAACTGAAGCCCATGAGGACAGAAGGCCTGTCAGCAAGTGTTGCCTCTGGCGTTGGGCGTGTGAGTGTCTTATAGAAAGAGCTCCTTTATCAGGGAGCTAAATATACACACACATCTGGTGATGGCAGGAGTCAGAGAAGCTGAAGGGGGATCTAGGGGAGGGTGGAAGGTCCAGCTGTTGCCTCATGCCAGCAGAGTGAGCTAGCACACAGCGATGGTGTGTGTGTGTGTGTCTGTATGTCCACACACGTGCACTAAAAACAGCAGCTGTCTCACATTTGTCCTCCAAATATCCCATAAGAATCTCTCCTGGAGCCCACCCTACTCATAAACATACAAAGAAGGGAAGTCTAGAAAATGCAGTTCTGCCTAGCCAGGTCGGCCCATTACAAAGAGTATGGACTGTCTGCATACACTTGTTGAAGTATATGGTCTTGAAATCCTAACTCCCAGTGAAGGTGGTGATTAGGTTATGAGGGTGGAGCCCTCATGAATGAGATTCATCACTCCAAAGAGTTGCCCTGCCCTCTACCACGTGAGGACACAACGAGCAATCAGCAGTCTGCAATCTAGAAGGAGGTCTCGGCAGAACCCAACCAGGCTCCATCCACCCTGACCGTGGACTTCCAACCTCCAGAACTGTGAGAAATAAATGCCTACTATTTATGAGCTGCTCAGTCTATGGTACTTGGTATAGCAGCCCAGATTGAACAGGATACCAAGCCACTACAGCTGAGCTGATGGTCAGTTGCTTAATTAAACAGTGCATTGGGCCCTTGCTTATAAGGAGCACAGATGGTGGTAGATTATTCTGCCATAGCTCTACAGGTGTGGGTGCTAATTACAAGTTTGTTCTCGGCCCACAATATGAAAATTTTGTACTAAAGTTTAAATTTTTTTTTTTTTTTTTTTGGGTACTGGGGGTCGACCTCAGGACCTCGCACACCAGCAGGCACCCGTGCCGCTGAGCGATATCACCGGCCCCTTTTTTCATATGTGGGTTCCGGGAGTCGAACTCGGGCCTTTGCACTTGCTGGGCAGGCGCTTATGCCGCTGAGTCATCTCACCGTCCCCTAAAGTTTAAATTTTTAAGAGCACACTTAATAATGTATAGCCAAAAACTTTCTAAAGGAAATCTCCCGGAGGCGTAGAAATGTCATACAAGGTACATGGAGAGGAAAGGAAGGCAGAGGCTGAGGAAGAGGCTTGGGCCCTGATCAGGAGGGACGGGGTTTTGTCTCCACTTCCTCACCAACTGTGGCTCCCTCAGCCACTCCTCTTCTCCCCAGGCTTTAGATTCTAGAATGAAGACCATTAGCCTGAGACCAAAAACCCCTTTCCAGACAAGAGTCTACAAAACCAGAGACACTCAGTGCACATCTAAGTGGAGCGCTCCCTCGACCCCAAAGAGAAAATTCCTGACTTCCACTGGGCACTCGTGAGGAGTGCTTATCTGAATGTTCATGATAACATGTTGGGGAAACAGCTGTGCAGGAAAACAGCTGGAGCTACAAGATGATCTCAGGGCCAAACCCTGCTCTGCGCATCTTTAGCTTTTTTATTTAGGTCTATCACACATCTAAAATTAATTTTGTTCAATTAACGTCCCAAATTTATTTATTTTATGCATGTACATCCAACTGCAGTAGCACCACCTTTGAAAAGAACATCCTTCGTTCCCTGAGTTACATTGCTGCCCATGTTGAAAATCTGATGTTTGTGTCTATTTCTGTATTCTCTTATGTTCTACTGATGGTTTTATGTTTTTATGTCACCACAACAGACTTGTGTTTTTATGGTGACTCCTGAAATCATGCACTGTAAGGCCTGTTCTTCGCAACTGTCGTGGCCTTTGCATATCCATGTTAATTTTGGAAATCAGCTTGTTTTTCTACAAAGTTGTCTTGGCTATTCTAAATTCTTGGCATTTCCAAATCCATTTTGAATTGCTTGATTTTTACAACAGTTCCCACGGGAATTTGATTGAGCTCATAGTGACATCTGTCAATGAATTTGGAAGCAACTTCCAAATCCAATCTTCCAATCCATAAACCTATCTTTACATTTAATTTCTTTCAGCAGTGTTTTATATGCAGTTTTCAGTGTAGGGGTCTTACATACCCTCTGTTAAAATTATTTCTAGGTCTCTGATGCTTTTTACTGATACTTTATTTAAATTCTTTAGGTTTTTGTTAAGTGTGCATATCAGCTGCAAATATAGCTGCAAAATTTACTTCTTTTATAATCTTTGCCTTTTATCTTTCTTGTTTTATTGCACTGGCTATAACCTCCAATATAACACTGCAAAGAATCCCGTTTTGTATTCGGCCTTATATATGATTTCAATATGACTCTTCTCCATACCACTCTCCTGAAATCCAAAGTCATCAAAACCCTCCGCACTGTTACATCCAATGGAAAATTCTTTGTTCACCTTTTTCAATCTCACAGTAGCATGTGACATCTATTACCACTGCCCCCTACACCTGGCTTAATTGAAATGTAGTATTTTTCTTTAATTTCTCTACATCTTGGCTTTTTTTCTACTTTCAATCTCTCTGGCTACTCCTCTTCTTCTACCTGACCTCTCAATATTGGAATGCCAGGAATCTATCCTGCTTCATATCAAGATACTAACAAGATACTGTTTCCAGGTTCCTGAAGAGACCGGCAGGAAAAAAAAAAATCTATCTAGAGGTACAGAGGTCCCCTCAAGTCCCAGAGAATTCTTATAGTTAAAGCCTTAATGAAGAGACACTTATAACCCCAAATTTCAAAACATGAGAAAATAATCCAAACTTATCATGAGCAAAAGACAACTGAAAGAAGGATTAGATGCCCAAGAACTTCAGATGATTGGCCAATTAGTTGGTAATTTAAAAATAACTATATTTAAATGACTTGGAAGTAAAAGAAATCATAAAACAAGGGAAAAAAAAATCAAATTTGATAATAACAGCTAGTACTCAGTACCTACTACTGTACTTGCCAGTTGTCACCCCCTCCATGTTGCAGGCCTTCACACTGAACTACATCCACAGCCTTTCTTAGTTTTGAAACAGGATGAACTCAAACTTGTGATCCTCTTGTCTCAGCTTCCCAGAGTGCTGGTTTATTACTGTTTGAGACACGGTCTTGACATGTAGTCCAAGCTGGTCTTGAAGTCACAGCAATCCTCCTGCCTCAGCCTCCCAAGTGCTGGGATTACAGGCGTGTGTCACTGTGCCCAGTTCCAGGCATTGGTTTAATTCTTTTACATATTCCAACACTATTAATCCTCATTCTAAACAATAAGTTTCTCTATTATTATTATCCTTATATAACAGGTGAGAAAACTGAAGTAATTTCCTAAGGCATCATAGATAGTAAACAACAGAGCAAGAATTTGAACTCAGGCAGCCGGACACCGGTGTAAGCTCTAAACTATAAAGCATATGGTATTTTAGAAGGCCCAAGAGTGAAAAATAAAGTCACTAAAACAAACAAAACAAAACAAAACACTGCTGAAGAATAAAATAGTCACATCTGAAAGCATCATGAAGCATAAGGAAGATCTGAAGAAATTAGAGAGGATGCAACTCAAAAGGCAAAGAGATGGGAAATAAGACATGTTAGATAAAAGACTGGGTCTAATAAGCATCTAATAATTATTATTAAAGTGAAATAAAAAGGAAGAGAGTTAAATATGCTAAGAAATAATAGCCAATATTTGTAGGGAATTGTTAAGTCAGATCATCAGATTGAAGAAGTACAACAAATCCTGCTAAGAATAAATGAACATAAACCCACACCAAAGTATCCACTGCAGTTATACTGCAGAACCCTGAAGAGTAAAGAAAAATCTTCAAAGGCACCAGAAAGACAGATTTCCCACAAAGGAACAACAATTAGATAGCAACTTCTCAACAGCAAGAACAGAGCTCAAAAGCCAAGGTGGCAGTACTCTTTAGAGAACTGGGAAAAAATGAGTATCAACAGAATTTAAAATCCACTTAATGTATCACTCAGAAATGTGGGCAAAAGTAAAGGCAGTTTTAGAAACACAGATCAGAGAACTCGATGCCAAAAGAAGGCTATAATAAAATAACTATAAAGGGTACCTAGTCCAGAAAATCAAACCAAATTTGATTGAAAAGACAAGGCTACCAGGAAAAAATTGGAGCAAAAAGAATTAGTAAACTTGTGAGTAAATGTACACAAGAACTGATTGTAAAAATAACAACAAAGACTAATTTTGAAGGCCTAGAAATCAGCTACTAAAGCACAAGGAATTTGTAGAGAAGGGGTAATTGGGATTAGAAGTCTACATTTCTTTACTGTTTGGAAAGAAAGAAAAACACTGATTAAATTCTTAAACAATAAAATTTAATAATTAACAGAAGAAAATGGAAGGGTGAGAACTTAATGAATCAACACAAGGCAGTAAAAGAGGCAAAGAAAGAATAACATGGAAACTAAAATGTACAAAGTAAAACAACAGAAAATTAAAAATATAGTAGTACTGACACGGAACTCAAAAGCATTAAAGTTGCCTATAAGATAGAGATTACCAGATTAGATTTACAAGGCATACCTAAAAGATAAGGATACAAAATATTAGAAGACATGGGCTTCTTAGAGACCACACCAAAAGCATGATGCATGAAAGAAAAAATTAGTGAGTTGGGTTTCATTAAAGATTTTTTTTTGTGAATAAAACTGTTATGAGGATGAAAATACAACATAGCCTGGGAGAAAACCTTTGCAAAACACAGCTCTGTGGTATCTAAAACTGGTATCTAAAAACCTGGTATCTAAAATATATAAAGAACACTTAAAACTCATTATAAAATCAAATAACCTGCTTAAAAAAATGGGCAAAGGATCTGATCAGACATCTCGCAGGAGATCTGGCAGTGACCCCCTGCTACACACCCATCAGAACGGCCAAAATCCACACATGCACCCAACACCAAATGCTGGGCAGGACGTGCAGCCACAGCGCTCATTTGCTGCTGGTAAAAATGCAAACTGATACAGTTACTTTGGAAGACAGGTGGGCAGTTTCTAGCAACTAAACATACTTTATGATCCGGGCTTTAAGAATCCAAAGTGGAAAACAAAACTGACAAAATGAAAAAGCAGCACTTGCAACTTATAATGTGACACAAATAAATAAAATATATATAGCCATTAAAATTTAATGAGCTATTCAAACTGAAAAGAAAATGATCATTAGGCAAATAAAAAACTGTGTAAAAGATATTAACTTTGAATCCTCAGAAGAAATGAAAATGATTCTTCACCATGGAAAAATGTAAAATCTGGAATCCTTTCCAGGCAGCCAGTGCTGAGCTGCTGCTCCCTGGTTCTCCGCGTCTACCAGTCATTCTGGCCCCAGGGTCTGCAGCCTGAGCTTTGGTCTCTTTAGACCAGGGAGCTCTAAAAGCAACACAGTCGGCCTTGACAACAGGCCCAGGCTGCTGGGTGGTCACTCTCCTGGCTTCAGGCTCGAATCTATCCCTGAACAAATGCTAGGGACTGAATCTATGTGTTTTCTCTCTCAGGGGATCTAATCTTGTCCATTTTCTACCTTTCAAGGATTTCTTCAGGATGAAAAAAAAGAGAATCAACACAAAAAATCAATAGCGTTCCTGTACGCTCTGATCCCACTGAGGAAGAAATGAGAACAATACCATTCACAATAGCTTCAAGAAAAAATTCAATACTTAGGATTTAACCTAACAAAGGAAGTGAGAGACCTCTATAATGAAACTATAGAACTCTGAAAAAGGAGATAGAAGAGGACATCAGAAAATGGAAAGATCTCTCTTGTTTCTGGTCAAAATGGCCATACTACCAAAATCGAGCTATAGATTAAATGCAATTCCAATTAAAATATCAACAACATTCCTCACAGAACTAGACAAAACGATCCTAAAATTCATATGGAACCCGCAGAGACCCAGAACAGTAAACATAATCCTGGGCGACAAAAGCAAAGCAGGCATCACAATCCTGGATTTCAGGTCCTATTATTCTATTACCAGTGAGTAAAGAGACAACCTATAGGATGGGAAAAAATTTTTGCCAGCTATAATTCAGAGAGAGGACTAATATCTAGAATACACAAAGAGCTCCAAAAATATTAGATGCCCTAAAAAAAAAAGACTTCATAAAAAAAATGGGCAACTGAAATGAATAGGTAATTCTCAGAAGAAGTACAAATGGTCGTAAACACATTAAAATGATGTTTAACACCTCTGATCATTCGAGAAATGCAAATTAAAATGACACTAAATTCTATCTTACTTCAAAAAGAATGACTATCATCAAGAACTCAAACAATAATAAATGCTGGAGAGCCTGCAAGGAAAAAGGAACCCTTCTCCACTGTTGGTGGGAGTGTAAAGTAGTATAACTACTGTGGAGATCCCTCAAAAAACTGAAACTAGAAATTCCATTTGACCAAGCTATTCCTCTTCTAGGTATCTTCCTAAAAGAGTTAAAGACATCATGTTACAATGATATGTATGTTTATAGCATGTTTATAGCAGCACAACTCATAATAGCTAAATCTTGGAAGTGGCCTATATGTCCACCAACAGATGAATAAAGAAAATAGTATTTATACACAATGGAGTACTACTCTGCCATAAAAAGGATAAATGAGTCATAGTCACTTTGAGACAATAATGTTAAGTGAAATAAATCAGACACACAAGCTTAAATATAGCATGGTTTCTCTTATATGAGAAACCCAAAGTATAAATAATTAAAGAACAAAATAAAAGGAACAGGAAACAGGCAGATAGATCTTTTGCAAATGGGAAGGGGACCAAAAATTGGAGGGAGATGGGAGGAGAAGGGGGAGTAAAAAGAATTAAGCTGTGTTATGTACATGTACCATCTCTCCACTATAAATGTAACCATTAAGCACTGCAAACATGTACTAATAAAAAGTTTTTAAAAAGAATTTCTCAAAATTCTACCAATCAAGAACAGCCTCCTTATTTTCCAGCATTCTGAGTGCAGGTAAGGTAGGTAAAAATTCTCAGTCTACCCTTCTGATCTGCTCTTTTGCAGCTAATCCTTTCATAAATACAAATGTCTTTACCAAAGTATGCCACGGCTGTAGCACATATTTCTAAAACACGACTCTGGGTCTCCTCCTAGCGTAACTCTAACTCAAACACCGGGAAGCCAATAGATGTGCAATACAATTGCTGGTCTGAACAGGACAGGGCACCCTGTGTCACTCAGAGGACTAAGCGGCAGTCAGTCAGTCCCGTTGGTTTTCAATATTAGCCTAACAAACCGTGTATTGATCTTCCAGAAAAGTCAGATACTGTGGCAGAACACTTGGATTGTTCCTAGGTAAAAGCTAATAGTAGCAGCCATTCAGTAATTGTTTGAGTCCCCATCAACCATGGTTTTCCAAAGACATTTAGTTAATATAGATGTTAGAACTGGAATCTGAAAAGCAAAAAATTCAGAGCTCAAGTGTCCACTTTGGCCAGATGCTCCTTCTCCCTTCTCTGATACAATAACTGAGTTGTCCACATCTCCAGCTTCCCTTCTGTCCCCTCCCTTTGAGTCTCTGTAGTCTGACTTCCACCTCAAACAATAATCCTACTTGCGAAGCACCGTGGTCTTTCTATTTTCCTTACTCTTCCAGACCAGTAGTTCTCAACCGGGGCAGATTTGAGAGCTGAAGATAGTTTTGGTTGTCACAACCGGACAGTGCAATGCTACTGCTATCTATGGGGAAGAGGTCAGGGTCGGGATGCATCTGACAACGCACAGGACAGCCCCACAACAAAGCATGACCTGGCCGCGAATGTCAGTGCAGCCACGGTAGAGAAACCTGGCCTGGACCTCTGTGGCACTGACATGCTTCCCTCTACTACTCGCAGCCTCACCTGGGATTTCTCTGCTTGGCTCATCATCTCCTACCTCTCTCATACAGCTTCACGCCCAGCTGCTGTCCTCCCCACTCTGTTGCCTCTGCCTTTGGTTCACTCTCTTGTCCTCTCCTCTTCCTGGAAGGCTTTTTCCCTTACCAACTGCAACCACTTTCTGGACCAGGATGACTCCCAGACACCTCCAGTTTAAACCTATCATCCAATTTCAACTGGCATCTCCAACCACAAGGTAGATTTTCCTGTTTAGTGTTACCATCACCCCAAACCCAATACTGCCCAAATGGAATCTATTGGCACACCTTCCCCTTTGAAAACCAGTTCTTTCCTAAATTCCCTTCTTGGCACAGTTTCATTTGGTCAGACTTAAAAATCTCAGGTATTTTGGACTTCATCTGCTCTATAGGCAACTATAGATAGCTGGCTACTAATTTATTTACCCTACTCTTGTAACATCCTCTCTTTTCAGTAAGAGCCCCCTAGTTCAGGACCTTTTAACTCTAGGGTGCAGATCCAAATGGACTGCCCCTCAGATTTCTCAGTTTATATCTTGCTCTGGTGGTTCTCAGAAAGCATCAATGTGTCTTTCTACTTACATGTCATAACTTGGCATCTAGGACCTACCACAAGTGACTTATTCTATGCTTTTCAAATTTACTTCCCATTATGGCTTTTCATGATGCCTCTACTTTTAAATGAATTGATTTACTGACTACCTCCAGAGGTCTTGTTTACCACCGCCCCCACATTTTTGCAAACATCATTTCTTTGTCCAGGATGCCTTCTACCCTGCCCACTCCTGTAGATGTCTGAGCTTTATCCTCCCCCACAACCCCTTCTCTTTCAAGAATCTGTCTACGGCTATTCCAGCCCCTGGATCTCTCCTAATGCTGAACCCTGCAGAAGCTAGGCAGGCAAGAAATATCAAATTAATTCAACAAAAGGGGTGACACATGGCTTAGAAGGTAAACTTATTAAGGTTATTTTGTGTATTATGATTCGAGAATTTTAAAATTTTAAATCAAAACTTAGAAAAAAAGTTTAATTATTGACAATTAAGCACAAAATGGCAGGGCATGGTGACACACATGAAATCCCTACTGGGGAGGCCAAAGCAGGAAGATTGCAAGTCTGAAGCCAGCCTGAGCAATTTAATGAGACCTTGTCTCAAAATTAAAATAAATAAATAAATAAAAAAACAAAAAAAAAGGCTGAGGCAGGATGATAAGCTCAGAGTTCAAGGCCATCCTGGGCTACACAGTGAGTTCAAGGCCAGCCTGAACTACATAGTGAGATCCTGACTCAGAAAACAAAAACGAATTTAAAATATAGGAGTAGCAGGACAGTGGGTAGGAGAAGAATTTGAATTTACATGTATTTCTATCACAATTAGTAACTTGCTGATTTGTAGGTTCCTTACCTGTAAAGTATGGTAGCAAGATCGCTGCCATAAAGTTAATGGGAAGATTATGTCCGATAGTGTGTAAAGTCCTTGGCACATACATGACGCTTAACAAATGTAAGCTATCACTATGGTGAAAACTTTGCTGAGTTTATGGGAAGTGACTCTTGGGCTTTTTCTGGTGTGAGTCACTAAATGATGGAATTCTCTGGAAGGCAGGTGGTCCCCAGTCTCCTAATGCTACAGTTTTGGTGTAAATGGCTCTAAAAATCATTCCACAGGTGGATCATTCATTTTATAATCCTGGTATGAGTCCCCAAGGGAGACATGGTGAACTTTTGTTATTTTAAAGGAAATCAAGAGGATTTCTTTTACAAAATACATCTCTGTGTGTGTGTGTGTGTATACATGTGTTTGTGTGCAGGGCTCTAGGAAACACACCGTGAACACCACGTATTTAGCCCAAGCCCTGGCTGGACGGGGGAAATGGGTATAGAGAGTGGCAGCAACTGTCCGTAGGTGGGAGCATGGCTGCTGATAGTGGGTTGTCTGCACGGCCAGGAGAGACCGATGGGCTAATGGATGGCCCGTGTTTGGCCAGTTTACCTCAGGGATCCTGGACTTTCTGAAGAGCATTCCTCTCTTGGAGCCCTGGAGCATGTGCAGGCTGGTGCTTTGGTTTTGTTTTTCTGAGTTCCACAGTGACACACCCTGCTGGAAACTGTCCTTATAGTTTTGGAGCCGAACAGTGAATAGCATGAAGTTAGGGTGCTATGGAGCAAATGGAATGCTTTCACCAACACCTTTCGAGATAGCTTGAGAAACAGTTCTCCTTGGGGCTAGTGACCACCTTGCTAGTTACCACCTGACGATGTCGGTAACTCTCCTAGAGAACTGTACTCACGACTTCACAGGCGACCTGCTTCCTTGGCCTGTTACCACGCCCTTCTGGTCCTTTTGCACAGTGTCAGTGTGTGCATGCTCTCCTGCCTTCACCTTTGCTGTAGGCACCCAGGCTTGGAGTTCTGCATCAGAGTCTTAGGAGGGCTTCCTGCTTCCTTGTTCTGTTCCCTCTAATCTATCCACAAAGGAGTCCCCAAAAGAGTATGTGAATTGGGGGAAATAAGATCTGGATTCAAGCTTCACTTCAACCATTTACTGGATGAGCAGCTTGAACTCTGTCTCCATTTCTACATTCATGAAACAGGTGTAATAATACCTGCACCATTTAGATCTTAGAAAACACATGGTAGCCTGATCCCCAAAATATAACAACATACCAATTACAAAGACCTGAATGACAGAATCATGTTAAAACACTGTTGATCACCCCATTCCCTTGTTCAAAACCTGCAGCAATCTCTAATTAAAAAGTCTGTGCACCCATGTTTATAGCAGCACAATTTGTAATAGCCAGATCTTGGAAACAACCCAAATGCCCATCAACTGAGGAATGGATAAGAAAGATGTGGTATTTTTATACAATGGAGTACTATTCAGCCATAAAGAAGGATAAACTGGAGACTTTTATAGGTAAATGGATGCAACTCGAGAAAATACTCATAAGTGAAATAAACCGGATGCACATGTGTAAACATTGTATTGTCTCTCTAGTATGAGAAACTGAAAGAGTAAATAAGATCCAAAATGTACAATAGACACGGTGAATCAAAAAGAAACTGGTCAATAGGAAAGACAGACTGGAATAGGGAAAAGAAAGAAGGGAAAGGGAAAAAAGAAATTGTATATATATATAAGATGGTTAAGATAGATACACTACCAATTTTACTTAATTCATTGAAGAGTAAGGTTTGAGCCAATAATGTTTGGACAATTGAATGCTAATGTCTGGTATCCTGAATAACTAACTTAAAGATAATAATCCGTAATGCATTAACCATTGTTACCCTCATATTATGTTGTTTTGAAAATTTGTTCTTTTTTTGATTTGTTTTGTTTTTTCTTCTCTTTACAAAAAAAAAAAAAAAAAAAAAAGTCTGGGGCTGGTGAGAGGGCTCAGCGGCACAAGCGCCTGCCTGGCAAGTGCGAGGTCCTGAGTTCAATTCCCGGAACCCACATAAAAGAAAAAAAGGGCTGGTGATATCGCTCAGCAGCACAAGCGCTTGCCCAGCAAGCATGAGGTCCTGAGGTCGACTCCCTGTACCCACATTAAAAAAAAAAAAAAAAGTCTGGAATCTTTTGCCTGCTGCCAAACCAGTTCCATTCACTTGGGAGCTTCTTTCCTGTCCTTCCCTGCATAATGCTCTGTGCCAGCTCAGTGAGCCCTCGAACCCAACTCTCCTAGTCTCGAGAACTTCAAGGCCATGATTTCATCTCCCTAAGGTGCTCCCGAGGTCTACTGTGTTACGCAGCCTTTTATCACTGCAACAAAATTCCACAGCTAATCAACTTAGAAATGGTTTGATCTAGCTCACAGGTTTGGGGGTGCTGGTCCATTATCTGTCACCCCATTGTTTTGGGCCCATGGTGAGACAGCACGTCATGGCAGGCAGTCAGTGGCATCACATACCTATCAGGCAAATAAACACTTTCTGCAGTTTTATCTAGTTCTTCCATGAACAAGTGATCGCTCTCTTCTCTGAACCCCTCCCTCCTGCTTATCAGTAAGTAATACCATGGATGCCCTTAACTCTATAGCATAAATTCCCCTGAACACACTAACATCTAAGTACACACTGATCAAACAGCCGGTAGTCAACAGATCTAGCTATCAACATTACAAAGCCCACAGGCTCAGCATGGTGTCCTGAGTAAGTATGGAGTGGCTTTTTGCAAAGGGCAGAACAGATGAGTAAAAGATTGAATGATGACAGGAAATGAGACTTAAAAGCAATGTGGGACAAGAGAGACAGACCAATGACTCAGGCTCTAGATGGCAATTACTGCTACATGATATGGCTGAACTTGGCGTGAACGGACTGGATGGGTAGAGCTAGAGGAGTCAGGTACCCAAGAACTCTTGTCAGCTGCCTGGATGTTGACTAGTAATTGGGAGGTGGCTGACCATAATGAGGATGTGTTTTAAGAAAGCACTGAGGGTTTAGGCACTGTACCCCAACAATGCTTGGTACAGAACAGGCATTCGATAAACATTTGCTGAATGAAGAAAGAGATAGGGCACACAAAACCTGAAAAAAGACTGCTATGATTCATCTTTGGCCACATAGTCATCTGAGCTTGCTCAGCAAGGGCCACAAATGCCAGCAATGGCAAAAACTAAAATTTTATGGTGTGTGTGTGGGGTGTGCCATGGGAAAGTGGAGGGGGGAAGCCAGGGCATTCTGGGTGGAAGGCCAGGAGAGATCAGAAGGCCTGGCCCAGCAGCGGCATGGGGCGTCTGCAGAGAGGAGGGAAGGGTGGGCAGTTGCTGCTTTAGGAAGCAAGCGTCTTCACGGAGTTTTCGAGCCATGTGCTCTCCTCAGGGCCTTAGTGAGTAGTGCCAATCCCAAAAGAGAAGGACAATAGGGCTATGCCAACTAGAACATAAATTCCTTGAGGGGAGGGACCATACTTGTCTTGTTCATCATCCATACCCAAAGCCCAGGCAAGAAATATTCATGCCAGACTATCTGGATTTGAATCTTAGCTCTCCCCACTTGCCCCTCGATCACTTGGGTGTGTATTATTTAAACTCTCTGTGCTTCAGCTTTCACATCCCTAACATAGGGATAACACAGAATGTCCTAAATGAATGAGAGGATTGAGTGAATTACTATAAAAAAGGACTTAGCTAGCATATGCTAAACACACAGGTGTCCTCTGGAGGCGGTTCCTTCTCATCCCAAGTCACAGGTACATTTCATGGCTAGCGATGCCACTGTACAAAGGTCCTACTGGCCCTAGGTCAGGGGTCTCAGGCTTTTCCCATCAGTGGTGAACTCATTCACATGTGTGTGGGAAGGGGCATGCTTTGTCTTTGGTTAGCGTGCACCAAATGCAAGGAAGCAAGGGTGGTGAGTGACCTTGAATCATCTCCAATGTACAAGGAAATCATCCGCAGACTGTGGACTGATAACCATCATTTGTAACAAAGCACATGAGACATTCCAATGAATTCCAATACCTTGGGGCCGCAATGCCAGGCAACCAAGTCTATCCAATAACATCTACAAGTGTGTGTGTGTGTATGTGTGTGTGTGTGTGTTATGTAATTTGATTTTCACCAAAAAGCTCAGACAAAAGGAAAGAAAAAAAAAAAAAGACTTTCAGAATAAAAGAAACTGACATTAAAGAAGAATTGGACAGTGATGTTGAAAAGCAGAGGAAGGGAGAATGTCTTTTATGTTTCTTCAAAAAGCTACAGTGATTTTACAGTCAAACACTTGTCTCGTTTTCTCCAAAAGTGGCAGCACCAACATTTCTGCTCATCTGTAAGTATCCCGCATTGCCTGTCTGTTGCTAGGCAACTGTAACAGCGCTCCAGTTCGTGTTAGCATCCACCTTGCATCCGGCCTCCCACAATGCAGAGTTTTTACAATTGTTCTCACTGGCTCTGCCAACCACACCTAGGTAATGTCTTCTTAGTCAAGGGTTCTTCTTAAAGCTCATCATCTTAGCCGCTTGGCTCTGTGGTAAAATTTAAACACTGTGTTTGTCATCATGTCCCCAGAAATTTCCATAACAGCAGGCCGCTCATCAAACATGGGATGATTTAATGACAGCATTAAAACAGATGGAAGGGGGCCGGTGAGATGGCTCAGCGGCTTAAGCGCCTGCCCTGCAAGCATGAGGGCCCGAGTTCGACTCCCGGAACCCACATACTAAAAAGGGGCCGGTGATATCGCTCAGTGGCACGGGTGCCTGCTGGCGCGCGAGGTCCTGAGGTCGACCCCCCAGTACCCACAAAAAACAAAAAAAAAACACACACAAAAAAAACAAAACACAGATGGAAGGAAAATCTTAAAACCATAAATAACTTGCCACCAAAGCAAATAGCCAGACAAAAGAGAAAACTGCCTGCTAGATAACATGCTACAAAGTTCAGGCTAAAATGCTAGTTTTAAGTCTCTTTGAATGCATAACTGGCTGAATGAACTTGTCTTAAATGAACAGAATAATTTTGACCAATTTTCAAACTAACTTCATGAGTTTAGAAAGGGCTGGATCTACGGACATGTCTTTAAATCACTTATCATATATCAAAGTGTTATATATGCAAAACAGATAATGGGTATTAGAGGTAGCTTTCATAAATCCCAAGAGGCCTAACATAAAAATCAAGCAATTAACATTAACTACATCTTACAGTTTCATAGGTAACATCCACATGTATTTTCTATCATCTACCTCATAGCATTCCATAAGTCAAAAAAAAGAGGCCATATTATAAATAAGTTTCCAAAATTCAAGTGGCAAGGCTAGTAAGTGGCAATCCAAACTGGGATGTGGCTCTTTGAACTCTGTCTCAGGTTATTTCCTCAATAATATGCCAGCCGCTTGGATAATATCGCCACCTGAGGACCCTGGGCTTGAAACTGTTCATGGAGCTAAAAGCCATTAAATTCAAGAAAGGAGCAGAGATGGTTTCCGGTTGAAGAGCATGGTGGCCAGGGCACAGGAGTGGGAAGACAGACTTTATATACTCTTTTTTATTTTTGATTTTTTTGAGACAGTGTCTCGCTATGTAGTCCAGGCTGGCCTCGAACTCACGGTGATCCTCCTGCCTCAGACGAGTGCTGAGAGATTACAGGTGTGTGCCACCATGCCCAGCTATACCCTTTCTATGTAGTCAGGTACTGCTTAAGGATATTTCAGTCAATAATGGACTGCACATGTGATGGCGGTCCTACAAGATTAGCTTGGAGCTGAAAAATTTCTATTATCTAGTGATGCTGCAGCTGTGGAGAAGTCCCAGTACAATGCAGTACTCACATGCTTGTGATGATGCTGGTGTACATAAATCTACGGAGCTGCCAGTCACGCAGACGTAGAGCACATACGATTATGTAGTATAGCACACAATACCTGATAGTAACTATGTTACTAGTTTGTGCATTTACTGTACTATACTTTTAATCCTTATTTTAGGATGTGCTCTCGCTAATAAAAAATGTCTACTGTGAAACAATATGGCATGTTAAGTGGTAGCAGCCTTATCCATCTGTGTTCACTACATCTCTTGACTGTGTCAGGAGGCCATGTTGGCCCAAAGTATAAATAATTTAAAGAGCAAAATAAAAGACTGATATTACAAAATAGGGAGAGAGATCCTTTGGAAGTGGAAAGAGGAACTAGAGATGGAAGGAAAGGAAGAGAAAGGGGAAATAAAAAGAATTAAGATATGTTATGTACATACACCAGCCTCCCATGGTGAATGCAGTCATTAAGTACAGCAAACATGTACTGATAAACATAGAAAAAGAAGTTCCTGGGCCAGTGACACGGCTCAGCGGCATAAGCGCTTGCCTGGCAAGGGCGAGGTCCTGAGGTCGGCTCCCGGTACCCACATAAAGGAAGAAAAGGGCCGGTGATATCGCTCAGAGGCACAAGCGCTTGCTGGCAAGCACCAGGTCCTGAGTTCGACTCCCGGTACCCACATAAAAAAAAAAAAAGAAAAGAGGCCATTTTGAGAGTCTCAGCTATACCATGTAGGCTTGTGTAAACACTCGCTAGAGGTTCATACAATGATGAAATTGTCAATATTGCACTTCTCAGAACATATTCCCATTGTTAAATGACACGTGACTGTATTTACTGGCCAGCAGCCATGTGCCATGCACAGTATTAGATGCTAAAGACATAAGGAGGAAAAGGACCAGGCACCTGCTCTCAAGCAGCTCATAATCTATAAGAGCAAAGGAACTCATGAAGGGCCACCCAGGAAGATGTAAGAAGTACCCAGCAAGAGTATTATGGGGACATGAAGGAAAAAGTCATGAATTGTATCAATTGAGCTAGCAATTTCACTTGAAGAGGAACATTTGAGATAGCCCTTGAAGGAGAAGCATTAATTGTCCTACACAGCACAGAAAGAGAAAAAGAGGAAAACTTAAAATCTGAGAAGCAGTCACATAGTGAACTGTGGTTAAGTTAAGGGATTACTGCTCATTTATTCAAAATTTTCTGAACCCCCTACTGACCAGGCACTGTACTAAGCATTTTATTAGTCTGGCAGAAATCTCAAACATTGAATGAAAATTTGCAAAAGTCAGGATGAGTGTATTGGTAGGAGATGAGATATGATAATTATAAACTCATTTTTCCTTAGAGTAGAGCAAAAACTTCTAATGCAGATAGTCCAATAAAACAGAAACTTCAATCAAAAGCATTGTAAATGCATTTTACAATGCTCAGTGATAAGGTAACCATGACAACTATAAATTAAAACATGACCCAGGATCCATGAAAACATGTTTCCACTCAGAACCTCCAACATGACAACTAATAAAAAAGAATATATAAAATCAGTGATGCACTAGTATTTAGATGAAATGGAAGAAAACTACATTAAGGTTAGCATGTTTATAAGATTCTCCACCCTTCAGAAGGTAGAGTTTTCATATTTCATAGAAATGTCAGTTTCCACAGTCAGGAAGCCAATGTCCTTCACTTATGATGGGGAGAGAAACAACGGGTGGTAGGATAAGGAAATACATGGGGTCTACTTCTAAAGTGATGAGTTTTTCTAGATTAGGAAATTAAATTTTGGGGGATTCTACTCTCTCTTTTTTGGCAGCAGCAGCAGCACTGGGGACTGAACCCAGGGAACACTGAGCAACACCCTCAGTCCTTTTTATTTTGTTCCTTTTGAGACAAGATTTCCACAGTTGACCAGGCTGGGCTTGAACTTGCAATCCTCCTGTCTCGGCCTTGTAAGTAGCTGGGGTTACAGGCGTGTGCCAGCACACCTGGCTCCTTCTAATCATTCAGAAGACCATTATTTTTAACATCTCTATAAACCCAAGAGAATCGGGTTTTCTGGAGTGACCATGCTGCATGGTTATTCCTTTCTCCAATAAAGCCGCCTCCTTTGGCTCCAGGTAAGTGCAGACCTGCACTCCTCAAACTGTCTCCGGAGCCTGGGGCTCAGTCTTGTGCGTATATTCCAGGATAGTTTTGCTTAACTATGGAAAATAAAGCTCAATTTTAGAAACACTGAGGTATTTCAAGCCTATGAGGAAAAAAAAAAAAAGGATAACTCAAACTGTGCAATAAACACCAGTGAGGCCTGTGAATGAGAATACTGGAACCCAGCCCCCCCGGTGCACAGGCCCTGTGTCACCCCCTTCCTTAAGAACTGTGCCTACGATGGGATTTCACTGCATTATTAGATTAACAATCAGGTGACTTTAAGTTCATCAAAAGGGAAATAATCCCGGTGGGTCGATGTCCTTCCTGAGGAGATTCTCCAGCCAGTTTCCAAGATGCAGACAGCAGAGCCGCAGGGCTCCAAAGGTAGCCCCTCAACAGGTGGGACAGCCCAGTGACAGCCAACAAAAAAGCTGGAACTTCAGTCCTACAGCCACAAACTATGAATTCTGCCAACACCAGCAGGGCTCAGCCAGGGCCCTGAGCTTCCGATGAGCTCAAACCTGGGTGGACAGCTCGATTTCAGCCTGGTGAGATGCCGTTCAGGGCACCCAGCTCACAGGAACTGTGGGCTAATAAACTGTATCAATCTAAGGACCATAGCTTGTGATTTATTATACATTAACAGAGAACTAATACAAGGCCCAATCAAAAAGTATCTAATAGAAATTATAGGGCTGGTGAGATAGCTCGGTGGCATAAGCGCCTGCCTGGCAAGCGCAAAGTCCTGAGTTCGACTCCCGGAACCCATACGAAAAAAGGGCCGGCGATATAGCTCAGCGGCACGGGTGCCTGCTGGCATGCGAGGTCCTGAGTTCGACCCCTGGTACCCACAAAAAAAAAAAAAAAAAAGAAATTATATTTATTTGATAATGCATCAATCACACACAGTACTCACTTTGAAAGAAATTTCAGAGTGGCAAAAAGATTTGGGCAACGGCAGTATCTCTGGTTAAACTACCTAGTTTCCAAAGGTGACCACCTTGAAAGAAAAGTATCTTTATTATTGTGTTAAAAGTCAAAGTTCATATTACTTATCATCCACTGTGTTTACTACTCTTATAATTTTTTTCAAGGGAATTTGTTTTTAATTTCGTTGCACTTAATAAAATGTAGTAGTTATTCAACCCAAACATAAACATTAACACAGATAGGTATTAAAAAAAAATCAAAGTAGAAAAGTTTCAAAAACGTTAAACTTAATGAAGCTTTACCCTTGGTTATCCCTACCTTGTTTTTTTTCTTTTTCCAGAAGCAAGACTTTCATGTTTTATTAAAACATTTTTGGGGTCACAGAAGAGACAGTTGCCACCACACTGGGGATTTCTGGCTTTTTTCTCTTCGCCTTAGATTTGGATGTCTTTTGTGAATAATCAAAAGCCAATGCTATAAGGCCAGTGTTTTAAAACCAGATAAACAGATGGAAAAGAGAAGTTTGACACTCATCAATTTTAAGGCTGTATTATTGAGGCTTAACTGAAACTGGTACTGATTTGGAAGTGGTAGCTAAGTTTCTCGATGCTTTTGGAGCAAAACTTGGCTATGGAAGATATGCAGAAATACTCTGTGATATTCTGGTGGCTGGTGGAATGCTGGCCCCAGGTGACACGCTGGCAAATGACATGATGTGACAGATGTCTGCGTGTGTAGCACAGGAAGACCTAAGACCCAGAGACCATGCAAACCCAATTCTTAAAACCTAATCTGTCTGCTACTTCACTGATGATTGAACTCTACAACCTTGTCTCCAGAGTAGGTAAATATATTAAATGAAAGGACAGCTGTACTCATAAATCAGTTGTTCACAAAGTTCTGAGTTTAGTCTCAAGGGTGCCAACACTATTAATTGGGGCAAACAATCTAGGGGAAATATATAGGGCTTTTATTTATTTATTTATTTTTGGCTTTCTCCAAGAATTGGCATTTAGTTAGTGAAGGTCAGATTATTAAATATATTATGGTGCATGAGACAACCTTGCGCAACTAAGAACTATTATCTTAATGTTTTTATTAGTGTGCACAAATATTACAAAACACCAGATTTCAATGTGGTATTTTCACACACGCCTGTGACATATTTTGATCCTATCCACCTCCCCATTAACTTCTCCCCCTCATTCGCTTTCTTCTGTCTAATAATAGTCTCCCTTCTATTCTCATGTCATCTTTTTTTTTTTTTAAGACTCCACATATTGGAGACTGAGATTTTGACCAAAATGCCAGCTGTGCTCTGTTGAGAAACATACTATTTGAGTATAAACCAAAGTCAACTGTATTAAAACTCTGTCTTATTCTAGAAAGTCCCATGGAACAAGTAAAAAGCACTTAATTATTCCAACCAACTGAAGTTATAAAGTTAATACTGATAGGCTGGGCATGGTGGTGCACGCCTGTAATCCCAGCACTTGGGAGGCTGAGGCAGGAGGATCATCGTGAATTTGAGGCCAGCCTGGACTACATAAACAAGTTCAAGGCCAGCCTGCACTACACAGTGAGACCCTGTCTCAAAAAAACAAAACATGAAACAAAACCAAAAAAAATAATACTGATGTGGTGCTGCTTTCCATAGACCCGTGGCTAATAGAGCCTCAGGACCCCAGACACACTCAAGGCAAGTTAGCCCCTGCAGCAGGTGGAGTCTGACTGAACTCCCGCCCCTGCCTTCACCTCCTTTTCCCTCCCTTCCAACCCCACTCATTACCAGCATTCACCTTGCTGTTCCAGTGCCGCTCCTGGCCCTGCCCTTCTTGCCCTCAGCTAGACACACATGTGGCACCCCCACTGTCTTTTTTTGGGTCTTGGCTTTAACATTGCCACATCAGCAAGGCCTTCCCTGACCTTATTTAATGGGCAGCACAGCACAGTGCTTGATGGTGTGGGCTGCTAAACCCTGATTGCCTGGGATGCTTTTTTTTTTTCTTTCAAATTTTTATTTTTATTAGTCCATGCTTGCAGTACATAATGATTCATCATGGGGAGTTGGTACGTGTACATAACACAGCTTAATTCTTCTTAGGTCCCCTTCCACTTTCCTCTCCTCGCTCCCCCCTCCTTCCATCTCTTGGTCTTCTTACTGATGGCAAGAATTATAATTTAGCTTTGAAAAGCTACAAGCAAGACATCATTTGAGCTTTGAAGTTTACCTGTTACTTAAACTCGTTTCATTTGACAGCAAAACTTGATCTTCTCAAATCACTGGAGAGCAAAAGGTAGCAAAAGATAACAGAAGGCTACTGCTTCCCAAATGTTTATGATAGGATGTTGGTCCAGATACCACTAGGGATGTCCTTAGACAACATATGTACTCTAAAGACCAAAGTACGTTTGGTCCAAGGGATTTTGAATAGGGATTGTGTACCTAATTATTATTCTCTGTAACACATACCACCATTTGATAAATGTAAATAAACTTGTTTGTTTTTGTGTAACTCCCACCACCAGAGCCAGGTGAATGATTATGTTTTATTATTACATTCCCAGCACCTGGTAAAGTAGTAAGTGCTACTGGGCCATAGTAAGTGCTCACAAGATATCTTTTGAATAAACGCTTAAATATAATGTCCAGAATAGAATGTGTAACTGCTTTTGGTAGCTGGAAGGTTCTGTCATGATGATTAGCTGCTTTTTTTTTTTTTTTTTTTTCAAAACAACATAATAGGAGGGTAACAATGGTTAATACATTACATATTACTATCTTTAAGTTAGTTATTCAGGATACATTAGCATTCAATTGTCCAAACATTATTGGCACAAACCTTACTCTTCAATGAACTAAGTAAAACTGGTAGTGTACCTATCTTAACCATCTTATATATATATACAATTTTTTTCCCTTCCCCTTCTTTCTTTTCCCTATTCCAGTCTCTCTTTCCTTTTGACCAGTTTCTTTTTGATTCACCATGTCTATTGTACATTTTGGATCTTATTTACTCTTTCAGTTTCTCATACTAGAGAGAAAATACGATGCTTACACATGTGCTTCTGGTTTATTTCACTTATGAGTATTTTCTCGAGTTGCATCCATTTTCCTATAAAAGTCTCCAGTTTATCCTTCTTTATAGCTGAATAGTACTCCATTGTATAAAAATACCACATCTTTCTTATCCATTCCTCAGTTGATGGGCATTTGGGTTGTTTCCAAGATCTGGCTATTACAAATTGTGCTGCTATAAACATGAGTGCACATATATCGCTGTGGTATGATGTTTTTAATTCTTCTGGGAAGATGCCCAGAAGGGGAATAGCTGGGTCAAATGGGACCTCCAACCCTAGTTTTTTGAGGAATCTCCACACTGACTTCCACAGTGGCTGTACCAGGCGACACTCCCACCAACAGTGAAGAAGGGTTCCTTTTTCCCCACAGCCCCTCCAGCATTTGTTATTAGTTGATTTCTTTATAATAGCCATTCTTTCTGGGGTGAGATGGTATCTCAGTGTTGTTTTAATTTGCATCTCTCGAATGACTAGTGATGTTGCACATTTTTTTGTATATTTATTTGCCATTAATATTTCTTCATCTGAGAAATGTGTATTCATCTCAGATGCCCATTTTTGGAGTGGGTCTTTAAATTTGGGAGGTCTGATTTTTTTGAGTTCTTTATATGTTCTCGATAGTAATCCTTTGTCTGAGGAACAGCTGGCAAACATTTTTTCCCACATTGTGGGTTGTCTCTTCACTCTGTTGGTGGTTTCTCTTGCTGTGCAAAAGCTTTTTAATAAGATGAGATCCCAGTTATTGAATCTTTGGGATAGTTCCCGTGCGGTTGAGTTTTTATTCATAAAGTCTTTGCCTACACCAATGTCTCCAAGGGTTTTACCTATCCTACCTTCCAGCAGATTTAATATGTTTCTGTTTTAATATTTAGATCTCTGATCCATTTTGAATTTAGTTTAGTGCATGGTGAAAGATATGGGTCTAGTTTTAATCTTCAGCATGTGTAGAGCCAGTTTTTCCAGCACCATTTATTAAAGAGGCTATCTTTCTTCCAGCGAATGTGTTTGGCACCTTTGTCAAAGATAAGGTGGCTTAGTATGTCTGGGGTTGTTTCAGCATCTTCTAATCTGTTCCATTGATCTTCAGGTCTGTTTTTTTGCCAGTACCACACTGTTTTTATCACAGTAGCTTTATAGTATAATTTCAAGTCAGGGATTGTGATGCCCACTGCCTTGCCTTTGTTGCCCAGAATTGCCTTTGCTATTCTAGGTCTCTTCTGATTCCAAATGAATTTTAGGATTATTTTCTCTAATTCTGTGAGATATGCTGTTGGAATTTTGATTGGAATTGCATTAAATCTGTATAACAATTTAGGAAGTATGGCCATTTTCACTATATTAGTTCTTCCTATCCAGGAGCAAGGGATATCTTTCCATTTTCTGATATCCTCTTCAATCTCCTTTTTCAGAGTACTGTAGTTTTCAGTATAGAGGTCTTTCACATCCTTTGTGAGGTTGATTCCTAGGTATTTCATTTTTTTGGATGTTATTGTGAAAGGTATTGTTTCCCTAATTTCTCTTTCAGTAAGTTTGTTATTTGTGTACAGGAAGGCTATTGACTTTTGAGTATTGACTTTGTATCCAGCTACACTACTGAATATGCTTATTAAATCTAGCAGTTTTTTAGTGGAGTTTTTGGGGTCTTCTGTGTAGAGTATCATGTCATCTGCAAATAATGATAATTTAACTTCTTCCTTTCCAATCATTATTCCTTTTATTTCTTTCTCTTGTCTAATTGCTCTGGCTAAAGTTTCCAGAACTATGTTGAATAAGAGTGAGGACAGTGGACATCCTTGTCTTGTCCCTGATTTTAGAGGGAAGGCTTTCAGTTTTTGGCCATTTAGTATAATATTGGCTGTTGGTTTTTCATAGATAGCTTTTACCAGATTGAGATAAAGACCATCTATTCCAATTTTCTGTAGGGTTTTTATCATGAATAGGTGCTGGACTTTGTCAAAAGCTTTTTCTGCATCTATTGAGATGATCATGTGATTTTTTTCTTTGGTTCTGTTAATATGGTGTATTACATTTATTGATTTACGTATGTTGAACCATCCCTGCATCCCTGGGATGAATCCAACTTGGTCATGGTGTATAATCTTCTTGATGATTTGTTGGATTCTGTTTGCCAGTATCTTATTAAGGATTTTTGCATCTATGTTCATTAGGGAGATTGGCCTGTAGTTCTCTTTCTTAATTGGGTCCTTCTCTGGTTTTGGTATCAGGGTAATGCTTGCTTCCAGGAATGAATTTGGGAGTATTGCTTCCCTTTCAATTTCATTGAAAGTTTGAGAAGTAGGGGCGTTAGGTCTTCTCTAAATTTCTTGTAGAATTCGGCAGTGAATCCATCAGGGCCTGGGCTTTTCTTTGTTGGGAGGTTTTTAATTACATCTTCAATTTCATTGGTTGATATTGGTTTATTTAGGATTTTTAAATCTTCTTGATTCAGCTTTGGTAATTCATACGAATCTAGGAATCTGTCCATTTCTTCTGCATTTTCTATCTTAGTAGAATTTAAATTTTCAAAATAGGTATAGATGATCTGGATTTCTGCAGGGTCCGTCATGATATCACCCTTTTCATTTTCAATTGCATGGATTTGAGTCTTTTCTTTTCTTTTTTTAATAAGGTTGGATAAGGGTTTGTCAATCTTATTTATTCTTTCAAAGAACCAACTTTTTGCTTCATTGATTCTTTGTATTGTTTTTTTATTCTCCAATACGTTAATTTCTGCTCTGATCTTTATAATTTCCTCCCTTGTATGGGCTTTTGGCTTAACCTGCTCTTCTTTTTCTAGAAGCTCGAGGTTCACCCTTAAGTTGTTTATTTGCGCTTGCTCTATTTTCCTGATATAAGTATTTAATGCTATAAATTTCCCTCTTAGGACTGCTTTCATTGTATCCCATAAGTTCCGGTATGTTGTACTGTCATTATCATTCAGTTGTAGAAAGTGTCTAATTTCTTCTTTAATTTCATCTGTGACCCATTGGTTGTTCAGGAGGGTGCTGTTTAATTTCCATGTGTTTAGGGAGTTTTTGTGAGATCTTTTGCCATTGATTTCCAATTTCATTGCACTATGGTCTGATAATATGCATGGGATAATTTCAATTCCTTTGCATTTACTTAAGCAGGTTTTATGAGCTAGTATGTGGTCTATTTTGGAGAACGTCCCATGTGTAGCTGAGAAAAATGTGTATTCTGATGTTGTGGGATGGAACACTCTGTAGACATCTACTAAGTCCATTTGTTCAAAAGTTTGGTTCAGTTCTACTATTTCATTATTGATTTTCTGTCCAGTTGATCTGTCTTTTTGTGACAGTGGAGTATTGAGATCTCCCAATGTAATTGTATTAGTGCTTATTTGATTTTTCATGTCCTTTAGTACTTGTTTTATATAGCTGGGTGCATTGGTATTTGACGCATATATATCTATGATCGTTATCTCCTCCTCTTGGATTGTTCCCTTTACAAGGATGTAATGACCGTCTTTATCTCTCTGAATCCTTCTTGGCTTGAAGTTCACTTTGTCTGCAAAAAGAATAGCTACCCCTGCTTTTTTCTGGGTTCCTGTGGCATGGAGTATTGTTTTCCATCCTTTGACTTTCAGTCTATGAATTTCTTTCTGAATTAAATGTGTTTCTTGTATACAGCATATTGTTGGATCTTGCTTCTTGATCCATTTCGCCAGTCTGTGCCTTTTGATTGGTGAATTGAGACCGTTAACATTGATGGTTAAAACTGATATGTATTGACTTATACTTGTCATGATATTTTCCTGTTGTTGGTTCCCACTCTTTGTTTTTCCCCTTTCCTGCTATTTAATTATCTGCCCTGTCTGGTGGATTCCTTCTGTTGGGGTTCCTATCTCTTTCTAGAATGTCCTTCAGAACATTTTGGAGTGCTGGTTTGGTGGTCATAAATTTTCTCAGATGTTTTTTGTCATGAAAGTATTTTATTTCTCCATCAATTTTGAAAGATAGTTTTGCAGGGTACATCAATCTGGGTTGAAAATTATTTTCCTTTAGAGCTTGAAATACATCATTCCAAGCTCTTCTTGAATTGAGGGTTTGTGCTGAAAAGTCAGCTGTGATTCTGATGGGTTTTCCTTTATAGGTGATTTGTCTCTTCTCCCTAACAGCTTTTAAGATTCTGCCCTTCTGTTGAATTTCTGGGATCTTGACTATAATATGTCTGGCTGAAGTTTTTTTTTGATCATGTCTAGTTGGTGTTCTAAAAGCTTCTCTTATAGGGGCGTCAAATTCCTTTTCTCTTCCAGGAAAGTTCTCCTTGATTATGTCTTTGAACAAGGTTTTAATGTCATTGATGCTATCTCCTGCTTTTTCATTTATTCCAATTATTCTTAAGTTGTTTATCTTTGAGTCATCTAGCAGCTGCTGAATTGATTTTTCATGGTCCCTTGCTGTTTTTAAGAATTCTTCCTTTTCATGATCACTAATTGCAAGCCTGTCTTCTATATCTGAGATCCTGTCCTCGCATTGGCTTAATCTGCTACAAATACTTTCAATGGAATTTTTGTTCTCTTGGATATCTGCTTGAATCTGCCTTATGGATTCCATTTCTTTCCTATGCTGAGCATTCATGGTTTCTATAGTTTTCTTAAGCTCATCTATTTTTTTGTCTGTATCAGCTATAGTGTCCTTAAGCATGGTCTTCAATGTGGACATTATCTCTGCAGTTATCTGTGAGATTATTTCTGTTTTAATTTTTTCCAGAGCCTCATTCAGTTGCTTTGTTGTTACCACTTCAGATAGGCCAGGTGGGTGGCTTTCGGATTGTCCCACCTCGTTGCCCCTAGGTTTGCCTTTGGTGAATTGGATGTGTGGGGTTGCATCTTAAGTGTCGTCTCATTTTTTCTTTCTTTAATTCCTGGGGTGATGTTTGCAAATTACCTATGGTAGGTTACTTTATTGCTAGTGTTTAAGATCTTTAGAAGATGACTACTTCTCTGCAGTATCTTCCAAGTGGAGGTTGCTTTTGGGTTTTGAGCTTTCTGCCAGATCCTACCTCTTCAATTCGTTGGGTATGTGAAGTTGCTACCTGTTTGGCCCAGTCCTTGATTCTTTGGTACTGTGCCACTGTATTTTCTGTGTCCCTTAGTCAATCTCAATCACTAAATATCAGGAAGGAAAGATGTTTAGAACAATTATTTCACATTTGGCTATAATGTTAACTAAAGCATCAAACACAGCCTAGAAAATGACAGACTGAGCTAACCAGTTATTTACCACTTTTAGCTGTATAGAGTTGCAGTTATATAACAAAATCTAAAACACACCAGAAAAATTATATGCAGTATACAAGTCCTATGTATGTCAATTTTTCCCTGAGGAGTTTAAATTTAAAATGAGTTAAGGAGGAAATAGAGTGTTGGGAGAATAGGAAGGAATTAGATGTAAGGTTAGAGGACCAAGAGGGATCCCACTAAAATTGGGACACTGGTGCAGAGGACTGGTGGTAAAAAGAGAAGGAAGGGATAAAAGGAAGAACAGATCACAACCACAATCACAAAGAAGTTAGAGGCGCTGTTTACACTCATATAAAAAACCAGAGAGAATAATGAAGGAAAGAGCAAATACACATACAGAAACAAAAACGAAGATAAAAACAAAACAGACGAAACAAAAATAAAACCCCACCAAAAAACAAAAACAAAAACAAAAAAAAACCCTTCGCCAGAACAAAAAACAAATGAGTGAGAAAAAAATAAAAATAAAAATAAAAAAAAAATAAAAAGAATCAGTTCCAGGTGTTGACTCTGCTGTAGGCAGGCACCGTGTGGTGACAGAGTCCTGTTCCGTGCAGGTCGGTCCCAGTAAGCCAGGAGCGGCCCTCTGGCAGGGCGGTGAGCAGAAGCGCGTACTTTCAGGTAGAGACCCGTCTAGCTCGCCTGCCGCTCTCAGTGCCCTTTCACTATACCTGGGCCTGAGAGGCGCAGCGCGCTGTCCGGAGCGCGGGTTCCCTGCACTGGTTTCCCGCCGCTCTGATTTTCACCACGCCCCCCACAATGGCGCCGGGCCAGTCGCTCTGTGGCGCGGGACAGGTGTGGCTGAGAGACCAGTCTCGTTCGCCTGCTGACCTCAGCACACTTTCATGGGCCTGAGAGGCCCCGCGCTGCCCTGTCCGGAGCACGAGTGTCCAGCGCTGTTTTTCTTTCGCGCCGCTCTGAGTTTCGCCGCACCCCCCACAATGGCACCCGGCCGGTCGCTCTCTGGTGCGGGGCAGCTGTGGCTGAGAGACACTCACTGCCGGCCAGCGCAGTTCTCCGCCGCTCCCCCGCCCCGCTGCTGTCTCAGGATCCTCCGTGGGGGCTCCCTGGGCGCCAGCTGTCACCGTGTGTCCATAGAATTGAGCTTCTGTCGCGCTGCGATTCCTGGGATGGCAGAAGGTGCGCGCGCGCGGTCTGCTCCTTCTTCTTTGTTGGAAATCACCCTTCACTGGTGCCGGGGGTCCCAGATTGCGCTTCAGAACTTTTCTGGGTCCCGGGGAGGCATCTCCCCCACCTCCTGCGCTTTCCCGGTCGCTATATTCCTGTGTTCCAACGGTAACTTTTAGAGAGAGTTTCGCTGCCTGCTTCTTACTCATCCGCCATCTTTTTCCTCCCCATTAGCTGCTTTTCAACACAGATCAGATGGCTCAGTTAAAATTCATTTGTTTGGAAATGGAATGCTTGGAAATAGAATGCTTGGAAAGTATGAAAAGCCCACTTTATATATATTTCCTGAATGTTCCTCAGTACCCAGGCATCAGCCTGCTTTACTTTTGCCTAGAAAAGTGACAAAAGCTTGTAAGATCAATAATGAGCACTAGGGAGAACTCCAAAATATACATACACCAGACTTTTGAGTGCATCTCACACAACACCACTTGAAATTCTCACCATAATAAATAAAGCTGCAATCAAATTTTTTTGCTCTTTTTGGTGGTGGTGGTTGCTTGGAACTGAACCCAAAGTCTCACACATGCTGTCAAGTTCTCTACCGCTGGGCTACACACCAAGCCCTGTAAGTAAATTTACCCGGTTCCGTTTCCCAACTTCTACATTGATGTCAGTGACCAATCCCCATCTCCCTCCCAGTCACGCCCCGGCTCAGGCATCGCCTCTGAGGCCTCTCTCCTGTTCCACTGTACACTGTCTACAGCTCAACCCAGTCTTCATTAGCTTCCTCACTAACAAATCCTTACCAAGCGCCTTCTACTGAACCAGACATGGGCTTGGCCTCACTGTCTACAGCGGAAGCTGGATCGTTACAGAAGCAACCACAGGAGAGGAAGGAACTGAAGTTCAGGGCACCATGGCAGTCAGAGGGCTGAGGGAGCTGGAGGCCTCTGGAGGAAGCAATGTTTCCCCTGGGAACTGGAACACCGAAAGCAAAGGCTTTCCTTGGTGGGAAGCCACCTGTGCAGAACAGACAGAAAAGCACAACTGCGACCCACAACATGTGTACGGTGAAGTGTTGGGCAAATCTCTTTTACTCAAGGGTAAATTCCATGCAAGCAAGCAGCTCATTTTTGTTTATTCCTCTATTTCTGTTGCGTAATGGTGCTGCCTATTTGCTGAAAAATGAACAGAGTTGCCTCAGCTCTGAAGCCTTATTCCTCATCTAAGGGAGGGAACAAGGCCACCTCGTAGGACTCTGTAACTGAATGAGACATGTAGGTACAGCAGCAGAACTGTCTGCCACGTGGCTGCTGCTTACTGATGGCCAGTTTTCTCTCCTGGCCCTTTCTTTTACTCTGGCAGAGCAGGCATGATCTTTTCTCCCATGTGCTGGCACGGGCCTGCCATTCTGACAGAGATTTCCCAGGTGACTGAGGGTCTGAGGGGAGCCAGGGAACTGTCCCAGGGCGTGATGATGGACTGTGAGGTGACTATAGTTCTCATCATCACTGTGAACTTGTTATGAAGTGTTATTACCCTGTGTAAGGTGTTGTTTTGTGTCTTTACAATGTGATATTTAGTGTACTTTAAGTACCCCTGCCTAACAGTTATGATTCCTATGCATTATTAAGCTTCCTTAAGTAAGAAGGGAAGGGCTGCAACCCTCCATCTGGTGCTAAGGGCTCTGTATCATGGATTGCAAACCCCTCAGCAAAACTTCAGCATGCTTTCACATCCTGCTTTCACATTTCAGGAAACTGGGGGTTGGCGAAGTTCACTGATTCATAAAGGGTAAGAGGCTGAGTTGAAATTTGGACTTAGGTTTGCCTAACTCTAAATCCATGCTCTTCCTACCATCCTAGCTGAGTTCCCTTGAGAGAGGGATGTTTAGGGTTTGTTCTACACAATCTCCATCCCACCCCCAGTATAGCTCATTAGTTCTTCCCCACTAACACCGTGGTCTCTCTGTGCTTCCTAACTGGGCTGCCACGGGTCCCTCTTCTTCCCCATGAACCACTGCCATTCAGCAGCACGAGCTGTCTCTGAAGATATTTAGCAGATGGTGTGACTCCCCTTCAAGGCCCTCGGTGGCCAGGCCCAGCTCTGTAGACCTGCCCAGGAGCACCCCAGCATCGCACATGCTCTAACCGAGGGCCTCTCCCAGCTGCTTCCTCTGCCCAGCGCTCTAACTTCCTATCCATCAGCCTCAGCCTAAACTCCACCTCCTAAGGCTGCTTCTGACCCCTGCAGACACGCTCTGGCACATCCCTGTGTTTGGCTATAGCTCTTATCCAGTATCTTCACGTTTGCTTACATGTTGTCTGGCTCCCCCGCTTGGCTCTCTGGGTCCCATGGTACAGACAATGCCTGACACAGGGGAGGCAAATTAAGCATCTGCTCTGTATGGAATGAACCTTGATGGGTATTTCATTCATCCTCTCAACAAGCATGTGACAACGCACAGTGTCTTGAGCTTCGTAGGGCATCACTAGTGCCCTTGAGCACAACAGGGACCATGTTCTATTCAATTTTTGATTTATGGCCTCTCATATCATACATGCATCCAGGGGACAGTAGACTTCTTGGATGAAAAAATGCAGGCTGTGTTTCATCATCTGTGTGTACTCTCTGCCCACTATGTCAGCAGCATTCAAGAAATAACATGCTGGGCATTAGGAAGTACTAAAGAGGCAACTTGGCCCCTCATCTGCACGAGCTTAAAATTGGGTAGTAAAGGTGGTGATGGGGGTAGGGAGGTAGATAACTAGAGAGAAAGAGCAAGCATGTGACACACAAGCACACAAACTAAGCAGGCAGGTGTTTTTACAGCACTTCGAAGCAAGGGCATCATGACTACAAAGGGAACGAGACATTCCCTGATGCTGTGTGCTTTAAACTGGGCCTTTAAGGAAACACAAGCAGGACTCTGGAGAGGAGAGGAGAAGTAGGCCAGGCAGAAGAGCACCATAAACAAGGCACTGCCATGGAGGAATTATGATCCGGGGAAGAGGAAAGACATGTTTTAGTCCATTTTGTGCTACTAAAGCACAATACCTGAGACAGGGAGGGGAAAGAAGGGGGTCAGAATCATCCTTTCATGAAGAACTCACTCCATGACAACTAACACACCTCTGTAACGGCATTAATCCAGAGCACCTCTAGAGGCCCCACCTCTCCGTATTGTTGCTTTGGGGATTAAGTTTCCAACGGACGAATGGGGGGGCAGGGGCGGGGAGACACATTCAAACCACAGCGAGATCACTGGGACAGAGGAGCTGCATCTGGAGAAGCAATGGATGGCCGGAGTCGTTAATACGGACAGGTTCTGTGAGACTATCACGAGTAATCTCGTGTTGAGGTTTTATTCTTCCACTTCCAGCTTTCTTCATGCTCTGTCAATGTGATTTCTCATACTGAGCTTCTAATTGAGTGGACATTTATTAGTCCACGGTCAAGTCACCAAGCTTGGCGCCTGACCTCCTCACAGTTGCTGTGCAGATGAGGAGTTGGAGAGAAGAAACCTGTTCAAGGTGAAACACTGTTCGATGGTAGACATGCTCACCTCACCCAGTACTGTGTGAAAAGACCAAAGCTCAGGCTCATTCTCCTCCACGAGGTCAGACACAGGAGTGACACGGAGCTCCAAGCTCCTGGGCTTGTGGAGGCTCTTAGAATCAGAGAAATGATGAAGGGATCAGGAGAGGGAATCATATAGGCTACCGGGAAGATGATTTCAGGGATGAAGGAGGCCAGCCTGGCTGCTTCTGGAAGTTCACTTTGGCAATTACTGGTAAGAATATGGAAATGGTGTGGCTAGGGTTTGAATGCCAAACTCAGGAATCTGAACTTTACAGGTTCTAACGTGGGGGTTCTGAACACTGGGAAATGAGGAAAATCTGTGTTTCAGCAAGATGAATGGGAATGGGCCACTAGGATGGGTTGCCTGGGAAGAAGATCATGTGTTGGGATGGCAGATGGGAGAGCATTTCTGAAGCCCAGGTGGTAAGTTTCTGACCTGGCAGTTGCTGGGATTAGAAACGTTTGAGGCACTTCGAAGTTTGCATAGACACCTCCACAGCATCCAAGTGCCCATCTCAAGCACAGAAGTGATATCTCTGTCTGGCTTCTCATGTCTGAGACTGTGAGCGTCTGAAAGGCAACACCCATTTCTTCCTACTGTTTCCCTGGGTGCTTAGCATCCACGGGAGAAGCCCTGTAAGTGCTATACATGTAGAATGCTCTAAGGAAGCAACAGTGAAAGGGGAGATCTGGGTTTTGAGCCTGGTGATGAGATTAGGCAGGTGCCATTGGACAAAGAATGATGCTGGAGGAAAAACAAAACAAAACAAAACAACCAACTTATACAAGATGAGCTCTGATTGGGAATGTTCTGACCTTGAGATTAGGTGACAAAAAAACAAAAAACAAAAAACGGTCAAAGGAGTTCCTGGCATATATCACTTATACATGGGATCTATACTTTCTCTTGTATGGAAGGGCTGAGAGAATTGATTCTAAGGTTTTCTGAGTTGTTATTTATGTTTCTTAGGAATCCTTTAGTGACTATGGAATACTCTGCATTTTTTCCCTTTTGTATGCAACAAAGTAAATGTAGTACAATTTCTTCTGACTTAACTAATCTTTGCAGAAAGTAGGCATGCTGCAACTCTATTTTAATTAAGAGGGCAAGGACCATAGAGGTGAGAAGTGCCAGCTGTGGAGCCCATTTCCTTGGGTCACTTCTGGGCTCCACTAAAACCACCTGGGTGATGACGTCTCACTCTGTGCCTCTGAGTCCTTGCAAAGCTGCTATGAGAACTGAATGAAGGAATTCACATAAAACGCTTAGGACAGTGCCTGGCATAACGAAATCACCCAATGAATGTTGTTGCTATTATTCTTTAAACACTATGGCAAGTAGATGTAGTTCACAGTTATTCCGGAATAAAATTAGAAGTTGCAACTCCATAATGACAAATTTCAAACTTGTAAAAGAAATGAACTTTGAAGTTATAATTAATTTAATTTAGCAGCAGTCAACTGATACTGAAGCAGGCATCCACACGGTGTAAAACAACCAACAGACCTCAAGTGACAAATTGACAATGGATGCTTTTTTTTTTTTTTTTTTTTTTTTTGACAATGGATGCTTTTTGACTTAACTGGAAGAATATATGTACTCTTGTTTTAGAAAATTCATTCTGAAGCTATCTGAATCACCTTTTTTTTTTTTTTTAATCTAGCTGTGCAGAATCACTCAGCTTTCCCATGAAAAATGTCATGCGCTGCCTCCCCACCGGCCCCGCCATGCCACCTTTGTCCCCATTAGCGCCTCTGCCTGGATCCCCATTAGTCCACCAGGTTTGTTCCTTGACACCTTCCAGGCCCCCCACAATACCTCCCGCTCAGTCGGCTGTGGCTCATCTCTCGCCCACTTACCCCTGCCCCAACTAGGAATCCATCTCTAGCAGGGCTTTCCCTATGGGCCTCAGATAGGATCACAGCCAGGCTAAATGTCATGCCTTCTTGTTCTTTGTGTCCCCAGGGCCAAGCTCCAACTGTTACTAAGCTGGACTACAAAAACGTTGCATTTAGAAAAGGATTATTCACACTGCTACTATAATCTGTTTCCGTTAATAACCTTAATCAAGAATACTAATGCAATTTCTGTGAATTGCATCAATTTTTTCTACTCTAGTTTGTGGGAAAACAATCTCTAAACACATCACATTCAACTTTTCCAATATTGTAGAAAGAGACTCAAGATTGCAGCATCAACATGATACTCTACACAGAAGACCCCAAAAACTCCACTAAAAAACTGCTAGATTTAATAAGTAAATTCAGTAGTGTAGCTGGATACAAAGTCAATACTCAAAAGTCAATAGCGTTCCTGTACACAAATAACAAACTTACTGAAAGAGAAATTAGGGAAACAATACCTTTCACAATAACATCCAAAAAAATGAAATACCTAGGAATCAACCTCACAAAGGATGTAAAAGACCTATACACTGAAAACTACAGTACTCTGAAAAAGGAGACTGAAGAGGATATCAGAAAATGGAAAGATATCCCTTGCTCCTGGATAGGAAGAACCAATATAGTGAAAACGGCCATACTTCCTAAATTGTTACACAGATTTAATGCAATTCCAATCAAAATTCCAACAGCATATCTCACAGAATTAGAGAAAACAATCCTAAAATTCATCTGGAATCAGAAGAGACCTAGAATAGCAAAGGCAATTCTGGGCAACAAAGGCAAGGCAGGGGGCATCACAATCCCTGACTTGAAATTATACTATAAAGCTACTGTGATAAAAACAGTGTGGTACTGGCAAAAAAACAGACCTGAAGATCAATGGAACAGATTAGAAGATGCTGAAACAACCCCAGACATACTAAGCCACCTTATCTTTTTTTTTTTCAAACTTTTTTTTTTTTTTTTTTTTTTTGTGGGTACCGGGGGGACGACCTCAGGACCTCGCGCGCCAACAGGCACCCGTGCCGCTGAGCGATATCACCGGCCCCTTTTTGGTATGTGGGATCCGGGAGTCGAACTCGGGCCTTCGCGCTTGCAAGGCAGGCGCTTACGCCGCTGAGCCATCTCACCGGCCCCAAACTTTTTTTTTTAAAGACAACAAGTAAACATTCTCATGTATTAACAAACTCAAGCATTAGAGAATGCATAAATACCTTTTGGAGAAAAATATTACTCAGTATAAGATTAAGCCATGTGAAAGCTAGGTAAAAATAGAAGACTAAGGAATGGAATAGTCATAGTGAAATTGCATTTTCATACTAGGGAGACAATATGATGTTTACAAATGTGCATCTGGTTTATTTCACTTGTGAGTATCTTCTCGAGTTGCATCCATTTACCTATAAAAGTTTTCAGTTTATCTTTCTTTGTGGCTGAGTAGTACTCCATTGTATAGAAATACCACATCTTTTTTATCCATTCCTCGGTTAATGTAAGCCACCTTATCTTTGACAAAGGTGCCAAACACATTCGCTGGACGAAAGATAGCCTCTTTAATAAATGGTGCTGGAAAAACTGGCTCTAGGGCCGGTGAGATGGCTCAGCGGCATAAGCGCCTGCCTTGCAAGCACGAGGGCCCGAGTTCGACTCCCGGATCCCACATACGAAAAAGGGGCCGGTGATATCGCTCAGCGGCATGGGTGCCTGCTGGCGCACGAGGTCCTGAGGTCGACCCCCCGGTACCCACAAAAAAAAAAACAAAAAACAAAAACCTGGCTCTACACATGCCGAAGATTAAAACTAGACCCATATCTTTCACCATGCACTAAACTAAATTCAAAATGGATCAGAGATCTAAATATTAAAACAGAAACATTAAATCTGCTGGAAGGTAGGATAGGTAAAACCCTTGAAGACATTGGTGTAGACAAAGACTTTATGAATAAAACCTCAATCGCACGGGAACTATCCCAAAGAATCAACAACTGGGATCTCATCTTATTAAAAAGCTTTTGCACAGCAAGAGAAACCACCAACAGAGTGAAAAGACAACCCACAACGTGGGAAAAAATGTTTGCCAGCTATTCCTCAGACAAAGGATTACTATCAAGAACATATAAAGAACTCAAAAAAATCAGACCTCACAAATTTAAAGACCTAATCCAAAAATGGGCATCTGAGATGAATACACATTTCTCAGATGAAGAAATACTGATGGCAAATAAATATACAAAAAAATGTGCAACATCACTAGTCATTCGAGAGATGCAAATTAAAACAACAATGAGATACCATCTCACCCCAGAAAGAATGGCTATTATAAAGAAATCAACTAATAACAAATGCTGGAGGGGCTGTGGGGAAAAAGGAACACTTCTTCACTGTTGGTGGGAGTGTCGACTGGTACAGCCACTGTGGAAGTCAGTGTGGAGATTCCTCAAAAAACTAGGGTTGGAGGTCCCATTTGACCCAGCTATTCCCCTTCTGGGCATCTTCCCAGAAGAATTAAAAACATCGTACCACAGCGATATATGTGCACCCATGTTTATAGCAGCACAATTTGTAATAGCCAGATCTTGGAAACAACCCAAATGCCCATCAACTGAGGAATGGATAAGAAAGATGTGGTTGGGGCCGGTGAGATGGCTCAGCGGTGTAAGCGCCTGCCTTGCAAACGCGAGGGCCCGAGTTCGACTCCCGGAACCCACATAGAAAAAAGGGGCTGGTGATATCGCTCAGCGGCACGGGTGCCTGTTGGCACGCAAGGTCCTGAGGTCGACCCCCCGGTACCCACACAAAAAAAAAAATAAATAAAAGAAAGATGTGGTATTTTTATACAATGGAGTACTATTCAGCCATAAAGAAGGATAAACTGGAGACTTTTATAGGTAAATGGATGCAACTTGAGAAAATACTCAGAAGTGAAATAAACCGGACGCACATGTGTAAGCATCGTATTGTCTCTCTAGTATGAGAAACTGAAAGAGTAAATAAGATCCAAAATGTGCAATAGACACGGTGAATCAAAAAGAAACTCGTCAATAAGAGAGACTGGAATAGGGAAAAGAAAGAAGGGAAAGGGAAAAAAAATTGTATATATATGTAAGATGGTTAAGATAGATACACTACCAATTTTACTTAGTTCATTGAAGAGTAAGGTTTGTGCCAATAATGTTTGGACAATTGAATGCTAATGTCTGGTATCCTGAATAACTAACTTAAAGATAATAATACGTAATACATTAACCATTGTTACCCTCATATTATGTTGTTTTGAAAATTTGTTCTTTTTTTGATTTGGTTTTTTCTTCTCTTTAAAATTAAAAAAAAAAAAAAAAAAAAAGATTGCAGCATCAAGCCTTCCAAACACATCCAAGCTTCTAACAAATCCGAGCTATCAAACCCTATGGATTTTGGACTGGGCAGTCCTCACAATAATATGAGTCAGTTCCTTAAAATAAAAATCCCCTCTCTCCAACAGGACAAACACACACACACACACACACACACACACACACACACACACACACACACTTTTTTGTTGTTGTTTCTCTGGAAAATCTTGGACAATATGTAAGTATAAGAGAACTGCTGGCCCTTCCAAATAGGCTTTCTTGTTCATCTTCAGAACCCCAGCACCCAGACTTTCCATATTTAACAAACTCCAGAGACCAACACTGAGAACTCATATAAAGGACTTAAATACGCATTTATACCCAGGAGAAAAGGCCAACTCCACACCCTAAACAAAAACAAAACCTTCCAGTCACCTCTCTGTGTGAATATGGTCTTGGATATTTCATTTAATCTCCTTGGCCTCCAGTATTCCTCGTAGGACAAAACGGTGCTAGACAGACAGTTTTTCCCAAATAATTGATATTTTTCTATATTGCTCTTACTGCATTCGGGGAAAAACCAGACAGCTAAGTTAATAGGTAAGAGGATTTTAAAGTTGGAAATACAGTCTTCAAATTCAATTCAACGTTTATACAAGTGAATAGTTTCAATAAAAGCCTCGACTACCGTGAACAAAGTAAGAGAATGATCCAAACTGTTAGAAAATGCTGTCATACCTGATCGAGGAAAATGTCACATCATTTAAAGTACTGACATAGGGGTCGGGGATATAGATCAGTGGCACAGCGCCTGCCTGGCAAGCACAAGATCCTGAGTTCGATTCCCGGTACCCTCCCCCCAAAAAAATACTGACATAAAACAAACAACAGAGTCTTGGGGAGCATGATAATTTACTACTCAGAAAATGTGCCCAAAGAATTTTAGGGTTGGAAGCAGGCAGGTTGTTTCACCTAGTTCTATTAACTTATCAGAGTATATGGTCAGTGAAGGCCACATACAGACTAGCTTAAAAGCCAGTTTTTTTGTTTGTTTGTTTTCCTTTTACTTGGAATTTAGTAACACTGAAAAGATGGTTGAGCTGATGGTGAAATGCGGTCTCAGACTGTCCAGGCCCCTCATATTCTTGTTGGTTAACTTAGTAGAGGGCTGGGTAGCGCTGGCATTTAAGACTTACTTTCTCATCACTTTAGCAATATTTATAACTGTCCTGGTGCTTTGTATCTGCTTCAGGCAATGACTACCCTATCCAGGAAATCCATAGTTCAGGCCTTCACATGCAGGAAACCTCTCTCTTTAGAAACAAAAGTTTCAGCCAGATGTGGTGGTGCATGCCTGTAATCCCAGCACTCTGGAGGCTGAGGCAGGAGGATAGCCACAAGTTCGAGTCCAGCCTCAGCTACATGGTGAATTCAAGGCTACCCTCCTGGGTGCTAGGATTACAGGTGTGAGCCACCACAATTATGTTATTGAATCATAAAGAGATCCACAGTGGTTGAGTTCAGACTAGGAATCAGGAACTAAGGTTCAAAGGAAAAGCAATTTATCTTCTCATAAAAATAGACACAAAAATGACAGTGGGGGCCGGTGAGATGGCTCAGCGGCTTAAGCGCCTGCCCGGCAAGCGCGAGAGCCCGAGTTCGACTCCCGGAGCCCACATACGAAAAAGGGGGCCGGTGATATCGCTCAGCGGCACGGGCTGCTGGTGTGCGAGGTCCTGAGGTCGACCCCCCGGTACCCACAAAAAAAAAAAAAATGACAGTGGGTAGGGGGCTTCTTATAGGGGTGATGAAAATATTCTAAAGTTAAATGATGGTGCTAGGTGTGATGGTGCACACCTGTAATCCCAGCAATCAGGAGGCTGAGGCAGAAGGATCACTGAGAGTTCAAGGCCAGCCTGAACTACATAGCAAGACCCTGTCTTGAAAACCAAAATAAAGAAAGTTAGTTAAATGATGGCGATGGTTGCACACAATTCTGTGAATGTACTAAAGTATTAAATTGTAGACTTTCAATGGGTAAATTTCATGGTATGTGAATTGTTTCTTAATAAAGGTGTTCTAAAAAAGGACTCACAGAGATTTGATTACCTAAAAAACTAATAAAGGAAAAAATACTAATTGTAATATTTCATTTGTCTTCTTTATTCTAAATGTCAACATGCTTAACATGCTGTCAACATGCTGTTGGTTAAAATATAAAACAACAGAAGTAAATGCGAAGTTTGTGCTCATCTAGACTTACAAGAAAAACCAGGCACACTTTCCACAGGGCTTAGTCATGGGCCTCCTTCAGATGAGGCTCATGTGACACAAATAGGCTGAGAACTAACGAAAGTCAAGTCACAAACTACTTTTGAGAAATCCATTCAAAATTCAGAGCAGGGGTTACGACACATTTAAAAAATTCCTCCCATCAAGAATATAGAAACCATTTACCTTGTGACAAGGAACCAGGCAATTCTGCTGAAGTCTGGAGAGGGCCTCATGTAAGTCTTGATGTGTGGCATGGCACTGCTGCGGCCAGATGTCTCGGCCGACCACTTGCTAGCGAGGAGAGGGACAAAAGTCACTGGTTAGAAAATCACACAAATTAGTCACAATCCTAATAATTAGGGAATTGCATGAAAAGCAAAATCTTATAATGTAAAAACCAGTACGGCTAGGCATGGCGGTGAATGCCTGCAACCCCAGCTCTGGGAGTTTGAGGCAGGAGGACTGAAGATTAAAGCACAGCCTGGGCAAGTCAACAACTCAGTGAGACTCTCTCAAAATAATAAAGACTGGGCTGGGGATGTAGCTCAGTGGGAAGGCCTTGGGTTCAATTCCCAGTACTGAAAGAAAAAGAAAAAAAAAAAAAAAAAATCAGAAGGCACACCTACAAAAAATAGTAGGCACATGGTTCTTGTGACCTGTGATAGTTTATTACTCTGCTTAGATAATGGAATAACACATGCTCATCTTAGAAGGTAGGTATGTAGGAAATTTGTCACTACCCTCTGGTCTTTTCTCCATAAACACACACATGCACGTATGGATTTTGTTGTGCTTTTATCCCCAGGTGTGCATGTACCTGCTGCTGCTCTGTGGGCCCCACAGTGCACTAATTAGCAGAGGCTCTTTAAAAGCTTGTTGAATGAAACAAATGCAAAGAGGACAAAAATCACAAATAAGTGTTGAAAAGCAAAGGGATAATTGAGGAGTGCTTTAGTTTTAGTTTTCAGTTTTGTTTGTAAGTTTCCAACAATGTAAAATTAAGGTTCTATGGGTATAAAAGGGGATGAAGCAATGATTTTGAATTATGCTTTCATTTATTCAGGGAGATAGATCATTTGCAAATGGGAAGGGGACAAAGGGATCGAGGGAGTGGCAAGGAGATATAAAAAAGAATTAAGATGTGTTGTGTACAAGTACCAACTCCCCACAATGCGTGTAATCATTATGTACTGTAAACCTGTACCAATACAAATTTTTAATTGATTGACTGATTGATTGCCATACTAAGGATTGAATCCAGGGCCTTACACATGCTAGTTAAGTGCTCTACCACTGAGCTATGTTCCTGGCTCTTATGAATTGAAGAGGATGTTCCCTCAAAATAACTGATGGTTTGGGACAACGGAATCAGGACTAGGTAGGTCCACCACTTGCTTCCTTCAAGCAAATTTAGTCATGGGTACTGAAAGGAGCTCAACATAAAGAAATGGTCTCCCCAGAACGTACCAGGGACAGGCTCCAACATGACACACTGAATTGCAGCTGGGAGCCATTGCAGTGCAGCTCTGCCTTTGTTTCTGGTCACCCAGCACAAGAGGTACCCGATGAAGCAGCCATGAGACTAGACTGGTCTCTTCCTTCACCTTTCTCTCCGTTAACCATTTACTGAGCTCTGAAGACCTACCGAATACGTCCTGTATCCCGGGGACGGTGGCATGGGCTCTGTCCTCAGCAAGCTTGCAGCCACACGTCGGATCGTCACAAGGACAGAATAGTAACATTTTGTATTTTAGAAAAGTGAACTAAAATGGTACTTATGAAAATTAGAAACCATCCAACATGATCTTTTATTTATCTTTTTCTTTGCATGCCAATATCTAAATAGAAACCTTATGGAGATAAATTTTACTCTTTGGTATTAAAAACCTATTCCCAAAAAATTTCAAAACCTTGTTTTAAATTATTTCTATCACTAACATATGTAGATGAAAGGATACAGCTATATTATATAAGGTTCTTTTTTAAAAAACAGATCGACATAAATAGCATTCTTCTTTCTAAAGAAGTAATAGCAGCATTCTAAACCAATTACTTACTGAAAGTAGGAATGTAGCCAGTTCTGTTTCTCAGCTGTCTGGATGCTATAGGGAAGAGAGCCCCCAGCTTTTAAAAGAAGAAAATAAAACAAATAAATAAAAATAATGAAACATAATTTGAAGCTTTCTCATTAAGAAGAAAATTTACAATAAACAGCGAGAAGGTAAATGAAAAGCAACTACTTCCATTATTTCATAGTATGGGACGGTGACTTGAAGGAAAGTGTCTATTCTTGTGTTAGGTACATTCTCTTAATGAGGTTTCCTTTCTTAGGGATAAGAAACATTTCAATAGTAAATGTTCACTAGCTGAAAAGAAAAGGTACTTTTTAAAATCACTCAGAGGTCATAACTTAAAATCTACACAGATTTGAAGTGTTAGAAAAGGACACAGAAAGCCTCCTGGCCTGGCCTGCCATCCCCTGGCAGGCAGGATAACTGGTTTTTACTGAAGACCAGTGCTCGTGGGGAGGCTGTCTGTGATGAAAACCCAGTTCTCCTGCTTACTTCACTTTTCTACTTCTCTATTCCAAACAGGCTAAACAGCCTCTTAGACATGAGAAGGGATTGGAAAATAAATTAAAATGTTCAGTAAATAAAATTCTCAGAAATTTTAGAGAATAAAGACACAATTAGAAGCCAATTTTTGTTCATCTTTGAAAGGAAGAAGACTACACTGTAGATTCATTGTAACTTTCCAAACATGTTGGAACTTCTTCACAGTAATCTATATCCAAAGAGGGCTTTACACAGCTCTGACACCGAACAGGGCATGTCCTGACTCCTACAGCGAATAACTAAAAACCTACTCCACTTAGAACCATAGTTTTATTGAAAAGACCAGGCACTTCCTCATTAAGAAGCACACTTTGAATGGATCTAGCCTATTAGAGGTACAGCAAGATGACAAAAGAAAAACCATCAAGTCCCAGAGTCACAGTGAAATAATTTTAGTGTTGCCATTAAGAAGCAGCAAATGGGCTAATACATTCTGAATTTTGAGATTTTTTTCCCCTGGCAAGATCACGTCTAGTTTGATAAGCAATAAATGCACTAATCAGTCTTAATTCAGTGCATTCTCCTTTCAGCCGTCAGTGAACAGCAATTAGACTTTGCTTTTTCCAGAGGCAGATACTCCCTGGGTTTTTGCGTACTACTTCCCGACTGCACAATAAACAGCGCTGTGAATTCCACATAAAAGTTTAGCGCTACTACTGGGATAATGGAAATGGAGAACAGGGCTGATCAATATTTACAAACTACTACCAAGCTATTTTCAGAGAGAGCCCTGGAAAGAGTGTACACATCAACTAAGTTATATCAAAGGTAACATTAAGCATAAATTCCAGAACTGAAATATACCTGTATATTTAAGGATTTAAAGGTATTTTAGACACGCTCTGGGAAGGCTCCAAGTCCTAGGGGAAGATGATTTTATCTGAACATCTTGTCTGGACAGCTGACCCACTGGATACCTTACTGGTAAAAATGAGAATAATTATGCACAGGGTTACTGTGATGATTGTCATACTCTATTCACCTAATAGAGTGGTACCATCTTCAGAACACAGTGGAGCTCAACATTACCTATTTTCATGTTCCCTGTCCAATGAAGAGAAAGCCGTCTCTACACTTCTAATCATGCTTTCTAGCAAGATTTTAATACTGGGAAAAATTCTACCAGGGAATTTATGGAATCAACACAAAAACCACATCTGAGACTGCTTCCCCAACAATTACCCGGATAGCCTTCTAAGCTGGTCCGCACATTTTCCACAGAGGGGTAGATCTAAAAATAAGTAGGAAAAGAGAAAAACAACAAAACTTGTAATGTACCATGTTGAAAGAAGGAATGATGGCCAGCTTTTACGAAAATGGAAATCTCAAAAATAAACTAACCTTTTCAATGTCACCATTATTTTTGCCTTTTTCACAATGTCATACTGTTGAACTCACGCTTTATGTTGCCTTTACAGATTGGCTTATTCTATTTAGTAACATGCATTTACAGTTACTCTATGACTTTTTATTGCTTGATAGCTCATTTCTTTTATCACTGACTAACATCCCATTGGATGAATATACTGTGTTTTATTTACTCATTCACCTATTGCAAGACATCTTCATTATTTCTGTCTTTGGCAATTATAAATAAGGCTGCTATAAACATCCATGTGAAAAAAATAAAAATGCACAGCACAAGCACCTGCCTGGCAAGCGCAAGGTCCTGAGTTCAATTTCTGGTACAAAAAAAAAAAAAAAAAAAAAAGAAAAGAGAAAGTAATAAAAAAAATAAAAATGCTTAGCTCAAAAACTTAGAAAATATCGGGGCCGGTGAGATGGCTCAGCGGCGTAAGCGCCTGCCTGGTAAGTGCGAGGGCCCCAGTTCGACTCCTGGAACCCACATACGAAAAAGGGCAGGGACGGGTGCCTGCTGGTGTGCGAGGTCCTGAGGTCGACACCCCTGGTACCCACAAAAAAAAAAAAAAAAAACTTAGAAAATATGCTTTAAAATTTAAAGTTTCCAACTTATGGAAAAAAATGAACTTCTAATAATGAAACTATAGGATGTACATATATGCATTGATGAAATATTATACTGATTTGAATATTTTTCCTCTGAAATCTCAAATTAACATCAAATTGAATGTGAAGTTAATTATTAATTCACAGGTCTCTGAGTAATTAATAGTGCTTATAATTCTGTTGGCAATGTTACACCAAATATTTTTTCCTTGGCTTGACAGCCTGAAAAAAAGAATGGAAAAATCCCAGGCTAGTCTGTGGCTGAAATGCAGCCCCTAATTAAACCCAGCAAGCTCTCCACATTGGACCATATTAAGGCTAAGTGACCACAAATGATAATAACATACTGTTCTTTCCATCAAAAAAAAAAAAAAAAAAAAAAATCACAGAATAGAGCAACTCTCTATTACAAGGGAGTTTGATTCTTAATTCTTCTGGACTAGAGAGTAAAAATAAATTAACTCAAGACTTGGTGGCACATGCCTGTAATCCCAGTACTCTGGAGGCTGAAGCAGGAGGATTACCATGAGTTCTAACTCAGCCTGGACTACACAGTGCATTCAAGGCCAGCTTGAACTATGTAGCAAGATGCAATCTCAGAAAACAAAACAAAACAAAACAAAACAAGAAGAAAACTTACCAAATGAAGAGGAACAGAGCTTTTCCCTGGAGTGTTGTTTTCTGGTCCCAGTGTCAGCAAGCTCTCTTTAAACTCTGAACATAACCATTTTGATTCATCAGCTCCCAAAGAACCAATGCTTGAAAACTGACCCACTAGGGGCCAGCATTCGGCTTTAGGTATAGATGTGCCATGTTCTTTCAGAAGCTGTCAAAGAAAAAAAATGATTGCTATGGTCACTCAAAAAATATGAACAGAAATGCCATCATATCTAAAAACATTAGCTTTCTTCTCTTGGAAAGCTTAATTCATAAATACTAGCAATAAATTTCGCACTCACTTATTTTTCTCCTTTTGAAAATATTTTTTAAATACTCAAAATATACATTCTTTTTAACATAGTGGAGACATTTTTCTTTCCAAAGTCTTTTGATTTGTACTATAAGGACATAAAAGGATCAAAAACTACTTAAAAAGATTCATTTTAGTAGAAATGTTAAGATAAACTGAGGCAGGAGATTGGGGCATGGCAAAACAGCTGGGCAAGTGGGCGCGACCCGTTAATCTCGAAGATACAGAAACAATTCAGAAAATACCTGGAAATTTTATCCACTTAAACATGTATCAAGTGCTTACCTAGAGGCTGGAGATGGCAAGAAAAATACAGTAAGCCATGACTCCTGCCCCAGTGGAGCTCATATTCTGACTGATACTTGTTTATGTAATATGCATAATTTTCCTCACAGCTTGGGCATTAGTATTTACACACACACACCCCAAAAAGCCCAATGTTCTCAACTCCCACCTTACTACAGCCCATGTAGGAAACAGAACTGAACTGCTAACTACCAGAGCCGGTTTCTACTGTGGGGCTCAACCCCAAGCAGCTGCATGATCTTGGACAGAGCCCTGTGCTGCGATGCACTTCAGCGCAAGGAGATCACCTGCTTGCCCTTCTGGGAAAGGAAGTGTGATTCAAAATGAGCTACTGCAGTGTGTGAACAGCGGTCTGAAGTCTCCACAGATGCTATTCAACTTTCTGGAAGATTGTGATCATGCTTATTTGCTACTACCTGGCCTGTCTGAACCATTAGCCCACAATCACTCACCCTTCCAGAATACTTACCTATTAATACTTACCTATACCTGGCCCTATTTTATATTCACTGTTTCATTTACTTTCCACACAATCCTAACATAGGTAGTACAATTGGGGCTACAGGACCACTCCCCCCCACGCACCTGAACCTGAGCAACGCTCCAGGGCCAACCCGCTGACTGTTTTTCTAAGCCCTACTACCCGGAGGCAGAGCTAGGAAAAAAAGAGACCCCTAGGCTTGCCTTGGAAGATTCTGAAGTCCCAAACCAGGAAGCTTGCATGGCTGATTCTCCAGCATGACCTTTGGGAATCCTTCCTAACCTGGAGACCACTGAAGGTTCACACACATGTGCTGCATCTCATCCATCCTATTATAACTGAGTAAATCATGGGAAAGGACATGCGCAGTAGACACAGTTGACCTGACTCAGCGCCCTGTCAATCATGCTCTGAAAGATCCAATGGGAGATGCCCTAGACCTTGTGCAACATTTTAAATTCTTAAGCCAAATGCCCTTAAGCACTTGTGCCAATTTACTTTATTTTCCGCTGGTGTGTGCCTTCTCACTCTGCGCATACTGTCACTTGATTAAAAACTCTGCGCTTTTTCTTATTGTTGCACACCATAATCATCGCACACGAGAAACCAGAAGCCTGTCTGACCCCACCCTCCACGGTAACAAGTCTGGCAGAGAAAGTTATGGTTAGTATGCCAATGTCATAGATGACAAGAGGCAGGTTAAGAAACAAGTCCAGGTCACAAGACTTGCATGTAACAGGTCAGGATTTGAACCCAGATACAAATATTTGCCCCTGCAACCATGCACAGAGCCAGTGGGAACTACCCCTTGTCTAGGTCAAGCCATAAAAATGCTGTCTGAGATCTTGCTGGTCTTACTTTAAAAAACACTGAAAATATTTCATTAACAGGGAGATTTTTACATAATATACAGGTAGACCATCCCAAATCCAAAAATCTGAAGTCCAAAAATGCTCCAAAACCTGAAACTTTTTGAGCACAAAGATGATGTTGCAGTGAGAAATTACACTTGCCTTCATATGATGAGTCACAGTCAAAACAGCCATACTAAAAATACTCTATTATAGAGTTACTTTTAGGCTATGTATTTAGGTATATATAAAACAAATGAACTTTGTGTTTGGACTTGGGGCCCATCCCAAAGATATCTCGTTACGTCACGGAGAAGTAGCTCCCAACCGTGCTGAGTTTATGTCTCTTGATACAGAGGAATGGACTCAAGGACAAAAGAGGTCAAGAGTAGAAAAGGTTTATTAAGAGAAAGCTCCTGACAGAAGGAGGGGTCCTGAAAGTGTCTGAAGGTCTTTGTCTAAGGGTATTTTATACAGCAAAATTACAACTTGGGGAACTATGGGTCAAACTACAATCAACCTATAGGATTACAAGTATATTCGCTGAAGTAATATTGATCCAATAGGAAAGTGAGCCACGCAGCAAGGGTATACGGCAAGCATCATTAACTTCAGCTTATCTATAACTTCTAATGTAGAAAGAACAAAGGCATCCCTGGAAAGGGATGGAAGTACAGGTCGGGGTGCTCTGGTCACCCACCTATGTGTCTAATGCACTGTCGGGGCTCACTAGACCAGGCAGTGCTAATTACAGTATAATCTCAAGCTGCTGTTTATCTTCAGGGAGGCTTGCCGGCCTGGCTAGAGCAGCTCCATCCTGAGGCCCGGTTCTCTTTGAATTTGCTTCTGGCTGCATTTTGCTGCGTCTCCCCCTCTGCACTGACTCCCTCGAGGGCCTGACCCCTCTCTGACTGCCTATTAATTTCTATCTAACTTAGCTGTCTATAATAACTGTACACACAAATATTCCAAAATCTGAAAAAAATCTGAAAGCCAAATCTTCTGATATAAGTATTTTGGATCAATACTCAATCTGTATATAATTTATGGAATAAGAGGTAAAGCTTTTTAAGAAAGTCGCTTTAGGGATTTTATTAAGGTGGGTAAACTAAACAGAGACAAAGAAATCTTTCATTTTCAATTTGCTTGTTGTTTTATCTTGTTGAAGACTTTCTTTGTTCATTTTCTTTTCTTTCTTTTTTTTTTTTTTTTTGTCTTTTTGAGACACAGTTTCACTATACAGTTCAGGGTGGCCCTAAACTCACTTTCTAGCCCAAGTTGGCATAGAACTTGCAGCAATCCTCCTGCCTTAGCCTCCCAAGTGCTGGGACTACAGGCTTGCACCACCACATCCAGCCTTCTTTGCTCATTTTCATACCCGCAGCAAATGTCATTTTTGTAATCAGTTTCCTTAAGGACACTGGTTTCAAAACTATTTATAGCTAAATTACAGCCTTTACTCAACACTATTCTCTGTTCTTGTTTAACTTGCATGTTAAAAAATCCTTGATATGCTAAGCAATCAAAAGCTACAATACTTGTGTGAATGGGAAGCCTCTAATTATCTTTATTACAGGAAATGTAATAACTACAAAAATAATATAGTATTTAGGAAGTCTACATCTATAAAAGGCAAAAAATTAAATTAAAAAGTACTAAAAACCATAATTAGACAATCAACTTATCAAGTGCCTTCTATTCCCCCAGAACTGTACTGGAAATATTGTGAAACCACTATCAAAATACACTATCATAAATGAAAAAGGAGAAAGAATACATATTAAATTTTTAAAAAATGTTGAGAGTAAGAGTTTTTTTTTACCTTTCTAAGCCTAAAATGTCCCCAGTTATCTTTTTGACTTCCTTGAAAACGTCCTGGGGTTGAGCCGATAAGGTAAACACTAAAAAAGAAATAAAACACAAGTTATATATAGGACATAGTAATGTGCCTTGCCACATTAAAAAAATTATGAAATACACATAACAACTAATATAATTTCTAATTGCTCTAGAAGCAGATCCATTTCCTTGTGATGCTTCCTCAACTGTAACTGATGCTCTCCATACTCATCTTCCTGTAAGCCAGATTATAGTGGAACACAAAGGTGCAAGGCACCAGGCAAAGAACTTACTATATTTAGAGTACCCCAGCAGGAAGCTCAGGGTACAAAGAGTCACTGGCTGCCTCTTCAATGCCTGAGATCCACAAGAAGCAGACACAGTGAATCTGCTGCCTTCCCCTCATCACATCACCAAGCACAACCCAATACCACTCCACCTCCTTCCAAGGCCCCTGAGCTCTAGACCTGTGAGTCTTGCACCTGGGATTGGCAAGATGACACGTACTTTGTTTCTGAGAGATCGTGCTCCCGGATGGTATCTATCCATTCCTTGAGAGGAGCAGCATTATAAGCCATCAAGTAACTGATGAGGTCAGCTTTAAAATGTGTTTTTGATTCTCCAGATTTGTGGCTTCCAGGGTCAATTCGTGGGTACAAGGGGCTCAACCATATTCTGGAGAATGGAAAAAAAAACCTTTACTACTCAGGAACACAGCTGATCATAATGATACATCTCTTATGGCTATGCATACTCCTAAAGGAAGAGGTAAATTCTCACTACATATCTCCACATGGTAAGCGGTGATTCTTACGGAATACGAGACAAATCTGATCACACCACATCAATGGCTTCTCATCATAGTCAGAATTATTTTTGAATTATGTTTACACACAGAGATAGCTGTAGTTTATTGCGCACCAAACTCTTAACACAGGCTACTTCAAAGAGAGCGCAGTGAAGGTGGAGCAGTAGCAAAGGAACACTACGGGGACTGGGGTGTAGCTCAGGGGTAGAGGGCTTGCCTAGCTATGGGTTTGATCCCCAGCACTGCAAAAAACAAAACAAAACAGAACAAAACAAAACAAACAAAACCCCCACAGAAACAAAAATGCAAAAAGAAAAGAAAAGGAAAGGAAAGGAAAGAAAAGAAAGTGAATGTTCTGGCTTTTGACCTCTCTCACCACAAACTGTGACTGGCAGGAAGTAAACAAGCCCTTACGAACCCTTGGGTTTTCTGGTGCCAGTCTTCACGGATGATGTTGGAGGTGTGGATGACAACCCGGAGGCCTTCTTCATACAGTAGTAACATCATTTTACTTCAAAAACAGAAAAGGGATCAAAAGTATTAACAGGACTTCCCAAATATGCAAAACCTTTCTTTTTTTTTTTTTTTTTTTTTTTTTTTTTGTGGGTACCGGGGGGTCGACCTCAGGACCTCGCGCGCCAGCAGGCGCCCGTGCCGCTGAGCAATATCACCGGCCCCTTTTTCGTGCAATACCTTTCTAATGAAAATGTCATAAATACACAGGTAATGCAAATAAATAATGAATATTTAAATTTTTAAAATATTACGGTAAAAGATATATTGTAATTAATCCACCTCAAAATACTCCATCTCACTTTGAACACACTTGTCCCATCATTCTTGCCACTTCTTTCTGAAGCAGTTCTGGAAGTCCTCTTTTGTGTCTTTACAGGTGTGATCTAAAAAAATATGGTGAACGCTTGCTGCTCAGCGCCATCCAATGGAAAGGCAGGCTCGTAAAAACATTAAATCGTGAATTCATCCACCTTACTCACCAGATCTGGTACTATGTGACTTCTGGTTCTTCTCCAAAGTCAAAATGAGCACCAAAGCTAAACATTTTGAACTGATTGAGAACACCAAGGCAGCCACAACAGTGCAACTAAAGACACAAAAGAGGACTCCAGAGCTGCTTCACAAAGTGGCGAGAACGATGGGATATGTGTTCAAAGTGAGGGAAGAGTATTTTGAAGAAGATTAATAGAATGTGTCTTTTACTGTAATAAATTAAGAAAAAATTTAAACCTTTATCATATTTTTTGAACAGAACTTGTAGCTAGAAGAATTCTGAAATGCTTATATTACCCAAACTTTTAACATTCGTAATTTTCTCTTTTACACATCATCATTATGAAATTTTGCTTCAGTGACAGGTAGAAAGCCACCTTCCAAAAATGCCCAGTGTGCCTGGTGGTTAATGAATGTTAACCCCATTCTGTCTACACCAGTCCTGGCATTTCAAACCCCTCCAGTCTGGCCCCTTATTATATGCTCAGCATTATGTCATTATTAACGGACAACGGGAGCCTCGCCCAGGGTTTTTCCAAGTACGGGCATAGCCTCTTGCTGCGGTACGTCTCACATGTTTTAACAACTGAAACGGCATAAACCAAGAGTATACTGCCTACATTTAAATAAAGTACTGGATCATGAAACTTTGGTTTCAGTACACAGATTTCTTATTGTGGGTTGCAACTAAAAATTTTACAAGATGCTTCATCCTCTTGAGACTGACTTTTTTGTACCCCATAGATGCCAGCCCAGTCTTCCCTTTGTTCCTCTGCTGAGAATGGCTGAGACCTTTCTTTTCCAGTGGCTTCCTCAGGCCCTCGTCATCAAACACATTTCTTTTGTTTTCTTGCCAGTGAGAGACACAGTAGAGTGCAAGTATGAGCTTTCCATTCGAAGTCTGAAGACCTGAGTCCCGGTCTTTGCCATTTAGAAACCGTCTGACCCTATGTGAGCCACGCAGTTATCCCCAAACCTTTGTCTTTCACTTGGAATGTGAAAGATCAACCCCACCCTGGGATTGTTGTAAATGAAATAAAAAAGCATTTTGTCAAATGTTAAACAATCATGCGCACATCACCATGACTCCTTCAGTGCTCTGCTTTGTTTTGTAATCAATTAGATTATTTTTATCTTCTGTGTCTTATCTTTATTTCAGTAATCTAGTTTTCTCTCTTAATTGTCTTATCATTATTTCAGTAATCTAGTTTTCTTTCCTCAACTAGTGTCACTTCTCAAGGTTGTAACTATCTTGACTCATCATTTTCACTGAGGTCAGAATGTTACTTAATACTCACTGGTACAACTTAGTTCACATATGCAAAAGAATAAACCATAGGTTCTCTTAAAAAAAAATCACATGAATACATTCTATTTGGGCAGGGTGAGGTAAGCATAAAAAGATGAAAAAAAAAAAAAAAAGGAGCCAGGCATGGTGGCACATACCCATAATCTCAGCATTTTGGGAGGCTGAGGCAGGATGATAGCAAGTTTTAGTCCAGCCTGAGGAATTTAGTGAGACCCTGTCTCAAAATTAAAAAAAAAAAAAAAAAAAAGAAAAAGGGCTGGGAGTGTAGCTCAGTGAGAAGGCCTTGGGTTCAATCACTAGGACTGGAAAAAAAAAAAAAAGGAAATAAGAACAGAAAAGAGAATGAGATTTTTTTAGTACTTGCCAAGATGAGAAATTAACCTAATCTAGCAAACAGTAAATTAATGCAAAGCTGGAGAAATGACAGCTGCTGAGCCATCTTTTTTCCAGTTATGAAACGTCTCACTGAGATCTGGGTGAATTTACACACACATTTGCCACATTAGCAGCTGATTATAATTAAGGATAAGCCAGTTATGGATTCATGTTATAAGCTTTACAAATATTTGTACTAATCAAGGCATCACTTATCAGGAAAATCAGGCACTAATGTCAGTCAATCTTATAAAAATAGAATTAGGAATTTAAAGGGGCCAATATTAATTTTCTTCATAGACAAAACAGTGTCAATAAGGTAACAGTTAAAAATAGGTAGAATCTGGTAGGTAGGTAGGGCCTGGGAATGGTGGCGCACGCCTGTAACCCCAGCTATTTGGGAGACTGAGGCAGAAGGATTGCAAGTTTGAGGTGCGCCTGGGTAGCTTACTGAGACCCTGTCTCACGGAAGAATTTAAAAAAGGGCTGGGGAGTAGCTTGGTGGTAGAGCACTTGCCTAGCATGTGTGAGACCCTGGGTTCCATCCCCAGCACTGCAAAATATAAAACAGCTAGAAAAGGGGACAGAGCGGGGTCTCTCTTGAACGAGGCAGATCTGCCCTGCTGTCTGAGCGGCGGGGTGGCAGAGGGCACTTCTCAGATGTAAAGCTAGCCCCACAAAGGGGACTGTTGGATCCCTACATGCCAGCACTGTTCAACAGCAATCCAGACAAGGAGGACTTTCCCATTTTACAGCCGCAGTATCAGCGGCTTCAAGAAGTAATGGAGGGCTGGTGAGATGGCTCAGCGGCATAAACGCCTGCCTGGCAAGCGCGAGGTCCTGAGTTCGACTCCCGGAACCCACATACGAAAAAAGGGCTGGTGATATCGCTCAGCGGCACGGGCGCCTGCTGGTGCGCGAGGTCCTGAGTTTGACCCCCAGTACCCACCAAAAAAAAAAAAAAAAAAAGAAGTAACGGGATTATCCGGGTCACAAAGCAATCCCATGGCAGAGATTGCTGGAATCATATACGTCGTGTGCTCCCATCACTACGAATGGCTTTGACAGTGCTATGGTGGCAACAGTGGACATTTGATGGTACTGGGGAAGGAGAAGTTGGGGGAGACACAGTCTTGGTGAGAAAGAGACTAAATGAAGGGGTATGGGAGTCCCCAATTAGAGGTGGGTGGGAAGAGGTGTAGCCCACCCACACTGTGACTTGCTCCCTCCAGCTTGCACAGTGACATTTGCCTTTCAGCTGCTTTGGCTCTTTCTCTCCACCTATTCGGTGGTCTTCAGAGGTAACTGTTCCCAGCCCAGAGAGGGGGTGTCATGGTTTACGTAACAGATGTTCCCCAAGAGCCTCATGCACTTATACAGGGGGCTTTTGGAAGGTGACTGGACTTACAGCTGACTACCAGGAGGTAAGGTGGGAAGAGGTGGGTCTCTGGGGGCGTGGCCTGGAAGGGTTTATCTCCCTCCCCGCTCCTCCCTTACACTCTCTGGTTCCGCACTGCCATGCCATTCTGCCTGGAGCCAGCTCACTATAGACTGAAATCTTTACAAACTGTGAGATAAAACAAAGTTTTCCTTTAAGTTGTGGGTGCTGGGCATTGTGTCCTAGCCATGAGAAAGTGACTAAGATTGGGGGGCTTTTGCCATCCTAAAACCCTGTGAGACAGACCACAGGTTTGCACAGCGTCCTATGGAAATTGGCCAGAACACATTTAGACCCTTGCGACTGTGAGCATTGGGAGGCCAGGTCTGCATCTTGGTTATGCCTCTGGGTTATCTCCAGGTACTGTGCACACGGCACCTGGGCAGTCCACGCTAGCTCAGGTGTGAGCCACTCCGAGACCGCCTCGGGCCCCTGCCGCCAGCTCCACCCTGTAGGCTGTGAAGACAGCTTATACCCTGTTGCCATGAGCTGGAAGGGTTTTCTCCTCCTGCCTGCCTAACTCACCTGTGTTTGACTTCTCTTACTAAAAGACAAAGAGCTGCAGGGACAAAAACTATATCCTCCTGCGTGTGGCTCAAGAGCATAAGACGTATTTAATGAATAATTCATAAAATAAGAAGCAACCAAAAGTAGTTTCAAGACATGAGCTTGAGATCCTGGCATTTCTACAAAATGTAAACTACAGATACTATCTAGTTGGGAAAGGTTCTATTAGAATTTTTTCCCTGAGCATTTTAAACTCTGAATTAAAAACTGTTAGGTGCTAGGGGGATTAAGGCTGAGTGAGCAAACAAGAACAAATTTAAAATTAAAACAAATGAGTTCTATTCCTGTTTCCACCTCCAGCCAAGCAAAATCAACTTACCTACTCTGGGCTTCAGTTTTCTGATCTATAAAATTAAAAGGACCAAATAATGTGTGTGCACACGTGCGTGTGTACTGGGGGTAAAACCCACGGTCTTGTGCATGTTAAGCAAGCACTTTAGCACTGAGCTACAGCCTGAGCCCTTTCATTTTTTTTTTTTTTTTTAAATTTATTTTTGAGACATGGTCTCCCTAAGTTGCCCAGGCTGGCCTTGAACTTGCAATCCTCCTGCCTCAGCCTCCAAATAATTTTTTGAAGAGCATTAAACAAAGGGTACCCACCCACCCAACTTGCTCAGCTAAGCGTCACTGTGCTAGTTAATGGGTGGGCTTACCACATGGTCCCTCCCAGGACTGACAGTATAACTGACACATGACAACGCAGGCTCTCTTGCTACCTGGCAGCAGAGCAGTGCAGGGTGATTGTTCACTCAGAAGGATCATCACGGAGCACGGACTGCAGGGCTGGCACAGGAACCTGACACAGGTGACTGAGCAGATCGCAGCCACAATCCAGATGGGCAGCAGGACTTGCCATGAACTGGTATTTATGCTGGGGTTTCAGCCAAGGCCTGCTTATTTGGTGCTGCCCATTACTACTGACAGGCCTTTGTCTGAAGGCATTCTGTATTCTCTGTTAAAAGTGGTATCCTGGAAGCTCAGTATAAAAGAATATTTTATACGTGAGTGAGGTGCTTGCATCCAGACTCATTCCTCAAACTCAAACCCTTTTCCCTGCTGGACGAATGCTGCCCACTAGGGATGGTTTGTAGATGTTGCAACTTCTATTTCAAGCATCTTAAGCCTGAGGATGTGTGGCGAGCTCCTATCCTCTCCTGGAGTGGCCCAATTGCTTCCACTCTGGCTCCTTCTCACAACAGACCAGGCAAAAGATAGTTTTAGGCACACAAAGAGAAAAATGGCCATAATGGCATCATTTCGGGTCACCACAACAGAAGGAAAACAACAGTCATAGCCAGGCTTGTGGCAAACCCACCCTCCTAAGGGACTCCTGCCCAGAGGAACAGGGTTGATGCAAGTCACCCACTGCCACTACTGGTTTGGAAGAAAGGGGGGGTTTGCCACATTCTTCTGAGAAATCCTTTCCAGAGAAATGTGATTTGTGGAAACATTAGAATAGGGATGACCATGTCTTATTCTTGATTTTTTTTGAGACAGGGTCTCACTATGTAGATCAGGATGGCTTTGAACTCACTATGTAGCCCAGGCTGGCCTTGAACTCATGGCAATCCTTCTGCCTCAGCCTCCCGAGTGCTGGGATTACAGGCATGTGCTACCACACCTGGCGACCATGTCTTATTCTTTTTCTCATTTGTAGAACCAGTGACTTTGTAAAAGGACTCCATAAACCTAATGTAAGTAAGAGGGAGTCAAGTTGAAAACTAGGCTCAATGTGTCAAGCAGGAAGTAACAGAAAAGTTTTTCCTGTCTCTGTTTTATACCTCAGAAAATTATTCTAAGAGAGCTGTTTTCAGCTGGGCTAGTCCTCAAGTTGACAACTTCTGGTAAAATAGTTTTCCTTTTGATTTTGGCGTGGAACTGACTGACAGCATGCTATTCGATACAGCTCATGCTTACCCAGATCATAGAACTTTGTAAAAGGAGGGGCACTTACAGGCACAAGACTATGACGCAGTAGATTAGGTCTTGGTAAAGCTGGCTGGGGAAGGAGGTGTGACCTGTTAATTACAAAATCCCAGGACACATGCGCAGAACAGTTCCCAATGCCCTGCATGTGGACTTCTCGCGAGAACTCGCGCAGGTTTTAAATAGGAGGGCATAGACCTGACTTCAGCCTGAGGAGTGGGTGATACAAAAGGATGGTCCACACTGAGTTTTTGGCATTTTGTTCTCTCTTGCACTGGCCTGCTCTCAGGCCATAGGGTATACTTGTTTTCTTACTTTTACTTGGCCCAAAATTGCTCTGCAGAGCCTGTTTCTTTCTTTCTTTCTTTTTTTTTTTTTTCCTACCTTTAATAAAACTTTGCTACCGTTTGTGCTTGTCTTGACCAATTCTTTGCTCAGGACAGAAAGAATCTAGAGACTACCTCCAGAAGGAGACTCCAGCACCCCAAAACCTGGTAACAACTGCACACATACAAGCATCAATGATCACGAGGACCACCCAGCCCTAATCCATTCCTTCCAAGCCTGATACACGAGTCCTGAACAGAAGGAAGATGCTTCAGGATCAGAGGTTTATACTTTCATGCTGAGAGCCAGAATCTCAGCAGTAAATCTTAGAGCTACTAGAGAACAACTCCATTCACTCCACTACTGACAGTTTTGTTTTTCCCCTCTTCCAGCAACATGACACAGATTAGTCCCTGTAAAGGCACTTTTGCAATAATATGCTTTGATGTATTAAAATCATATCCTCCCCCATTTCATAAAAGTTACTTACGTGTGGTGTGTTCCAAAAGCAATATCTAACTTCGCCTAGGATGAAAAGGAAGTCATTTATTTAAAAGGAAAAAAAAAGCCTCAATAATATTCCTATTGGAAATTTTAAAAAGGGTCAAGTTCTAAAAACATTGTCTACTGCCCTCTATTGACGGCTTTTATTGTAGCATCTAGTAAGGCTCATAAAAAACAAAATTGGTTCCCCAGAATGATTTAATATATACTGCATTTTAAATTATAGTAATTAGGAGTTAGAAACTTAATTTCTTTAGTTGTCAAAAAACTAATGAAACAAATGTGATTCTATGCAAAGGTTTAAAATTAGGTGTTTAGCTTATTATAGAAGAAATTAATATACAGTTTTCAGAGCGTATTTAAAAGAATGTGATGCCAACACAAAAATGATAAATGATGAGTTAAAATAGAAATTTTCTTTGAACACATAGCAAGTGCTGAAAAATAAAAAGATATTAAATCCATTTTTGTTATAAAATTACCTCTTTATGAACAAATGGAGGGCATATGGAGAAGCAAACATCTTACCCAGGATTCAGTACAGTAGGATCTTGGTGGAGCAGAACATGTGAGAAGGGACGGGCTATGAAAGAGGTCCTAGCTTCACAAGTTTGTATGACTTTGGAAAACACCTATGTTTCTATGCCTCAGCTTTCTCTTCTTTAAAACAGGGTATTGTTAGCCGGCTGTGGTGCTGCACGTCTGTAAGCCCAACACCTTGGGAGGTTGAGGCATGAAGATCACACAAGTTCAAGCCCAGCCTGGGCAATACAGTGAGACCTTGTCTCGAAAAAGGTTGGGGGGGGGTGGTCTGAGGATGCAGCTCAGTGAGAAGGCTCTGGGTTCAATTCCCAGTACTACCAAGAAAAATATTGTGAGATTAAGAGTCATCAGGAGTAAATAAGAAAATACATAAAAAAGGGGGCCTGCCTACAGTGAGGTCTGTTCACAGTAGCAATCACTACCACACAGCCCACCCACCTACCCCATGACAGCAGAGGGTACTGTCTGCCGGCGGCAGCAGTGAGCACTGGGACACATGTGAGTACAACACAGGCCCTGTCGGGAGATGCCTGCCGACCGGAAGTCCAGGTGACTACGCTCTTCTACGTGTGTTCAGGGATGCTAACCACTGGTGTGTGCTTGCGTGCTCTAGCCATGGGACAGAGAGCTGGGAACTGTTCTTCATGTCTTTACAATTACAAAACTAGAAGGAAGACTATCACTTTGTAAACTGATACTTAGCTGAGAAAGACAATTAGTCAAGAGACCAGGCTTTTGTTTTGTACAAGTTACACGCTTTTGGGCAAGTTGAAGCACAAAAAACAAATAATATTTGATAAGTGCTTTTTGGGGGCTAATGCACCAAATTCTTTAAAATTCTGTGATGAATGACATTAGTAATCCTTTCTGAACATAAGAAATTAGGCTTAAACAGTTATGCTTCAGTGACAAGACCAGAATGACACAGGGACTGAATGTTAAGTGTCGCCCCATCCGTAATTCATACATTGTCCCAACCTCAATGTGATTGGGAGACAGGAACTTCATGGAGGTGATAAGAGTAAAGAAAGTCATATGCGTGTGTGTGGGTGGGTAATCAATTACGAATAGTGTTCTTACAAGAAAAGACCCACGAGCAGTTGTGTGGGCCCCCATCTCCCTCTACTAAGTAAGGACACCATGTGACAGTGGCCATCCACAGGTCAGGAAAAGAGCCCTCCCTAGGACTCGAATTGTCCTGCACCATGGTTTTAGATTTCCTACTTTTTAGAACAGTGAGAAATAAATGTGTTACACTGCCCAGAAAAAAAAAAATTCTGTTATAGTATCTGGACCCAGGTAGAGAGCTGGACAGAACCCAGGCAATCTGACCCTTGACTACTACCATAAGGTCTCAGTCTCCATCCTGCTTCAATGACACAGTGTTGCTAGAAACATTCAAGAATTCATTCCAAAAACATAACATAAAGGCATTTTAACAGGTCAGGGTAGGGTCACACTTCTGTACCTAGGACTAGAGGTGAGCCATGCACACAGCTCTTTGCACCTTTGCCAAGACAGGTCTCCTTACGCCCTCTAGTGGCCTCTCCAGAACATGGTGGCAAGGGCAGGACTGCTAAACTTTTCTATATAGTTCCTATTTGAAACACACTTTTTTTTTTTTTGTCTTTTTGAGACAAGGTCTCGCTATGCAGTGCAGGCTGGCTTTGAGCTCACTTTGTAGCCCACGCTGGTCTCGAACTTGCAATGATTCTCCTGCCTCAGTGCTGGGATTACAGGCTTGTGCCACAACGCCCGGCTGAAACATACTTTCTTAAAAAAAGAAACACACTTTCTATTTCCATTTTTTTAATCACCGTTTTTCAGGATTCCTTTTCTACCTGCTTTCTCCTGTGGCTATCCTACTCCAGGTAAGCCTCTTCTGTTGCTGGGAACAGATACAAAACAACAGCATTTCAGGTGCCTGTGAAGCAAAGGCACAGCTATGTGCAAAGATGAGCCACATGCTGGGTGGAAGAAGGCATATTTGGAAACCACAGTTATAGAAAGTGCAGTGGGTTAAATCAGGAAAAATATTGTGAGGTACGTTTAAAGTTGATCTGATTGAGCTCTCACACTGTTTTAATCTTACACACACACAAATATCATTTATAGTTGGAGGAAGAGCAACAAAATGTGAGTTGAAATTCTGAAATCTTGCATGAGTGGAGAAAAAAAAGACACTAGAAGGAAAACAGCAAAGAAAAGGAACCTGAGTACCATGTCTCTGTATTCCAAGAGCAGAAATCTTGAGCCTATTTCACTAAGTTGATAACAAAGAGAACAGTTATAAAAGTTATTTTTACTGGGTTTTCTCATGAATGGACTGATAACCCTGCTAAAAGGAACATGAAAAGATGAATGTTTCACTGGCTAATTCATAATCACCATTTCCACAAATGTAAAAAATTCTTCTGAATTCCTTTTCTTGTTTCATCTGTTTTTTTGTTCAAAATGGCCCATGACATAAGAGATTGTTTTGGGAGCAGAGTATAAAGCAATAGATCATAACAAAAGTCCAAGATTCATTTGGTCACACTATAGGGTGACCACAAAGTATGAAGTTGAAATTATGGGAGACTACAGAGAAATTGGATAATAGTTTTTGAGTGTGTATCCTTTCTTTTCGACTTTGCATTAGTTCCAGCAAAGCAAGAAGATATAACCATTATGAAACCATTCAATGCTCCTTCACTGGGCTTGGATCACATGTAGCATGAGTCACCAAAATTTGCTCACAGGTTTTTTTAAGCAACGAGTCTCTCTATTATAGATCTCAGGTGCAACTGATGTGAAAAAGAACTGAAGACAATGGCTGAAGTGTCAATAGCAGCAAAGACCTGCAGCCACTGCATATAACCAGAGGCCCTGCTCAGGCTGACACTCAGGTTTAAAGAGGCACACAGAGTCAGTTGTGTTGGTGCCTGTCTGTAATCCTAGCACTCTGCAGGCTCAGGCGGGACTATAAATTGGACCCCAGCCTGTGCAACTTAGCAAGACCCTGTCTCAAAATAAAACATAATAAGGGCTGGGGATGTAGCTCAGTGTGAAGGGCTCTAGGTTCAATCCCCGGTACTTAAAAAAAGAAAAGAAAAAAAAAAAAAAAGGTACATGGACAAACTAGCTGCGGAGTACTAGTAGCCTGGGAGAAGACATGGATCCATGCTGCGCTGATCGCAACTGATGAAAGTTGAATGCTTACACCCGGAAGAGAGAGAACTAAGAGAAACAGGACAGATTACTTTGACTATAGGAATCACTGACAAGTGCAAAGAAGAGATTTACTCTGTCGGTTCCAGAGAGGGAAAATTGGGACCAATGGGTGGAAATTATAGGCAGAGAGACTTTTAAGGTTAAGATAAAGAAAAATATTTCCAACCGTTGGTGGCTCCCACAATTGGACTGGGCTATCTCAGGAAGTGTTTAGGCTGAGGCTAGACAAATACCTGCTGGTGATGCTGTGGGGAGGATTGCTGCACTGGGCAGGAGGGAGGACTAAAGGTCTCAAATTCCTCCCAACTCTCAGACTGACCATGATGTCAAGTGGCAACAGGTGGCTTACCTGGCACAGGGAAATATTCGCATAAGGCTTTGCCTGGGCATGCAAATGGGCTTTAGCTTCTCGTTTATCACCATGTACAAGCAGGATTGGTTTCTTCCTGAAAAGTGATGAGAAGTGTTTAAGATGCATCATTCATGAATCTGAACTCCTGCCTCTTTGAGGTATGCTGGTTTCCATACCACTGGACATTTGCTTCCGCCTATTGTGACCGGGTACAGAGCCCAACGCACAGCCTCCGCAGGTGCTCATTTGCTAGCTGTGCTCACTGCCCTTGTAAAGGGGCCATGTGGCCTGATCCCAAAGGCTGCTGTAACATAGAGGGGCTGAGATTCAACAAGGTCCTGGAGCAATCACCTTCTTTAGTACAAAGTCGCACACAGGAACCTCTGTGTTAATGTATTTAAGATCATATACATTAAAGGTATGCAGTCATCATTGTGCATACAGAATTGTTTCGGGTCAAGCAATGGATTCACCCTGGGCTTCTATTTACCAGAAACTACTAGTTGCTCTGGATATTGTGCAAGACCCAGGATGCAAAAGGAAACAGGCCCAAGCCCACAGCACAATGCAGATTTATTAATAGGTAGTTAGATTCCAATGAACCACAGCCCAAAGTACATTGCAATTTTTTAAATTCCAAAGACTACATAAAAGCACTCTTCAGGAATAGATTTAAAAAGGCATTTAAGGGATCCTTGATCTCCAGTTAATTCAAAGAAAGACGATCCTTAGAAATCAATGTATCTTTTTATAAGCTCGCCTAACACAACCAAAATTGAATTTCTCTTCAATAAGCAATCAAGCAAGAGAAAAAACTGTGGCCACTTCCACATTTGTCAATTACACTGCAGAATGATTCTCTGCCACACACGAAGGGTCAACACTTAACTAGAAAGAACACTGTAGGAAATGCAATTTCAGCACTGATGCCTTATGCCCATGTAAGTTTTATCATAAATTCTCAGATAAAACAAAACTAGGAAGCACACCTTCCTAACTTTTTTCTTACTTTATTTTGTGGGTACGGGGGGTCGACCTCAGGACCTCGCGCGCCAGCAGGCGCCCGTGCCGCTGAGCGATATCACCGGCCCCTTTTTCGTATGTGGGATCCGGGAGTCGAACTCGGGCCCTCGCGCTTGCCAGGCAGGCGCTTATGCCCCTGAGCCATCTCACCGGCCCCTCTTTTTTCTTACTTGAAAAAAAATTTTTTGACAACTAGAACAACAGCATAGAGAGTAATGTAAGAAACATTTATGCATTTGTCACCTGGAAACAAGAAATGTTACCAGACCATAAAGTTATCTTAAAAATAATAGATTAATAAAAGCTGAGGTCTTCATTAATTCCTCCAAATTTATGGGTTCTGTGAACTATTATAAAAAGGCAGCATCTGCACAGTGCAGTGAGGCACAAACCCTGAGCTGAAATTTTCTACAAACTATGGACGTTACCTGAACTCGACACTCCCCATCCACACAATGTCCTTGAGCGTGCTCCCAAGACGTGCTGCTCAATAAGGGGGTGAAGGGGAGGAAGAACGCCTCCGCCCTTTGACTTGAGCTATGGAGAGTCCAGCGCACACTGTGTGAGTTTGCTACAGGTGCAGTAACAAAGCACCACAAGACAAAGGCTTAAATAAAAATTAGCTGTTTTACAGCTCTGTAAAAAAGAAATTAGAGATCCTGATGTTGGCAGGATTACCGCCTTCTGGGGGCTGAGAGGCAGAATCTGTTCCAGGCCTCAGCCTGGCTGCAGGTAGCCTCAGGCACTCCTTGGGATGTACATGGCATGCTTGTGTCTTCACCGGGTCTTCTCTATGTCTGTGTGTCCAAGCTTTCCCTTTTTAGAAGGACACCAGTCATACTGGACCTCATTTTAACTTGACCGATGACCTCTATAAGGACTATCCCCAAACACACCTGCATTTTTAGGTGTTAAGGCTTAGGACTGCAACAAATGCTTTTAAAAGTGAGATTCCACCCATAAAAGGTACTAAATGATTTTAGTGTGTGCTTTGGCAACACTGTAAAGGGGCAACATCTCATGTCAAGGTCTTTGAGAAGCAAAGGGAGGAAGAGCAGAAAACACTCATGCGACACCCAGGGATGCAGTTCTGGGAGGGGCTTGTGGCTGAGCCCGCTCACTGTTCCAGCCATCCAGTCTCTCCTTCCCAGCAGTACCCTGATTTTATGCCGGACAAGCTGTACTCAGCTAAGAGGTCACATTCCCAGCCTCTTTCAGAGCTGGTTGTCATGCACCTGAGCTCTGCTCAACGAAGGAGATGTTGTGTGGGACCAGCAGGACAGCTACTCGTGGGGACATGACTGGGACATGAGCCCTTTCTTCCTTCTCCTCTTCCTCACTACCTGGAACACAAACAAGTGAACTGAGGCTCTGGCTGCCATCTCGGAGCAGGAGGTGGCTTTGAACACTGAAATCACACACCATGTGGGACAGAAAGCCAGAAGACAGACAGAGAATCCTGGAGAAAACTACGGTGTCCCCCAATCCAGACCACAAATGTATACCATCTGGACTTCTTGGGCTGGAAAAACTAATTTCTTTTTGTTTAAACCACTGTTATTTTGAGTTTTCTATTAACATGCAGCTAAAACTCATCCTTCAAGTTATAAATTAAATATGAGCCCTTGAGTGCCAAAGCTGCTTGGGAAACTTCAGCAACATTTTACCCTCTCAAATGACAAAGACTTCCACAATCTGATGCCTTACGTGCACCAAGAATGTTGAGGACCCTGACAATCATTTTTCCCCTATGTATAAATGTGCTAGAAACAAGGACAGGTGGCACGTCACTACGCCAAGCTCTATTGGTCCGCACTGCCTAACATGCAGCTGATGAACTGCCCATATCACCTCCATAGTCTAGATGACGGAAGGCCCACGACCTTCTTTCTTAACTCCAGAACTACAGGAAGAATCATTGGAAAAGCACAGAATCATTGGAGACACTCAGGAAAAGAGCAGTGCCGACATGCTAAGCAGGGCACGGCACCTGGCCACATGTTGGCGGGCATACAGATCCAGGCCCATGTGTAGGTGATCATTTCCTCCATATTAACATTGGGCATGAAGTTCTGGTATTTAACTTGGAGTATGTCTTTACCTACTTCTGGACAGAGCACAGAGGAAAATGCTCCAATCTGTTAAAATAATTTATGTGATTAAACAGACTTTAAAATGCTATTTGCTCAAAATGACTTCATGTCAATATGATTTCAATAGCTTCAAAACAAACACTTGAAAAAGATGAGTGGCTTTCATCTGAGAAATACAGATCTTGTGCTTTAAAGCAATCCAGTTTTATTATTTATTTGTTACAGTATTACTATGTGTTTATTATTATTTATTTGTTACAGTATTACTATGTGTTTATTATTAATTTGTTACAGTAGTACTATGTGTTTATTATTATTACAGTGTTCTGTTACCCATGGAACTCACCTGAATTCCGGTGGATACTGTTTTATCAGCCAGTCCACGTCAAAGCAGTAGTTAAACTGGATGGGGGAAAAGAAAAGTAACTAAGCCACAGGTTATAGAGCCAAGCCGTTCAGAAGAAAAACCATTCATTAAACTGAAAGAAACTCTAAAATAATAATGTACTACATATATAATTTATAAAGCTGTACAGCTATGCTGCAATACTTATAAATAAACCTAAATTTTATCCTGAAGGAATACATGGTGAAAGTAATCTGCATAAATGCAGCCATATGTACAAGAAAAATATGTTCTAAGGAAATTATCTCTGCATGCTTTGGCAGCATTTGTACTTGTCAATGGGATGTCGCTACATTATTTCTAACAGTCCTGCTATTAATTTAAATAAAAGAGTTTATACATGTATCCCTTTTCTCCTAAGTGATTATAAAATGCTAGATTCTGGAGAAAAGATCCCAGGATTTTTAGAAAAGAACATTTCCTTCCAGCCCAACTTATTGACTAGCTGGGTACACACACATTTGGTCCTGGGCACTCGCTAGGTTGTTAACGATCACATCCTGACCACAAGTTGGTCTTACCCGTGGGACCTTCTCACACCTGGGGCCATGCTGGGCATAGGAGCTCATTCCATCTGGAGACCAGGACTCTCAAGGCCAAACCAAACACAAAGCGCACAGAGCTTGGCTTGCTTGAGGGACAAGGCCCTTTCTTCTGACTATTCCTTGGCACTGTTAAAGTGATTTATCAACACAAAGGGACCAGCCCAGTCAGATAAGAGCCAGGGAACATGCACAAGAACCCTAACTTCTACTCACACCTTTCTGGGAGGTGCACAGCATCTCATACTTTTTAAGTCAAATCAAACCTCCTCTACCACTCAATCCACTCCTCTGCGGGGGACTGCACCAGAGTCCTCTGCGATTATCAGTGTTCCAAGAAGTTCTTCAGGCTGCAATGTCCAAAGTGACCCCTGGTCAGTCCATGTGGTCTGATCAAGTCAGGCACCTTTACGGATAGTGACATCCACATTCCATGCCCATGGATCCTACTACTGTGGCGCTTGGTGCCAGTCTCTTAGGCACGGCCATCTCAGGGACTCTGCACAGGACTGAGACACACATCCCCACCTCTCATTCTTTCTTATAAAGTTTTTTAATTATTTGTCTGTTTTTACCTGAGTAAAAAACAATGTACCCATAAACTCACCTGAGATGAGGAAACGAGTGTCCCAAACAGAGGAGACAAAATATCTACAAAGAAGAAACACGATTCACACTCAGACAAAAGTCCGGTAGTCATAACAATCGCAACTAACTTATTAAACAGTTACCAACCATTGAGATTTGGCTCAGAAAACAGTAAACTGAGAACTATTATAAAGCTAGGCTTTAATGTTTCAGAAAATTTCCCTGTGGTGTTTAACATTTAATTATATATTCTTTTATAAAATACAATGTAAAACTAAAATCTATAATTTCAGTACTGGGTGACTGTTAACACCCATGGTCACGATACCTTTTTCTTTCCAGGATCTCTGAATCCTTACCTTCTTCAGGTATCCATTTGCGTCCCCAGTGCCTCTCTGGGATCTTGAAGCACTTGATTCCCACGGTTCTAAACTGACACCCCTGGTGTTCCTGGTCACCTTTAAGGAGATCCCATTCGACACCCATTCAAACCTCATGTTAGACCGAATGTTTCTGGTTATGAGCAACACCACAAGAGGTGGCCCCTGGTCATCTCCGTCTTTGATCCTGTGAGATGCAACTGTGTAGGATGTCGTAGGTGCCTGGCACTTCCCACATATTAGCTCTTACTCCCCCAGCCACTTCCCAAGGCAGGTTCTGTTATTCCTCTTTTTGGATGAGGACAAGTCTCTCAGAGGCTGCCCATGACCACACAGCTAGGAAGGGGCAGGGTCCAAGCTGGATCCAGGGTGTCCGGCTCCAGCTTGCTCTAATCCACTATGCTGCCTCTGAGGGCAAAGAGTAGGAGCTCATTCACCTACTTTACAGGGATTCACTGTGGGCCTCCTGTCTCCCAGACATTGAGCTAGACGCTGCGGTAGGAAGATTTTAAAAGAACAGGTAAATACTTCTAAGGAAGTTCCTATCTTACAAAGAGGTAAATTGCAATACATTGCTCCACTTGGCCCCCACCAGCATCTCTACCTTCACAAGTTCTACTTCTTTCAAGGACCACTGGAAGTCCCCCTTCCTCTGTGCAATTTTCTAGACAACCCTGCATTATGGTGTGCGCTAATGTGCTATCTCAAACAGCGTGGATTCGAGTTGTAGCTCTACCACTGACCAGCTCTGTGACTTTGGGCCATGCAGTTAACTTTTCTAAACTGCGGCTCTGTCACCTATCCAAGGAGGACAACTGGAACATCTACTCATAAAGCTGTAATGAGGATTAAAGTCTAGGTAAAAGCTCCACTCATCGTGTTATCTCCCTTCCTGGACATCTTGTGCCCATAGCCAGTCTTTATCACTTTATTCTGTATAACCAAAGTTTGCAGAGTTCTGTTTCCTGTGCTTATCTCTCAAAAACAAAAACAAACAAACAAACAAAAAAAATGGCAACTGTATTATGTTTCTTCAATGTACCTTCTAGATAAGAAACTCTCAAAATGAAAAACAATAGAACTGAACTTTCTACAGTACAGTATTAAATGCACCAACATTTATATATCACACAGAAGAAATAAAATGTACAATTACATATTTAATATATAGAAATACTGTTGACAGTGGATAATGTACTTTTGAATATGAGCCAGAAGAAAAGTTAATCTGTGAGAAGGGTAACGATATCTACGGCGTGTATCTGCCATGTGAATATACTATGCTGGTGCTCCACACCCCTGCTTTTCTGAATCCCCAGTCTAAAGAGGAGTATACGGAAATGTGGAGAAGGGCAGGTCTCGTGTAGTAACAGAGCGAATGAGTGGTGAGGCTGGGAATCTGTGCCTTCGATTCTCAAGCTCCCGCTATTTCCCCGTGGAATCGAGAGAACCACAGAGACCCTCTTCCCATCGCGGCTGAAACATCTACCTGCACTGCCATGCTCTCTTCTGCGTCTTCATCACCAGGAACCCCAACCAGACTTGCAAGCAGTGGTTCTGAGACTTGACCCCACACTAGAGCCCCAGAGGGCTTGTGAAAACACAAGCATCTGAGTGGAAGAATCTAGTAGAGCAGAGAATTTGCATTTTTTACAAGGTCCAGGCCAGTCTGATGTTGCTGGGCCAGGGACCAGAGAGAACTACTGTGGTCAGGTTTGGTGACTTTGTTAATGAAGTGTTCCTGATCAAGTTAATCTTACGTAAAAGTGAAACAATTCTAAACACCGTGGTAAGTGTACAAGGGGCTGAGCTATAGGCTTTTGAGAAATATGCTCTGAATGCCTGCTCTAAGCACACAGTTTGCAGTCAAACTCATGCTTGTCAAAAAGAATATTTTGCCCCCCGGGAGTAGTGAAGATCACAAGGAAGGGTTGTTGGCGCTCAGGCCAGGCTTTTCTCCTTGATTTACCAAGAAGAACGCCTTCAGGTGTAACTCTACAGCTCCTGGTCGCCCTACATTCTTACCTTTGATGTGGAGGGCTTTGGCGTTGTACTTCGGTTTAATTCCTGAGACTCTAGTGAGGTAGAACTGGAAGGGGTTCCCTTTATCCAACATGTCCCAAATGTCTTGGCCTTCCCCAGACGTCTCATACTCATCTTCCTCCTCTTTGAGCCTGTGGCTGGCAGGAGGGCCATGATTTCCAGTTCTTTGGGCAGCACCATCTTTGGGAGTGGGGATGTCTTTTTCCTTTTTGATCACCACGTGCTCAGCCTGCGTTTGCTGCGTTTCTGGTTCCAGCTCATCCTCACTGCTGGAGAGACACCAGCCAAGGTCCTCCTGGGAACTACTTCTCTGCTTTTTGGCAGGTGGAACTGAATCTGCACTGCTGAATTTCACCGGTGAGATCTGCCTCCTGTGTGCAGCTTTCCGAGCCTCGGAGCAGGTGTAGCTCAGCTCCTGCGCTGTTCCCTGCCCAGTGCGAAGGACAGAAGAGGTAGAGGGCTTGTCTGGTTCGGGCTTTTCATCCTCACTTTCCTCACTACTGGATATTGTCCACTTCCCGTAATTGCCTTCCTGAGACATGGTACTTCTGCAAAGGAAAGACGGAAACATCATATCCCATTCCCTGGCCCACTGGCAAAATAACCTGATGGTTCTCAAATTCCCTTCGATGAACTCCCGCCATACATGCAGCCTTCCTATCCGAAGCTGAGCCCTGTAACTGTTACCAAAATCTACAGGAACTTGAAAAATTAACAGCAAAAGTCCTGGTTACCGTCTCCATCCTTACCTCCGCCTTTCAATCAAGACCGTGTTATCTTAGATGCCCCAGGAAAGACAGCTGGAGCCAAGATGCAAAACAAAACATTTATTCTTAACCCTGAAACTTCTAACAGGTGCTTGGGTTTAGACACCTGCAGGACTTCTGTGATGGTATCAGTCTTACGCTTCCAAAGAGAAGCCTCTTAGCATAAGCTTAGCAAGGCCCTCAAGAGCAATGCCAAGTGACCACTTCTGTATATACCTTCTCTCTAGGGACTGTCATCAGCGGGGGTCCCTGTAGCAGAAATGATGGGAAACCTTGACTCACCCCACCCAGGGGACATGTTGCAGGTCTGCTGACTTCTATCACAGAAAAAGAATTTTCAGGGTGTATTAGTAAGAGGCATAAAGAGATTAGGCAAAATTTAAAAAGTACACAAAGAAATAGAGTTGAGGAGGCAGAGATGCTTATGGCTTCGGTATATTTATGGGGAGGTTTGGGAGTGGAAATTTATAGAACTTGTGAATCTATGGAAAGAGGGGATTCAAATTACAGATGAAAGGTGACAGCTGTTTCTGCAAGGGAAGTGTGATGGCCCATTCATGGGTGGCAGGCATTGCAGGTTGTGGGGCACCACTCCAGAAGGACTGCTTTAGGTTTCAAAGCTCAGGGGGCATACAGGATGCCTCCAGCCAGCTTTGAGGACGTGACCCTGCTGTCTAGCGCAGTTACATAGGATGACTTAGCAGAAGACAACTATGCACGTGCTAGTCATGCCTGTATAGAAGAATGTAAATATATGATAACCACCTGTATAAGAGTTAAACAATAAAGACACAGGCTGCTCTCTTGCTGCTGCCTGCCTTTTGAACTAACATCTGCCCCACATGCGTTCTTTTCCTGCTCAAGAAAAGAGGGACCTCACCTGAGAAAATCCTGCTCCAAGCCCCCGCCCCACACAGGTGATAAAGCTATAGCCAATCCATAGGGAAAGACCCATGGTACAAGCAAGAATGAATGATTTATAAAAGGCCCATTTACAGGTCAAAGGGAGTGGCCTACACTTACTGAGTCTTTAAGGACGTTAGGAATTTTTTTGACTGGGTTTGTGTCCTGAACCTGCAGTTAAAAAAAAAAAAAAAAAATTAAAGTACAATTTTAAAATTACAGTTTTTCCTGTCTTCTTCCTGTCTTATTTTTCCTATCCTGGTTTAGTACTTACATGAGGATGCAACTAATGTGAGAAAATTATCCATCTAGATCCTAAATGAAGCTATGAAAACCTGCAGAGAAAGAACTTGTACGGGGCCAGGCGTGGTGGTGTAAGCCTATAATCCCAACATTTTTGGAAGACTGATGCAAGACGACTGCCAAGTTTGAATCGCATCTGAGAAACTTAAGTGAGACTGTCTCAAAGTTTTAAAAAAAGAGGGTTTGGGATGTAGCTCAGTGCATAGGCCCTGGGTTCAATCCCTAGTACCTACTCCCCCCTGAAAGATTAATAACCTGTGCAAGGAAAAAAGCAAAGGTAGGGGAGCTCCACCGTAGAGTACAGGCTTTATTGGGATTAAAACCTGAGAGGGACAGTGAGTAAGCAAGCACCAGAGTGGTGGCTCTCTTACAGGCTGAGGGTTTTTATGGGGTTTGTAGGAGGAAACTCTGGCTATCTTGAGATGAGAGTGTATTTTTGAAACCTGTGATCACTGGGCCATGGAGCCTATGTATGTTTTTCTGTGACTGCTGAGGCCCATCCTTTTAACAAGGGCCCATAAATCTTGAGAGGAAAATTAAAAAACCGAAAAGTCTGTGCTAGAGTATCTTCAAGTTTTGCCGTCTGAAAGAGGTTAAGTGGGGCCAACCAAGACGAACTGCAGTATTCTACTCAGAGAACCTACATTCCTTAAAAATAAAATATATGCTGCATTAAAAGATTTCCAAATAAATACACATGCATGTCTCAAGTGGAAAAACTTATTTTAAAGGTACCCATTATTTCTCATAATTTCTCAATTAACTACCAAATTAAATAAGGTTTCTTCTGTAAATTACACATTTCAAGGAGCTCTTAGGTACAGTGCATGGAGACACAACCTTCATGGCTTGGGGGCTAGCCAACCTCAGGCACTGCAGAGGGTGAGGTCCCTGTAGTACAGGTAGCACAAACTCGGCTGGGAGACCACTCCCCTCCATCCACTTCAATTTAGGAAACAGCCCCAGGCCAATTCTCTTTCCATTATGCTGAGAGGCAAAAATAAACTAAAGACCCAGAAGTCTCTAAAGCTCCAGGCCAGAGCACATGCATGTTAGATCTTGTGGCCTGACCTTCGGTAACCTTTCCCCACTCGAACCTCATGGAAGGTTAATAAATATGGGCCACATCTCGTGCATGTAATTGAATCAGAGTGAACTCTGGGGAAGTCCTGTTTCCCAGACACCCCAGAATATGACTCAGCACCCTGTCAATCTTATCCAGAAACCTAATGAGAGGCCCTCAGGCTGGATGTCCAAAAGCTTGATTTATCTGTTTGTGTGCTCTTTACTTTCCTGTCATCCCGTCACTTTTCTGTTCATGCCACATTTTTGTTACCATGGACCTGCCCTAGTACATCTTCTGGTGATCTTCAATAAATGCAGTTGCTTTTTCTTACACTTGCAATTCTTTGCTCGTCGTATACAACAGCCTGGAATTTGTTGGATTCACCATGTGGTATCACCTGGTTCTGTAACAAATGATCCTAGATTGTGTCTAAGTCTTATGAACCCTCACATCTGCTTTCTAAGTTTTCTGTGCAATTCTATGCTATTCAATCTGCTTCTACAAGCTTTGAAAACTCTTCATACTGACACTTTCCTAAATTGTTTCTAATCTGCACTAAGAAACCAGATGACTAAGGATGCTAGAAGCGTATCGTTATAGTAAAGGTTCTGAATGCCAGGTTCTCTGCATTCAATTCACACTGATTTGCCACCTAATGCTATTTAAGCTGCACAGATATTTTTAAACTTTTTTTTTTAGCTTAGGTTCTGCTAGTGTTCTAGACTCTAGAGATTGCTGGATAAAGTGCTTAAGATGACACAATCCCCTTTAAAAATTTTTATTAGTACATGTTTGCAGTACAAATGACTGCATTCATTGTGTGGAATTGGTGCATGTACATAACACATCTCAATTTTTTTTTTTTTTTTTTTTTACTTCTTTCCCTTCCCCTCCCTCCCCACTCTCTCCATCACTTGGTCTCCTCTTTTGCAAAAGTTCTATCTCCCAGTTCACAATTCCCTTTCAAGGAACTGTTTTAGTGGCTGCAGTCTTGTGACTTTAAAAAAGTACTTAAGAACAAATGAACCACCTTATGAAAAACTACTCTGAGTGTTAAGTCTAGCTTTCTATGAATTCTAAAACAGTTCTAAAGCAAGGAATGGAACAGAATCTTCAATTAAGAGCACTCAGGCTGGGCAGGGGAGTGGCAGAGTAGTGGGTTAGCTAGCAGGAGGCCCTGAGTTCAATTCCAGACACCCGTCCCTTCTCTATAGATTGCTTCTCCATTCCAAAGCAAGTAGTGGGTCTCAGAGCTCTAGATGAGAAAGGGTTTAACTTCCATCCTGAGACCAGATTTTTTTTTTTTCCAAATATATGGAATGTTTCTCAAATTTGTGTGTGATTCTTGCACGGAGGCCATGCTAACCTTTTTATCCTTCAGATTTTGGTAGGGGGTGTGTGTGTCGCCACAGCCAGCACAATTTGCAAAATCTTAAGAAACCCCCATGACCTCTTCTCCCAGGGAATACAAAGTGTGATCAAAACACATGATGAGGGGCCGGTGAGATGCTCAGCGGCTTAAGCGCCTGCCCGGCAAGCGCGAGGGCCCGAGTTCGACTCCTGGAACCCACATACGAAAAAAGGGGCTGGTGATATCGCTCAGTGGCACGGGCGCCTGCTGGCGCGCGAGGTCCTGAGGTCGACCCCCCGGTACCCACAAAAAAAAAAAACAAAAAACACATGATGAATGTTTAAAAATAATTACAGTGAAAGCTATATGGCCACTAATCCCCTTCAAAGCACCCTTACTTTGAATACACTCACCAATTGTTCTTGGCACTTTCTAGAGCCGTTCTGGAAGTTGTCTTTTATGTTTTTTTTGTGGGGGGTGTGATAAAATATCTTGAATGCTGCTGCCAAGTGCAACCCAATGGAAAAGCAGAGTGGCAAAAACATTACAGCGTGACTTTATCCACCTTATTTACCAAATCTGGCACCATGTAAGTTCTGGCTCTTTGCTAAGTCAGTGGAATAAGTGTGTTCAGCAGTAAGGGGGAATATTTTGAATGGGACCAATAGCAATGTGTTTTCTACTGTAATACATTTTCAAAATTTAAACATTCAATATATATTATGGTTTTCTGAGACGTAGTCTTGCTTTATAGTGTAGGCTGGCCTGTACTCACAATGTAGCCCAGGCTGACCTCAAACTCATGATCCTTCTGCCTTAGCCTCCTAAGTGCTGGGATTCAGGTGTGTACCACCATACCCAGCTTCACTATATTTTTTAATCACACTGTGGGTGATACCATAAATTGGTCCTATGATTACAATTTCAAGATATAGTAACCTTAATTTATATGTAGTTTCCTTATTATAGAAAAGAACAAAGAATTTGAAAACCTTTATTCCTGTATACCCTGGCCTTTGTTCTGAAGGAAGGAGCCAAAGAAACCCCAAACATACACAACTCTGTTTTACAATAGAACTTAAACCACTAGAAAATGGACACTTAAATTTAGGAAAATATGGTATGTTTAACAGTCAATTCTGGGTACTGTGACCTGTATTCCTGTATTAGTAAGAAAGAATCCCCAAACTCTGAGAACTCTATAGACAAAGTCTTCAGTGACTGTGAAGTTTTTGATTTTGTCTATATTTTCTAGAACCATGGGGGGGGGCAGTGAGATAGCTCAGTGGCATAAGCGCCTGCCTGGCAAGCGCGAGGTACTGAGTTCGACTCCCTGTACCCACATAAAATAAATAAATAAATAAATAGAACCATAAGGGGGTTGGGGTTCCTGCCAACAAAGTAAGACAATAAAAATAAAATAAAGGTTTGAAAAAGGCATTTCCTAGAGAACAGAGCCCCTTTTCTGGTTCTGGTGTATTCATAGTTGAAGTATGGAGCCTGCTGACACTCAAAAATCTGAGTTGTTTAGCTAAAGCAAAGAACTCTTGCAAATACACTAATAAAATTGTGCCTCATCATTAAGTCTAGCAGGTTATTTATTTTTTTGGAACCAGGGTCTATGTATTCCAGGATGACCTTTGAACTCACTATGTAGCCAAGGCTGGCCTGGAACTCAGAGAGATCCTCCTGCCGCAGTCTCACAAGGGCTGGGATTACAGGTGTGCCCCACCTCGCCCAGCCATAGGCAATCAAGACCTTTTTGTCTGTTGAAGAGGAGCTGCTGGTAAAGCCAAGATTAATCAGCAACTGACTGACTTTGGAGAACTGGATGTGGTCACCAGCATCAGAATTTTACTTCTCTCTCAGGATCAGGTTCCCAGCATGCCAGAGCACTTTTATAATTGAAGCACAGTTTGCCAGGGGTAGATCCCAAGAGTTTTCCTCCAGTTGTTTACTGTCTCCTTGGCAGTCACATTTTTAGTTAAGTGGTGCTGAGAGCAAGCACATTACAGTACAGGTGGGGTGAATGAGTCCTCGCACTCAATCAGGGCAGCCCAGCGTTTCCCAGGGCAGGGGTGCCTGCAACCTGATACTTACTAACATCATATTATGAAAATAACTCCCTTGCCCATTTCAAACCACTCTCTTTGTTTAAATCAAGGAGAAAGCTGTAGTGTTGTAGAAATACTTTAATCTTGTTTTTGAACAAACAGCAGGTTTCGGGCTCTTCTGCAAACATCTGTAACACTTTTGTTTACTGTCAGCAGAAGGCAGCTTGTGGCTCCACTACTCACAATAGCAAAATAAAGTGTACTTTTAAAAAGACCATATTTATGTAAAAGAGTGACTGGATTTAAATAAAAACGTTAAGTAAACAACAGCATATGTGTTAAGAGAATAAAACAAAAACTGGGGAGGAAGCAGGTGAGTGAATGAAATTTGGCAAATACTGTGCGAAGATGAAATTCTAATTCTCCCACCAAAGGCCAACTGTCAGAGCTTTTAAGGACTTTAAAAAGAAAAACGCTATTTCCAAATGAAAAGGGGCTGGGAATACAGCTCATTGCCACTGGGTTTCATCTCCAGTTCCACAAGCCAAAACCAAAGCCGAACTCCATCTAGACCTGCAAGTGCTTCCTCTCCCCAAACCTCACCAGACACAGCTGAGACAATGTCTGCACCCTCCCCCCAGCCGCACCTTCTCTGAGATTGCAGACCATCAGGTGGGACTGGGTGCCACGCTGTTGGGTTGAAGCCCTAGAGGCTGCCAGCAAAGGGCAAACATGGGCCCCAATGTAAAACCCAGTCAATACTAGGTGCTAACTGAAGGTGAGCTAACTGCTCAGCCTTAGTTTCCTCATCTGTCAAATGGGGATCATGCTGATCTCCCAGACTTCGTCCTCTCAACACATATTTATTGAGTAGCTACAAGGTAGTAAGTGCTGGGAATAAGCCGTTAAAGGATGTACAGTTTCTGCACTAGAAAAACTTAACTTCAGGGTGGAAGAGACAGATTAACACATACTATTTTTAAAAACTCAAGATGATTAGATACTCACTGCATTTTACAAGGGTGACCTACCTTCCTCTGGAATAATCTCAGAAGGAAGTAACGTGTGAGGCATGAAAAGGAACCAGCGGACTAAAAGATGGGGTAAAAAGCGCTTCAGGTAGAGGGAATACAATCTGCCAAGGACAGGAGGTGGGACCCCGCTGAGGGTTTTAATAAGGGGAGTACCTTGGCCCAGTTTACCTTGTTAGATACGTTTGCTACAACTCTGGGGAAATGGTTTGAAGGGAGACGAAAGCGACAGGGAGAAGGCTCCTGCGGACTTCTAGGGTGCGGAAGGCAGAGGGCACGGGGCAAAGCGGGCTGATTTTTGCCGAGGAAGGGGTGTCCGCTGCCAACTCCTCTGTGTACTCACTCGGGCCAGGAGCTTTTCCAGGTACAAACTCAATGCACGCGCACAACACAACACTAGGGACTATGACCGTCTCTTTAGGGGGAAATTGGGCACAGAAAGGTTAAGTGTCTGGCTTGGGGTAAGCGCTCAAGATGAGCTACTGCAACTGGCGGCGCGGAGGGCCACCTCCTAAGCAGAGTTGCAGGCCCTGCTGTCCACACTCGGGGAAGGAGTCGGTCTCTGGCTGCGCGCCGCCTAAAAGATGCGACCATTGCCGGGAACCGAGGCCCGGGGCGGAGGGGACCCTGCCCAGTGCCGCCCCCACCTCAGGCTGCATTCCTCCCTCGCGATCCGCCTCCGGGCTAGCAGGCCATCCAGAACCCGGCGGACTCCAGCGCCCAGCGCGCCGTGACCACCGCCGGAGCGACGAGTCGGCGCCAAGTCCGCACCCGCCACCACGGGACACTCACCTGAGCTGGCAAAGTCCTCCGCCGCCGCGATCCCGCCCAGCGCCGCGTCTGCGCCTGCGCACCGTTCAAACTCTCCGCCCGCGGCGAGCGCCGCTTCCTCTCCCCAAGGGCCTGCGTCTGGGTCCTACAGCCCGCCCTGTCCAGAGCGACGCCTGAGTGCGTTCCCTGGAGGGCGCAGATGGAATGGGGGAGTGTAGGCTCCCCCCTAGTGACTTATAAAAAAGGAAGAAACAGAAAGGTGTTCTCTAGCTTTTCCCTCAGTTAATTAGCGAAACTCAGCCCCTTTATGGGGACTCTCAGGGACAGCTTCAGGCTCCCAGGAAGCCCCAGGCAGCGTGTGCTGGTGGAGAACGAGCTGCGGGGTACGGGGATATCCGTGTCCCGGAGCGCAGACTTCAATCCTGCTGTGAAGTAAAATGTTAAACGAGATCCTGCCTGACTCGGAACCTCGAATGTGTGTTTCTTCCTTGAAACAGGGCTGTGTGTATTGTTTTTTAACCTTACCGAATTGCCAAAAGAATAGAGGGGCCTGAGATGAACCCATCTGTAAAGCGGAACTCTCCCATATTCCTCGCTTTTCATAAGGATTTTGCTATGGAATTTGGGCCCCATGCTGTTTATGCTATGTATTTATTCTTTGAGTTTCCCTCCAGCCAGACATCAGGTTCAGAGCGCTGAGTGATGTCGGTCTGTGTACACACCCTGACAGCTCCTTTCGTTTGCTTATTGCAGGTCTCCTTTGTGCCAGACACTGTGCTAGATGTTGAAGTTTTCCGGAGGACAAAAACAGACGTTTTAAACTGGGAAAAACAACAACAAACGTAGTAGCTCTATCCCAATGACATTCTGATTTAAACGGGAATCGTGGATTTGGCTCGACTTGTTTGGTTCTTTTTGCTCTTTGTTTTTACTCATTTTGTGTCTCTCATGATGTCTAGCCTAGCCATGGATCCAAATAACCCAAAGGAATTTATTGGAAGATTGGTAGGGGAATTTGTGAACCAAGATGTATTGGAGAAGCATGTAGGTGCGCTGAATATGCTGAGGTGCACTAGGAGTTAAGGGGATGTAGGCAGGGGGCGGAGCCGAGTGCTGGGGGCGGGCCTGGGAAATCTCCTGTCCCAGACTGGTCCACAGGAACGTTGTTAAACAAAGCTCCTGGCCAATAATACTGTAGGATCAACGCCAGTGGCTCTCAGGCCGTCCAATGGGAGGAGACGTTGGAGTTGCGCGGCGAAGTTCAGCTTCTTGGGGCGCGGTGGGCGTGGTCACGGTTGGCAAAGAGCTGTTCGCAGGGGTTCCAGACCTGCTAATTCAAGAATTGGTAGTGGCTGTGGCGATGTCTCTCTCTAAAGCTGGAGCCTGGTCGCGGACGTCGGACGCCAGCCCCTCGGAACACAGGAAGTGGGTGGAAGTAGGTGTCCAGGGGGCGACTTTGAGTGTCGGGCTTCAACTTGGCCTGGGGCTCCTGTGTTCCTGGGTTTCGTTTCAGCCCGGGGGTATAGAAGAGACCTGGGCGGCCCTAAAAAGGATCGTGATTATGGACCAGGCCTACAGCTGCACGACTCCTGCTCCCCATCTGGTGTTCTGACTACTTCAAGCCCCCTCCCTTCCATAGTTTATTAATAATCTCGAATTTACGTCTCTCCTCCCGTTGTTGAAATCCACGCCTTTGCCTCATCTTCCTTATTACTCGACTGAATTATGGGCAGCATTATCAGCCTAGAGGCTAAATCGTTTGCACTTTTTGGGGGGGGTAGATTTTAGTCATCATTAAGATTTCTTGTGAATTAAAATTAGGACAATGAAACCCCTTTTCAGAGCCCCTCTACTGGGCTGAGGTAGATGTTTCGAAGTTCAAATTTAATGTAAACCAATAAGAGAACAGTTTCTGTCTTACTAACTGAATATATTTAATATTCTTTAGGTATTTAAAGCCTGTGATGAAGATAACAAAGGCTATCTAAGCAGAGAGGACTTTAAGGTTGCTGTTGTAATGCTGTTTGGTTACAAGCCCTCCAAGGTAGAGCTTTCTTTATATATTTGGGAATGGGGTAGATAATAATATGAATGAGTCCTAAGAAAAATGTCCAGGGATAGTTTAGGATGTTTGTAAAACAAATTTCTGATTTATAAGCAATATCAGAGATTTCACCAGTGCTAAATTTTACTTTTTATGTAAGGATCCAACTCAGGGATGAATTAAAAATCTATCTCACTTGAGCCCTCGAAATGAATCTTCACCAAGCTGCCAATAACTATAATATATTTAAGGTGCTAGAGAGATTTCAAGAGGGTGGGCTGAGAGAGGGCTGTTAACAGAAGAAATTCACCTAGGAGACATGCAGTCTATTCCCTTTAAATGTGAAAGTTGTTGTGATACACACCTGTAATCCCAACACTATGAGGCCGAGACAGGAAGATTGCCAGTTTGAGCCCAACCTGGGCAACTGAGTGATTTAGCAAGACCTTGCCTCAGAATAAAAAAAAATAAAATAAAATAAAATAAAAAAAATTTTTTTTTTCAAAAAATTTTAAAAGGGCTGAGGATAAGCCAGGCATGGTGGCATGAGCCTGTAAACTCAGCACTCGGGGACTAAGGCAGGGAGATCAAGCCCAGCCTGGGCAATTTAGGGACATAGACCCTATCTCTAAATTAAAAAGGGGTAGGGATGTAGCTCAGTGTGAAGGCCCTGAATTTAGTCCCAGTGCTGCAAAAAAAAAAAAAAAAAAAAAAAAAAAAAAAATTTCTTTGTTTAAACTATAAAAGTAATGCAATATTCAGGAGGCTGAGATAGGAAGATAGCATGTTCCCAGCCTGGGCAACTTAGAGCCTATCACAAAATAAAAGATAAATAAAAAGGGGCTGGAGATGTAGCTCAATGTTAGAGTGCTTACCTAGCATGTGCAAGGCCATGTATTTAATTGCTAGCAGCACACACAAATGACACACGTAATACATTCACATTGTCAGAAAATTCCCTTCTTAACTAGACGGTCCCAGTTCTCAGGGTTTACTGTTATTAGCCAGTTTATTGTGTATGCTTCCAAAAATTCCCATCCATGACAAACATCTATATGCAAACATTAGGTGCACCCTGTGCCCATTTTATTTTAACTTGCTTTCCTCACTTAAAAATACATCAACCTATAAGCACACACCACTGTCACATTTTTTTTTTTTTTTTAAAGAGAAGAAAAAACAAAACAAATCAAAAGAAGAACAAATTTTCAAACAAACATAATAGGAGGGTAACAATGGTTAATACATTACGTATTACTATCTTTAAGTTAGTTATTCAGGACACCAGACATTAGCATTCAATTGTCCAAACATTATTGGCACAAACCTTACTCTTCAATGAACTAAGTAAAAATGGTAGTGTATCTATCTTAACCATCTTATATATATATATATACAATTTTTTTCCCTTTCCCTTCTTTCTTTTCCCTATTCCAGTCTCTCTTTCCTTTTGACCAGTTTCTTTTTGATTCACCATGTCTATTGTACATTTTGGATCTTATTTACTCTTTCAGTTTCTCATACTAGAGAGATAATACGATGCTTACACATGTGCTTCTGGTTTATTTCACTTATGAGTATTTTCTCGAGTTGCATCCATTTACCTATAAAAGTCTCCAGTTTATCCTTCTTTATGGCTGAATAGTACTCCATTGTATAAAAATACCACATCTTTCTTATCCATTCCTCAGTTGATGGGCATTTGGGTTGTTTCCAAGATCTGGCTATTACAAATTGTGTTGCTATAAACATGGGTGCACATATATCGCTGTGGTACGATGTTTTTAATTCTTCTGGGAAGATGCCCAGAAGGGGAATAGCTGGGTCAAATGGGACCTCCAACCCTAGTTTTCTGAGGAATCTCCACACTGACTTCCACAGTGGCTGTACCAGTCGACACTCCCACCAACAGTGAAGAAGGGTTCCTTTTTCCCCACAGCCCCTCCAGCATTTGTTATTAGTTGATTTCTTAATAGTAGCCATTCTTTCTGGGGTGAGATGGTATCTCAGTGTTGTTTTAATTTGCATCTCTCGAATGACTAGTGATGTTGCACATTTTTTTGTATATTTATTTGCCATTAGTATTTCTTCATCTGAGAAATGTGTATTCATCTCAGATGCCCATTTTTGGAGTGGGTCTTTAAATTTGGGAGGTCTGATTTTTTTGAGTTCTTTATATGTTCTCGATAGTAATCCTTTGTCTGAGGAACAGCTGGCAAACATTTTTTCCCACATTGTGGGTTGTCTCTTCACTCTGTTGGTGGTTTCTCTTGCTGTGCAAAAGCTTTTTAATAAGATGAGATCCCAGTTATTGATTCTTTGGGATAGTTCCCGTGCGGTTGAGTTTTTATTCATAAAGTCTTTGCCTACACCAATGTCTCCAAGGGTTTTACCTATCCTACCTTCCAGCAGATTTAATGTTTCTGTTTTAATATTTAGATCTCTGATCCATTTTGAATTTAGTTTACCACTGTCACATTTTTAAAAGCGTTGTATAGCACTTCCTTTGTTGTTATTTCTATTAGTTTTCATTCCTACAAACACTGCTGTAATGAACATCCTTTTGTATCTAAACACATACAGAAGCTGGGGATGGTGGCCCATGGCTGTAATCCCAGCACTTGGGAGGCTGAGGCAGGAGAATCACAATGAGTTCAAGGCCAGCCTGCACTACAAAGCAAGACCCTGTCTCAAAAAATTAACAACAAAAACAAAAAACATAGACACACAGAGATTTATGTCTTTATGGGTGTGTATTCCTAGATATATAATAGTTAGGTCCTGGGATGTGTGCATTTGAAGTATTTTGGGTGTTGCTCTGCAGAAAAGCTTGTGCCAATTCACCAGTAATAACAATTGAGCTGAATTTCAGTGAGCCTCCTACTTCTAACAAGTTTCTCGCTCAGCCCTGTCTTTGTGCTGTCTGCTTGCCTGGTACTTTGTGTTCTAGAGATAGATCCTTTCTTGTTAAGCTGCTGAGCTGGAACTAATTAGTGTCAAGATACCTTCCATATTGAAGAAATTAAACTGTAACCCTTAAGCAAAGGGAGAACTCAGGGATTTGCCTGGAATGCCTTCCCTCCTTAGACCAAAGAGCTTGGTGGTCATTTATGGCCCAGCTGTTGCTTGTGAGTGAGTAGAGTTTCTGTCAATGCTGTACAGCCAGGGACTCTGTATTGTTCCACTTCTGCACCCTTTGGTGTGCTTAAGTGCATCACGACCTCATAGTCAATATGTCCTGTTGACCCAGTTAGGTTGCATGAGCAGCCTACATGGATTCAGACATACTTAGTTGCTGAAAAGCTGAAAAGCTTGCTGCTGTGCTCAGAGAAGTAGCCAGGGTTGGCTCTCCAAAACCACAGCTTTCCTGCTAAACTGCAGTCACTGCAGCTGGAATTCCAAAGCAAATCGGCTGAGAAGACTCCACCTTTGAAGCATAGTATTTAACATGGGTTCACTTGGAAAGATATTTTGTCTGATTTTGCCTTTGTAAGAAATATGCGAGGAATTTAATGACACCTACAGTGATATGGTAACATACTGTTATATATACCCCTTGAACTTTAACAATTTTTGCTTTTCATACTGGGTTAAGGTTTTGAATTTTATTTTCTGGTAAATGAAATATTTAACTGACTTTGGGTCACTAAACAATAAAGTACTGACATAGCAGTAGTGTATACTTATGATTTATACAATAAACTTATTAAATAGGGACACTATATACCTTCCATAAAATTTAACAGATTTTAAATTTCATGCTAGGTTAAAGGTTGAGGTTTAGGGGCCAGTGAGATGGCTCAGCAGCGTAAGCGCCTGCCTGGCAAGCACGAGGGCCAGAGTTCAACTCCCGCAACCCACATATGAAAAAAGGGCTGGTGATATCGCTTAGTGGCACGGGCGCCTGCTGGCATGCGAGGTCCTGAGGTCGACCACCGGTACCCACCACAAAAAAGGTTGTGGTTTAATTTTTTTTTAATGTGGGTATGCATATTCTAAAATGTTACTGTGAAATGTTATAGAGTTATATTATGGTTATTTAAAATAATGCTATGTCATAAAAAGATAGATATATAATAAATCACTTACAGATTCATGCAATTGTTTATAAAATGAAATTTATTAAGTCTTCTTGTTTAATAAAAGGGACACTTGCTGCTGGTAGTTACTAGGGGTATAAACATAAACACAGATCCTACTTTGAATGAATTTACCCTTTAGTGTAGACAGACCTAGAAAACCTATCTGTGGTAGATACCAAGAGAAGAAGACAATAATGAGAACCTAATTCTACAGGCAGCTGTAATAGGAATCTGGGTGTCATGTAGACTTGAGAAGCTAGCCTACTGTGATAGAAGTGTCTAGGAACACTTTGTGGGTGTGGGGCCAAGTTATGCCCTAGTGATTGACTGGATATGGTGGTGGTAAAAGAGTGGCAGGACCCCCAAGACTGCAGGGATTGTGATGCCACCAAGTGAGAGAAAATTGAGAGAGAACAGGTTCAGGGGCATCGAGTTCAGATTGGAGCAGGTTGAGTTTCTGGCGGTTGTGGGCAATCCAGGTAGCTTTGCTCATCAGATACTGTGCTGGGTGGTGAAAGTCTTGGATTTTGCGTCCCTTATAGGAAGTGAAATTGGGCTAAAGATAGATTTGGCATGTCTCATTTTTCAAGAACGAGCTCAAAACATGAGACCGAATGGCATTACCATAGTATGAAGAGCAGTAGTTTGAGGAAAGAGCATTAAGGAAGCCAGCATTTAAGGGTAGGCAGGGGACTCCATAAAGAAAATGGGGTGGGAATCATTTGGGAGAGACAAAAGGAACCAGGAAAGTGTTTGGAATCCAAGACTGACAGTAGAGAAAGTATCAGATGCTGAATTCTAATTCTCTAGTATTTATAAAGCCCTGATAACAATGGGGGAAATGCTTCTATTTTAATTAAAGCAGGTCCTTAAACTTTACATACAGTAGGTTTTCAAATGTTACAAATTGCATAGGAAACAAAAAGCTAGACTAGACCAAAATGTTAACAGTTGTTTTCATTGGATGGCTTTTAAAAGTATTTCTTATTAATCATTTTTTATATTTTTCATTTTGTCATGTTATTGTTACAATCAAGAAAATATTTTATAAATAAAGCCATAAACCCCATTGTAACAATTGCTTGCTTTTGTCTAAAGCAAAAAGGATACATTTTAAATTACGTTCTGTATGGGACAGCCAAACTGCTTTTATGTGCCTGAACTGTATTGGTCAATGGAATAAAGGTTGGGGGTGGTTCATTAGAGTGTATAGCAGATTATTGTCTGGTATTTTATAGATCTTGATGGAAAAGTTAAATGACTATTAAAGTCGTTCAGTGACATTACCTATCTGCTGGGTTCAGTAAAGTTCAATAAAGTTGGTTTCTCATAAAATACATCAATACATCCCTTCCCTCATGCTAGGAATTAAGAACTTGTGCTTTGAAAACATTCAATAAACTTATATCTTATTATTCTTTCCTCTCTTCTAGATAGAAGCAGATTCTGTGATGTCTTCAGTAAATCCCAACACTTCTGGTAATATGACAGTTAATACTAGTTTTTAGTACCCTTATATAGACAATCACAAAACTAAAATTAGAAACACCATAATTAAAAACATAGAGACTGTGTGTTATGTTTCACCACATCTTTGCTTTGTGTCTTATTATTCAAAAGAAAAGTTTTGGTTCTTTTAATTTTGGTTAATAAATATGATGTGTTTATAGTGGGAAAATTTAAACTGTTAAAAAAACATGTAGACAAAAGTGTCACACACCATTTCAGCAGTCAGAGGATGATTCTGGGTTTTCTGACACGAGCAGCTGGATGAATGAAAGTAACACTTACTGAAATGGGAGTCTGGTAGAGAATGTAAGAGCTTGGGGAAGACCAAGAATTCCATTTCAAATTTGTTCAGTTTGAGAAATTTCAATCCATGATGTCAAAGCAGTTTATTGTCTTGTATGAATATGGAACTCAGAGGAAAGCTCTGGGCTAAAGAAATAAATTTGGGAGTCATCAGCATGTGTAGATGGTTTTTAAAATCATGGAATGCATGAGATCACCTGGAGAGAGGGAGTGGCCTGAGAACTGCAGCGTAAGGTATCAGGTGGAGGATGAGGAAAAGCAGAGGAGACAGGAATGGCGGGGATGTGGGAGCAAAGTGTTGGATCAAAAGCCAAGAGAAGGCATCTTTCAATGAAGAGAGTGTGATCAGCATTACCAAATGCTGCCGAAAGGTCAGGTAGCATAACAGGATTGTCTATGGGAGCTGACGACCTGGGGGTGTTTGATGACTAACAAGAATATGCAGTGGGGTTCCATATGCAGTGGGGGCACAGGCCAGCTGGACTGGGTTGAGGACAAATGGAGGGGATAAATGTGACCATGAGAGCAGATACGTTTTTAGGAAGTCTGGAGTGCCCGTGGATCAAGAGATGCTTCGTTTGCATCTTTGTTTTAGAGATGGAAGAACGTGTTTCTAAGCTTAGTAGAATGGTCTAACGAAGAAGGAAAAGGAATGGAGCTGTTGGGCAGGCAGGAGACCTGGAAGGCAAAGGGAACTCTTGGGAAGAGAGCCTCTGCTTTCCTGGTTCCGTCCCTTCACCCCGGCAAGAATGCAGGAGGAGAAGCGAGGCTGACTTGAAACTGAAGAACACTCTGGCACAAAAGGAAGAATTTAGAAAACAAAAGTAATATGAAGCAGAGGTTTAATAATAATATTGCTGAAGCGGGGACTGCCAAACAGCGGACTGAATGGCAGGAAGAAGGCCGGGAGATGAGCTTTGCAGCCTGTTGTCTTTGCCTGGTCCATACTTGTAGGGGTGAGCTGGTTTCTTTTCTTTTTTTTTGTGGGTACCGGGGGTTGAACTCAGGACCTCGCGCGCCAGGAGGCGCCCGTGCCGCTGAGCAATATCACCGGCCCTTTCTTCGTATGTGGGTTCTGGGAGTCAAACTCAGGACCTCACGCTTGCCAGGCAGGCGCTTATGCCGCTGAGCCATCTCACTGGCCCTGATTTTGTAAAAATAACTGTTTCACTGATTGGTACAATCAGGGTCTTAGCCTTTGTTTCTGGGGTGCACCAAAGTTCACAGGATCTATGGGCACATAGCCAAAGTATGCAGAGGTCTCACAAAGGGCAGCCTTCTCCAGTACATCACGTCATGAGTGACCAAGTGGTTGTCTCCATTAAACTAGCCGCCCAGGTGAGGCCCAGTGCTGCCTACTCTTGTCTAACTGCCCCTACATAGAGAGAGAGGGAGGGAGGGGGGAAGGGAGAGGGAGAGAGAGGGAGAGAGGGAGAGAGGGAGACAGAAGGGGAGAGAGAGATCTTTTGTGTGAGGAGATAACATCCAGAGTGTGCCGGTCTGCTTTTCAAAAATGACCTTGTTTTGGAAATCATTTAAAACTTATGAAAAGTTGCAAAGGAAAATACTATGGGGGGCTGGTGATATCGCTCAGCGGCATGGGTGGCTGCTGGCGCGCGAGGTCCTGAGGTCGATCCCCGGTACCCACAAAAAAAAAAAAAAAAATACTGTGGAGAAGAGCTGTATGTCCTTTATCCAAACTCACTTGTTAATATTTTCCCCGTTTATTTTTTCACATACATCTGTAAGTGCCACAGTATACTTAGCAACTTCATGACTTCATACTGAAACCATATTTTTAATCCAATTTACCGTCTGTATTCCATTTTTTGTCAATTGACCTAATAATGTCCTTAGTAATATCTCTCATCTTTTAAGGCAGAAATTAGTTTTTGGTGTTATATTTCTTCAGTCTTCATTAATCTGGAATGTTTTGGTAGCCTTTTATCCCCCTTAATGTAACATTTTTGAAGAATATAGCATAGCTGTCTTTGTTTTTATTTTTAAAGAACAGTCCGCATTTTCTTTGCTTGATGTGCTTTGTGACTAGGTGTTGTGGGTTGTATCTAGATGTCTCTGCAAAGCCTTGTGTGCTCATAGGTGAGGCTTTTGGGAGGTGACTGGGTCATGGGTATGTGATACTGGATTACCCCACTGATGGGTTTATAGCTGAATGCGATGCTGGTGGTGAAGCCTGGTGGGAGGAGATGGGGCACTGTGGGCGTGGCCTAGAAGGATGTACATATCTGTCCTTCCTCCTCCCTTGACTGCGTGCTGCTTCCTGCTTGCCTTGCCATGAGCTCTTTCTCCTCTGCCGTACAGCCCTGCCTTGGAGCCAGCTGACTGGACTGAAACTTTTAGGAACTGTGAACTAAAATAAACCTTTCCTCCTTTAACTTGTGGGTGTCAGGTGTTTTGTCCCAGCAACGAGAAAGTAACTAAGACATTACATTGAGATTATGCCTTCTTGGCCAGAATACTGTTCAGAGATCTTTCTCAGGATATTCATTTGGAGGCACATCTATTAGCAAAAGCAATCCTGGATAACAAAAGCAAAGCAGGAGGCATTACAATTACAGATTTGGTTACACTGCAAGCTACTGTGATAAAAACAACATGGTACTGGCACAAAAACAGGCATATGGATAGATGGAACAGAATAAAGGAAGCAGAAACAACTCCAGGCACATTCAGCTATATAATCTTTGACAAAAGGGACAAGAACATGCACTGCAGGGAAGATAGTCTCTTTAATAAATGGTGCCGGGAAAATTGGATATCCGCATGCAGAAGATTGAGTCTAGGCCTCTATATCTCACCATGTACTAAGCTAAAATCAAAATGGATCAAAGATCTAAATGTTAAAACAGAAACAATCTGCTAAAAGATAAAATACATACAGCTCTTGACATAGGCATAGGCAAGGACTTTATGAACAGAACCTCAGTGGCACAAAAAATAATACTGAGAATTAATAAATGGGATCATATCAAAATATAGAGCATCTGCACAGCAAAGTACACAACCAACAGAGTTTAGAAACAACCTACAGAATGGGAAAAAAAATTTTTTGCCAGCCATTCCACAGACAGAGGACTGACATCTAAAATATATGAAGAACCTCCCAAAATTAGACTCTCCAAAATAAAAGACACAATAAAAAACAGACAACTCAAATGCATACACACATCTCTAAAGAAGTACAAATGAACAGTAAATGCATGAAAAAATGTTCAACTCCACTGGCCATTAGAGAAATAAAACAACACTGAGATACCATCTAGCTCCAGAAAAAACAACTATCATCAAGGGATCAAATAATAACAAATGCTGGCAAGGATTTTGGGGAAAAAGGAACTCTTCTACATTATCGGTGGGAATGTAAACTAGTACAACCACTATGGAAATCTGTATGGAGATTCCTCAAAAACTGAAACTAGAAATTCCATTTGACCCAGCGGTTCCCCTTCTAGGTATCTTCCTGAAAGAGTTAAAGTCATCGTTATTACAGGGATACATGCATACTAATGTTAATAGCAGCACAATTTATGATAGCTACATCTTGGAAACAGCTTCTATGCCCATCAACAGATGAAAGGATAAAGAAAATATGATATTTATATACAGTGGAGTACTACTGTGCCATAAAGAAAGATAAAGCTTGAGGCATTCATAGGTAAATAGATGCACCTTGAGACACATTACTAAATAAAGGATTCCCTAATGCTGATAAGGTAAATTTACTTTGAAATTGTAAATACCACGAAGAAACCTTTAGAAAGATTGTTCAAATGGGACTCATTCTGAATAGGCTTGCTGGGATGTTTGTGCTGGCACGTGGCCGGCTGCATTTAGTTCTGTGCTATGTATCTCCGCTATGAGTCCATCAGATTCTTCCTTGCACACATAGTGTGGTCCCTTGGCTAACTGTGTCCATCTGCAGTTAGTCTTTGTACTTTTACTGTGCAATTAATGACTTAAACTTGAGAGGCCAAGTCCACATGTGCTTTATGGTGAGGAACTATCATTGATGATGGACAAAGGCTAAAACTGTAGTTTTAATGTCATGGATTGAATGTGTTGGAGACAGTTGGCATAGGCCTACACATGGTAGGCTGCTCAGTGAATATTTGTTGAATGAATGAATGAATGATTGAATGAATATATGATTACGTCCAGCTAAAGACTGAATCCAGATGATGTCTCTGCAGGTCGCTGGGTCACTGCGGTGGCTGGGGCAGCTAATCCAGCCTCATTCTTCACCAGTATCCCTGCCTCCCTGGTTGTGCTCACAGTCACACCAGCTGTCCCATCTTCCTCATTTCCCTGTTTTACTAAATGAATGAAATACTCCTTTGAAAAAAAAAAATAAAGATAGCTAGTGGAAAAAAATGTAAGTATACTGTGGAAAGTGCAAGTGTAGTAGACAGGTTTTTCACTATATCTGAAGTGGTAAATATCCCCTGAGGATAGACAATGTTATTTTAATGATGTGATTCATAATAAAGCAACCACTAAGAGAATACAGCAGAATTACACACAAAAAAGATAAAATGAAATCATAAAATATTTGATTCAAAAGAAAATGGGGACTAAGAATAGGTGGAAATAGACAAACAGAAAACAAATAATGATATGATAAATTTACACCCAATTAATAGTTCATTACATGTAAGTGATGTCAACAGCCCAATTAAAAGACATAGTCAGAATGGATAAAAAAGCAGGACCTGAATTTGTGTTGCTCACAAGAAGCTCCCTTTCTTCCTTCCTTCCTCCCCCCTCCCTTTCTTTATTCCTGGTGGGTTTTTTTTGTTTTTGTTTTTGTTTTTGTTTTTTTTTAACTTTTGAGACAAGGTCTTGCTATGTAGTCCAGGCTAGCCTTGAACTCACTATGTAGCCTAGACTGGCCTCAAACTTGGAGTGATCCTTCTGCCTCGGATTACAGGCACGTGCAATATAAAGGCACAGGCTGGTGTGGTGGTGCATGCCCGTAATCCTGGCACCTGGGAGGCTGAGGCAGGATTGCCAAGAGTTTGAAGCCAGAATCGGTGAGATATATACATATATATGTTAAAAAATAAAAGGGTGAAAAAATATGTGTTTTACCAGTGCTAATCAAAGGAAAGCTGGAGTGCATTTATTACTACCAGATGAAATATACCTCAGAAGAAGGAAAATTACCAGGAATAGGAAAGATCATTTCATAAAGATGAAGGGTCTGATCATCAAGAGGATTAAATAGTTGTAAGTATTTATACCCCTAAAATGAAATCAAAATACATGAAACAAAAGTATGATAAAAGTGGAAAAGATGGTCAAATCCACAATGATGGCAGGAGGTTGCAACATCCCTATCAATAATAGAGCAAGTTGGGCCAGTGAGATGGCTCAGCGGCGTAAGCACCTGCCCGGCAAGCGCGAGGGCCCGAGTTCGACTCCCGGATCCCACATATGAAAAAAGGGGCCGGTGATATCGCTCAGCGGCATGGGTGCCTGCTGGCGCGTGAGGTCCTGAGGTCGACCCCCTGGTACCCACAAAAAAATAAAAATAAAAAAAATAATAATAGAGCAAGTAGACATACAATCAATAAGGCTGTAGAAGAGTTGAAGAACACTATCAGTCACCTTGAACTGATTATCTATAGAGCAACAGAATACACATTCTTTTCAAGTCCACACTTTAATAATATTGATCATCATCTGAGCCAATAAGCAGATATAAACACATTCCAAATTACGTTCTTTGGGATGGAATTATGTTAGAAATCAATAGTAAAGGATATCTGGAAAAGTCAAATGTTTGGAAACTAGCACATTTTAAATACTTCACAGGTCAATGAAAAAGGAAAAATTAGAAAATATTTTGACTTGAAATTAAAAGACAGTATTTAAAATTTCGTGGATGCATTGTACTTGGGAAATAATAGCTCTAAATTCCTACATTATAAAAGAAGGAAATTTTTAAGATGATGGCCTCAGATTCTGCTTTTAACTATAGAAAGGAGGGCTGGGCTAGGGATGTAGCTCAGTGATAAAGAGCTTGCCCAGCATGCTTGAGCCCCGCCCCCGTTAGATCCTGAGGGTGGGGGACAGTAAAATAAGTGGAAGAAAAGAATGAATGGAGCCCAGTGTGGTGGCACATGCCTGTAAGAGGCAGGAGCATCACAAGTTTGAGCCCAGTCTGGACAATTTAGGGACTTAGTGAGACCCTGACTTGTTAAATAAAGGGCTGGGGACTTTGCTCATTAAAAATACTCAGTATTCAATTCCCAGTATGGGAAAAAAAATTAAAGTGGGAAAAACAAGAGGGTTTTTTCCGAGTGAATCAGTAAAACTGAGGAACTGTTACCCACACAATAGGAAAGAGATAAGACACAAATTACCAGAATCAGAGATGAGAGAGGTGTGATGACTGTAGATGCTATAGTTACGGTTATTTAAAGGACAATAAGGGTGATATAGAGAACTATAACTCCCAACCTGGTAGACGTCAGATGTGCTGATTTCCTGGTCCCACAACATTGAGGAATGGAGTCGTGAACCAAAGGTAGAAGTTAGAGAGTTGTGTTGGAAATAAGGAGAGAAGAAAGCTCCTGGATTTCCAGGAGGGGTCCCGAATGGGATGCTCACCGAGGCCCTTTGTCAGGGTCACAAAGTCACAATGTGGGTACAATGTAGGTCAAACTGTAATCAACCTATATGGTTACAGGTATAGCTGCTTAGCTAATGCTGCTCCAATAGGGAAACCAGTCATGTAGCAAGGATACAGGAAAAGAACAAAGACATTTTTGGGAAGGCATGGGTCCATATGTGCTAGTCACTCACCTGGGTGACTGATGCCTATCTGGACTTCCTGGGCCAGGTGGTGCTAATTACAGTAAAATCTCAAATTATTGTTTAGCCCTTAGGGAGGCAGGTAGGCCTGGCCCTTGCATCTTTATTGAGGGCTGGACTTCAGATGCACCTCCAGCCACAGTTCTGATGTCTTTATTTTTCACTGATTTCCTTGAGAGCTCAGTCTCTTTCTGATTATATTTTAATTTCTATCTAACTTAGTTGACTATAATAAGGGTACATTATGAACAACTTTATGCTAGCAATTTGACAACATAGATGAAATGGCCAGATTTGTTGATAGTAAAAATTACTAGATCTCACTCATTCAAGGTAACCTGAATAATTCTGCCTCTATTAAAGAAATTGA